>JAKOOJ010000003.1:123433441-124116357 GCA_022577455.1 Arizona elegans
GGTTTTTAGGACAAATCCCTTCGACTTTCAGGTTTCTTGAAATTTGTAGGGTCTTATTTATTTATTTGTTCCATTTATCTTTGTAAAGGATAGGTAGTGGTTTATATTTCTGACTATTTTTCTTATAAAAAACGTATGCATTATTATAACCATGTTTCTATTGCTGCTACTACAACTGTGTTTCCCTGAAAATAAGACTCTGTCTTATATTTTTTTGAACCCTGAAATAAACGCTTGGCCTTATTGCCATGTGTTCAAAAGCCCAATTGGGTTTATTATCAGGGGATGTCTTATTTTGGGGAAAACAGGGAAGTTCTACTTGCCCATTATGATTCTTCAATTATTATTCTATCTACTCTTTTCTTGGCATCTTACGTGCAGCTATCTGAACAATTATTGGCATTGTCACAAAGGAAAAGCTTGGTTGGAAATTCAAAGCAGGAGCACATTACAGTATTTGAAGATAACACCAGGGGAATCATATGTGCTTGTTGACATAAAGATGAAATCTTTGTTTGCCTCCTCAGATTGGCTCTGTTTAGGCAGGAAGCCCAAACAAAGGATTAGCACTCGTATAAGAGATGAGAGTAGAGCATACTAACCACCTTCCATTATGCCCGTATTCTCAGATCCCCTTGCAGTGACAAGTCTATGCAGCTTGATCCTGAGTTCATTACAACAGTTTTCTGTTGTGTTTTCCAATGAAAATTCCTGGAAAATGACTAAAGCTACGCTACTACAGTAAGTTTAAGAAGACAGGTTTTATGAGAAAGATTGCAGAGTCACAACAAGCTACGGATTAACTGAAGTTTTGCTACAATGAACATGACTTCAATTATAAGTGCCACCTGCCGCACAGCTGTGTTTTCAACCCAAGCTTCTTTCTTTTTTGTCTTCTTAATTCAGTGACAAAAGAGGGTGGCAATGACCTTGGGGCTGAAAAGCAGCAACAACAACAAATATGTGGCAACGAATTTCAAACTTCTAACATTCTCAAAGAGTTATATTCCACCAGCAAGGCTAGCACTGGATCCCTAAGTTGGCAAAGGCTTTTCTTTTCAGGAGATATTAAATTAAGTATATTGTGTAGGAAGATAGCACCTATCCCTCTCCTAGGAAAATGAGATTTTTAAGGAAATATTAAAAGGGCAGAATATTTCCTCTAAAGGGGAGGCAGAAATTCACCCCCCACACACACACACACACCTTTGTCAATGGGCTTCTAAGGCCTGGGCCAGACGATTCTACGTAACAAAGATCTGCCTCCTTCAAGCAGAGCCATAATAGGAATTGCCCAAAGCCCTTTCATTACATCAACACCCCGCAAGATTCAACCAAGCTTGGGACAACCTACAAAGTTATCACTGCATGGCCCCATGGGATTCTGACAACCAATCAGAATCCAAGCTCAAATTCAAAAGCCCAGAGAGGGTATAAAACTCAGTCACTCTCAGTACTTCTTCCCTTTTTTTTTTCTTCACCCAAGTTCTTAAAGCATGTGATCCTGTCCATCATTAAAAACATCTTTCCAAGCAGCCACCATATTTCCAGTGTCTTTCACCCCACTTGGAATTGAATCCAGAAGACATTTCTTCTAACAATTGAAAAAATGTAAGTAAAAGTTTGTACAATTGATTTACAGTAAGTGCAGGAGATTCATATTCCCACTAAACACTGAGTAGATTGTGACCCAACATTTTTCTTCAGTGTTGCATTTTCTGTGACATTTTACCCCTAGGGTCAATTTTCATTTAACAAAATAACAGAATAACAGAGCTGGAAGGGACTTTGGAGGGGTCATCCAGTCCAACCCACTGCTCAAGCAGAAATGCCATTTCTGACATGTGGCTGTCCAGTAATGTACTGGATTACATTTTTACGGTTATATTTCTGCAACGTCTTTTATTTTAAGGCAATTTTTAAGGCACAATGTAGGCTGTGATATGTTCAATGACATATACATTCTGAAGAATTATTATAAACCTCAGACTCAGGTTTTTGTGGTAATTGCCATATGTCTTCATCTATCACAACCTGTTTGTCAGACAGGCAGATGCTTCCTAATAAAATCTTAAAATACTTACTAAAAATATTAATGACCTGAAACAAAAAAGATGCTTGATTGATAGCAGCATCAGCTCCATCCAACACAGGGTAATCAAGAACAGTTTTGAAAAAAAATGCATGCCGTTCAATTTTTTTTTATATTGTTTTTTTCAGAAAACTAATTTGTAAAGTACATAAAATGTCTAAGGAACTTTAAAAAAAAACCTTTAAAAATTAGACCAGGATGTGGGATTGAGACAATATTGATTGTGCTGTTGGATGACCTGTGCAGTAGCAAGATGGGGATAGTGCGTCCATCCTTGTTCTTTTTGATCGCTCAGTGGCCTTCAATATCATCAATCAAGGTATCTTTCTGAACTGGCTTTGGAAGTTGGAGATGAGTGGCATTGTGTTGTGCTGGTTTTCCTTCATGATTGGTTCAAATCAGTGTTGATAGGATGAAAGAGGTCCAATCAATGGGCTCTACTTTGTGGGGTGCTGAGGGCCCAGTTCTTTCTCCCTCTTATTAATTTCATCTGAGTGAGGTGATCTGACAGTTTGGGGTGAGGTATTATCAATATAATACTTTATATCTCCACCCTGCCTGCCTGAAAGATGTTGTGTGTCAGCGTTCCAGAAAACCCCCCAGCTCCAAGTAAAGACTCTGAAGCAAGCATTTTCAAAGTTTTATTTACTAGAATAGGTAAATTGGCATATCTAGGAAAACCCAAATTTGAGATATCCAGGGTTTCCCTCAGTAAATCAAAACCCCCAAAACCATGCCCTCAGTCCTCAGTCAATCACATGCTCCAATCAACCGCCATCCCATCTCGAGACATCACTCCAACCACTCCTTCTCCAGATGCATGATCAGCCTGACCTTGACCGACAGGAAGAATACTATTATGTCTACAGACAACCCCTCTACTAAATCCCCTCTCCTACTTTCCCACACATGAGGAGGTGGCAGCATGGAAGCTTCCAGCCTAATAATATGGCTTCCAAAGCTGACATTGTGGATGTCCTATCTCAGTGACTGGAGGCTGAAGAGGCTTCGGCTTAACCCAAGAAAGATTGAGTAGCTTTGGGTGCTTGGGCCTTCCAATATTACATTTTTTCTAACTTTGGTCCTGGATATGGTAGCACTTCTACAGATAGACCTAGTGTGCAATCTGAGGATCCTCTTAGATCCATAGCATTTGCTGGAAGAGCAGCCATAGTTAAGAGGACCTTTGTATACTTCAGGTTGTACACCAATTGTGATGATTCCTAGAGCAGGAAGCTTCAGCTGGTATGGAATGGAGTTGAATAGGTTTTAAAATGTCCATTATTCAGCACATGTAACACCTCTGCTTCATGGGCTGTATAGGCTGTCAGTGGATATCCAGGTACAATTTAAGATGCTTCATGCCTTGGAACCAGGTTACCTGAGGGACTGCCTTCTCACAGTTGTGTCGTCTTGTCCAATCTGGTCTGGTTGATCGGCATGCTCCAGATCTTATCAGCCAAGTAATATCACAATATCAATATCATAACATTTGGGGTCCAGGAGATGGTCCTTTTCTGCTGTAGCACCTGCTCTTTGGAACATCCTCCTCAGATTAGGATGGCCCCCACCTATTGGCCTTTTGGAGGGTCTTGAAGACCTGGCTCAGCTCCTTTTGTAGGTGCATTGTGTTGTTGTGTGGAGCACATGTGGCATCATTATGATGTTCTTTTTTTCTTTTGACTAAAGTGTTGGATTCTTCATATGTCTCTAATTCAAAACCCACTGTTTTAAGACATAAATATTAAACAGGAAAGATGAATATACTTTTTCTTGTAGTCAACACTTTAAAAACTACAGTAAAATCCTTGCCAGTAATGAAGACGTTTGGAAATGTGTTCTGTTTATATAAACAAATCCCACTTTATTTTACTATTTGCCTTTCAGTGTACTCCTGAGGCAATTTTTACTTTCCATTAATTATGGTTATCACTAAATCCAAAAGGGACGAATGTGTCCAAGTTAAATATGGTTTGAAATCCTAAATTCTTTACAATTTGTTGTTCATACATTTAATTTTAAGCACTGATAATTTGTCTTCAGATGAAAAATAAGCTGCAATTAAAAAAAAGAAAGAAAGCAGCTGCTCCCAGTCTTACAGACACAGACGAGAGCTGCACATATAGAATAATTGATTGATTTATCTTTATTACTTTATAAATAACTCAAAATGATTAACACACACAATACTCACTCCTTCTGTTTTACCCATAACAACAATCCTGTGAGGTGGGTTGGGCTGAGAGAGAGTGACTGGCCCAAAGACCCAGCTCACTTTCATATCTAAGGATGAATTACAACTCCTGGCTCCTGGCTTCTAGCTTGGTATCTTTATAACTAGTCCAAACTGGCTCTCTCTAAATCGGATTTAGAGTTGTAGGGTCATTAGATGTACATTGACAGGGTCTGTGTATGGTTAATGGTTATGATTTGGACTGGATGTGTTATATGAACCAGGGGTGAAATCCAGCAGGTTCTGACAGGTTCTGGAGAACCTGTAGCGGAAATTTTGAGTAGTTTGGAGAACCAGCAAATACCATTTCTGGCTGGCCCCAGAGTGGACTGGGAATGGAGATTTTTGCAATATCCTTCCCCCAGGAGTGGGGAGGGAATGGGGATTTTGCAATATTCTTCCTTTGGAGTGGGGTGGGAATGGAGATTTTGCAGTATCCTTCCCCTGCCATGCCCACCAAGTCACACCACGCCCACCAAGCCATGCCCACAGAACAAGTAGTAAAAAAAATTGGATTTCATACTGATATGAACCCTGCTAACAACTCTTTTCCCATTTTGGAATTTTTCACCTCTTGAAATTTTATAACTTTATTTTTTATAATTTTAGACATTTTATTCTTAAATTATTCCAATTCCAATATTAATTTTATTGATTATATTACACACTGCCTGTGTGTAATACAGTGTGTTATACTCTGAGGAGATGGGCACTTAAGAAATATAAATATATAAATGTATTTATAAATAAATAAACCCAATAATTGTGCTTTATATAATAGGGCTTTATGGCATAGCTTCATAAGATATATGGATCAGCCTGTCGAACACCAGGGAAATCAGGAGATTCAGGCAATTCAAATAAGTATAAAGATTTATTAAAAGCTTAAGGTCTCTACAAGAATCTGACCAACTAGCGGTGAAGGGAAATGAGTGGGAGATAAGAGAGGCGTTCAAGGTGGGCTCAACTTAGATCTCTTGTGGGCATGCAAAGACTTGTAACTTATGACGGATGCATTTGACTCCTCCCTCGGGCTCAGCCTGGTAATCTCCCACACAGTCTTTGTATTCAATAGGACACTGTATCCAGTTTAGTGGATATAACATTAATACCCAAGTAAAGTAAAGACAATTGCCAGATGATCTTTTGGCAACCAAAGTAAATTTGGAAGTGGACTAGTAGTTTAGTTGAATCAGTCATACTCCCCATCTGATAATTATCATAGATGGTACTTCTGAGATATGCTAGAAAAAGTAGCATACTTAACCTGTTTATAGCCCCCTACCATCTGTCACAATATCTGCTTAGTTTGTCTATCAAACATAAAACTTTCCTTTTGACATATTTCAGCTCTACTATTATAGAATAATTTTGATGATCTGCATTCAATGAATATTAATGAAGTAAATTATCTCCAAATCCTTCCAACTGTGCTAAAACTACAGGAATCAACAGGCATCATTAGACTCCCATGGAGCAGAAATGTTAAAGTGGCTTTTCTTTTAATTTTAATTAAGATTAATTGGATAGTCTTTTGATTTTATAAAATTCAAAAAAAACCCCACCCTTAAAACTCATATTCTTTGAAGTTAGAAGCAAGGTAAGTCTTGTGAAGTTTTTTTAAAAAAACTCAGACTGAACAATGAAAATGAATTATATCTAAGCAATGGCTGTGGTGGACAAATGGCATCACACCTTCTCATTGATCTCTGCTGTTCTTGGACAGCATCCTTATTTTCAGCAAGATGATTTCTCCCAGAAGCATCTTGCATCGGATACTGTATGTTAGATATATATGACTTTTGGAAGTCAATGTGTATAAAACCAAGATTTAGCATCACTGGCCTGTGTCTCTCCCACCTCCATCACCAACACCAAATTTCTTTCATCCTTGGCAACTGATTTGATATCTTGAATTATTTTTCCTACCTAGTTTTCTTGGATTTTTTTTCCTTTTAGGGATGGACAAATAAGCAATGATTTGTCAGGAGGAGGACAATATTTAGCAGCCTAGAGAGAAGATTGTCAAAGGAAATAGACTTGCTGTGCAAATAGGAAAGGGGATCATCTGAAATCTGATTCATTTTGTTAGTATTTCAGGTTTCATGGATTAAAATTGCCCTTTTTTGTCTGGCTTTTTGTAATGAGAAAGCATGCATTTATCATTTGCAACATTTCTCAATGCATATATTTTTATATGTTACTTTTTCTTATGTATGCTTGCTCGAAGTATAATTAACCCAAAGACACAGAACATAGAATGATAGACGTCTATGGAGATTCTCAATCATCCAGGTCATAGTTGTCCTAAAGGTAGGACAACTATGGTTTTTCAGGTTTTTCAGAGCTGAAAAAGCTCTCTTGGATGAGAAGCGAAATGTCTTCAAAACAAAAACAAAAACAAAACAACAGAAAGTCCAGTTGCCTTTTGGGAAAAAAAACACCTTTGGGATAGAATGATAGAGTTGGAAGGGACCTCAGAGATCTTCTAGTCCAACCCCACACTTGAGCAGGAAACCCCATACCATTTCAAAAAAATGGTTGTCCAGCCTCTTTTTGAAAGCTTCCAGTGATGGCACACTCACAACTGGAAGGCAAGCTATTCCATTGATCAATTGCTCTCACCATTAGGAAATTTCTCCTTATTTCTAGGTTGCTTCTTCCTTGGTTAATTTCCAATCATTGTTTTGCTTTTTGGTGCTTTGAAACATAATTTCACCCCCTTTGTCTTTGTGCGAGCCCCTCAAATATTGGAACACTGGTATCATGTCACCCTTAGTCCTTCTTTACGTTAGACTAGACATAAAATGTAAAAGTAAAATGTAAATATTTGCTTTCCTAATTCTTGCTGGTTTGTCGATTTTAGAATGGAGAATAATGGACATGAAAGAATCCATTCATTCTAACTTGTCCACTCTGTTAGCATCCAACTCAGTTGTGGTTCCCACTTTCCTGGAAGAACATTTCTCCTTTTACCCTACTGATTTTTCAGTAAAGCCATTAAAAATGGGTTTTTCTGAAAAGCCTTGCAAACTGATTTTTGACTAGGAGGACTTAGATGTTGTTGCTGTTTGAAGTCTCAGGGTGCTATTGCTTTGTTATTGTTTATTACTGTTATTTTAATCTATTTTTGGGGAGTCGCTTAGGTCGTTGTTGGATGGAAGGGCACCTAAACTGTAGCAAATAAAATTATGTCCTTTAACTTTCCTTGAAAATAATGATAGATATTATTTTGTGAAGCCCAAATTACTGGTAAAGCAAGAAGAACATAAATCTCAGAAGGTATCTTTTAGGCTAGTATGGAGTGAAAGCATAATCTTCAAAATACAGAACTGAATTTCCAGCCAGAGTTATCGTGAATTAATGAAAAGGGATTCCCTTTGAAACACTTCCAACAACTGTCACATCTGAGCTTTGTGGTGTCATCTCCATAAAATTCTTCTTCCCATGCTTCCTTCCCAACTCTTTCACATATTTATACCTTTTATATTCAATACTTGTAGGGCAGACTCTATTGAAATTGCCAAGGGAGATGTAAAACACTGTGAAAAATAAATTAAAATAAAATACATTGATTAATAATTTCAGTGGGAAGATGATGAATATCCATTGTATACCTATCTTTTCCCACTGGGTACCAGGTAAAATCTAAATGTATTTTGATCAGCTATGCCCTGTAACTTTTATTTTCAGCACGTCACTGAACTTATGAATGTGCAGAAGAAGAAAAACCATGGTTCTGAGAAATAAATCAACCTCACTGACTCTTATTATATCCCCCCCCCCAGCAAATCTTTTGATAAATTCCTCTGCATCCCATATTGTATATTTAGGATTTGCAGGAATCTCTCAAGGCATTATTAGAGGATGAGACAACTGGGTAAATTATAATGAGATTGTTTGAAACATGCTGGCAAATGAGACAGATGTGAGCCTAAAGGGCAAACACATGGTATACTGCATATTTTTTCCTCATGAAAAACACCTGCAAATGCCTCCTTGCAAGAATACAAAATATTGAATAAGTACCTGATAGTCCTTGGGGTTTAGCATCCTTGCTATCAAAATAAGCTATATAAATTCTATTAACTAATCATGTCCCCCAACTTCTAAATATGGTTATGCTTTGATGCTTACAATTAAAATTTTAAGGGGTTCGCGGGGGACCAGGGTGGGTTTGGGGGGTAATCCACCAGGGTCAAGGCCGGGCCCTGAGAGGGGCTGTGGCATTAGGGACACAGGGTTGGAGGTTAGGGAAGGGGCCGGAGCTCGACTTGGGGAGGGCTGTTCTATCAGTACTATGAGTGGGAGGGGCAGATATGGTGGAAGCAGGGGGCCATATCATGTGTGGGGAGTGCACATTCGCTATCTTCAAGCGATTGCGCACTCCGGTCCCCAATGCTTTTCTCATTCCCCAGGTTGTTCAGATCCTCAGGGCTGGAGCCTCCGGCTGATGTTGTGCAATGCCAGGTCCGTAGTAAATAAAGCCCCCCTCATTTATGATCTTATCCAGGAGGGGGGTGCAGACCTGGTGGGTATTACGGAGACCTGGCTGGGCTCGGAAGGGGGGGTGCCCCTCGTTGAAATGTGCCCGCCGGGGGGTGGGGCCAGCGGGTGCAGGTGGGCCTGCTGATTGCATACCTGGCTCCCTGCTACGCAACAGCGGCCCTACCTGAGCTGCCTGACGTGATAGCCGGGGTGGCGGTTGATACCCCCAGGCTTATGGTTATGGGGGATTTCAACCTGCCATTGGTCAGTGAAATGTCTATGGCAGCTCGGGAGTCCATGGCTTCCATGATGGCCTTGGACCTGACCCAGTTATTTCATGCCCCACATACATGGGGGGACACATTCTGGATCTGATTTTTGTCTCTGGTCAGTGGCAGAATGATCCAGAAATAGGGGACTTAGTCACTGAGCCTTTGTCATGGTCTGATCATTCAGTCCTCCAACTGGACTTTCAAACCACTAACCCTCGCTGCAGGGAGACGGAACCGGTTAGATGGTTCCGTCCCAGGTGCCTGATGGACCCGGATAGGTTCCTGATGGAGCTTGGGCCATTCCCTGAGGCTCTGGCTCACAGCTCGACTGAAGAACTAGTGGCGGCCTGGGAGAGGGCATCCACTGGGGCTTTGGATAACGTCCTGCCTTTGCGGCCTCTGACCTGGCACTGTTCTCAATTGGCTCCTTGGTTCTCTGAGGAGCTGAGAGAGATGAAGGGCCAGAAAAGACGCCTGGAGAGCGGTTGGAGGGCCAGCCGTTCCAAATCCAACCGAACACTGGTAAGGTCCTATATTAAGACCTACCTAGTGGTGATAAAAGCGGCAAAATGTAATTATTTTTCTGCTCTTATTGCATCATCAGATAATCGCCTGGCCGCCCCATTTAGGGTGACCCACTCCCTCCTCCACCTTGGAGCATGGGAAGACTCTTACAGGGCAGGGCTGAGGATTTTGTGCAATATCTGTATGACAAAATCACTCAGATTCGGGAGGGTCTGGACTCTGACTGGGTAGAGCCAGATGGGATGATGGAGGTAGGTCTTGAGAATGTTAGCTGGAAGGAGTTTGACCTTGTGACTCCCGAGGATGTGGACAGGGTTCTGGGTAGGTTGAATGCAGCCACATGTTTATTGGACCCGTGCCCCTCCTGGTTGGTGCTGGCTTCCCGGGAGGTGACAGGAGGCTGGCTCCAGGGGATTGTCAATGCTTCTCTGAGTGAGGGTCTCTTTCCCACCACCTTGAAAGAGGCAGTGGTGAGGCCCCTCTTCAAGAAGCCTTCTCTGGATCTGGCTGTTTTATCAAACTATTGTCCAGTCTCCAACCTTCGCTTTGTGGCGAAGGTTGTGAAGAGTGTGGTGGCACGACAGCTTCCCCAGTACCTGGATGAAGCAGACTATCTAGATCCATTCCAGTCAGGTTTCAGGCCTGGGTATAGCACGGAAACGGTATTGGTCACATTGGTTGATGATCTCTGGAGGGCTCGGGACAGGGGTTGTTCCTCTGTCCTGGTCCTGTTAGATCTCTCAGCAGCTTTTGATACCATTGACCATGGTATCATGCTGCGTCGGATGGAGGGGTTAGGGGTGGGGGGCACCGTGTTATGGTAGTTCTCCTCCTTCCTTTCTGACCGTACACAGTCTGTGTTGACAGGGGGGCAGAGGTCGACCCCGAGGTGCCTAGTTTGTGTGGTGCCGCAGGGGTCGGTCCTCTTGCCTCTCCTGTTCAACATTTAGGTGAAGCCGCTGGGTGAGATCATCCGTGGCTTCGGGGTGGACTTCCATCAGTACGATGATGACACTCAGCTGTACATTTCCACCCCGGGCCACCCCAATGATGCCCTTGAAGTGATGACCCGGTGCCTAGAGGCCATACGGATCTGGATGGGGAGAAACAAGCTCAGGCTCAACCCCTCCAAGATGGATTGGCTGTGGTTTCCGGCGTCCCATCATAGTCAGTTGGTTTCATCACTGACTATAGGGGTTGAGACTCTGGCCCCCTCAGAGAGGGTTCACAACTTGGGTGTCCTCTTGGACTCTCAGCTGTCTTTAGAAGACCATCTGACGGCTGTGGCCAGGGGGGCTTTCTATCAGGTTCGCCTGATCCACCAGTTGCGCCCCTTTCTGGACTGGGATGCCTTGCGCACAGTCACTCACGCCCTCATCACTTCCCATCTGGACTACTGTAATGCTCTCTACATGGGGCTCCCCTTGAAGAGCACCCGGAGGCTCCAGCTAGTCCAGAATGCGGCCACGCGGGTGATTATGGGGGCGACTCGGTGCTCCCATGTAACACTGCTCCTGTGCGAGCTGCACTGGCTCCCAGTGGTCTTCCGGGTGCGATTTAAGGTGTTGGTCGCTACCTTTAAAGCGCTCCATGGCATAGGACCTGGATATTTACAAGCCCGCCTTCTGCCTCCAATAGCCTCCCACCGACCAGTACACTCCCACAGAGAGGGTCTCCTCATGGTGCTGTCGGTTAGACAGTGTTGACTGGTGACCCCCAGGGGGAGAGCCTTCTCTGTGGTAGTACCTGCCCTCTGCCCCCGGAGATTCGTCAGATTTCCGACCTCTGTACCTTCTGCCGCGCCCTTAAAATGCTATTATTCCATCAAGCAGGGCTGGCCTAAAATATTATTTTAATAGGGTATTGTGTTTTAAATGATTGGCCAAACTATCTAATAATTTTAAATTTTTTATAACTTTTAGATTGTTGCTTTTTATCTTGGCTGTACATCGCCCTGAGTCCCTTTGGGAGAAGGGCGGTATAAAAATTTGATAAATAAATAAATAAATAAATACAAGTAAAACTTTTCGGATGTGAAAAACAAGTCAAGTATAAGGCCATGGGTTTGTTTTTCTTCTTTTCCTCTCACTCTCTCTTAGTTAATAAGGATCTGGCTGAAATTCTGCTTCTTAGGAGCAGCAACATTAAAGTGGTCACGTAATATGCACTAATTAGGATTGTCATAGATATGGTGAGCCCAAATGCTTTTCCAATTAAATTGAGGGTTGGCCAATAGCCACTGCCAACAGATGTCTCTCTGAATCACTTATAATCCAGAAGGAATATCACCTTGAGGCAAGAGCAGATTCCACCTCTCCACCTCATTTTTAGAGGTAAAATGGATGTAATTAATTCCAAATGAGATTTTTTTAACCTATAGTGAATGAGATCGGCAAACTGGAATGTTCTAAGCTTCAGACCAAGTTATAAATTCCACAACCACTTAGAGATATAAATTGCTGTGGATGGAAATGAGCCCAACAATAGAGTGTCATGGAAATTTATTTAGAATGAACCCGATAGGAGTTATTTCCAGAGAAATCTGTGTGGTTCAGCCTTCTTTTCTAGCTCCCTCAAGCAATGAGACACAATTCATTAAGTCTTCACCATATCCCTAACAGATGTTTATCTAATCTTGTCAAAGGTTCCAGTAATAGGAAATTATCTTGTCTTCTTGACTTTTTGCAGTGGTCTAAATATACCTCAGAGATATGAAGATGCATTTTCTTGGGCAGATTTCTTTTGCCAAAAATAAAACCATCGTTACACAAAATCACCTCACAAAGGAATCAAGGCTGCTATGTCAGTAACTTGTTTGTTTTACAAGAAGGTCTTGCATGTTATTTATAACGATAGTTTCATTATTTCTTTTAGGCATTTGATGTACCTTCTTATTTATGCAGTTAAGACCATGAGGTGGATAAATAATATGCATAAAGATTATCCAAAAACAAATTAGAATTTATTTCACATCTTTTATGTTAAATTAGAAAGCTAGCCAGAGAATGTTCTTTTTATCATTGTATTTATTACTAAAAAAAAAAAAAAAAACCACACCACACCCTAGAACACATCCTCTTTTAATGAAAAGGGATGTGAAATCTTTGGATCCATTTGGATCCACATTTTTTACATATGTGATTTACAAATATATCATCTTTGCACTTTCCCAACCTAAAGTAAAACACAATTCACATGTGTGCTAAAATCCAGTGAGTCCCCCCCCCCCAAAAAAATGTGGTAATATAGTTGCATCTTCAAAAAAGGCCTACAAAAATGTGGGCACACTGTTGGGAAAAAGTATGCATTAAACTTTAGATGGGGAAATTGCTTTATATATTAAAAGTGCACCCAGAACGTGCATCAGGAAAAAATGTTTATGGGATTTTTTTTGAAAATGTAAAATTGAGCGATTTGTCTTCTCATTCTGTTTGCTGCAGTTCAAAGATACCCTGCTGCCAGTTGGTGGAGAACATGTTCTCCCAGCATCAATTGCTTGCCTGATGCTAAAGTAGCCTTAAATTAGTTTTAGGTGTTCCTGAAATGTGGAAGTGGTATTTTCCCTTTTATTCCAACAAAATACTTTCCATGTGAACAATCTAAGGTGCTTGAAGAATGAGCCTGGGCTGATGCAATCAGAGTCAATGTTTTACATAAGTTCTTTTGACCTAATGCATGGGGGTCAAACTCATGGCATCATGTTGTTGTCATGTGATGTTTCATGGTGTTCTTCCCATTCACAGAGCTGGGGTGGGCGTGGCCTGCGCGTGATACATCCAGCCAGTGGGCCACCAGTTTGACACCCCTGGCCTAATGGGTCTGCTGTGAGATGGCTCATCCTTTCCTTCACTAAATTCTTTACCTGCTCAGTCATTTACCTGCTCAGTCAACCTCTCACTTGCACAAATTAGGGTATTTTTGTGAAAGGGGAGTCAAAAAGGGTGGACATAGGAATATTGACCTCACCAAGTATAAGTTTCAATGGGATTTGCCTTATCACTGGTGAACAGAAGTATTTGCCAGTTAAAACAGCATTCTGTGATGTCATAATGGCCACAGAAATGTCTTTGGACAGCACTGGCTCAATGGTCTTATTTATTTATTTATTTATTTATTTATTTATTTATTTATTGGTTCGATTTATATGCCACCCTTCTCCAGTGAGTCAGGGCGGCTTACAATACGTTAAGTAATAGCCTTCATACTTTTGTATATACCTGCTTAGTAGGGCTTTCGCCCCCCCCCCCAAACGGTGTTCTTTTTTATACAAAGTCAGCTTATTGCCCCCACAATCCGGGTCCTCATTTTACCTACCTCGAAAGGATGGAAGGCTAAGTCAACCTTGAGCCTGGTGAGATTTGAACTTGCAGTAATTGCAGGCAGCTGGTGCTACTTAACAGCACTTTAGTCTGCTGCGCCACCAAGGCTCTTGAAATGGAGATGAGCACCACCCCCTATAGTTGGCAATGACTAGCGGAGTAAAATCAACAGGAACTCCTTTACCTTTTTTACCTATAATGTTTGCATGATAACTCTCCTCTCCCATGACACTTCTAGTTTTTCCTGATGATGTTATCTAGTGTGGGTAATGAAACATCTGCAAGAAAACATCCAAGCTCAGAGAGCACCAAGGACCCATCACTTCAACCCTGAGCTACAAATACTTTCCTCTATCGGTACAGTTTGCCCTATCAAGCAGTATATTGACCTTCATTTGTTGCACTGAACAACAACATCATTCACACAAATGGGATAAATCCTTGATATTTGTGTTTATAAGTATAAAAGGAAGCAGATATAAAATAGAATCCAGATGGGGAAACTATAATTCCCTACATGATAGCTATCCTTCCAGTCAAAGTCAGGGGCAGATTGTCTGCCATTTAAGCATTTCCACCAACTCATTCATTCACATAATTTTCATTCTGCTTTAAAGAACTTGGATGCTTCTTGGATCTTTCTCCTTCAATTCCTTCTCAGAACACTCTCTCCCCATAAATTTAGGTTTCTCTATCTAGTTTACTCTCTCTCTGTCTCTCTCTACTTCCCATCATCATCCCAAAATGCAGTTGTCAGAGCAGCTGATTAATCTCTCCTATGACTACACCCCTGTGAGTGTATAGTAGTGTGTAGCTCCATTTATTTGTTTGATTCATTTGGTTCCTTGGAGAGCTGCACAGAGGTGGGAAAGGCAAAGGCATGATTTTGTGTTCACCTAATTAGGGAAATATAAATCTTCCAAAAGATTCGGAAGTCAGTATTCATATACCCTTCCCTTCTTTCCCATTATAACTCCACCTCTGCAAGAACAGTAGCGGTCCACTCTCCAGGCAGGGGTGGTATTGACTTAGCTTCGCTATCAGTTTGCAAATGTGAGCGCGGGTGTGACACCTCTGCACATGTGCAGTACCTTCTGCGCATGTGTAGAGCATGAAAAATGGGATGTGATGATGTCCGGGTGGGTGGGCAAAGCCTCCCGCAGCCGCTGCTACTGGTTCGCCCAAACTAGATAGAACCAGCTGAATATCACCACTGTCTCCAGATAGTAAATCTACTTTCTCACCTCAAGCATGGCACTAATAGTACAAAGGGGGGGGGGGGAAATGAAACTATTTCGTGCTCTCTTATGTGAGTACAGTAACAATGACTAGTCTTATTGCTGAGGAGAAATTAAAGTGGACTCTGAGAAAAGTAGTTTTTATATAATGCCATTTCCTTTCAAGAATTAGAGCAAAACATATTTAAAATAATTATGGCGAGGCATTCTCTAGTTAACAAATTCACCTACCTCTACAAATCAGAACGGTGTGTTCTTAGCATGCACTATCCTCCTCCCTCACTCCAATTATTAATGGCTTTCTGTATGAGAGTATAAGAAATCATCAAAATGACCTTGGAAAAGGCATTCAGAAGCACATGGACAAAAAAATAGAAGCATGCATTAAACCCAGAAAAGGAAAGGGGAAGAATTAGAAGCAAACTGGCTCCTACCATCTCCTTACAGTAGAAGAGAAGAGGGAGGGAAGGGAAAGAAATGGCAAATCTGCAACAGTAGCTAGGATTTCTTCTCCATATTATCCCTTTCTCTCCCTCCAGAGGTATGCACATATCCTACCTTTCTGCCTTTTCATAAATAGGCTAAAATGGTTTTGTTCCATTAGGCCTTTGGCCTAAGTGATTAGAGGTACCAAGATGTTTTTTCACAGAAATTCTATTCTAATATTTGTGGTAATGTTTTTGTTCTATTGTTGTCCCAGGAGTCTGTCAGGAATGGAACATGTTTAGAAATCTTGTAAAATATACACAATAGATAGTTTGGCTGAGAATGGAATTAGAATAATTAGAATTTGTGTTAGACTGTATCATGCAACAAGTAGGTTACTACAAATTAGTATATCAAAGACCAAAGTAGTTCAGTCTGAGAATATATAGCAAAGGAGGACAGGTTGTACATAAATGTCAAAAAAAAAAAAAAAAGAAAAGAAAAAAAATCCTACAAGGAAATAAGTTTACATATTCAGATACAGCATGATACAATTTTAATATAGATTTAATAAACAGAATGAATCTTAAATCCTTAGGTAAAGGTAAAAGTAAAAGTTCCCCTCGCACATATGTGCTAGTCGTTCCCGACTTTAGGGGGTGGTGCTCATCTCCATTTCAAAGCCAAAGAGCCAGCGCTGTCCAAAGACGTCTCTGTGGTCATGTGGCCGGCATGACTAAATGCACAGAACGCTGCTACCTTCCCACCAAAGGTGGTCCCTATTTTTCTACTTGCATTTTTTATGTGTTTTTGAACTACTAGGTTGGCAGAAGCTGGGACAAGTAATGGGAGCTCACCCTGTTAACGTGGCACTAGGGATTCGAACCACTGAACTGCCGACCTTTCGATCGACAAGCTCAGCATCTTTAGTCACTGAGCCACCGTGTCTTCTTAAATCCTTACTGGAGATTAAAGTAGCCAGGAAGCAGCACAGAATGCCTTCATCCTATCCTGATTTCATTGGAGTAGAAAATGACAGGGAGAGAAGAAAGGTTTTCAAAATTCTGTTATTGTAGATTAAATTAATAAAGTTTTAGTCAAATTTGTGAAGTGTTTCTTAACCTGGCCCAACTCAAACAATCAATAGTGAACCATTATGTATAAATAAGATAGTTAAAAATACAGCAAGCAGAAAAATGTATTTTTCTTGATAGAATGTTTCCTAAGAATGAGAAAAATTGATAAGAGAAATTTTAAATACTGTTCAAATACTGGTAGAAAGGTAGTGGATTCCTTCTATGAGGTACCTGTGTTTGCTGAATAAAAAAAAAGTGTAGAAAAGTGATTATATGGGAGTAAAAGTGAAAGAAATTTTACAATGAGTTGCATGCAATAGGAAAAAAGATTTAAATATGCATGGAAGAAATAGAATGAATAGATAGTGAATGAATGAAACTCATATGGAAATGACAAAACACCTCTATGAAGGAAGAGTGAATAGGTCAAAAGGAAACAAAAATTAAATTAGATTTAGTGTGTTATCTCATGTCTTGGCATAGGTAGTATTTCTTATTCTCTTTCTACATTTTGCAAAACAATGGCTTATCCTGAAATAAAATTGCATCATGGGTATACATGTTACAAAGATTTCTAATGAGAAAAGTACATCAGGTTGGTGCACTATAACCTCTTTTATTTCTGCTTTGTTTATCCTCATTTCCTTCCAAATCTCTATTGATTTCCTTTATTAAATTATATGCTGTAGGAAATCAGATCTTTTATTTTTGTGATGTGAGATGTTATCAGTTAGAATGAAAAGCCCTGCTGTATTTTGAAGACAAAGATCTTGCATTCCTATGAATTGAAATTCAACACTCAGTCTTGAACTATAGACATGCAACTGAGATAACAAAGCAAATACCATTTCAACTGAGGGGAACAAAGACAATATTTATTTGATATGATCCTTAAAAAAACAATGAGGTGAAAAGTTTAAAGAGTAGACATGGTAGAAAGCAGGTATGGCTGACAAGGAATAGAAATTTATAAAACATTTAGAATAGAACAGAACAGAACAGAATAGAATAGAATAACAGAGTTGGAAGGGACCTTGGAGGTCTTCTAGTCCAACCCCCTGCCCAGGCAGGAAACCCTAGACCACTTCAGACAAATGGTTATCCAACATCTTCTTAAAAATTTCTAGTGTTGGGGCATTCACAACTTCTGCAGGCAAGTTGTTCCACTTATTAATTGTTCTAATTGTTAGGAAATTTCTCCTTAGTTCTAAATTGCTTCTCTCCTTGATTAGTTTCCACCCATTTGCTTTTTGTTCTACCCTCAGTGCTTTGAAGAATAGTTTGACTCCCTCTTCTTTGTGGCAACCCCTGAGATATTGGAGCACTGCTATCATGTCTCCCCTAGTCCTTGTCTTCATTAAACTAGACATACCCAGTTCCTGCAACCATTCTTCATATGTTTTAGCCTCCAGTCCCCTAATCATCTTTGTTGCTCTTCTCTGCACTCTTTCTAGAGTCTCAACTTCTTTTTTACATCATATATGGTGTTGATATAAATTAGATTTAGCTGCATTTCCTTTTCTTGAACAATTTCTTTTAGGGTTATTATTTTCTATTTCTTAATACTCTAAAATGCTGCTTACTCTTTAAATAGAGTTTACATTTAAATTAGATTGAGTCTGTCATCTGCACCTCTATAACTCTCTGGTTTGGCTCTGCAACCCAACAAGACAGACAGACTTCAGAGGATAATTAGAACTGCAGAAAAAGCAATTACTACCAACCTGCCTTCCATTGAGGACCTGTATACTGCACGAGTCAAAAAGAGGGCTGTGAAAATATTGACAGACCCTCGCATCCTGGACATAAACTGTTTCAAGTCCTACCCTCAAAATGATGCTATAGAGCACTGCACACCAGAACAACTAGACACAAGAACAATTTTTTCCCGAATGCCATAACTCTGCTAAACAAATAATTCCCTCAACACTGTCAAACTATTTACTAAGTCTGCACTACTATTAATCTTCTCATCGTTCCCATCACCCATCTCCTTCCACTTATGACTGTATGACTGCAATTTTGTTGCTTGTATCCTTACGATTTATATTGATATTGTTTCCTGATTGCTTATTTGTACTCTATGACTATCATCAAGTGTTGTACCTTATGATTCTTGATGAACGTATCTTTTCTTTTATGTACACTGAGAGCATATATACCAAGACAAATTCCTTGTGTGTCCAATCACACTTGGCCAATAAAAAATTATTTCTATTCTATTCAATGTAAGGTCAGTATATATATATATGGATGGACGGACGGATGGACAGACAGACAGACAGATAGATATAGACAGATACATAGATACAATATATGTATGTGTGTGTATATATATATATATATATATATATACAGAGAGATAAATAGATGATAGATAGGTAGATAGATAGATAGATAGATAGATAGATAGATAGATAGATAGATAGATAGAGATACAGATACACGTGTGTTTGTGTAAATGAAAATCAAAGAAACTATCATTACCGACACTGAAGATTAATAGAAATACATCAATAGATATCATATCCTAGATTGAACATATCTATAGATTTTATTTATCAATTATTTATATTTGTGGAATAGAAAAAAGCAAAGGCAACCATCCTCTTTTGAGATGGAACACAGAAAAGAATGGAACACAGAAGACAGTGAACTCTCTAAAATTGGCTTTCTTATCGGTGTGTCATCTAACCAGGGAAAACACTGAGAACTAACAATGTCTGAAGGTAAGCCATTTCAAGGAGGCCTTGTAGATGGCTTTGATCAGGACCCACAAGAGTCCTCCACAAACAAGAAAAGTGGAAGCACTGCCAAGGCTCTGAGAGAACTTTATTTAGAGGAAGTACCATAGGGAAAGGGAGCATGTTAAGGCAAGCTTATGCTGTGAACAGGATTCAGGCAGAGCAAAATGTGTTGCTCCGCTTATTTACACATTTGCTGTTCATAAATGGTCCTCTATTTGATGGCCTTCCTGAACATTGGGCTAACTGTGTCTTTCACTTGAATTGAGAATACAAGAGGGGAGCAATGTGTCCTGAATAAAGAAAACAAGGGGAAAAGTCCAGGTGCCTGTTTGCACTGGTGTTCATGGGAGGCCAGAGGTGTGTAGAACAGGACTTCAGTAATTTAAAAAGTAGCAGTTCTCAGTTCTCATTATAACCTCCCCTCTCATGCTACAATGGTATTTAGTCAAATACCCATGAATACCAACCCATGACAATCCAGAATAAAATATTGCTCATGTAGGATAAACTCACATAGGTGGCAGCATCTAATTGACCCAGTAAATCAGACTAGCCTGATACTGGAATAAGAAAATACTATGCTATGCCAAGACGGTAGATTTAAGGAAAGTTGAAAAAAAAATTAAAGAAGGCAATGGGAAATTACAACTATATTATTCCCCCCACAAAAAACTGTACTGGATGTGTCTATAAAATTACCCTAAACTGTTCTTTATTCAAAGAATATACTTTTTCAAAAATCATATAGAAAGAAAAAGCTAACTTCCTTAATGTCACTGAGACCTGTCTGGGTATGATCTGTAGCAGGGGCAACATTTATTCATTTCCTCTTGGACAGATATTGAGTTTAATCCCAGCAAAAAATAGAAGAGTAGGGTTGAGAGTTTGCATGGCATTCTATCAACACACCAAATTTGTCTCCTTTGGGTGACACCCAAAGGTGATTTTGTACCTAGTGTTGGGTTGCAGAGATATAAGTGGGGTCTTATGAGTGTAACACTAACATCTTTCTGCCTAAAAGTATATGGTCTTTGAATAATTCAAGTCTGGGTCAGAATTATTCACTCAAACCTAGATTAACAGATTAACAGATTTGGAAGGGACCTTGTAGGTCATCTAGTCCAATCCCTCACCCAAGCAGGAGACCCTACACCATTTCTGACAAATGGCAGTCTAATCTCTTCTAATGAAGCTCCCACAACTTCCAAAGGCAAGCTGTTCCATTGGTGTTGTGGCCCGTCAGTGGCCTGTGCAGTTAGTAGCTGATTCCAACAGCGAGGAGGCTGGTGTGGTGCTGTGCCAGCAGCCTGTGCAGTTGGCACTCGAGGTGGACAATGAGGAGGCTGGAGAAGATGTGGTGCCAGAGGCGGGGATTCAGCCAGGGCCTTCAGAACCTTCAATAAGTGAAGACGAAGAGGAGGAGGAGCCTCTTCTTGATGCATGAGCGTGCAGAGCTGTGAAAAGGCAGGAGTGGCTCCTCAGGAGGAGGTCTCGAGAGTAAGGCTTGGGGCTAATTGGCCACTCCCCTAGCCTATTTAAGGAAGGACGATGCCTGATGCAATTTGCAGGAAACAAGTTCATTCACATTCCTTCGAGTCTTGATTACAGAAAAGTTTCATTTCAGCTCTTGTTTTTCTCTTATCAGTTTTCCTGCGAATTGCTTCTGGGCATTCTGCCAACCACAGTAAGATTATGGTTATCTGAAATACTGTGCCTCAGAACTGACTTATTATTCTTTGAATTCTTGTCGGCTGTTAATGAAGTTAAATTAACAGCCCTTGTTCAGAAAAGACTGATTTATTGTACTTGTGTTTGAACAACTACTAAGAAAGCTCTTTAGCAGTCTTTAATTAGTAAATTAAGGTTTGTACGAACTTTGTGTGTGCTGCGTTCTTTAGGGTCCATAGCTGGGGCAGAACAATTGGTTGATTTTTCTCACTGTCAGAAAGTTCCTCCTCATTTCTAGGCTGAATCTATCCTTGATTAGTTTCCATCCATTATTCCTTGTCTGGCCTTCAAGTGCCTTGCAAAATAGCCTGACCCATTTCTCTCTGTGGCAGCCCCTCAGATATCGGAACACTGCTGTCATGTCTCCCCTGTTCCTTTTCTTCACTAGACTAGCCATGCCCAGTTCCTGTAACCATTCTTCATAGTTTAAGACTTCATGATTTAAGACTGAAACATAGTTTAAGACTTCATGATTACTATGATAACTATGGGGAAAAACTTAGAATGAAGACAAAATACATACAGTTGAGAATTAGTCTCTGACAGAAGGAAAATATATCAATGATTGACAGACTGAGAGTCATCCCATTATCGTGAGATGTCACCTGCAGCTTTGATTTGAAGTACCTCTGGATGATCCCTTCTATCAGGGAGGAGGACAAATTCAAATCACCCTCCTTTGAAGACTTGCAGAATCAATGACTTTTGAATGATTTAGGTGGTGATCTGCTGAGGCTATGATTCTGTGGAATAATGAGATGAGAATGGCTTTGATACTATCGCTCCCGAGTAACTTTCCAGTTGCGAGAAGGCAAGCTCCATGTTTTATGAACAACTCGGGATTGAAGCAAACTATTATATTGCTGGAACATAGTCGGTATAAATCTTGCAATGAATACAGCAGAGCACGGGTCAGAGCCTATAACTGTATCTATTGTATATCTCCAGCAAAGGAGGCAAGATAATTTTCTTTTCCATCATCATTACTTCCTCATTAAATCACCCAGCAGAGATTTTCTCAGTCAATAGACTCCTGAAAGACTAGTCTTAAAACCAATTGGGTGCCTTACAGTAATTGGTTTGTGAAACACTTTGAGAGTAAAGTGAATTAGAGACCACAAGGATTGCAGAATCTATTGCACATCTCATCTGTAACTGGATCTGTTTCCTTGATTGCTGGACCCACCAAATGGGCAACGTATAAGGAAGTCATGCTTATAATCTAGTTACAAATATAGCTTTATTAGCTAACATACTTGGCTGTAACGATGCAGCTACATTTATGCTTCAAATAATTTGACTCTGTCTGCAGCCTTGTACTGAAATGGCTTTGGCTGCCTTGACTGATGGATTGTACTGGGAGAGAGGCGGGGGAATGCTACTATGCTGATCCTCCTACATTGCTTAGTATTAAGTATTTTAACATTAATCATTGTAGGATATTGCTGAAGTTGGATATTGGAAAACAATGTTGCAGTCCTTCCATTGATGTGGAGGATTGCATTCAGTCTCATGGTACTGGCCTCATGGGGGTCCCGAGGGTTCTATAATTCTCTTCCACTCCATCCCATCATTTAGGCATTTGGAGTGTCCTGTCTCTGTTTTCAGTCTCAATAAAGAGAATTTTGATAGTTGCTGGAGGTAACGATGAATAGGTACCTCGCATAAAGACTTTCTTTGAGTACAATCTATCACTAGATTTACAGGTGGACTCTTTAAGCTGGCAACTCTATCAGGACAGAACAATCTTATCTCCCCATACCACATCCAAATAACTTCACAGTTGGATTACTGCAGTGGTCTATTCTTGAAGACAGTTAGGAAACTGGAAATGGCATTGAGTGTAGCTGTACAATTGTTAAAGAAAGTGAATAAGGCTAATCCTGGAAGCAGTGCACTTTCTGCCTTACATGTTAGTTGATGAAGCCTATTTAAGTCTCAGTATTTAAAAGGCCACTTTCATTTATGTCATCCGACATAACATTAATTTATTTATTTTTATTTAGTTAGTTAGTTTGTCAAACATGTAAAAGATAACAGGTATAAATATAAACATAAATATGAACATAGTAAATGGGTACAAATAAATGGAGACAGTAGGACAGGGATAATAGGCACACTGGTGCACTTACCATATGCATGCCCATTACAGACCTCTAAGGAATGGGATGAGGTCAACAGTAGACAATCTAAGGTTAAAGTTATGGGGGTTTGGGGATATAATAACAGAGTCAGGTAGTGCATTCCAGGCATTGACCACTCTGTTGCTGAAGTTGTATTTTCTGCAATCGAGTTTGGAGTGGTTTACCTTGAGTTTGTATCTATTGTGTGCTTGTGTATTATTATGGTTGAAGCTGAAGTAGTCATTGACAGGTAGTACATTGTAGCAGATAATTTTGTGTACTATGCTTAGATCACACCGTAGGTGGCGTAGTTCTAGGATGTCCAAAATTTCAAGCCTGGTAGCATAAGGTGTGAGTAGAGGAGTAGAGGACTCTTCTTGTGAAATACCTCTGGACTCTCTCAATTATACTAATATCCAATATACAGTGTGGATTCTAGGCAGATGAGCTGTATTCTGGAATTGGTCTAGCAAAGATTTTGTATGCCCTAGTTTGCAGTACAATGTTACTGGAGAAGAAGCTTCGCAAGATTAGGTTAACAACTCTTAATGCCTTTTTGGCAATGTTGTTACAGTACATTAATGTACTATACATTAATGTACATTAGTGTACATTAATGTACATTAAACATGTACATTAATTTCATCTGGAAGATTCCCACAGGATGAAGACCAAAGCAATATGCCACCGGATCGTAGAACTTTCTTTCAAGGGAATTTTCCTCCATGGTACAGGCTAGTTCTCACACTTTTTTTTTCTATCAGACATGTCTGTTCAACCATTTTTTTTATAGAATAACAAAGCCTCAGGATGCTAGAGCTTTTTTTTTTTAATGAATTTTTCATTTCATCTTTCTGTGGTCTTACAGATGGATATTTTATTCTTGGGAAGTTTATGTAATTGTTTTTATCGAAAAACATTACTTACTTATTTATTTTGTAGGCAGCTTTGAGATGCTCCAATGGTAGCATCAAATGAAAATTTTAAGGACAGATGATCAATTGCCTAACATTTGAATCATATTCTTTTCAATGTTTGGTTACAATATAATTTACCTTTGGATAGAAATAATTAAATAATAATAGCTTTATTGTTCTTTTATATGCCTGCACTTTGGAACAGATGAGTAGTATAAATTCATCTTCAGGAAATGCATTTCAGAAGCTCATTTCTTTTAATTTCCCTTGTGCAAAAATATTTATTATTTTCAGTATCAGAGCAATGTCACCCCATTTCAAAATCACTGTTAGATATGCCCTGGAGTGCAATGATAGTATAAAATTGATGCTGGTACCCATATGGACACAGTAGGGTGGGATATCATTCATTGTGTAGAGGTCCCAGTAAGTAGTTTATTAACTTGCCCTCTGAGACTCCTTAATGGGGTTAATTATTTAGCTACCTTAATTTACAATAGATCTATGTCTTTTCCTTGCGGCACATTAACTGAAAGGAAATGAGCAAATTCTATGAAATATTCATTAATTCAAGAACTACTACAGATGTTTGTAGAAGATGGTAAACTTTCTATTACAATCTCCTACATAAAAAGGATAAATACTATGGATTTTGGAATATACGTTATTCTTGAAATGTTAGTTCTAGGATTGCTTTCATATCTCCATTATTATACGTAAAATTCAAATTTGTTGTTCTCTGTTTTTCAGATTACCTTCTCTGCAGTTGTGGCTATAAGAGAAGCAGAATCATAATCACTCATGAAATAAATCATAATCCGATGAAAATGAAACTTGGGCTTCCAGGTGGAACTCAGCTGCTAGTGAGACTTTGTTGCAATTAGTACAATTAGGGATGACATTCATAATTTCATTCATTGACTTCTCCTGCCATTGGGCCATGTTCAGATTTTTTTAAAAAAATTGTTATATTTTCTGTTGATTCAATAACTAAGCTATAACTAAATTAACCAACAGGGATTAACACAGGACAAGTGTATCTTCTTACTATAATTTTCTGTGTTCTGATGCACCTCTGCAAACTCATTGGGGCCAAGTAGACATGACTAAGTGTGCCTAAGAGGACTTGGGAATCTCCACCTAAGTATTCAGCAAAAGTTAGCTGGGAAGTTCTCTGCTTGAGAGGCTGCAAATTTACTGCCTGGCAGACTTGGCGATGTTGATTATGGGATTATCTTTGAGTAAGAGGTAAATGTTCTGGCTTGATATAGTGCAATTTTCTAGGAGCCTCATCCTAGGATTGTAATAAATGCTGACAAGAAAGAGCAAAGAGATGTAATGTACAAAAAAAAAATTAAAAATGTCATTTGTCTGCCTTAAAACAAACTATAGAAAGGCAATTTATTAATACACTCACAATAAGAGAATAAAATAGCAATACCTTTCATATTCTCTTCATGTACTTTTTAATAATCTGCTAAAGTATATCTCAGTTGATTTTAAGAGACAGTGTGCATAATCACTATATTCAGTGAATGTATTAATTCAGTTTCGGTTGTTAAGGTGCACCAATTAGTTTTATTATTCAGAGCATAGTTGCCATTCTTCCTCAAACATTAAAAGGAATATAACCTGTTCAAAGGTGTGTAGCAAAGTTCTATTACTCTTACAGTATAATTGTTCTCTTCATTTGTTTTTTTAATTCTTGAAAATTATTTTCTATTTGTTGAAAAGAATCAATGAGTAGAGCTATAGGGCAAAATTAGTTCTGTAGAACTCTAAGCATTTGCTGAAAAGCCAAAAATTTGTTTTCTTTGTTATGCCCACTGCTAACTTCCAGATAAAACTACTGAACAGTTGTAGACTGAATCTTACATTTTCTCTGCTCTTCCTCCTTTTCTTCTTAAATGATTTTTATGGAGGAAGAATATTAATGGTGCTTATGATATGACTTGATTAAAAACTTCAGAAACCTTAGTTGCTGATGTTGCTATTTAAGAAAAGAAAAAAACCAACCCAGTTAAAGATGAAATGAACTTACTACACATTAACATTTTAGGCATCATTGAATAAAAATAGAGAAGAATTGGACACTGTCAAGGAGAAGGTTGTGTTCAGGTTCATATTACCATATGTGGTGGACATGTGCAGAAGCCAAAAGATATTGGACTAAAATCCACACATGGTTGGAAAAAATGATAAAAAAACACATAGATTTTAAACCAGAGATTTTTTTATTGGGGATTGTACCTGAAATATATAATAGAGAATTGAGATATCTGATTGTGAATGTATTAACAGCGGCTAGAATTGTGTTTGCTAAAAATTGGAAAAATGAGAAAATACCAACGCAAGATGAAGTTATTAAGAAAATAATGGAATGTGCTGAAATGAGTAAATTGACATTTGAAATTAGAGAACAAGAAGATAAACAATATTATAAGATATGGGATTTATTTTATCAATGGTTAGATAAAAAATATGGAAATGAAATATGACAAGAAATTTTTATAATACAAGAATCGTAAAACTATATAAAATATAACATAAAGATGTATTATTATTGGATCGATTCAGGATGATGAAATGAATGTTATAATATAAATTAACTCAAATCTTAGAATATTTTGTACAAAATGAGGGAAGAATAGCTATAGTCAAATAAATGATTAATGAGGACAATAATACATAGATATATATTAGATGGATAATACGAGAATTTGGGTAAACTGTAAGCTATGAATATGGTGAAGACGCACAAGAGACTTGTAACCAACCAACACACTGTGTGTAATTGAAGATGGTTTCGTGTTTTTATGTGTTTGTTTAAAAATAAAAATAATTTTTTTCCAAAAAAAAGGGAGAAAGTTGTGTTGTTTACTACTCAAGATTTGAAAACTTGTATCTTATTATATCTTATAACTCAATAAAAAACATTAAACCAAAGATGTGAAAACAAAAAATGAAGAGCGTTGCTATTGTGGTCATGAAGCAAGTACCTAGGTACCATGCAGTCAATAACTGAATATTATTAATTAGATTTCATGGGAAATCCTTTAATATCACATTCAGACCAAATTATTCTTTAATCTCTACATAAGAAGGGAAGGTTAATGATTTTTATGATTAAGCTGAATCCAAAATCAACAGAATATGCATACACACAATACACTTGTGGCTGGAGACAGACAAGTCAAAGTTAGAAATAAGAAGGAAAGCGCAATTTGACTGTACGGCCTACAAAACAGAAATGAAGCAAGAAAAAGAACTATCACTTTCTACCAATCCAAGGATTTCTTCATTGCTGAGCCTCTCAGCAACCAAAAGAAGGCCGATATACATCGATACCATCAGACAGAATACACAGAAATCCAGCTGACAATATTATCGTACAAGGAGATGGAAGAACTCGATTATAACAGCAAAAGCATGGTTTGCACCTGCCTGTTTGGGCTTTCATGTGAGATCTGTCAGCAGCTCTTTCAACCAAGCGTATCTTTTCTTGGCACTACTATGGAGGGCAGCCGCATGACCCCAGGTAAAGATGCAGCAGATTTTTCTTCACTTTGAATCTAAAGCAAAAGCATAGCCTTAGGTTGTTTTAAAATTGTACTTATTTTTCTCTGGTTAAAAAAAAAAAAAAACAGTCCTCTGTAGTCTTTTCTCAACCAGCACTTCCTCCTGAATTAATCCGTTTCTATCTGGATCTTCCCAGAGAAACTTGATGGTTGCGGTAGTATAGATTTTATTTTGTTCATGCTATTTTCAGCATGCTATTATAGATCTAAAAATGTGTAAAGCTTAGCATTCAACTAGATCAGCTGGTAAAATCATAGAGGCTAAACTAAAATACCAATTAAAATCAAATTGCTGATTATTCTACTGTCCACGATTTTGTATATGGTAAGTCAAACTTTCTGTACCTGTAAAGGGTCGGATGTCTGGACTTCATATCCTGGATTACTGTTCTGACCCAGCCTTTCGCAAGTAGTGATAAAACATTTATCTGCAAGTAAAACAAACCCCTTTTTATAACAGGGCAGTAACAGTCTTTTATTCACAGGGATAAACAAAAAATCAAACGTCCCAACAAACCTGGGTTTTTCCAAGAAATCTGAATTGATTGCTTGCTTATTCATTCATTCATTCATTCATTCATTCATTCATTCATTTATTTTATTTTATTTGTCAAGAACATATTAGGTAATATATATAAGTATAAGCATGAATTGAATACATAAAATAGATACAAATAGAGGAAACATTAGGACAGGGATGGTAGGCATGCTGGTGCTCTTATGCACGCCCTCTTAAAGACCTCTTAGGAATGGGGTGAGATCAACAGTAGATCTGTTCCCCTCACTCAGCTCAGGCCCGAAGACAGCTGCCTGCCCTGCCTCTATCTCTGATGCTGCTCCTTTATCAGAGCCTTCCAAAGGCTCCAAAATTGGCCCAGGCTCTCCCTCCATCTCCTCCTTATCTGACTCTGCAGTTATCTCTGCTGGGCCACAATAGACTACTCAGAAATTATGTTGGATGGGGACTGCCACACATCTTGAGGACACTCAGTGTCAGGAAAGCTGCTGTGCTTTTCTACTTGTTCTTTATTATTATCTTTAATAGCAGTGTAAATTGACATTTTTACAAATAGCCATTGCTCTGTCTCGTGATTGAAACTAACAGTTCTTCTGGGATTATTATATGTTCCATATTCTACCTGTCAGCATGATATTATTATTTTTTTTAAAAAAATAATCTTTATTAAATATTTACAATAAAATTAACACACAATAATGGTTGAAAAGCAATATAGGAAGCGAAACATAGAAACACCTAAACACAGGACTAAAACCAAACAACAAACAAGACTAACCGAGAGTTAAGCTCACTCTCCATTTAATATTAACTAATAGCATGATATTATTTTGAATACATCCTTTTTAAAATTCATTCTCATTTGTTTGTTCCCCTCTTTTATGTAGAACACAGAATGGAACCAAGTGGGTTTTCTCATACAAAAGCCAGAGTATGGACAGCTGTATCAGCAATGGATGCACTGCATCCACTAAAAGGCTAGCTAGGGCCAAGTAGATAGTGACCAAAGATTTTTTAATATATATGTATAAATCAAGGTATCATTCTTTATAAATTAAGAATACATACTTTTTAATATACTAACAAAAGTTGTTCATAAACTAACAAAAGAATACATACATTAAAATTAACTGTCTATTGCAGGGGTGTTAAACTCACGACTCATGGGCCGGATGCACCATGCCCACCCCAAGTTTAGCGAAGGGAGAAAAAATTGTAATATGTCACGTGACAACAATGTGATGACATGAGTTTGACACCCTTGGTCTATTGTATCTCATTTATAATATTTTTTTTAAAAAAAGAAAGTATGTTACAAGGTGGAAAACTTCCTAAATTTTGACCATATTGCTTGAAAAATGCCTTTTTGATTCCTGCTTGAAAAAAATTCTTATTTTAGCAACAAGCAACTAATTCAAAAGTTGACAGCAATACAATCTCTTCTCCAACAATCAAGTGTAGCTTTCACTTTCTGTAAGGATATGGTAATTGTCTGGGCACCCCATGCCTGAAAAATCTTTAATTTCTGATGCCTTGGTATATTTCAAATACCAAGAATCTTGTCAAGAAAACTGATGTATCTTAAAATAGAGTGATCATTCTAGAGGTATAGTAACATTTTTTTTTCATTTTAATTGGAAATATGCCAATATTAGAGTCATTTATCCCAGCTTCTGAATTTCATCTCAGGTGAATGCAACCAATTTACGAGCTATGAATACTTTACTTTACATAGCTTATTTCTCCAAGGTCTTCTGTTCATTTTCCCAGTGCATACTCGTGTACTTTATCTAAATGTGATTTTAAGAATATCGAAGGTTATAACGGCCAAAATTGTGGCCTTTTACCAAATGTCATAGTTTTACAAGCAGAGCAGCAGAAGTGTCTTAATCATGCAAGAGATTGGCATGTAAAATCTCATCTACGTTGTCAAAAATGTAAAGTAAAAGGAGATGAAACATGAGTCAATATTTAGAGTTCTGAACCTTTATAAAAAAATGTTAACAGCCCTATTAAAACATGTTCTTCATTTCACTGTTATGAATAAGTTTTGTTCATGCTGAGAATGTGGCACAGTTACATAATGTTTAATACCTTTTAAATTCAAGGCACTCCCTATATATAATGTACATAAAATTTCCCATAGCTTCATGATTTTATTATCCTGGATGCAGCATAATTCAGAGTTTGTGCTAGTAAATTCATCTGAGTAATGAACAGGATTATTAAAATCATGGTATTCAGGAATTATTTTCCTCTTGCATTAGGCAACTAAAAAAATTAGTACTGAAATTCTGTCTGAGGCCTAGGCTGCATCTTTCATTTCTGTGAAAAATCCATATACCAACTCAAAGCCAATTATTTTTCTTGAAGTACGAAGGATTGTAAGAACATGTGAAAAACAAATCTTGACATGTGCAAAGTTGTTAAAAATCAATATAGCTGCAGTACAGTTAAATGAACCACCTTGATTCAGAAATTTCTCTTCACTCTTGCCCTGTTATCTAGTCAGGACATTTTACAAAATATTTGTGTGTATGTCTAAGTGTGCTGTACAACAATATAACTTCTAGTGGGCAAAATTTAACTTAGTAAGTTACTGTATAGTGGAGGATTTTAGCTCATTTCCCCGTTGTTGATATGAAGCTACACAAGAATTTGGAAGAGAATATGAAGAATTATGGAAGAAAATATGGGGCCAGTTATATAAATAGACTGGTCTCCTTGCCATCTCAAAAAGGTTTCAGGCACATGAAATGGTTCTGGTTCAAAGTTAGAAGTGTCCAAAGTTATTGGGAGCCAAAGGAAAAGGGGAAGAACTAAGAGATAAATTGCTGTTGTGTAAGGAACGGTAACCTACTGATTTTCAGAAGGGGTAGGCAGAATGCAGAAAAAGGTAAATTTTAGAAAGCAGTGCCTTTAGCGCATATTTTCATATCTTCTTTTTTTCCCTTTCTAATTTTCTTGCTTGGACCACTATTGATAACCAAGACCCTGAGTCTTGGCTAGGATTGCAGAATACAGAATAATAGAGTTGGGATCTTGGAAGTCTTTTAGTCCACACCCCTGCTCAAGCAGGAGACCCTATACCATTTCAGACAAGTGACTGTCCAGTCTCTTTTTAAAAGCCCCCAGTGATGAAGCACCCACAACTTCTGAAGGCAAGCTGTTTCATTGGTTAATTGTTCTTAGTTAGTCACTGGTTCATTTGTTCTAGGTTGCTTTTCTTCTTGATTAGTTTCACCCCCTTTTTCTATGTGGCAGCCCCTCAAATATTGGAACACTGCTATCATGTCACCTCTGATCTTTCATTTCTCTAGACTAGACATACCCAATTCCTGCAACCATTCTTCATACGTTTTAGTCTCAGGCCTTTAATCATCTTAACTGCTGTTCTCTGCATTCCTTCCAAAGTCTCAACATCTTTTTTATAATGTGCTGAATTACAATGAATTATGCAATCATAATTCATCTCCTCTTGAAACTTTCACCTAAAACTGATCTACATGGCTCTTCAGAAAGCTCTATGTCTTTCTTTACAATTTCTTCTAACCATAAGTACATCTTCTGTAGTGTTTCGTGAATGAACAGCTGTTTTTAGAAGATTTGATTTCTCTGTGTTCTTAGGAATCTTTGTACTAAAAAATCTTAAGGAATCAGAAATGCCCCTTAGTGAAATATATCCAGCAGAAGCTTGGAAATAAAAGGACTCTGGATTATGCCCTTTTACAAATATATCTATCCTGTCAATGGGATAACCACTCCAAAACCTGAGTAGAAAGGCATAATATTTAATGTGATTATAAAAGGAAAAAAAAAAGAAAGTTCAGATTTCAAAATGGGCCAGATCAGGACATGGACTTGTGAAAAATTCATTCCATAAAAAAATCCAGTTGGGCATGTTTTTGAGTGTTATTGACTGTTTCGTTCTATGACCCTTTTGGTGTCCATCCAGTTATGGGACCAGATTGAAGCATAAGTAAGCAGCCCCATGATTCTATCTCTCTGTCTCTGTCCCTAACTTATTTCAGGGTTCAAAAAAATATAAGACAGGGTCTTATTTTTGGGAAAACATTATATATATATAATATAATAATCTCTATCTCTATTGCTCTCTCTCTTTCTCTCTCATCTCATCTCTCTCTCATCTCTCTCTATCCCTCCCCCTTCCCTCTCTCTTTCTCTTTTCCTCCTTCTCTCTTTCCCCTGTCTTTCTCTCTCTTTCTCTTTCCCTCCCTCCCCCTCTCTCTCATTTCTCTCTGTCCATCCATCCATCCATCCATCCATCCCTCTATCTACCTCTACCTCTACCTCTACCTCTACCTCTACCTCTACCTCTACCTCTACCTCTACTTCTATCTATCTATCTATCTATCTATCTATCTATCTATCTATCTATCTATCTATCTACCTATCTACCTACCTACCTACCTACATATCCATCCATTCATCCATCCATACATCCATCCATACATACCAGATGTGGGTTTCAGCAGGTTCTGACCAGTTCTGGAGAACCGGTAGCAGAACTTTTAAGTAGTTTGGAGAACTGGTAGTAAAAATTCTGACTGGCCCCACCCCCATCTATTCTCTGCCTCCCAAGTCCCAACTGATCAGGAGTAAATGGGGATTTTGCAGTAACCTTCCCCTGAATTGGGGTGGGAATGGAGATTTTACAGTATCCTTCCCATGCCATGCCCACCAAGCCACACCCACAGAACCAGTAGTGAAATTTTTTGAAACCCACCACTGATACATACATACACACACACACACACACACACATACACACACACACACACACACACACCCAAAGACAACTTGGAGGAAACTGACACAGATAGTATACATAAACAACCTACTTTGTTACCCAGAGGAAAACGCAAAGGCTTCATAATACCAATCATGATAAAGAATTCCAGAGTCTATGCCCTGCATGATTTCCCAATTTCTTTCAATCTCATCTTTCTTATTACCTTCTACTTTTGGTACCTTATAGTATTTACTATTGGAATCTTATGATTATATTATTTTGTTGTTTGTATGTACATTGAGAGCTTATGCACCAGACACAAATTCCTTGTATGTCCAATCACACTCGGCCAATAAAGAATATTCTATTCCATTCCATTCATCTGTATCAAGGCTAGACTGGTGTAGGTAGTGATATTTTGGTGGTGTTGTTGTTTTTTGAAATTTTGATACATTCTGGGTTCAAATTCACATATAATTTTAAATGGCTGGAATCGCTAATTAATTTACAGTATACTGAATGCCTTTGACATTTTTTATTAGGGATTGTTTTCTTTTTAAAGAATGTATATTTTCATATTTATTCACACTGATATACGTATATCTCCTGCTGAGAACAATGCTACACCTAATTTGCTCCAGTAAATTAGCCCAATTAAAAATAACTCAACAAAATTGATACTGAATCTTCAATTACATCTTCAATGAGAAGACAAAGCACCACATGCAGCAGTGACTGGCTCATTGTTTGTCCTCTGAAACTCTTTTTAAGAACAATTTGTAGCTGTAAGGTTTTTCCCCATAAACTCTTTACAGCCTGATTGATCTTCTGAACCACATATTATTCATTTTGTGTCCTCCTGTTCAGTGACCTATACTTCATATTCAGGTACAATCTGTTATTTTTGTCACCAATACACCACTAATATTGTCTAAATGTTAAAGAAAATTCACAGGAATTTTCTTTAGAAAAGAAAAGAAAAATAATATTCTTTTCTGGGTGTCCTGTTGAAAGTTGAATAAAATTTTTAAAATCTACATGGGTTTGATACATTTTAACATTGTATCCAGCATTATCTTCTATCATTTTAGTTTTTTACTTCTTGTATTAATTTAAATGAGAATTTAACTGGATAAATTGTTAATTAATTATTACTCTGAATTTTTGCTGCAGTTTTATGTTCTAAGTGCTGTAAGCTACATAAAATCAAGTTAGTTTCCATTAGTGGAGAAAGTTCATGGATACATAAATAAATATAGACAACCTTTCAAGTGTAGTGGTAAATATACACAAAGTACATTAACTACCAAACTTATGAGATTCTCCCACTCCCATCCCCAACACATATGAAATCCTTAAAGTGCTCTTATAAGAAAACATTTACATCAAGCTGAATTGACCCTGAATGGCAACAGGGAGAAGACTCAATCAGAAATGTGTGGCCCAGTTAACCACTGACAATATATCAGAGATAGTATGGATAACATGCTATCCTAGTAAGAAGTGATAAATAACAATAAGGTTAGAAGGGCTAGTATGTCTAAAATATTCTGACATCATACTTTACTTTCTATAATGTCTGCCTTTTGTTTTTAATCTTTGCTTTTCTGTGCCTTGCCATCAGGGGTGGGTTCTACTTACTTTTACTACCGGTTCGCAATGGGATTGCACGCACGTGCGAGCGAAGCAAGCATGCACGCCTTGCTTCTGCGCATGCATGACAACATCCGGGGTGGTGGGCGGGGTCGCCTGCCGGTTTTACTACAATTCTTGCAAACCGGTCCGAACTGGGGGCAAAGTATCACAGCTTTGCTGAGAGCCCAGTATATACTGTATTAGTGCTTGCATGCAAGCAAATGAAATTATATTGTATTTTCAAAGAGATTTGGTTGCTTTGGGTGAGCCAGGTTTTCACCAACACAGAGAGAATAAAGAAACAGGTAATTCAGCTGTTCGTTTTATTTAGACTTCCAAACTCACTCACTCAGACTCTTTATTGCAAATCCTCTTCCCAATAAAAGCCTGGTAGATTTGTGTCACATCTCTGATACTGAGAAGGCCTAAGTTAGCTATTGGTCATTAAAAAAAGAATAATCATTGTGGTTATCAGAGGATGTCTTAGAGCTCTGTGACAATCAATTAGGCAAATGTTTGTGAGGGTGGAGGTGTTGATTCAGCTGAGAAGAAACTGTGGTTCTGAAATATCCAGCAGTGATCTACTACAGTATTGCCCGTTCTATCTCAAAGCATTTGTGATGCTAATACTGCATTTGTTTGTCACATCACCCTACATCTCAGATACTATAGTGCAAAATAGATGCAGAAACCTAGGCGTGCCTCCTTTCAGATTTCAGGAAAGAATGACCCCAACACCATTTTCATGGAAAAGGTACTTTTACTAAAATTGAACTGAATGCAGCCAAACGAAAGCAAGATCTGAAGCAATAGGCACGAAAATCACATATAGAAAGCCTCCCCTCCCACTGTCCAGCGTAAATCATCCAATCCAAAGATCCTCCAGAGGTCAGATGGAATCACACGTCTGGCAGTGTCATCAATCTGGAATGTCAGGATCGTTGATTCGGTAGCCAGTTCAAAGCACAGGACTGCAGCTAAGTTTCGCTTTCGTTTCCCCTTTCCTCTCATCCTCCAGCACGCTTCCCTGACCAGCAACTCACTAGCTCCCCGTCCCCCCATTACCATGGCAGCCAACAAGCAAGCATTGAAAGAGCGGAGGCTGACAATGACCCTTAGATCAGGGGTCTCCAACCTTGGCAACTTTAAGACTTGTGGACTTCAACTCCCAGAGTTCCTCAGCCAGCAAAGCTCCACAAGTCTTAAAGTTGCCAAGGTTGGAGACCCCTGCCTTAGATAACAACACAGAATTAAAACATGGTAGGTAAACTTTTATTGCGGTCAGAGACCAAATTAAAATAGACAAAGAAAGGGAGCATATTTTACAAATATGGATAGATCATGGGACAGTACACCATCTACTGCCTCAAATACAATCTGTACTGTCAATATTAGTGATCCTCTGCCATCGGGCTTACCCGTCTCTTTTCCCGTTTTTTTCCAGCCACGACTGCAGCAAAATTTTTTGCCACCTTTAGAGTTATATTGGGGTCTGCATCCTGGAGTGGGAAATAAAAGCTGAAAATATCAGGTGAACCAGGGAATCTCTGGGAAATAGGAGAAATGAGTCTTGATCTTATATCCCGGTAGTGAGGACATACGAAAAACATGTTTTCTGCCATCGAATAGTTAGTCCTGTTCTTGTGATAGCCTAGTGGTGAATGACTGTAAAGATCTACTTCTCTTTTAATTAATCACTACACAGTAAAAAAAATAAATAAGCACAGATAATACAAATGTGTACAGTTGTTCAATTGTATAACTGCTATTAGTACTAACCAATAGAACCCTGTAATATGAATGCTTTTGGATTGATGCACCTTTGAAGGAGGTTAGGTCCCTTGCAGAGGTGGTATTCAGCAGGTTCTCCCCAGTTCTGGAGAACTGGTAGCAGAAATTTTGAGTAGTTTGGAGAACTGGTAAATACCACCTCTAACTGGCCCTGCCTCCATCTATTCTCTGCTTCCCGAGTCCCAGCTGATCACGAGGAAATGGGGATTTTGCAGTAACTTTCTCCTTGAGTGGGTGGGAATGGATATTTTACAGTAACCTTCCTCTGCCATGCCCACCAAGTCATGTTCACAAAACCGTTAGTAAAAATTTTTGAATCCCACCACTGGTTCTTTGGCAGAACTTCTATCATTTCTTTATGCTTAGCTGGCTACTGTGTGATAAGGGAGGTTTTGTGCAGGCGAAACAACTTCTGAGGTGTGCCGTCTTTGGATCCAAAGTGGGCAAAAGTATTTTAGAACCATGGAGGCAACCTCAAGGTATCCAAGCTAAAGTGTTTTGCCTACTTTTGTTCATACATTTCACATTTCTATATACAGTCAGCACTAGTTGTGATCAGAATATATTTTCTCTTTTTTTTTAAAAAAAAGGTTTTTTTTAAAAAAAAATGTCAGAAATGGGCAGTTCCTTTAAAAGAAAATAAAGGTGTTAATACAGGGGTGTCAAACTGACGGCCCACAGGCCGAATGCATCACGTACAGACCACACCCACCCCAGCTCTTCAAATGGGGAAAACATCATGAAACATCATGTGAGTATAATGTGATGTGATAAGTTTGACACCCGTGTTTTAACAGGTATTGGCCATCTTGCTGTCATAATAGAATATCATGAAGAGGCATGATAAATGTGGCAGAGTGGTGTATTCCAAAGGCATGTGAAAGGATAATTACTTGTAAAATTTAGAGCTGTGCAAGGAGTGGCAATCAGATTTTTCAGCTCTGAAAGCTGATCAAACCACTTTTTGAAAATGTAGCGGGTTATACTAGCTCAATTGGTGTGAATTTGGATTTTGATTGGACTTGGAGGGGATTCTCCATTATTTAGAATGTGAGAAACAAATGAATAAACAGCTAAAGCTTTTGGTTTAAAATTAAAATGAATGAAAATTTCAGAAAAATGAGCACATTCTAGGAAAGGAAGCACGATCACATATAATATGTGCATGCCCATGACTGTTGAGCTCAGCAATTTTACATAGAATGCAAAAAGAGAGTAAGAAATATCACTAGAAATGAGATTGAAAAAGGAAAAGGAACCACAACTAAAACTAGTTTATAACAATATCATTTACCTCTTCATAAATATCATTAGAATGCATAGAGTGCAGTTCTGCAGGCTACTTCTGCTGACTCTGGCTGCCAACAGTTTGCCAGTTTGAACCTCACCAGGCTCAAGGTTGACTCAGCCTTCCATCCTTCTGAGGTCAGTAAAATGAGGACCCAGATTGTTGGGGCCAATATGTAAAGCACTGTGAAGCAGTATATAAGTCTAAGTGCTATTGCTATGGTATTACAAACTATCTTACTTCCACAATGTTCATAAACCACTTTGTATATTGCCTTTTTTTTTCTTTAGATGTCTCACACCCTTTTTTGTGATGATTTCATCAGTTTCTTTCAACCATGTTTTTCCTTCTCCTTCTCATGTTCTTGATCCATTCACTCTTCAAAATGCAAGAGAAACCTCTTTTTTCCAGGCTAATTTTAGGGAAGGAGTATCTGATATTTGTGAATGACCATTTCATTTGGAAGTATTCATCACAGTGATTGATGTTATTTGCATAGAACTGTAAATGCTTGCACACAAAGTCCATTTTACTATAATCTGATACATCAAGATTTCAGTGTGTTTATTCCGCAATTTGATTCTCATTCTTATTCTTTCTTTCGTTCTATATATCCAATCCAATTTAACATATTTCATTTAAAATAGTCACCTATTATGCCATTCAATTCACTTCTGTTCAACACTCATTCCTATTTGAGCCTGTTTATAACTCTGGTGGGAATTTAGTTGAACCTTCCAGAGTTGTGGCTTGACTGTCAGAAAAAAAATCCAAAAAGCAATGGCAATCCACTTCTATGTTTAACAAGAAAACTATACAGATATGGACATATAGCCATCCAAATTCAGTCCTGATGTAAGGGACACATTGAGCTTCAGAGTACTTAAGGTATTTATCAGAAGCAGGGGCCAATGGAAAATGTGGAATTAGGGGCAAGGGAAACTAATATAATTGTTTCCATCTCAGCTACATTAATACTAATCAGTTCAGTCTAGGGGAAAGCTCTTTATCAAATCAGAATGCAGCTCTAGTAAATATATAATGCTATATATCAATATCAATAAATGATACAAAGGTAAAGATAAAGTAATATAACTCAGTTAATCAAAATACCAGCTTTTCCCATGTAATTAAACTTCTAAAATCTGATTTGTCCACTGTCTCTGCTGAATTCAGTCCTGCCAATTAAATTAGTAACCCTCGTGTCACTAATTACCAGAATTTTACAGAGGATGAACATTTCTAATTAGTTCTGTATTGCACATGCTTCCAATTCACAAACTCCTTCTGATGAATGGTGAACAGCTGTTACTGATAACACCAATGCGTTGTTCTTCTTTTTCATTTCAAATTGCATTCTTATGAAATTCTGCATTTGGGTGAGATGAGAAGAAGAAAGAGATTAAGAATTATTTGGGCATGTTAATCTGCATCAAAAAAAATACAAGAAAATAAAAATATTGGTGGGGAATAAAATGTTTTTTTGATTAACAAGTCTATTGTAGTTCTTACTATTCAAAGATATATACTATTGTAGAGAAAAGACAAATAAATTACAATTACTAAAAAGTATATTTATGGATTTTACACATTATGGAATGAGATGTCCTAACAAGGAATGGTTGTGGCACAGTGGTTAGAATGTAGTATTGCAGGTTGATTCTGCCCACTGCCAGGAGTTTGATTTTTTTAAAATCCAGTGTAGTAAACAATATCATCTTCTTCCATCCTTCTGAGGTCAGTAAGGGGGCAATATGCTGAATCTGTAAACCACTTAGAGAGGGCTGTAAAGCACTTTCAAGCTTAGTCTAAATGCTATTACTAGAGCACCAAGAACTCCATAGCTCATAATTATATGAACTACATATAATTACTTCTATAAATTGTGAAATTTAAAGTGATGTTGGAAACATTTTTAATAACTGATTACATTGCTCAGAATTTTAAAATTATAAAAATGTAGCTGTGCCGTGTTAATTTCTAAATGGAAAAAGCAACAACAACATGTATTAACTTGTAAACACAGCTCTATACAACCCAAATGTTACCTTTTGATATTTCTCCTCTTCTGCTAGTTTACTAATGACCTGAATCAGTTTCATCCAGCTTGCATTAACATCAGCAACATATATTTAAGAAATTGATAAATCATAGCATACAATTTTTACTGTACTGGTTTGGCACATTTCCATTTCTTTTCTTAAACAATAGAGTTCTAGAAGAAACAATGATGGTGATGTGATGACTTATTTATGTAGTGCTTAAGCACTGATACTTGGAAGATTGATAGAGCACTAGAAAAAGATTCTTTATATGGCTAGTGTATTTGTGGTGTAATTGGATGGCCTACAAAAATGTCAGGTGATCAGTACATTATACTAACTGGATTGTTGATAATGTTTCTTAGACCTGTACTCTAAATCCAAATGCAGTAAGGAATAATATAAATATATATATTTTGGTGACAAGTTTAAAAGTTAGTGGTCTTCTGAAGAGTCATTAAAATCAAACTATACAACTGGGAGGGATTTTATCACAAGTATTGTCAATTAAAGTACCATGAATTAAAGAACCAAGAGCTAAAAAGCTAAAGCTAAAGCTACTTGATAAATCTATCAAATTTGTATAAGTATTGTATATAATTTTACTTGTGCCATACAATCCAACAGATCATTCAAGGGGGGTCACAAATCCACATTTAAATATTGTAATATTGAGATATAATTTCTTTTTTTATTATTATTTTTATAAAATTTTATTATAACACAATGTGACAAATACAGAACACACAACATATATATATATATATGTGTGTGTGTGTGTGTGTGTGTGTGTGTGTGTGTGTGTAAGTTTTCACGGGTATATATGTGTGTACAGTTAATATTTTGGGTTTCTTCCCATGTAATTGTGAACATATCCCTAAAAGGGTAGAAGCGACGTTTCGACAGAATCTCATCTGCCATCATCAGGCTTATGATGATGGCAGATGAGATTCTGTTGAAACGTCGCTTCTACCCTTTTGGGGATATGTTCACAATTACACAGGAAGAAATCCGAAATATTAACTGTACACACACACACACACACACACACACACACACACACATATATATTTGAGGTTTTCGCGGGTGTTTGTATGTAGGTCCTTGGTTATTCGAGTTTTCTCCCGCGTAAAATTGGAGGTGTCTTGGCAACGTTTCGACGAAGTCTCATTTGTCATCTTCAGGCTGGTGTTTTCGGCTTCGTGCTTCTAGGAGCAATGTGTGTGATCACATCTGTTTCTTCCTTTTAACTGCCAGTGGGGGTGTGAACTGATTGGGTGGGAGCTTGGCTGTGTTCTGATTGGGTGGAGGTGTGTTCTGATTGGTTGGGGGTTTGGCTGTCCCCCCATGGTGCAGGAGGCTGGGTAGGCCATGCCCCCATGGCCATGCCCACACAGCAACCAGGACATGATATTGACTTTAAAAAGACCAGAACTATCGCCAAAACTGAACACTTTAACAACAGAATAATCAGAGAAGCCATCGAGATAGAAAAACATCCACACAGCATGAATAAACGAGATGATACCTCCCACCTACCAGCCATTTGGAAATCCACCCTTATTGACAAACGAGTCCCTAACACAAAGAATGACATCAGACCCACACTCACGAGAGCCACACAGGATGTAACCACCACACATCCACGCAGAAAGCAGACTCAAATCCACACTGATGATAAGGCATGACCACGGACCAGAAGCCAGACCACAGCTGCATCATTAGCCACTTTAAACCCCTCCAATCCATACATGAAGCAGACTGACACTCACCATGAAGAGGTGGCATGGCCACGAACACGAAGCCAAACAACAGCAACACAGTTCACCAGCTCAAATCCCCCTGCTACTCAGACTAACCCGAGCACAACCAACCCCCACCTAAACAGAACACACACCCAGCCAATCAGAGCATTGCCAACCCCCCATCCAATCAGAGCACAGCCAAACCCCCAACCAATCAGAACACACTTCCACCCAATCAGAACACAGCCAAGCTCCCACCCAATCAGTTCACACCCCTACTGGCAGTTAAAAGGAAGAAACAGCTGCGATCACACACATTGCTCCTAGAAGCACAAAGCCGAAAACACCAGCCTGAAGATGACGAATGAGACTTCGTTGAAACGTTGCCAAGACACCTCCCTTTGCAGATAATTATGCTTCAGCCACTGATGTAGAAGAAGGGAAGGTTAATAAGTATTATAGCCAAGCTAATCTCAAATCAACAAAACATGCATGCAAGAGACTGGAAATCAAAAATTGGAAATACTAAAGAGGAAAATGGACTTGGCTTTTATGAGCTAGGAAATGGAAATGAAGCAAGAGAATAAGTTAGCAATTTCTGCCACGAAAATGATTTATTCATTGCTAGTACAATGAAGAGGGAGAAAACCTGAATAACCAAAGACACACACACACACACACACACACACACACACACACACACACGTATGTATGTATGTATGTATGTATGTAAGTTTTCACGGGTATATATGTGTGTATAGTTAATATTTCGGGTTTCTTCCTGTGTAATTGTGGATATATCCCTAAAAGGGTAGAAGCGACGTTTCGACAGAATCTCATCTGCCATCATCAGGCTTATGTGAGGAGTCTTTTGCAATAACTGCCGTTACTATTTCAAATCTGGTGCTGGTAGTCTGGGATGGCTCCACCTTTTCATTCTGATTGGTTGGGAGTCACAGTATGTGTTTATTGGCTTGGCTTCGGGTGTATGGTCGGTTTTTCTCCACCAGGTGGCAGGGCTTCATCTGATAAAATTAGCAAAGTACTACATAGACACAACATCAAAACCATATTTTGCACAGATAGAAAGATATCGTCCATTCTGAGAAACCCTAAGGACAAAATAGAATTAGAAAACCAAGGCATATATGAAATCCCGTGTGCTTCCTGCCCATCAACATACATTGGACAGACCAACAGAAGAATGAGTGTGCGCATCGAGGAACACAAAAACTCAATACAAAAGCAAGAACACACATCATTAGTTCAACACATAAATACAACAGGACATAATATTAATTTTAATAACACAAAAACAGTTGCAAAAATAGAACATCTCAATGGCAGAATAATCAGAGAGGCAATTGAAATAGAGAAAAGACCATATTGCATGAATAAACGGGATGACACTTCACGTCTGCCTACTATTTGGAAACCTGCTCTCATAGATAGATGAATCTTAACACCAAATATAAAACATAGATCAAGAATTAATCAAAAGGCATGTACAAGTCCCAACCAAATCATATTCAAACCAGCCACAAAGATGAAGCCCTGCCACCTGGTGGAGAAAAACCAACCATACACCTGAAGCCAAGCCAATAAACACATACTGGGACTCCCAACCAATCAGAATGAAAAGGTGGAGCCATCCCAGACTACCAGCACCAGATTTGAAATAGCAATGGCAGTTACTGCAAAAGACTCCTCACATAAGCCTGATGATGGCAGATGAGATTCTGTCGAAACGTCGCTTCTACCCTTTTAGGGATATATCCACAATTACACGGGAAAAAACCCGAAATATTAACTACACAGACACACACACACACACACACACACTTTTAACAGCTATTTCGTGGTGGTCATATTGAGATATAATTTCAATAGTCAGAAAGAATAAATTTTGTTCCTATCCACAAAACAAAATATTGAGCAAGAACATTATTTTTCTGATGAACCCAGGTTTTTAATTTGCTTTGGTTCCTCAACTGCAATCAAGACTGTTAAACAAGTCTTTTGTTATTGATTTTGCATTGCAGTATTTTTTTGATGCATTTATTATCGTTTAATTAAAAAATAACATGTTTCACATATGCTGCCTTTTAAAATATCAAAACCAAATTATTTGTTCAAACATAAAAATAAAATAAAATTTCAGAATCTGATTTAATCACTGTTCATTAAATGCAGTTTGTGGCTAACTCTAGTATTAGGATAATATCTACAGCAATTTGTTATGTTCTTTCCTGAAATTTTTGCCTTTCTGATTTTAACTTCTTTTCTTGGCAATTCCACATTTTTTCTGACATTCAGCTTTCTTTCTTCTGTTTCTTGTTCTTTGACAGTCTCTTTTCATATTCATCTTTAACAGCCCATTTATTTCACTCTTCAGTTCCTCTGGCTCCTTATCAATCAGATTCAGGACATCAAAGTGATTCCTAATACTCTGCTGGGAAATGGTGGTTAGATGTTCAAGAATATATGGTAGAAACTGGTTGGCTTTGTTCTTGCACTTCAGTTTGATTTGGAACTTGCATACAGACAGTTTTTGATCTGATCCACAAACAGGTACAGACCATGTTTTTGCTGTTATAACTGAGTTCTTCCATCTCTTTGCATCAATAAGGTAGTCAAACTGATTTCTATGTACTTCATCCTGTGAGATCCATGTATATAGCTGTCATTTTGGTAATTGGAAGATTGTACTAGCAATGAATAAATCATTTTCGTGGCAGAAATTGCTAACTTATTCTCTTGCTTCATTTCCATTTCCTAGCTCATAAAAGCCAAGTCCATTTTCCTCTTTAGTATTTCCAATTTTTGATTTCCAGTCTCTTGCATGCATGTTTTGTTGATTTGAGATTAGCTTGGCTATAATACTTATTAACCTTCCCTTCTTCTACATCAGTGGCTGAAGCATAATTATCTGCAAAGTCTAATTGATCTTATCTGGCTATTGACTACATTGCTATATCTCTTCTGGATGTTATATCCAGAAGAGATATATCATCCATTACCCTCTTCTTAGAGACAAACAACCTACTCTCTAACAAGCAGTTTGGCTTCAAACTGTCCTGCAATCTGCAACTCCTACACTGCAAAAACATATAGATTTCACAACTCAATCAGGGTAAAGCAATAGACACAATTTATATAGATTTCTGTAAAGCCTTTGATTCAGTAGTACATGACAGCTACTTCTAAAACTAAAATCTTATGGCATTTCTGAATCCCTGCATAAGTGGATAGCTACGTTTCTATCAAACAGGCAACAAGTAGTCAAAATAGGGAACACCCTATCAAACCCTGCACCAGTTAACAGCGGCATCTAGGACCCACACTTTTTATACTTTACATAAACAATCTTTGCGATCATATTATAAGCAACTGCGTTCTCTTCACTGATGATGTAAAACTATTCAACACCACTGACAATGCTGCTACACTACAAAAAGACCTTGACTATGTGTCAGAATGGTCAAACAATTGGCAACTCCAAATCTCAACCAACAAATGTTCTGTCCTACATATTGACAACAAAAAAACTCAAAACACTAAATACAAGGTGGGCGGATACGACCTTGTAGACAACCCTCACTCTGTTAAGGACCTTGGAGTACTCATCTCAAATGATCTAAGTGCCAGAGCTCACTGTAACAACATTGCCAAAAAAGCATTAAAAGTTGTTAACCTACTCTTGTGTAGCTTCTTCTCCGCTAATATTGAACTGCAAACTGGAGCATACAAAACTTGCTAGACCAATTCTTGAATACAGCTCATCTATCTGGACATTAATCGGACATTAATACAATCAAATAAGTCCAAAGATATTTCACGAGAAGAGTCCTCCACTTCTCTGCTCGCAACAGAATACCTTCTGCCACCAGGCTTCAAATTTTGGGATTAGACCATTTAGAACTTCGCCATCTTTGGTTAGACCTAAGCATAGCACATAAAATTATCTGCTACAATGTCCTATCTGTCAATGACTACTTCAGCTTCAACCACAACAATACACAAGCACACAATAGATACAAACTTGTGGTAAACTGTGCTAAACTTGATTGTAGAAAATACAACTTCAGTAACAGTCATTAATGCCTGGAATGCACTACCTGACTCTGTGGTTTCTTCCCCTAACCCCCAAAACTTTAAACTTAGACTATCTACTGTCGACCTCACCTCATTCCTAAGAGGTCTCTAAGGGGCGTGCATAAGTGCACCAGGATGCCTACTGTGCCTGTCCTAATATTCCCTTTAATTGTATTCATTTTATGTATTCATAATTATGTTTATATCTGTTGCCTATTACATGCTTGACGAAATAAAAGAAAGAAAGAAAGAAAAGAAAAGAAAAGACTTTGAAAGCAACACTACTTCTTGTTCTTTTAAATCCAGTGTAGGAAACAATATGATCTTCTATCTTTCCAATTCCAGTCCATTTTTATTTATTAATGGCTAGGATGTCAAAGTGTAGTAGATTTATTTTGTCTTTCACTGTGTTGAGCTTTATTTTCATTTGATCTTTAAAAAGAAACATAATTCTTCAGTTCCTAAACTTAAAACATGCCCTAACAAACATCGAATGAAAGACAAATAGGATAATATGTCTTAATTCAGGAGTGTACATTTTCTTCAGCTTGAAGGTCACATGAGATTTTATGCCAAGAGTGCTAACACCAAAGTGAATGGAAACAGTACCTATTTTTGGCGGTTTGGGAGAGCCACAAGGTATGAAATATGTGCTTTAAATATTTTCAAGTCATAAATCACAAATTTTGCTGTAAAACTTTCTCCAATTGCAAAAAAGCCACAGGACGCTACTTGATATTACTGGTATGTACATGCAAATCTTAATGCTCTCTTTTCAATGGCATACCAAACAATCCTTTAATAATTGGTCAAACCTTGCGTAACTAAGCTATTGCTAGCTGTACTTCCAGCTTCACTTTTCCATTTTTAAAGGCTGACATATCTATACAATAAAAATACATGAAAACCTGCCTTTGATGGGGAGAAACATCAGATAGACGGAAAAATAGCATTTCTATGGCTGCCCAGTTTCTAACTCCGGGCAGCATGGAATAATCCAGTGATCAAAGATGTCAAAACCAATATAAACACTATCAACTATAGAAGATCAGCCATTGGATATAGAGATTTATTGCATACTTCCAAACTGCCCCAATTTATTCTGCCCCAAACAGCTGAGGAATGAGTCAGATTTTTCACTACCTTTTTAAAGGTCAGCAGGGTGGGTCTAACTGTATGGGGTATGGGTATGGTGGGAAGATTGATAACTACAGAAAAGAATGCCTCCCAAGTTTCATAAATTCCACTGTTTCTGTCCTGTCCCACTCACACACGCACACACCACAGGTGTTAGGAATCTTTATTGAGAATTCCCAATCCCTGAATAGTCTTCCACAGAATTACCCCACACTAACAGTAGTGCAACCTGCAAGGATTGCATGAAATACCCAGCACAAATCCATGGGGGGGGGGGCAAGGTAAATCTGCAAGGCAAAGACAAGTCCACAAGGCATGTCCAATGTTCAAGAGGTATGATCCAAAATCTGAGATACAGAATCCAGGTCCAGTAGCAAAGCAAAAATCACAAAGGCTGAAAAATGCACAGCAGGGAAGTGGACAAGTTGTTCCCAGCGTCATTTCCTTCCATGCACTAAATAGCCGCTCCCTGGTGCAGCCCATCAAGAGGGGTGAGACTGCCATCTCACATAGTTTGGCTGAGCGTCATTGCTCCTGGCTCCTCTCAGCCCTAATTGCTCTGAAATGGGGAGGAGAAGGCAGTTCTTTCTAATCTCTGCTGGCCAGCTGCACTGCCCACCCTCTCCGCTCAAAACCTCTGGGCTTCCCAGCTGTAATTGTGCCTCTCCTGTCACTAGTTCAGCCAGCCACTCATCCAGTCGCTCTTCTGTTGCTGCTCTTCTGTGGGCAGCCTTGCAGTGCTTGTCTTAGAGCCTCCAGCAACCTCTAGATGTACCCCAACATCCCTGGAACCAGCTCTTTTCACCCAGGGCGGCGCCCAGAGAAGTATCTCGGGTAGGCAGTAAGTTTTAATACTTTATATTAAAGATTCATCTTTATAATTAGTTCAAAGCTCTTTTGATGAGCATGGCAAAGCACTTGCTAAACATGTTTTTTCATGTCCTTGTAAGATGCAACCCATTTCTTGCTAGGAGTTTTCTTGTAGGTTAATCAATCCATGGTTGAGAAAGTCAAATTTATTTCAATGAAAACATCTAAATAGCCATTGTGCACCTCTAGAATATTGCTTTCTCTTCTTGAGCAGGGGTGGGATTGAAAAATGTCAGCAACTAGTTCACTGTCTGGTTGCTGTGTGGGCATGGCCATCGGGGCATGGCCTACCCATCCTCCTGCACCATGGGGGGACATTTTCACCCTCCCTATGCACTGGAGGCTTTCCTGGAACCTCTCAGGAAAGTGAAAACAGCCTCCCCCGGGGACCAGAGGCCCTCCAGAGGCTGGAAACAGGCACACTTCCAGTACTTCTAGTAGGCCTGTTTTTTGCCCTCCCCAGGCTCCGGAGGCTTTCCTGGAACTTACAGGAGGGTGAAAATGGCCTCCTCCGGGCACTGGAGGCCCTCCGGAGGCCAGAAACAAGCCCATTTCCAGACTTCCAGTAGGCCTGTTTTTCGACCTCCCAGAGCCTCTGCACGTGCCCTGCACTTACCTGGCATCCAAAATGGGCTGCATGGAGACTCCTGAGAGGGGCAGAGCAAGGTGGGCAGGGTCAGCCAATCCTTGGAACAACCAGTTTGGTGAACCAGATTAAAATTAACATCTGGTTCGACTGAGTCGGTCTGAACCGGCTGAATCCCACCCCTGTTCTTGAGTCATAGCCTTTCTTTGGAACAACCTATACTCCCTAATTCTTTACCTTCTCGCCCAGGTATTCATAGTCTTACTGATTGCGTCAAGGTTTCTTCTTCCAATATCTTTGGTCTTCATGTATATGATCAGGGTAGAGGGATAATCTGTAAAACTGAAGAAACCCAGTTGCCTGTCATTAACACTTTAATTTCTAATTTAAATTACCTTAAACCAAATGCATAAAAAAATAGAGGCAAATCTATAGGAAAAGAACAAAATATTGATGAAGAATTATTATGTCTTTAAGTTTGTTTGCAGACAGGCACAATTCAGAAATGAGTGTTACAAGGAAAAAACAATATTGACGCAGTCTTTCGAGATTTTATATTTTTCCTGTTGGGAAAAAAAAAGTATTAAAGAAAAGGATATCATAATGAAAATCATTTATCAGAAATGTACATAGGGAATTCATAGCTATGTTCCAGTTGCCCAGAACTATACCTACAGACTGTTCTTATGTGGTTTGTATAGTTGATTTGTTATTTGCTAGCTGATTATATCCATTTCCTGTATATGTGAGCTCAGTGGACCATTGTTACACTTTATGAGTCATAAACATCAGGTTTAAAATATGAACATGCTGCATGCATTGCCAAAATACATTATGGAGACATTATATTTGATTTGTTCATTTTTCTACATCTATATTTTATTTGGCTACATAAATTTCCCTGTATGAAAGAAAAATACTTAAGGTACTATTATTTTAAGATTTTTTAAAAATATATATATACAGTATATAAATGTAATCAGATAATAAACTCAATTGAAAAATTGAGCTAACATTGTAGCAGAGAATTAACACACAAATGCTGAAAGTATAAATCCATATTGCAACATCCAGTAACTATACTGTTCCCAATGGTACTCATAGTTCTATAAGGAATTAAGGATTGTTGTATAGAGAGAATAAGGTGTGTGTTACTGCAAATGCGTTAATGGCGATATGAGTGGAAGGGTTCACATATGTAATGAGCAGGCTTTAGATTTCATGCGGAATGTTTTCTAAATTTGTTTGTGCCATTGTTCATCCCAATAGACCTTGAAGAAAGTGCACATCACATGTCTGTACACTGTCTAGACATTCTGTGCAATCTCCATTGTTCTTATGGAGATATTGTTGTATTTTATAACTTCTCTAACATATTTGCTGGTCAAAATGCATTGTCTCCAGAAATATTAATTTTGTATTATTTCTAATTCACTGGCTCCATGCTATCCGTTACGTTTATGTCACCGTTGGCGCTGCCTACTTCCAATCGGGTGACAAATGGTGGCTTACCAATGTACCAATTGCAATTACCTGCAGCATCTCCAATGAACTATAAAACTGTGGTGGCCTGACTGCCTTAGCGCTAGTAACAATCACATTACCACAGATGAGGGGTTGTAATATAACTCCTTTCCCTTGCCAATAGAGAGAAAGAGAGAACAGAAAATATGCTAAATGTTTAGGCTTCTACTCCCCCACTTTCCTGCCATCCATTAAAATACTTTGTAAGAAACAAAGATTTGTGAACTGTTCACTTCCTTTCTTCTTTCCTTCCTTCCCACCACCTTTTGCTATGTCATTTGGAAAATTAGCTTCTGAATGGATAGAAAATCATCCCTCCATGCACATAAATGCAATTCCTTCCCCTCAGTCCTTCAGGTAGTGCTGATCAGCAACTCTCAATGAGGTTGATGTGACTGTGACAGATGTCCTATTGATTAGCAGATTTAACTTGGCTGATCTAGCTGGCTAGATGGGTGTCCTCTTTCTTTCTCACTGCTAAGTGTGCCCATTCCTCAATGGCGTGTCTAGAGGAATAAGACAACCACAACAGAAAGGAGTATATCACTCTTCAGTCAATGCTCTGTGGTAAACGTCTCTCCTACTACAATCTCCAAACAAGCTCAGTGCCCATTTATATGACTAGCAACTCTAGGTATTCTCTTTTTCTTCTTTTCTCAGCACATCAGCTGAACCGTTTCTTCTGCCATTATCACTCAGATCAATTTGCAGGGTATTGGCAGAAAAGTCAAGATGGTGTCTGTGATGATGCAATCAAAATTATGCTTGTGGCTACCATCTTCACTACTTTAACCACACCCTTCAGACCCTCTGCTGTGCTGTTTCAGGTTTCAAACATATACATAGTTGTTAGGAGACAGCAAGCAATTTACTCAAAGCTAAGTAGACAAATGGCCAACAAGTAATGAAGCATAAATCAGAGACTCTGGAGATAAGGATTGCCTGAATAGATTTCACTTTCCTCAAAAGGAGACTGAAGAATAATCAAAGTTCAATCTGGAGTTTGTCAAGATTCATTAGCCAGTCCAAGGTCAGAGTTCAAGTTTTTCACCCAAATGGGAAGCAGCAATACACAGGAGGTCAAATGGTTGTTTCCAGCAAGGAAATGTGGGTCAGCACTACGTCTTAAATAAAGCTACAGTCAGCGGTTTTCAGTTAAGGCAAGATAGTCTTGCTTAATGTCTTTTCTTTTGTTCTATTCTATTTCTCTGTTCCACATTTTGTCATTTGAGTGCTCCAGATGTTCTGAGGCTACCTCTGCTTGTTTAGAAAGCAGAGGGAATGGTCTTAAAGGATAGGAGGAAGAACTGCTGCCAAGTTAAGAAAACTGATAAAAGAACTGAGTCCAATCAGACAGGCTAGTTTATCGTTCACACAAAAATAAAGGGAGGGAGATGCATTCAGACTTCCAAGATTCTGTTACTATCAGTTTATAACAGAAACCTGTATCCACTACAGGATTTTAGTAAAGCATTTGACAAAATATACCACAGCCTACTTCTTGGTAAAATAGAAAAGTCTGGAATAGACAGCATCACCACTAGGGGCAGGTTTCAAAACCCGTCACTAGCGTTTTGCTTGTGGATGCGCGCGCCCTCACGGGTGGGTGGGCAGAACCTCCCCCCTCCGCCACTACCAGTTCACCCGATCCGGAGTGAACCGGTAGCAACCCACCACTGATCAGCACCCAATGGATTCGTAACTGACTGACCAACCACATTCAATATGTAGTCCGCAATGAAGCTACACTGATGTTGAGGGAAACGTGCAGTGGGGTACCACAATGTTCTGTCTTAGTTTCAGTACTCTTCAAAGTTTTCATAAATGATTTAGATGAAAGGATAGAAGGAAACAAAATCTGCAGATGACGCCAAGCTGGGGGTAACAGTTTTAGAAGATAGGATCAAGCTCTAGAAGGATTTTGACATAGTTGAACATAGGGTCTTTTCCAACAAAATGCAATTCAGTGTCTAATGGAATAGAATAACTCCAAAATCCTTTCAAGCTTATGACTCTATGGAATAATAAAAGCAGCACATATATCATCCCCCAGCCAATGAGTCCTGGGTCATTCCTCCAGGAATCCTTCAAGGTGCTTTGCCACTTTAGATTTCATTAGGTCAAAGAGATCTGAAAGGTTAGTCAGGCAAAAAGCACTTTGACCAGAGGCCTTCCTTGATGGAAACTAGCTCACATTTACTTTGCTAACTGTGACCTATTTAAAAGGATTTGCAGTAATATAAATGAACTATATTCCAAATAACCCAGTCTTTAATACAGGGCAAGAATTAATGCATGGAAAAGGAATTCTGAATTATAAAGGGAATGAAAAACCCTACTCAGCAGAACAGGATAGCATTAATTCAAATAAAGAAAATTGATAATGAGGATCAGATTCAACAAAGCATCTTTAAACATCTACCAAAAGTCCAGTGGACTGCTACAGTTACTGTCAGGCTTCAATCCAGAATACAGCGGTAAATCTATGCTCTCCAAACACTAAACCTCTTATTCATTAAACATTTTAACTTGACAAAAGATTCTTAGATTCAAGTAGATTAGGATTCCAATAGAAAATATATACAGTATATACCGTATTTTTTGGAATATAAGACGAACTGGAGTATAAGACGCACCTACCTTTTTTGGTGAGAAAAAGAAGAAAAAGAAATCTGCCTCCAACTAGCATCAGAGATAGTGAGTGTGGGGTTTGCTCCTTATTTTATATGGAGCCTTGCACTGCCACTGTTGGTGGGGGGGTGGTTTTATCCTTAGTAGTTTCTTGATTGTTTGTCTGGTGTTAATCCATGTTTATCTGGTGTAGGTTTTAGAGGATGCGTTCTGGACATTTATTTATTTATTTATTTATTTATTTATTTATTTATTTATTTCTCTTTTGAATGGCATCTAAAAATGGGTTATCTCTATATGGCTGTTGATAGCTGATTTGTCTAAACACTAAGCTTTCAGGAATTTCCCGGTGTTTTTAATTTAGCTTGGTCTACAATGCTCAGTTTCCAAACTGAAACTATGAAACCTTGTGCTTTGAGATTAAGAAGTTTTCATTGTTTTCTAACTGCTAGATAGTATTCATGGATATGCTCTGCTAATCTTCTGCCTATCTGCCCTACATAGTGGCTGTAAATTTCTTTACACTGTATTTTGTAGATGACTCATAGGGTTTTGTTGTAGTTGTTTCACATTGATTTACTCAAGATGTTTTGAAGGGCTTTAGTTGGTTTAAAATTCTATAGAGGACAGGTACGCATGCCGACTTAAAGCAAAATATCTTACTTTTTGTGGAAGGTGGAACAATATGTGAGTTTCATTCAAAAATATTTTGGTGTTAAGACAATCACTGAATATCACACACACAATTTATATTAATGAAAAGAAAACATAGATGTATGCAGCAAATTTAACTATATCAAATAACAAACTGCATAAAAAGGGGAGAAAAACCTATTACCCATCTGTTAATTTGCAATATTTGTAGGCATATGAGTATCATTGGGAGCCAGACTATAAGTGATTATATTTGCCATGCTGTGTGATGAGTTGTATGTATGGGAATAATTCTTGCTTAAATTTAATTAAACTTCTATTTTTTTATATATATACTGCTATTTTGCCATTGCTGCATATTTTCTAAATTCAAGCTCCCAAGCAGATATTGTCAGAATTGTATCTTTCTTCCAGTGTTAAAGAAGATTTATTCTCACTGCTATAAGCATATCTTACCAAATTATGATGTTTCTTGTTGATTTTTTCCTAAGATTATATCTAGTAAGAAAAGTTGTGGTTTCAATTTAAATTTCCTAATTTTCTGCATTATATTATGCATGTCTTTCCAGTAGTTGGGTTTTTTCTTTGTATGTAATAAAACACTCCTTGTATTTCATGACATTTCCAACATTTATTACCTTATGACTTGTCTATCTTAAATATGATTGATGGAGTTGTATACCATCTGTAAAACATTTTGTACCCATTTTCCTTAGGTTAAAACATGGTATAAATTTTATAGATTTAGTCCATAACTCTTCCCATTGCTGTGTTGTAACTGTTTCTTTAGAGTTTTGCATACATTTTATCATACAGTTTTTTATTTATTCTATCTATGTGTCACATATAAGTGAAATATTATATATTGGCCATATTTGCTGATGTTATTGCCAGTAACTCAGTGGCTGGTAGTAAGCCCTTGTTCAGCCCAGAATGCATTTTCTTTTAAAGTATTTTTGGTCCCAAAACTAGGAAGAAATCCTAATTTTCCTGTGCTAAGGGAATAAAAATATGAATTTAGATCATATTGTTCTAGTATTATATCATCTATTGCTGTCTCTCACTTTCTCTATCTCTATCCATTTATCTAGCTATAATTAATTAATTCCTAGGATTCGGTTATTTTCTATTAAAAATGGAATTACACTGAAGAACGGTGAGAGATTTTGAAATATTTTATCTCCTGGTAAGACCTTTTTTTTTAATAAAACTGTGGGCTATGCTGAATTAATACATTATTACCAGTAGTTCATTTCCAGTCTTTCCAGCAGATTAGTTGCTTGTCTGAGTTCTTGAAACGGGAATGATGAGGTGCTGAAGAAATTAAGGTACTTCCTGATTAGCTCATTTGTTCTAGTCTACTATAGTTTAATGAGAACTTACTACTTGAATTTGATATGCTTTTTTACTTGGTAACATTTCTGCGCAGTTTTATATCAGATGCCTGGTGAGTTTTAAGAACCTTGTATCCTGTGATTCTGAGGGAAATATAACCAAATTCTGAAGATATCTGTTTCAGGAATTTGCCAACACTTTCTAAGCTTAGAAGATAAGCAAGATCAGGGCAGCAGCAACATTCTTCAATATTACTGCAAAGAATACAATATTAAGTCACCAAGAGTTAAAAAGACATCTTCACCTTTTTTATACCTTCATTCAAGTTGAAATAATAGAAATATCTTTTGTGACAAAACCCAAAATATTGAACCATTATAATATCACTAGACATTTGGAAAGTAAATTTTAAAAGCAGCTAGGTTTTTGGTATTAACTGAAAGTAGCAGTTTCATAATTTTTCAACACAGAAAGATAATTACATTCTTTAGATGTGTGCATAATGTCCTCCTTTATTATTATTATTATTGTGTGTGTGTGTGTATGTATGTATGTATGTGAAGTGATACTTTTCCAGTCAAATGCATTTTCATCTGAAATTTTGTCAGATAGAGATTGTTTTAAGAAGAATTTAATTTAACGTATTTTTCATTACTTCATTACAATATCAGCACAGGTGATCTTATTATTATGGTTGGTTGTACAGTCAGCCAGTGGTTTAGACTGGGTCTGGCATTTTTATCCCCCTATCAATTCCTTCCCAAGATTCTGGAATAGGCAGCTGTTGTTGTTTGATGATATTAAAGGTACTTCTTGCAGGATATAAACTGTTCAAAGTAGAGCTGCCTTTTACAATTTACTAATGATGATTTTGTCAGTGCTGATGGCACTGAAATGGTGCTCCTGTTGCTTTGGGATTGCACCCAAGGCAATTTATATAATAATACAAAGGTACTATTTTTCCTTTTTTTAAAAAAAACTACAATTGTTCTACTTCTGTTTGAAGAACTTTTGTATTTTATTCACTTCTTTCTCTCATATTCTGCTGTCTCCACTAACCAACTTTTTTGTCCTTCCTATCAACAATTGTTAAGGCTGGGGTGTTGTGTGGTAGATGCTTGTCTGTTTGAATTCTAAAGTCCCGGAACACTTTAGCTTCTTTATTTTCTATTACTTTGTCTATTTTGTGTTCCCAGATGTTCTTGCTTCAGGCAAATGGTGGTTTGTTTGTTTTGTTTTGTTTTTTGTTTTTTTGCAGATCTTCCAATGTACCACTGCTGCTCCTTTGTCATGTCATTTTTTTTTTAATCAGTCTATACAATCTTCTTGCAGGAGCTAATTAGGTGGTCCATTGTTGTTGTTTTTTAAATCTTTTTTGCAGAGATAGCATTTGCTGTCAGTTGCTGTCTTCCCAATAATGGCTTTCATGCATTTGTTGTTAAGGCTTGAACTTGTGCAGCAGAATTAGCCCCTCTGCTTGTTTCTTCAATTTTTTTCCAATCTTATATATTGCCAGGTTTTATTGTTCTCTGCTTTGCCTGTGCATTTTTAAAAATGCTTTGTAATGCTTTGTCTTCCCATGCCTCTTTTCTGTTCTTCATTTAGTTTTTCTTGTAGGCCAGTTTGATCTCTCCAGTACTTGGTAGGCCTTCATGGTATACTAGCTTCAGAACATTTTCTTTACTGTCCTTCAGAAATTCTTCCAATACTTTTTTTTCCCCTTCTTAAACTGTCTGGTCCACTTTCATACCCATCTATGTTCCTTGGTAAGTAGAGGCTGTCAACATCATTGCAAGGATGAAAGATGTTTCATTCTCATTATTTTTCTGGTCTTAGTTTTCCTTGAATCCAGTCCACTATTCCAGCTATTTATCTAATGACCAGGATTGCCCAGGTGTTAATTGCTTGATAATATTTCATCTATTGAGTTTGGATTCACTTTCATGATATATTCACTTCTAATTTTCTTCTTGACTTCAGTGTGCTTGGTGTTATCAACCTGAAGGATGTCATTGTAATGAACTTCTTGATCTAGACTTTTGGTATTATTTCAATAGGACATTTCGATCCCTTCAGTTTTTCCTGTTTGCTCTCCAGTCCAAACTTAACTGCAATATCTTGATTTTATATACAGACGGCATTGAGCAGTAATTCTGCTTCAAAATGTGTTTTTTCCATACAGCTTCAAATTGTCCATGTAAAGAAGAAGGGATAGCCTGACAGATGCTTTTGATGCTTGATAGCCATGGCTTGACTTGTTCAATACTGTTGACAGAGGAATCAATGCAATGACAAACAGTAATGGTGATAGTGAGTCTCCTTGAAAGATTCCTCTCTTGATATTAACCTGTGCCAGTCTATTACCACTGACCAGCAATTGTGTCTTCCATTGTGCAATTGATCTTTGCACAAAGCATCTGATATTTCCACTGACTCCTGTTATTTCCAAGTACTTGATTATAAAATCATGTGGCAGGGAGCCAAATGCTTTTCTGTAATCAATCCAAACTTCATTCAAGTTGATCTTCCTTCTCTTGCAGTTTCATAATCATCTTGTCTGATAGGAACTATACTGAAGCTGTTATTTGCTACTTTATTATTTCCTAGTGCTTCTTTAATTTTCCATATTTCTAGGTGATATACCTTGATCGGGTACAGGTAGTTCTCCACTTACAACAGTTCATTTAGTGACTGTTCAAAGTTACAATAGCACTTAAAAAAGTAACATGACCATTACAGCCACTGCAACATCCCCATAGTCATGTGATTCACTTGACTATGTGCAGGGGTTCACTTAACAACTGTGGTAAGAAAGGTTGTAAAATGGGGCAAAATCCCCCCCGAGATGCGGAGGATTCCTGATTTACGCACCTTCCTTACGCCCTCAAGACGCTTTTATTTTAACAAGCCAGGCTAGCCTAATTTTTTAAATTTTTAAATTTTTAATCATCAATTCTTAATTTTATATGTTTAAAACAGGTAGTTTTATTTTAATTAGACATGGGCCAAAACTATTTAATATTTTTAAATTGTTTTTTAAATTTTATATCTGTGTGTTTTATTCTGGCTGTACACTGTCCTGAGTCCCTTTGGGAGAAGGGCGGTATATAAATTAAATTAAATTAAATTAAATTAAATTAAATTAAATTAAATTAAATTAAATTAAATTAAATTAAATTAAATTAAATTAAATTAAATTAAATTAAATTAAATTAAATTAAATTAAATTAAATTAAATTAAATTAAATTAAATTAAATTAAATTAAATTAAATTAAATTAAATTAAATTAAATTAAATTAAATTAAATTAAATTAAATTAATTAAATTAAATTAAATTAAATTAAATTAGGGCCTGGTGGCTCAGCAGACTGATAGCATTGTGATTAACACCAACTGTCTGCAATTACTGTAAGTTCGAATCTCACTAGGCTCAAGGTTGACTCAGCCTTCCATCCTTTCTAAAGTAGGTAAATTGAGGACCCAGTTTGTGGGGGCAAAAAGCTGACTTTGTATAAATATACAAAAGTATGAAATCTATTGCTTAACGCATTGTAAGCCGCCCTGAGTCTCTGGAGAAGGGTGGCGTATAAATCAAATTAAAAAAATAAATAAAAATAAAAATAAAAATTAATTAATTAATTAATTAAACAAAATTCACTTAATAAATGTTTTATTTAGCAACAGAAATTTTGAGCTCAATTGTGGTCATAAGTTGAGGACTACATGTACTCTTTGATCTTCTTGTTCTTCAGCTTTTTTATTTCACCTCTTCTAGCTTGCTTGCATCTTATCTTAGCATACTAATTTTATTTTCCCACCTGATCTTCCATTTTGGTGATACGCTGTTTATTTGTCTTTTGCCTTGTGTGTTAATTTTGCATGCAAGGTATTTGGTTATAATTGTAGCTATGCTGAACACATTACTACATTAATATATTACATTATTCTTATAAAACCTGCATTGCAAAATTGAGAGAAGTGAATGTTTGAAATGCTAATTAAGTTTAAGATGATATACTAGTTCCAAAATGTGAAATCAGGTAAACTCACACTCTGTTGGGAACAAAACAGGTTTCTTTCTTGTTGTTAAGTAAAACAAAATGGCAATGAAACTATCATTGGCAGTAGTACATTAATATACTGGATATTCTAAACAATCAATCAGTGTTATATTTCACTGAGAGCAGAAAGATCTCACACAAAATAGTTCTCTTTCCTGCTTTAAGGAAAGCTAACTAGTAAAAAGTATTGAAAATTGGAATATATTTCAATCCTTAATATTTCTGCATGTTTTTGGACAGTCCTATTTAACTACTTACTAAGATTAGGAACCCAAATTGTCATTTACACAAAACATTCCTTCTCTCTTCCTCCTCTCCCCTTTATCTGCTCTGAAGTGCTCTTTGTTCAGAGAGCTGTTTCAGAAGAGCCTACTTTAATTCAGTATCTCCATTTTTGTCCAAATAAGAATTTGGAAACATCTCAATTTTAACATCCCAATTTGAATGGACAAGATGATCTTTATCTTTAAAAGCAACATTAATCAACAAACCTGCTTTTTGACCGGATCTTTCCCCATACATTCAAACATTAGGAAACTGCCTTTACTTTGTAAATGATGTTCAACAAGGTATTTTTCAATGTTTATGCTATACAGTAGTGGGTTCCACTTACCTTCTCTACTGGTTTGGAATCGGGAGTGCACGTGCATTGTTTCTGTGCATGCGCAGAGCATCTGTGATGACATCTGGGGGGTGGGCAGAGCCTCCCACCTCCGCCACTACCGGTTTGCTTGAACCGGGTCGAACCGGTAGAAACCTATCATTGAAGCTATATTATGCTTCTATGTTTAGAAGCATCTCTATTTCATCAACTATGAAAACAGCTATGTAAATTTATCTCCCCCATTCTGAGATCATTAATGAGGTAAACTCACCCTATGTGCCTCAGGCAGAAATAGCTTAAGTTTCATGTGCTGACAGTAATTAATTTATGGCAAAACTGTAGCTAGGTGCACAAAATGTGTGAGCGTCTTTGCCTGACAAGTAACAATTTCACTCAGAAATAGAAAAATGGGCCTGCTGGGGTGTGAATAATGCTAAAGGCAGCATTTTCTATAATCTCCTCTGGGAGCTGTGGCTTTTGTTCAACCTTTAGTAGCTCAAGTATGGTATATTTGGATCCCTTTCACTTCCTCCTTGTAGGGAGTATCTCAGACTATATTTTTCTATTACACAGCCTAATAATTTAGAAGATATTAGGGTCAGAAAGATTCTGCTGGTAGAGTCAATCTGAAGGTATCATTCAGCTCTTAAATTCTACAATATTCTTTTGTCATTGAAATAAGTAGGTGCAACTTCATGCATACAATTTATGCTCTAATCCAGAGGTGTCAAACTGGTGGCCCATGGGCCGGATGCATCACACGTAGGCCACGCCCATCCCAGCTCCGCAAAATGTCACGAAAAGTCATGTGATGACAATGCGATGCAGTGTTCTGCCCCAGCTATGGATCCCAAGAAATGTAGCACACACAAAACTCCAAACAACTCAGTTTACTACAAACACAGTCTTTTACAAATGCAGGCTGTTAATAAAATGTCCTTAACAACCTGCCAGAAATTCCACAGATTAGATAAAGTCTTACAAGAGTTGGCAATTAGCCCAGAAGCAAGGTTTGAAAAGAAAATCTGTATTCAATGACCAGCGAGCAAACATGCATTGTTTCCTGCAACGTTTACAAGCTGTGTGCAAATTTAAATAGGCTAAGGGATTGGCCAATTAGCCCCAAGCCTTATTCTCGAGGAGACCTCCTCCTGAGAAACCACTCTTGCCTTTTGGCAGCTCTGCGTGCTTGTGCATTGAGAAGAGGCTCCTGCACTTCATCCTCTTCACTTGAAGGAACCTCTGGAGGTGCTGAAGGCTCTGGCTGAATCTCTGCCTCTGGCACCACATCTTCTTCAGCCTCCTCACTGTCTGACTCAAGCGCTGGCTGCACAGGCTGCTGGCTTGACACCACACCAGCCTCCTCATCATCGGTATCAGCAACAATCTGTGCAGGCTGCTGGCGGGCCACAACATGCAGCGAGTTTGACACACATGTTCTAATCCTTGCATTTCCTGAGTGCTGAAAGGCAAACCATTTCATAATTGATTATTCAGTGTTCAACTTCAAAGATAGGATACAAGGTTAGAAGGATGGTTTGAAAAAGAAACTAACTTCAGCCTATGACTGCTCCAATAGAATATTCTTAAAGCTTTTAGTTCAAAAAGAGATTGACTAGGTCAGAATCTTATGAATACAGTATATATTCAAAGTATCAACACTAAACTACTAAGCTCCAGTTTCTACTTAACAGAATTGAGGAGACTATCAGAAGTACAAAAATTCTTGGAAGAAATCTGTACCTGATAATCATAGAAATTATTTGCTTGGATATTGGGAATATTCGTCACAAGAGTCCCAGTTCAATGTTTTAGGAACATATTTTATATTTTGTATCAAACAGGATTATGTAATATTATTCTAGAAGAGTTGTCTATCACAAACATAGAATATTATTCTACCAGATCATTTTCTGTGATCTTCTAACTCCTGTTTCCTGAGTTCTGGAGGATCTGGATACACAGCTCCATCAGAGATCAAGAACTAAGGTGTAAATACATTTTTATAAAAGGGAGGTCACACATCCTTACCTGGAATGGGGAAGCACAGATACCTATTTTCCAGGGCTAAGATTTCTATAATTGCAATATATAAACCACCAATTGTCCCAATGGTTTTTTGAACTTAGATTGTGTTAGTAATAGTCCAGTAAATTCAGACTAATGGTAAGCTTACAACTATGTAGCTATTATCACTAAATAAATGAGGTTGGGTGAAAGAGCAATGGGAAACTTGAGTTCTTTCTGCAGCAGTGTTTTTGCTGTTTTCGCAACAGAACAAAGAATGTTATTCCTGTGCCAACTCAGAAAGCTTAACCTGACCAAGGAGTGTTGATACAGTTTTTCAGAAGAATTATCATGTTGTAGCACGGGAATAACGAGAGGCACAAGCAAGCTAGTGACAACAGTTTTTTAATTCAGGGTGAGACTTCAGCAAAGAAACACAGGCAACAGCCTTCCTTATATACAGTTCTGAAAATAACCGTTAACCAATCACAAGCATTCTATCATCTGAATTTCCCGCACAAAATGGATACATACATAACATATCAAGCCTGTTATTTATACTTCTATAATTCTCTGGACAGGTAGAGACTTCAACTGATAATTAGGACTGCAGGAAAAAAAAAAACTTGCAATCAGCCTGCCTTCCATTGAGACCTGTATACTGCACAGGTCAGAAAGAAGGCTGAGAAAATAGCTACTTCTCACTTCCTGGCCATAAATTGTTTCAACTCCTCCCCACCAGGATGGCTATAGGGCATTGCATGTCAAAACAGCTAGACACAGAGATAGTTTTTTCCTCATGCAATCACTCTATTGAATACCTAATTACCATAGTATTTTCTCATGTCTAAGTATAATTACCCATGTAGTATGGCTGTATTATTTATATCATCTCATCTGTTCCACTACCTTCTCTTATTGTATCATTACTATGATTATTATTACTCTGATATTATTATTATTACTATACTGTGATATTAATATTATTATTATTACTTTGATGTTTTGCTTGTACAGTGAGAGCTTATGCACCACAGACAAATTCCTTGTTGTTGACCAATAAAGTATTTTATCTATCTAGACTGCCTGCTAGAGTTTATGCTAAACTTTCCTACTCATTAATCTGCAGGAAGCATACTGAAGGCTACCTCATATGACATACAGTAACATATTAAATGTGATAACTGCTATACCCAATGATTCTAGTGAAACAGACAGACATTATTCAAGCCCCCACAAAGACATATATCTTAAAGAGAGCAATAAACTATTGATACTATTTAATATAATACATTGTTTTAATGCATTGTTTTAAACAATATTGTATTTCCATGCATGTCATCCTCAGCTAGAATGGTTAGTAAATTCAAGTTTGGAGCAGTTTAATAGCAACCAAAATATGTTTCAGACTTGTGTGGATTGTACTTGCTTCATTAGATACGCAGAATATCATTGTAAGATAGGAATATCAATTTTACTGTGGTTGGGTAATAGGGAGAAATGAGGATGCAGAGATGTTCAGTCATGATTAAAGATGGAAGATGGAACAATGCAAATTATCTATTGATAATGGACATTCAAATTTGTTAGTGGCCAATGATCTCAAATTAGAAAGGCCAATCAAAATTTCCGACAAGTGGATTCATGCTTTTGCTTTTTTCATCTTTTTTTTACTTTGCAGTACTAAAAAAAAAAAAAAAAAAAAAAAAAGAGGAGGAAGAAGAGGAGGAGGAGGAGGGTTACAAACAGTGTTCCAAGCCAAATATTTGGCATGAAGGTACAGGTAGTTTTCAATTTACAACTTTTCATTTCGTGATGTTTGAAAGTTAAAACTGCATTGAAAAAGTGACTTATAATTAGTCCTTGCACTTACTACTTACTATTTGCAGAATTCCCCATGGTCACATGATCAAAATTTGAGTACTTGGCAATCAGCATGTATTTATAAAGGTTGCAGTGTCCGGGGTGGGAGTGGGGGGGTGTCATGTGATCGCCCTTTGTAACAGTCTTCACCATCTTCTGACAAAAAAAGCCAATGGGAAAGCAGGATTCACTTAGTGACTGTGATTTCACTTAATACTGCAGTAATTTGCTTAACAACTGTGGGAAAAACGGTTGTAAACCAGGCCCGGCTCATTAAACGACTGCCTTCCTTAGCAATGGAAATTCTGGTCCCCATTATTGTCATAAATCAAGGATTACCTGCAATCTAAAACAGCACCAAATAGCAACCGCACTGGACTAGATTTATTGGATGCACATTTTCTGCATCTATTTCCATCCAGCAGCTATTTCTGAGTGTTATTAGGTTGCTAAGAGATAGACGGATAAGAGAACATTGAGTTTCTTTCAGATACGTATAGATGTCCAATTATTTAATCATTTCCTCACAAGAGCTGTTCTTATGAAGCATAAATTTAAATAGGAACAAACACTACAAAAAGAAATAAAAGGGTAGCTAGTGAGAAAGATTGCCCTTTATCTGCCTGTTTGAAGAGCTAGATTAAAGAGCCGGCTGTTTTAAAATTCATATCAGTTACACTGAATTCTGTCCAGATTTTTCAAAGATGGATTGTTGCATATTAATAGAGTGAGATTGGGGGGTAGAGAATGGAATATAATAATAACCATTTTATGCTCTTGTAAGAGGCTTAAGGGCTCTTGGGAACAGCCAGCAGAGGTCCATATAACTACATAAACTATAGTATAATTATATGTAATGTGGGAAAATTAACAGGAGTTGGATTTAACAGCTGAAACACTGAAAAGGAAAAAAAAATACATGGCACTGTTTTATTGGTAATGCTTTATAAACAAAGGTAAAAAAACAAAGGTCCAACTCTGATGTCATGTCTGGCAGGGCTTGTAGCATGTTTATACTCCTGCTTTTTTTTTTTTTTTTTTAATTTGATTTCTATGCCGCCCTTCTCCGGAGGCTCAGGGTGGCTTACAATGCGTTAAGCAATAGCCTTCATACTTTTGTAGATTTATACAAAGTCAGCTTATTGCCCCACAAACTGGGTCCTCAATTTACCCACCTTAGAAAGGATGGAAGGCTGAGTCGACCTTGAGCCTGGTGAGAATTGAACTCGCAGTAATTGCAGGCAGCTGGATGTTAAATGCTGCCTTAGGAGGCATTAACCTCCTACGCCACTGAGGCTTAAAAAACAAACTGGCCTGGATTGACAGGAAGTACTATCTGTAGTAAGGCTTAGAGAAGAACAAACAACGTGGATCAAAGAATGGCCATACTTTATGGCCATACTTTAACTCATAAGGGGAAAAAAAGATTTATCAGATAATGGTTGACACATAAGACACATAAAAACATTCTCACACACCCAAGCTCCAGATAACCTACACATCACAAAATGTTTTGGAATGTAAAAATTTAAAAGTCCCAGAAAGAAATACACAGCCCTAGTCTGTGAGTTTTACAAAACAAATTTGAAATGATACCACCCTTTTTAACCAAGTATTATGACAGGACATATCAACAGCAACAATTTACTAAGATACACTTTCATGGCTATGAAGATAAACCTGATATCAGATTGGAAACTTTAACTTGTAGAATATACAGCAATGGCAAAATTAAGAGTCTATATACATAGCATAGGTTTGACTAAATTTAATGAAGAATGGTTTCCTTTTACATGGTGTATTATGCAGCAGGGCAAAGTGAAGCATTTGGAGCATGGTTTATAAGAAGAAAAATAATTGTCCAAATAACTGAAATCAGAAATACATGAAAAATGTAAATGTTTATCGATATTGTAGATCAGTTGGATTACAATAAAGGAGATGAGAAAATTCTTCATCAACATTTACATTAAGCACTAACGGTGCATGTTTCAGGACTTCTTTGTGTACTTATGGATATTATATCTTTGCATCAATAAGCAAACAAATAATTAAATATTTTTTAAAATAATTGAAAAATATCACAAAAATCATCTGGTCTTAGCTCCTGCTTAGAAAAGGATCCATTAGATACATCTAGTCTCTCTTTCAAGATCTCTAACAATGAGACAACTCAACATACCATGTACATTTTGCACTGGTTGGCAGGTCATAAAATCAGGAATTTCTTCCCGATGTCTCCCTTGAACCACTTTCCTTGTGGCTTTAGCCCAATGGGTCTGCTTTCTAAGACCATGGAAAATAACTCTGGTCTCTTGTGTTGTATGTCAGCCTTTTAGATATATGAAGTCTGCTTCTTCATATCTCCTGAACCTCTTCTCATAAGGCTTGGTTTCCAGACTCTTCATCTTCGGTAGCCTTACTATAGACTCACTCCAATTTGTCATTGCCCTTTTTGAATTGCAATATTCCATATGGGATTTGATCAGAGCAGAATATGTGGGATTACTTCCCACAATCTGTTGTTATAATCCTATAAATTCTTGTTAATGGATCCCATGATAGTATTTACTATTTTTAGCAGATCAATCAAACTATTGACTGATGTTTAACCTATGGTCGGCCAAGATACTCCTATCCTTTTCACACTGTCATGTTCTGTCATATTCATTTTCCTCAAGTCTCACGGGTTCTTCATGAGTTCTAATAGATTATGAAGAATGATTCTATAATTACCTCTGTTAATTCTTTTAACTTTCTGGGATCTAATCCATCTAGCCACAGAGACTTAAATTCATTTAAATTAGTAGTTATTTTCTCTTTTACCCTCAACTGCCACTTCCTCATTCCTTCACTGGCATAATCATGAGGCCTTCTGGGAAAAAAAAAAGATAGAACAAAATAGGAGTGAAGGAGTTCTGCCTTCTTTACATCACCCATTACCACTTTACTATTTTCTTTCCTCAATGGAACTATGTTCTCTTTGGCTTTTATTTTCTTTCTGATACCCAAATAATCCTCTTTGTGGCATCTCTCCATGCCCCAGAGTATTTTAAGCATTAGCTTTTCTGACAGAGTTCCTATAATATCTAAAAACTACCCTGTGTTTTATTTTTTTTTGGTTATGTTTCCCTCCTTCCAATTTCTCTGCATGGCTCTTTTCCCTTTTAATGATTTTAAGGACATTTAAGGCAGGCCTACCCATTCTCTCCCTCCCTTTCTCTCTCTCTCTCTCTCTCTCTCTCTCTCTCTCTCTCTCTCTCTCTCTCTCTCCCTCCCTCCCTCCCTCCCTCCCTTGAGGAGTTGTTTGTGATTGTAGTCTTTCATTTTGTAGAATGCTCCCCTCGTTCTTGGACTTTTTCTCCTTCACAGTTTCAGGCTGTTGGATTCAACAGTTTCAGTTTCAGGCTGTTGGATTCAATTTAATTTCCCTCAGAGGTCATCAAAATCCTTTCTTCTGAAATCCAGTATTCAGCCTGCCTTGTCTCAGTTCCTCAACCTCTCAACACCCAAAGATGAAATATAACATGATCACTTTTTTCCCAAGGGGCCAGTTACCTTCAGTCTTTACCAATTCCTCCCTCTTGGTTCATATACTACACACACAAGCCCACACATCCTCCCCTTTTTACTTCTACTTTCTGACAAATGAAGGAGGCAGCACCCGAGGACAAGAATCTGTTGAATCTGAGTCTTAGCAGACCTGACTCCCACCAGATATCAGGATAATTGACATCTTCTATTATCACTTTGGTTCATTTGGGATATTTGAGAATTATGGCTGAAAACCTTTTACCTCAAGTGACTGGCAAAAGAGACAGTACACTGTGGACTTCATTAACAACAGCAAAACAGCTTGAGGAAGAGTGGACAGCTCACAGAAGCAAAATTCTTTTTTTTTTTCTTTCTTTAAAGAAACCCTGCTGAATTTTGGACAGGGAACATTCTGCACAGTTATAGTGTTATAACCACAATTCCATTTTAAATACTTGCTGTTGTACTTGCCTATATGTGCATTTTTACTCTTTCATTTTGCCAGTTTAAATATAATACAACTTGGTATGCATATGTATAAGTCTAGGAAAACTTACTTTCAGAGTTTGGATAGACATCAGTCTGAAATGTCCTTTGCAAGCCATTTAAACAATTTGCCTCCAGAAGTTGTGAATTTTCCAACACTGGAAGTTTTTAAGAAGAGATTGGATAACTATTTGTCTGAAATGGTACAGGGTTTCTGTTTGAGCAAGGGGTTGGACTAGAAAACCTCCAAGGTCCCTTCCAACTCTATTATTTGTTCTGTTCTATTGTCAAAGCATCTCAGTGCAGTCAGATTTTTCTTAAATCAGGTTAGATTTAAGCCTGCATGAGGATAGAGGAGTGGCTTAAGGGAACAGTGTTAATACTGTCAAAGTCTGAAGACTTACTGATATTGCCAGGTCACTCTGTAATCAGTATGAGCTAGCAGCCATTTATGGTGGCCGTGAATAGATCGCATTATCACATATCCTTTGCCAAGAAATGTTGTTCCGGGTCAACCCTGCATTTCATTGATTACTGCTAGAGGCAGGGACTCTTCCTCATTGTTCTTTCCTTTTCTGAATTGCTTCTGTTGCTAACAAGTCTTCCTTATTAGCATTATGGTCATAGCACTTATTGTATATGCAGAACATCCCAGTTTTAAAACCCAACAGGAGAATTTGGGCTTTGAATGCCATTCTGAGTTGTCTTTAATTCACCTGAACCTTATTTTTCTCTTTTGTATACTTGGCCATCTCTTCACCCGATCCTTAGGGTTTCTGGATGATACTATATAAAGTTTCAGCCAACCATCCACAGGCTCCCTTAGTATGTTGTGATAGAATTAGTGCAATCATGAAGACTGCATCTCATTCAAAATAAAGTTATATTCCATGTCAAGCTTCAGTTCTGCTTTTCACAGTTGCCTGGGAATCACATGCCCTCTTACTGGGGCATGTGATTCCCATATGGAATCACATGCCCCAGTAATACAAGGGAAGTAGTTCTACCTTTTCTTTGTTTTCCCTTTTCTGCCTTTGTAGCCATTTTTATTTAATGAATTCAGCATCTTCCACTTTTCTCAGCTCTTTGTGACTATTTATTCTACAATTGCTCCACACTTGTGGGCTACCTGTTTACGTTCATCCTAGATGTCTGTTTCTTTTGCTTTCAAATATTTACTAAGCTTAATATTCAATATTACGAAAGCGAATGAAGGCAAATATGCATATCCCAGGATAATGTTGCAGGATCCAATCTGAAATGGTCACCATTCAATCATATTGGCTTTTGATATATTTAATTTTTCTTGCAATGTTTTTTTTAATATCGCCCTTTTTAGAAATTCTCACTCCTCTCAAACTCCTTTTTCTATTAGTTTCCCTTACTTATCTTTATTCTGAGTTCATTAAAATCTCTTCTTTTTTTTAATGTCCAAGATATGTATTTGACTGCATTCAGCTTAAGTTATCCAGTAATTAAGCTGTTAAATAATTCAGTTTTCAAAATCAAATGCTCCAGTAATGGTATCAGTATTTCCATTTTTATTTTTTATTGTTGTTCTCTATTAGCAGCTATCAAGTCAAAGAAAGTTACTCTATTTTTCCATCCCCTGAAGAATAATGTTGTAGGTAAAACAGGTCAAAATTTTGCTGGAAGGAGCATCCTTGTTTGCTTGCCTGTCAAAGTTTAGTGGAATAATTAAAATCCCTCATGTCATCTTTCTTTGAAAGACAGGCAATTTGCTTTATGTGGCATTATGTAATCTTGTTCTTACTTTGAAGGTGGTAGTAGATACCGACAAGCATGTGACTTTGATTCATGATTTTAGTTCTTACATCAAAAGCCTTCCACAGTATTGCCAAGTTCATCCCCTTTGGAATTTTGAGTGTGGGATATGTATATTTTTAATATAAAGGAACTTTCTCTATTGCTCTTATTGTAAGATTTTCCGATATATACTGCAAAGCTTTTTTTTTTTTGGTATGAATCTATTGCTTCTTGGCCATCCTTCTCGTGATATTGGAACAAGATATTGTTATAATTATTTAGGTAACTATTAAATTATTTTAATGTTAACTATTAATAGCAACTATTAATGATTTGAATAACAATGTCCCATCTGTAGAGAGACAAAGTGGACCTTGGAGAAGGAATGTGGCAGTTAGTTAAAAATTGAATTAAGCCTGGGAAAATAAGGCATTAGAAAGGGGTCATAAGTGGCTCTGATTTAAGTTTCTTTGATATAAGAAAGAGAAAGGGGGAAATGGCATTCAGGCTTTAAAGATTCTGTTATGTTGGCCTTTATCAATAGAGTTCTATTATTTCTTTTGGATTTTGCTTCCTGACCTGGCCTGCCTTGACGGACTGACATCATCTCATTTTATTATTCTTGTTATTTTTCCAAGTTTCAGAAACTTCCCCAATTTTAGAATAATTCTACAGATGGTCTATTGTAAAAAGAATATATTAAAAACTTGCAGAAAAGTTACTTTTCTGAAGAAGAGACAGAAATTACCCTAGGGGATAATCTTTGGAAAGCAGCAAAATGCAAAAGAATTTAGAATATTTGAACTGGAAGACCTTCATAGTTAAACTTGGAAGCTGAGCAATTGTCACATTTTACAGGGTAGAGAGATACATTTTAATAAACCAGTACTTCAGGTAACAGATATAGCATCTTGCCAAAATTTGTCTAGGGACAAATAAAAATTGCATGTGGGTTGACATTCAGCATGAAGGAAGTATGCTTTTTTATTTTATATTTTTGCAAAAAGTTAAGTGTCAGCTTATCCTCTCTACAGAATATTAAATCTCAACTGTCAGAGGGATATTTCTTTCTTTTTCCCCTAGATTTATGAAGTTAGTATGGTGGGAGTACAGTAAAAATAAAAAGTTTATATCTGGTTGATAGGAAGTATAAAATTAGCTACTTTGAACAGAAAGTGCTGTTTGAATACATTGCCGTAATTTTGTAGAACACATATAACTGCCATGACCAAAGAAAATGTCCTCATCTGTTTTTCTATAAGGAAGTATGTGCTCAATTGGTACCATGTTTTTTTATACTAAGAGGAATTATATTAAGAAAGAAAGAGAGATGCAAAAATATAGAGAATATCACAATTCTGGGTGAATGATCACAATGCAAACCTCTTTGTATTGACTAATAAGTAAATCCCATTGATTCTGCTGGTCAAACATGTTATTTGACTGCCTAGACCAGGGGTGTCATACTTGCATCATCACAGCATCGTCATGGCATCGTCACATGATATATCACAACTTTTTCCCCCTTCGCTAAACTGGGCATGGGCGTGGTTACGAGTTCGACACCCCTGGCCTAGACAGCCTCTCAGAAGGGAAAATAGCAGGAAAAACAAAGGCAGGTATTATTTAGTTCAATTACTGAGGACAGAAGATTTTTTTTTCCAAATTCATGAAACTTTAAAATGAATTACTCTTGATGAAATCCGTCTATCACTAATCTGGAAATGGGGGAGGGGGAGAGAGAAATTTAAGAATTGCCTCAAGTAAAAAAAAAAGTAACATAGATACATAAAAATATTCCATACAGACATAGATACATACATACCCATCATACTATTCATTTTGAGGTTAAGAAACCTTATGTAAAGCATAGAAATGGACTAAAAAATAGTAAGCCAAAGAAATAAAAGGGATGACATTAAAAAAACGAAAGGAGGTATTGCTAAATTTATTTTATGTCAAACTAGTCCCTCTATCTTTTTATTGTTTTCTATTCTTCCAAACCACTGCATGTGTAAATCACTTTATGCACTTGAGGCTCTTTAAATTTTTCACTACTCTCTCTCTCTTTTTTAGATTCTCATCAAATTCATCTATCTACAATTTTTAAACCTTCTCTTACCCTCTACTCATTCCCTCTCCCTTCATGTATTTGCTTTCCAATTCAGGGGTGAAATGCTCCCCATTCGGACTGGATCGCCCGATCCAGTAGCGATGGCGGTGGGTGGTTCGGAGAATCAGTAGCAAAAATCCCTGCACCCACCCCCCCTTGCCCAGCTGAGCCACATGATCATCAGAGGCTTTTTTTGTTTTACTTTTAAAAGCATTTTTTCTACAACCTCTTCTGATGAAAAAATGCTTTTAAAAGTAAAAAAAAAAAAGCCTCTGATGATTGTGCGGCTCAGCTGGGATCGTCAGAGGCTTTTCAAAGCATTTTTTTCTGCAACCTCTTGGCCAAAGAGGTGGTTAAAAAAATGCTTTGAAAAGTCTCTGACGATCCCAGCTGAATTGCCTGATCGGCATTCAAAGCATTAGAAAAAATGCTTTGAAAAGTTAAAAAAAAAAAGTTGGCCATGCCCACCCAGTCACATTACCCCCCCCCCCCCCACCAAGCCATGCCCACAGAACCGGTAGTAACAAATTTTACATTTCACCCCTGTTCCAATTCAATATGCATTCATTTTATGCTAATCAAACTATCAGATGCCGGTGATCACTGGCATATACATTTAATTAATAAATATTATAATTATCCCCAGATATAACCAAGAAGAGAAGCAACCTAGAACTAAGAAGAAATTTCCTGACAGTTAGAACAATTAATCAGTGGTACAACATGCTTACAAAAGTTGTGAATGCTCCAACACTGGAGATTTTTAAGAAGATGTTGGATAACCATTTGTCTGATGTGGTGTAGGGTTTTCTGTCTGGGCAGGACTAGAAGACCTCCAAGGTTCCTTCCAACTCTGTTTCCTGTTCTGTTCTGTTCTGTTCTGTTCTGTTCTATTCTATTCTATTCTATTCTATTCTATTCTATTCTATTCTATTCTATTTACATTGGTCATTCAGTTTTATATTTATTATACATTCATTCAGCACTCATTTGTACCTTTCTTCTTCTTATGCTACACACACATAATCTATACTCATCCTTCCCACTGCATTCAACTTGTTTTTATATTTCTTTGACAAATCCAACTCTCATATCACGAAATAAGAGTTCCCTTTCAATTATGCAAGCAGAAAGTCTTTTTCATCCTGGAAATAAACAATTGAGTTCTGCTCTACTCTTAATTAATTAATTAATTAATCTTGCAAGCAAACAAGAAAGTAAATCATTGCCTGAGTAAGTCTCTAGATTGTTTCAAGTACTCTTACTAGCAAAGAACAATTTGATTTGACTTTGAATTGTTTGAATTTGAGCTTTTGCACTAGCTGAAAAATATGACTTTTCCAAGTCCATCGTCACTACCGATTCATGATAGATTTTTAAAGATGTTCTTAAATAACTGGTCTGTTTTGATAGCAAACCAGCATTTCATTTTTTCCCTTTCTTTTATACTGGGTTTTCTAACCTGTTTCTTGAGTATAAACATTTGCAAATGAACAATTCAATGCTTTAACTGATTATGCTACAATCTTTTGAGATTTTGACAATTTTTTCTGTTACAAAGAGTCTACAACTTTTTTGAGGGTACAACTTTGGATACTAACTGGAGCAGCTATGTTCGACATTGTCCCAGCCTGAACCACTGCATTTATTTTGGGGTGCTTTAGTCCATGTGTGGTCCAAAATGCAATTTTTTTCTTCTGTCAATAAACCAAAATATAGTTTGTTCTACCCAGAAGTAGTAGTTCAGGCTAAAAATGGGAAAAACAACAACAACAAAGGACAACTGGAATGGCAATCAAGGAAAAATAGGGAGGAGGTTCTCAGAAGATCAAAAATGATAGATGACCAGGCAAGGCAAAATAAGATGATAACCTTTATTGACATTATTTACCTGGGACCACACTGGCACATATTAAAAATGAAATTCTGAAAAGAAAGATATGTACCCTTACACATACATCTCTCTCTCTCTCTCTCTCTCTCTCCCTCACACACACACACACACGTGTGTGTGTGTGTGTGTGTACATATACATTTATATACATATGTATAACAAAAATTGATGTGGCTGATGGGATATGCAGCTCTGATATGATGGGATTTCATGGGACCATAGAAGTGAGGAAAGGGAAAGCCAGAAGACAGAAGATGGAGTGTCAGCGTCCCAGAAAAAAACCCCAACTCCAAATAAAAACTCTAAAGCAAGCATTTTTCAAAGTTCTATTTAATAGAATAGATAAACTGGCACATCTGGGGAAACCCAAATCTGAGAGGTCCGGGTTTTCCCTCAGTAAATCAAAACCCCCAAAACCATCCCCTCACTCCTCAGTCGATCACATGCTCCAATCACCATCCGTCCCATCTCGAGACATCACTCTGACCTTGACCGACAGGAAAAATGCTATTATGTCTAAAGACAACCTCTCTACTAAATCTCCCCTCCTACTTTCCCACATATGAAAAGGTGGCAGCATGGAAGCTTCCAGCCTAATATGGCTTCCAAAGCTGACAGGCGTCCCCCCCCTGCAGAAAAAAAACACACCCTGAAAAATAAAACAGACAAAACACAAAAGATGGGGTTAATGCCTTGTACATAACCTCTTATCCTCCTCTCCCCCCTCTTAACATGGCTTCCAAAGCTGACATGGAGAATGATAGGGTGACTGGGATATGCTTCAGTTGGACTTCCTGAGGGGAAAGAGTGGGGAAACATATACAAGTAGTCCTTCAGCTACAACTGTAAATGAGCCTAGAATTATAGTTATAAGTTGGGTCAGTCAGTAAGAGGGGTCACCACATGACAGTGCCTGATTTTACAAATGTTTTTACGATGGTTCTTAAGCAAATGTGGGGTTTAAAAAGTGAGTGCCACAGTCATTAAACAAATCCATAGGTTTTGCAGAAACCAAAAACAAACACCAGTTTCTCGTAAAAAAAGGGGGGGTCATAAATCAGCAGGTTACTGCAAATGGCTGTGAATGTAGGCTGATTACCGAGCACCAAAATAAAATCACATGATCAGGAGGGAGGGTGGCCATCAGAACTTCAAATTCAGGTTGTTAGGAGCCCTATGGAGATCCATCATAACTTCAAATGGTTGTTAAGCAACGGGTCATAAGTTGATGAATACCTCTATCACAGTGGTTTTTTTTACTACTGGTTCTGTGGGCGTAGCTTGGTGAGCGTGGCATGGCATGGCTTGGTGGGTGTGGCTTGGTGGGCGTGGCAGGGGAAGGATACTGTAAAATCTCCATTCCCTCCCCACTCCTGGAGAAATTACTGCAAAATCCCCATTTCCTCCCGATCAGCTGCGACAGGCAGAAAATAGATGGGGGTGGGGCCAGTCAGAGGTGGTATTTACTGGTTCTCCAAACTACTCAAAATTTCTGCTACCAGCTCTCCAGAACTGGTCAAACCCTGCTGAAACCCACCTCTCTCACTCTGCTTTGCTCTGTTTTGTTTTGTCTAAAGCCAGGAACAACCAAAGCATTCTATATTTCAATTCTGCACTATTGTGGCTGAGCTGAAATGGTTTGGCAGTACATAATAGGTCACTCAACATTTTAAACCTTTCTTTTCCTGTCTTGATCACACCCTTGGTTTATAACATGTTAACTTTCCTTCTTAGACATTTCAAAATTATATATACCGGTATATACAAACCGTGACTTTATCAGCAACTCTACAATCACCATGTTTTGCCTGGTGAAAGCACAGGAAAAGAGGTAGATTTAACAGCCCAGGGAGCTGGAGTATTGAAGGAAGTTGCCTACAACCTTCTTAGCAAAGAAAAAGAAAAGGGGGCTCACTTGAAAAACTTTCAATTAAAGTGACCTTTTTTTCCCGTGTACAAAGCATCCAGATATGGCTTACAGAGCAGCATTAGAGCAGAAAAAAACATCACTTTGAATAATGAGCTGAAAGCTTCAAAAGCTTCTTTTTGACACTGGCAGAGGTACCCTGTATTGTTAGTGGCATTTCTCAGCCCCTTAGAAGAGGACAAATGGTTTGGAAAAAAGGCATACAGTAACTTCTTTACATGCAGGATCTGGAAATTCTAGAGACTGTATTAGGTCTGGAGGCTTAGTGGTCTGCACTCCTGCTTTAAGTTCAGTTTAAGTTTAAGTTTATTTATTTGTCAAGCATATATAAGATTACAGATAAAAAGTATAAACATAATTTGAATACATGAAAAGAGTAAGTAAAAAGGAACATTAGGACAGGGATTGTAGGCACACTGGTGCACTTATGCACACCCCCTACAGACCTCTTAGGAATGGGGCGAGGTCAACAGTAGACAGTTTAAGATTAAAGTTTTGGGGGTTTGGGGAAGAAACTACAGAGTCAGGTAGTGCATTCCAGGCATTGACCACTCTGTTATTGAAGTCATATTTTCTGCAATCGAGTTTGGAATGGTTTACCTTGAGTTTGTATCTATTATTTGCTCGTGTATTGTTGTGGTTGAAGCTGAAGTAGTTATTGACAGGAAGGAATAAATAGTAAGAAATAGGGAAAATCACTGAAGTGATTGAACATACGCTTTCAATTTTCCCCACTGCTTTCATCAGTGTCCATGAAGGTGGGACAACTAAATACTGAAGATATCTAATATTTTCATACATCTATTAAAGATAGTGGGATTGGTATTCCTTGTTCTTCTTGCTAACAGCTCAATTTGCCAAATTTGCTTCTCAAACTAGTCCCTGTTCTGAGACAATTAAGTATCAAGATAGATTCTTGGTCAATGGAAATATGGTGAACCAGCCTTGTAGGCTAAATTCCTCAGTGCTTACCACCAAGCAGGGAGCCCAAGACGAATGGAAGAAAGTTTAACTTCAATCTATTGAAGGGAATGTCTACAGAGATTCTCAGTCAACCAGGTCACAATTATCCCAAATGTGCTTTTTTTCAAGAGACAACTGGACTTTCTGATTTTTCTTTCAAGATGTTTTAGATAGATAGAATAGATAGAGAGAATAACTTTATTGTCACTTTGAATGTACACTAATCAGCATACATTAAAATGAAATTTCGTTGCATAGAGCTCTCAAAGGGTCACCACCTCAAATATACACTACATAAACATGACAAAATAAATAAATAGATAGATACAAAATTATGAATATACCCACATATATTATATGACGGGGGAAACAACACAGTCTAGTTCAGATGTATACATGCACATGGCGAGAAAAACGAATCTTGCTGGTTTACCAGATGGATGGCATAGGGAACAAAGCTTTTACAGAATCTGGTAGGCCTGCTAGAAATACTTCAAAGTCTTCTCCCAGAGGGGAGCAACAGAAACAGACCGTGAAGTTTTGCTTCTCATCCAAGAAGCCTCTTCAACTCTGACTGGATGGTGGGGAATGAAAGAATTTAATAGAATTAATAAACCCTTCCATTCCCCACCATCCAGTCAGAGCTGAAGAAGCTTCTTGGATGAGAAGTGAAATGTCTTCAAAGAAAAACCAGAGAGTCCAGTTGCCTCTTGAAAAGGATTACTGGGACTACTGAAGGGAAATACCTTGATGCGCCTGCCACTGATTCAGCCTGTCACAAGTGATTATGCAATCCTTCCAGAGTGTTTCCTTATCTTTTTGTTTTTGGAATACAGCTGAGAGGCAGTGTACTGTATATAAAATCAAGGAGTCCAAGGGTTTGGACAGACAAATAGAAAATAGAAACTGTAAAAGTGCCTATAGAACTCTGACGACATTCCATTTTCTATAGGTTTGTGTAGTCATGCCCAATGCCAGGTATACCTGTCATGACCATATTTGGAACAACATTTATGGAAAGACCTCTGCCCCCCACAGAGAGGGCTCGCAATCTGGGTGTCCTCCTGGACGCACGGCTGTCTTTAGAAGAGCACATGACGGCCGTGGCCAGGGGGGCCTTTTATCAGGTTCGCCTGATTCGTCAGTTGCAGCCCTTTCTGGATCGGGACGCCTTGCGCACGGTCACTCACGCCCTTGTCACCTCCCGGTTGGACTATTGTAATGCTCTCTACATGGGGCTCCCCTTAAAGAGCACTCGGAGGCTCCAACTGGTCCAGAATGCGGCCGCACGGGTGGTTATGGGTGCAACTCGTTGCGCCCACGTGACACCCCTCCTGCGCGAGCTGCATTGGCTCCCAGTGGTCTTCCGGGTGCGATTCAAGGTGTTGGTTACCACCTTTAAAGCGCTCCATGGCATAGGACCCGGGTACCTTCAAGACCGACTTCTGCCACCAATAGCCTCCCACCGACCAGTCCGCTCCCACAGAGAGGGTCTCCTCAGGGTGCCATCGGCCAAGTTATGTCGGCTGGCGACACCCAGGGGGAGGGCCTTCTCTGTGGGAGCCCCAGCCCTGTGGAATGAACTGCCCCCGGAAATACGTAAGATCTCCGACCTCCGGGTGTTTCGCTGCGCTCTGAAGACCCTGTTGTTCTGCCAGGCTGGGCTATTAACATAACATTTTAAATTGGGGTATTTTAAATTTCTGGGATTTTAATTGGAGCCTAATTATTTAATGATTTTAAATTTTAATTGTTGTTTCGTTTCTGTGTTTTAAATAGGCTGTACACCACCCTGAGTCCTTCGGGAGAAGGGCGGTATAGAAATAAAATTATTATTATTATTATTATTATTATTATTATTATTATTATTATTATTATTATTATTATTATTATTATTATTATTATTATTATTAATCTTGAATCGAGCTGATTATACCACCAGACTCCTCTTTTATTAAGCTGGATCTTGCTTGATTCATTTGTGAGAGATAGACATCTTGGTTGTTGCCGTTTCCAGATTGTAAGAAATCTGCGATTTGAAGATCGCAAAGTATGGCTTATCCACCCAAACCAAAGATACTCTGGTCTGACATTCTATATCCACTTCTATCAAACATTTTCCAAATATCATTTCTAACAGTGGTTTTTCTATTTAATCCTCAGGGTTTGGTCTATGTGCCTGGCTTGACCTGATGAGATATCATGAGCCTGTGTTTGTTAACTATCAAGGGATCACTGTTCTGCTGTGATCTTTACACCCATGGCACTGGTTCTTGATTGTCTGTTGTCTGATATTGACTCTGATAAATAACCTGTTGTTGTGGCAATAATCCTGTGTGACTGCTACACAGTGAACTTTTGCATTAGAATCTACGAGCAGCAACAAATGCTGTTTCTTTTCGCTCTTCACTTTGTAACGTAGATATCTTTCTAATAATACATGATAAATAGCTTAGGTGTTTAGTTATATTATTTTGCTTGTCATTTGGCAAAGGGGATCATGAACCATAAGAGTTTATATAATGAGGTATTTATTAGTTTTTGAGGTGGTACCAAACTCTCTATTGGTTGCTTTTGTAGTTTTTACTTTAGTAAAGATATTATGAGTTGCATAATATCCACAGCAGCAAGTTCTTTTCTTGAACTTGCTGCTGTGGATGTATGAAAGCGGAGCTATATCTCTCGGGCTGAGCCTAAGCATTGTCTGCAAAAGCCTTAGGTTATATCCATGACATCTTCAAATAAAGCTAGAAACTATTATTGTCTGAAAAGATAGAAGAATGCTGCCATTCATTACAGCCCTCTGGCCTTAACTGATGTATTCTGGCACTCTGCTGTGTTAGTCCCTCTCTCAAATAACTGGCAACACTACTGCTACCATTGTACCAGCATATTAAGACATGTTCCCTAAATAGAGGTGGGCCTCCAGAATGGTCAAGTTGATCTTATTTCTATTATTCCTCATATTCCTATTCTTCTCAATTAATTCAACTGAAGAATAACAAATAACTCTGTTATTCTTCAACTGGATGGGATCTTGGAGGTCTTCTAGTCCAACCCACTGCTCAAGCAGAAGAGCCAAATGGTTGTCCAATCTCTTCTTAAAAACTTCCCATGTTGGAACACTCACAACTTCTGGAAGCAAATCATTCCGATTAATTGTTCTAACTAACAGGAGATTTTTCTCCTTAGTTCTAGAGGTTAGTTCTCTTCTTGATTAGTTTCCATCCAATGCTGCTTGTCCTACCTTCAGGTGCTTTGGAGAATTGCTTGACTCCCTCTTCTTTGTGGCAGCCTCTTAGATATGAGAACATTGCTATCATGAAGAGCCTTGGTGGCGCAGCAAACTAAAGAGTTGTTAAGTAACACCAGCTGCCTGCAATTACTGCAAGTTCAAATCTCACCAGGCTCCAGGTTGACTCAGTCTTCCATCCTTTCGAGGTAGGTAAAATGAGGACCCGGTTTGTGGAGGCAATAAGCTGATTTTGTATATATATAAAAAAAGAACACCGCGGGGGGGGAGCGAAAGCCCTACTAAACAGGTATATACAAAAGTATGAAGGCTATTGCTTAACACATTGTAAGCCGCCCTGAGTCTCCGGAGAAAGGGCGGCATATAAATCGAACAAACAAACAAACAAACAAACAAACAAACAAACAAACGTATGTATGTATGTATGTATGTCATCCCTGGTCCTTCTTTTCATTAAATTAGAGATACCCAATTCCTGCAACCATTCTTCATATGTTTTAACCTTCAGTTCCTTAATTATCTAAAAGACTCATTCACAGGGAAAGTTATTTCTGGAAAATAAAACAATATTAAAATGTTTTAAGGAAATTTGTGAGTTGCATGATCCATTAATAATGTATATATCATTACACACAGAGACACACACACACACACACACACACAAAGCTTAGAAGGATCTGTAGAATTTGACATGTTGAAGCAAATGGCAAACAATATGATTAAAAGCATAGAACAGTTTTCCTTTTAAAGAATTTGGTAATTTAGGAACAGAAAGATAAGATTAAATTCATACAGGATAAGGCCATGGGCATCTAGTTGAAGCCTCAATGGTGATAAACACATCATTGCACCCTAGCACAAACTACTTGAGTTAGTTTACCTAATTATATCATTTGTGTAATGATTTCATGATATGTATGATCTCACTTGTCCCGGTAGCCTGTCCTTCAGGACATTTGTTGAAAAATGGTGAATTATTTCTCCATGCTACCAGTAGTCCTCAATTTATAATCATTTGTTTAGTGGCAATTCAGAGTTACTACAGTACTGGGGGAAAAAAAGTGACTTATGACTGTTTTTCACACTTACTACCTTGGAGTAAGGTACTTGCAGCATCTCCATGGTTACGTGATTGGACACTTGGCAACTAACGTGTATTTGTGATAGTTGCAGTGTCCCAGTGTCACGGGAACACTTTTTGCAATCTTCTGATGAAATTCACTTAACAACCCTGTTGCAAACTTAACAGTTGCATTGATTCACTTAACAACTCTGGTAAGAAAGGTTGTAAAATGAAGCAAAACTCATTTAACAACTCTCTTGCTTAGCAATGGAAATTTTGGGGCCAATTGTGGTTGTAAGCTGAGGACTACCTGTGGCTGATAAATAATTTGAGTGGGGGGAGAACCATTGAACTCATACCCTGCTTGTGGGTTCCCATAAGCCACTAACCAGTCTGGGAAACAGAATGCTCAACTAAAGAAGCCTTTGAAACTTATTCAACAAGGCTTCCCTTTTGTTTTAATACAGTCATTCACAACTTGTGGCCCAGAGTGGTCTGCGCATCCCAGAGCTACGATAAATGCTGCTGCTGAGCTGCCAGGTTTAATATGACAAAATGGAAACCAATATTACCTACACTAGGCAGAATCATTGAAATTGTATGTAATCAACTAATTACAGAAAATTTGTCTTTGCTTTAGCCTACCCACTTCTCTGCTCAGTGTGAGGAGGGAGGCACCCAGCTAAAAGCCAAGTATGGCCTTTAATCAGCCCCTGGATTAACCATTCAATAAAATAAACATGTGCTTAATGCACTAAGAGAAGGTGGGGTGGGCATCACAGAGCTTTCTTCCCTGACTATCATCCCTTTAATTCAAGAGTGGGCAACTTTATGACCTGTGGACTTCAACTCCCAAAATTCCTGATCCATGCTGGTTCAGGAATTCTGGGAGTTGAAGTCCACAGGTGATAATTTATCATAGTTGCCCATTTCTGTTTTAACTCATTCACTGCCATACTCAATGTTATTTCTCATCACTTATTGAAACTTAATATTTTGTAAGTTAAGCAGTGGAAAGGCTGAGGGGCACCATTGTTGGATTGTGCTTAATGCCAATCCAGCCCTGCCCTCATCCACCCAAAAGCTGCATAGTCCTGCTTTTAACCAACAATGTGCTTTTGTATTTCTGGAAGACCGTGAACAGTGTTTGAGTCTCTTAGAGATTCAGGAGCACATCTGAGGTCTCTACCACAGTAGCTTCAGTCCTGTTCAGTACACACTTCTATTGATACCCTGTTTTCTCCAAAATAAGACATTCCCTGATAATAAGCTCAATCGGGCTTTTGAGCACATGCACTAAAATAAGCCCCCCTCCGAAAATAAGCCCTCCCTGAAAATATTTAATGCATGCGCAGCTGGTCCCCGCCATTTCCTCTGGTTAGGGAGACAGAGCAGGAAATCAGGTAAGACGGCAAGAGGAACCCCATCTAAGAGGCCCCAAAATATTAAGACCTTCCTGAAAATAAGGCCAAGCACTTATTTCAGGGTTCAAAAAAATATAAGACAGGGTCTTATTTTCAGGGAAACATGGTACATGAGAAAAAATGCTCCCGTCATGCCTCATGGAACGTACAGCAAATTCTTTTTGGCCACACTGTCTGCACTTGATGCATTTTAAAAACTGAAAATGGATTTTATACATGCATTCTGATGGTTATGGCACCATTGAATTCTGCTTTGCAAAACTGGAATGATGTATTTTGTAGATGATGTGCATGGGAATGCATAGCACCAGCCAGTGTATCACTCAAGCACCATTAGATGCCCATGAGTGAAGTCGAGTCAAGGCCATTATCTTCAGATAAAAGCACTACAATAAAGAGACAAAGAAAAAGGAAATTAGAGTGATAAACAGCCAAACATTGCTAGAAAGAATATGCAACCTCTCGAAACTCTTAGCCTGTTTGTTATTTTGCTGTGCTGTCGGGAGGGAAGAAAACAGACTAGTCTCTTGGTGATACAGTGGTAGGGTTGTTATTGTTTTTTGACCACTTATAGGTTATTTGTTTCAGCCCAACTATCCCTGTTTCTCTCCTCTAAATAGCAGCCTGTAAACAGTCATTATTGCACTTTTATGAATGAAGGAAAAAAAAGCCCTGCCTGCAAAGAGTGAGTACCTCCCCCATCAGTACTTCTTATTGTTTATTGTACCCAGGACAAGTTTATAGAGTTCCAGATGGCAGATATATACCTTTCTTAAGTCAGTTCTTACACAGGCCATTCCTCTTCATTACTGAAGGGGGTAATAAAGCCTTCATTCCTTTTCTGGCAGCTATGTTTCAGCGTCGAGCCATTCTGCTTATTATATCAGGGCCTAGGAGGGATTCGGCATGCATATTGCCTAGTCTGTTTCACAGTCATAATGCTAACATAATGGAGAGATTAAAGTAATTCAGCTTCAGCAGGCAAATCCACTGGTGACCCCAGCATTGTGACTTATTTATCCAGATTTGGCATGTTGGTAAGCAGTTTGCAGGCAAGCCATAAAATAAGATTCCCTGACCTAGACAGCAGAGGAAATAAATATTTTCCTAGTTTTTTATTGCCTCCATTGTACTGCCAAGTGTTTCAAATAAATATGATAATACTGAGAAGCGTTTTGAAGATTTCAGTAATAAAAGCATCTATGCATGTGTTCTGCCTACCACCTGAGAGAAGAATGCTACCTGATGTTGCAGTAGGAAAGATATTTTCTGCTGCTAATAGTCAAAGAACATTGATGATGATGTTGGAAGCCTGCCATGTAGGATACCAACATTTCCACCCCCTAAAGCCCCCTAGGGAGGGTGATGTTTAAGGCTAATTATTGCCACAAAATTTGAAAAGACATTTGGCTGGTTTCATTTTATTTCTCACTGACCTTTCAATCTGTTTTAGGTTCTATCTATGAAGTGGAGATATTTCTCCACCTCAAGAAGTAGAATCTCTTGAGCATGCACAGCTTCTTTATATCTTCTTGATCCCTATTTCTTGGAGGCTTAAAATATGTTTGAGCAGTAATACAGAGTATGTGTTTACATCTGTGTTTTTTCCAAGCTTGACAACTTTACAAAATGGATGCCAACTCCCAGAATTCCACAGCAAACAAGGGCATTCTGGGAGTTGATGTCCACACATTGTAACGTTTCCAAGTTTATTATATAAAGTTTGCCTGGTTTACATCATTGATCTTTGAGAAGAAGATTCTTTATGCAGCTAAGACTAGAGTTAAGAGTTCCCTTCCCCTATTTGAAAGGTCCTTATCATATAATATTTAAATTATCTGACCAACCTCAAGACAAAATAGCAATGATTGAACATGAATACATTAGCACATTGTAAGCAGCCCTGAGTCTTCAGAGAAGGGTGGCATATAAATCAAATTAAAAAAACAAAAACAAAAACAGATCTTCTTTTCTCTAAGATTAAGTACTTCAGAAAATAGATCGGTCATAGCAGTAAGCAATGAATAATTAACATATCCAGAAAGGTTAAATATTTTAATAAATTAATGATTATGCAGTTAGCTAACTGTTGCTTGTAAGAATATTAATATTATTATTACATATTAAACACATGGGAATTATTTTAATATTTTATATAAACACCTCTAACAATTTTTTGATTTTCAAATGTTTGAAATAATAAACAAATCATACATAGTGAAGAGATTCAAGTATTATGTATCATTACATTCGAAATAGCTACCATATTTTTCAGAGTATAAGATACACCTTTACCCCACCCCCCCCAAAAAAAAATCTGGGTGTGTCTTATACTCCAAATGTAGCCCTGCCCAGCTTCTCAAACGAAGGTTTCAGAGGCTGAAAAAAGTATCAGAATTGAAGCTTCACAAAAGAAGCCCCAAACAGAGCTACAGAGGCTTTTTTTCTGAAGCTCTGTTTCGGAGGCTTTCAGAGGCAGAAAAGAAAGTTTTTTCTGAAACAGAGTTTGAGAAGTTTCAGAGACAGAAAAAAAAACAAAAACAAACAAAAACAAAAGCAAGACACAGAGCTCACAACCAAGGAACCTGTTGCTAAAATTCACCTCTGGGAACAGCTGATAGGGGGTATTCCAGGAGGCCAATCCAACTGCCAATCAGCTTTTTTCTTATTTTCCTCCCCCAAAACTAAGGTGTGTCTTATACTCTGGTGCATTTTATACTCTGAAAAACAGGGTATGTTTTTGTTTATAATTAGATTGGTTTTTTTTTCTTTGAAAAGCCATGCTGAAACTTTAATATACAAATCTAAAATAATAAATTGATCTATATCTATACTTTGGTGTAAAATTCTAAAGTAGAATTGGAAAATTCATTGTTTTAGTAATAGTAAAATCCCAATGAAGTATATAAAGTAATTATATATAAAAAAATCTTCCTTATATATGACCATGGTCAGTGTTATTGGAAATATTTTAATCCTTAGTTGTTGATTGTTGCATTCCTTTCAACATGTATTCTCCATTATGTGCCTACTTACTCTCTTATAATACCTTCCTCTCAGGCTTTTTGCTCTGTGAGAGGGGGACAAAATTGGCACAGGAGAGATTGTACAGAAATTACTTTTTTTTTTCCTTCTCCAATTGCAGAGCCTAAACTGCTGGTACCACCATATTACTTTCAATGTGTATTCCCCATTGTCTGCCAGTTTACTCTCTAGTAATTTCTTTCTCTCCAGTGAAAGCAAATACAAACATTAATTTAATAATTAGTAATTATCCCAGCAATGGGTTGAGCATTGTGTAGGAGAGTGGACAAAAGGAAAGTATAGACAAAATCACATGATTTCCCATTAAACTTTGTTTAGCGATAGACCTGCCATTATCCTTTGTGGTAATTAAGTGAGAACTACCTATAAGTGCTAAGTGTTTGAGAAATAGCCATGGGATATTTTAATGAAGATTCCAAAAAGAAGATCTAGTGATCAGCAGGGAATAGCAGTCACTAATATTGAGATTATACGAGAGAATAGAGGCATGAACTTCTGTTATAGAATCCCATATTTTACAAGATAAAGGCCAACAAATGTTTAAATTGCCATAGAATAATCAGTCACTATGACAGGTAAGATTCCATATTTTATATTACATTGTGCCTGTAATTTGTTAGTTCCCTCATTGGTCCTTTGACTCTGCCTCTACGTACTGATATCTCTGTATTTCTTAAAAACACCTATTTGTTCCAATTCTACTGCCTTTTAAAAATCCTTTCAAGTCAGCATTGACTTGGCAATTGCCTGGACAGATTCCTTGGCAAGATTTTAGAAGTGGTTCCAGTTGGCTTTGTGCCTAAGGCTGGACTAGAACTCCTGGTCTTTTGGTTTGTAGCCTGGTGCCTTAACCACTAAAGTAAACTGTCTCTCTTTTCATCCAAATACTTTGAGTCATGCTCAATCTGGATTCTGATGACTGAATCCAGATTTTTTTTAAAAAAATAGCTCTGGTATTCCTCAGTGTTTTTTCACCAAGAATTAAGTATATGATCCTTAGCTTATGAGAAGAGCCAAAGTCAGTTAGATGCTGCCTGAGAGTACTGTTTCCATTATCTTCAAACAATTAATACAATTGAGCACATCCAGAAATATTTCACAAGAAGAGTCCTCCACTCCTCTGCTCGTAACAAAATACCTTATGCCACCAGACTTGAAATTCTGGGTTTAGAAAATTTAGAACTATGCCGCCTTCAGTATGACCTAAGCATAGCTCATACAATCATCTGCTACAATGTCCTATCTGTCAATGACTACTTCAGCTTCAACCACAACAATACATGAGCACACATTAGATACAAACTTAAAAGTGAACTGCTCCAAACTCGATTGCAGAAAATATGACTTCAGCAACAGAGTGGTCAATGTCTGGAATGCACTACCAGAATCTGTGATCTCATCCCAAAACCCCCAAAACCTTAACCTAAATCTGTCTATGTTGACCTCACCACATTCCTAAGAGGTCTGTAAGGGGCGTGCATAAAAGCACCAGCGTGCTACAATCCCTGTCTTAATGTTCCCTTTAATTGTATTCATTTTATGTATTCAATTCATGCTTATACTTACATATATTATCTAATATGTACTCGACAAAATAATAAATAAATAAATAAATAAATAAATTCTAGTTACCACAAAAGAGTTTACGTAGCTACCCTATTTCCCTGAAAATAAGACACCCTCTGATAATAAGCCCAATCGGGCTTTTGAGTGCATGTGCTAAAATAAGCCTCCCCCCGAAAATAAGCCCTTCCCGAAAATATTTAAACACAGAGCTGGAAATCAGGTAAGACGGCAAGAGGAACCCCATCTTAATCCACGTGCTTCAAAATAATAAGACCTCCTTGAAAATAAGGCCAAGTACTTATTTCAGGGTTCAAAAATATAAGACAGGGTCTTATTTTCGGGGAAACACGGTAGTGTATGCTAATAGTAAACTTGTGTTATCATTCAAGTCATATACAGAGACAGTCTTTTGTCCTTCATCTTCATCTATTTGATTAGGAACTGAAAAAAGACTGAAGACCTCTACTTGATGCCAAATTTAGCGTGAGTTAGTTTAGACTGATCTGAGTCCCTGCATGAAGTCAGTGTACCTTTCCCATGCTTTTAAACAGGAGTGGGTCAGTCTATTTGAATGCAGCTTACTACATCAAATCTTATGTTATGGATCTAGTATGTTATCTGAAACACTAGAATCATATCCACAGAGATATTTGAACAGTCCAACTAATTCTCACATAAATACTCAGAATTGGTACCCTGGTTAAATAGGATGGCTAGATCAGTATTTCCAGTGGTTGTATGTAGCCTTTTCTCTTTCCCTTATGAAAACCAGTTCCAAACATTACACCACACAACCTTAATAGCTGCTGGCTAGATTGCTGCAAAAGAGGGTTATTTAGTGGCAGATAAAGCTGTCACTGACAGTTGACAATGATAACTTGCTAGAAGCTGTAGGTTTAGGGACCTAATTAGAGATAGTGTTCTAGTTAGAACTGTTTGCTTCCCTTTTTGCTTGGAGGTGCCTTAGAAATTAAAAAGAACTACTCTTGGAAACACAGTGCTTGAATGGATAGACTCTTTTCTTCTAATATTATTCTAACTATTCCATTCTATTATTTTATGAGTAAGAAATAAGTACCAAGCTAGATACAGCATATTATACCATGTTTTCCGGAAAATAAGACCCTGTCTTATATTTTTTTGAACCCTGAAATAAGCGCTTGGCCTTATTGCCATATCAGGGGATGTCTTATTTTGGGGGGTAACAGGGTAGTTAGAATGGTTAAAGCCTAGAACCTGGGAGACCTTGAGTTCTAGTCCCACCTTAGGTATAAAACCATCCAAGTGACCTTGAGCTAATCACTGTCTCTCAGCTTTAGGAAGAAGGCAAACCAGGGTGGATAAAAATCAATGATTTTTTTTAAAAAAATCAAAAAAATCAGATTTTTTAAATTTAAATCAGATTTTTTTTATTTAAATTGGATTTTTTTATTTCAATCGGATTTTTTTATTTAAATCAGATTTTTTTTATTTTTATTGAATTTATTTTAATAAAAAACTTTTGGGGTAAAAATCTATCGTAAGATAGTTTTCTATTTAAGATACATAAATAATTTAGTTTATTCAGCATGAAATGGAGCTTAGTTATGTAGCACAAGGATGTATATTCTGCAACACTGGGACTATCGGTGAGTCAACAGCGAGTCAAAGGAGTAGCAGAGATGACAGTTGCTCTTTAAAAATTATGATTTAAATTGAGTTGATTTAAATCAAGTCTTTTTATTAGTGATTTAAATCATGATTTAAATCAACTTGATTTAAATCAAATCCACCCTGATGCAAACCTTCTGAAAATTTGGCCAAAAAAACTGCAAGCACTGGAATTGCCAGAAGTCAAGATTGACTTGAAGGCACTAAATAAATCACAGATACAACTCTAAAAAATGTTCTGCCTCGAGATAAATAAAGCCTTCACTTCAATTTCATACTCTTTCTTATACAGGGACTTTGTGGGATGTTTGGATTATGCATCTGTGGGGCTCAGGTGCAGAGACTTGTACAGGAATTAGAATTAGAATAACAAGATTTGGAAGGGACCTTGGAGGTCTTCTAGTCCAACCTCCTGCTTAGGTCACATTCTAGAGCCCAAAACTGAACAGAGTTCCCTATGACTTGAGATAGAACAAGAAAATCTCTGGGGGAAAGATTAAGGAGCAGATTTAGAGCGCTGTAATTTCATTTTCACAAGTTATGGAATAAAGCAAGTTTCCCATGCAATGTATATCACAGAAGACAGGGCACCAGTAGGAAAATGCCATAAATAACCCACGTGGCAATGAGATTATTAATATGTCATTTTAAATGCAAACATACATTTTTCCCTTGCCAAAATGTGTGCTTGCACCTATAATTTCAGACTATTTCTCTTGCACTTATATTTCTGGATCTTAGACGGCTGCTTTCTTTTTGGAGAAGTGCCCAAAGCAGGAGGGAGGGAGAGAAGGCAGTTTTCATCAGGCACTTATTTATGAGAATCTCTCTTTTACCTCATAAAATAAATTCTGGAAAGCTCACAGTGAAGTATTTCATATTTGAAGAGGCTTCTCTCCCCCTTCATGCTTCAACACCTCCCACGGGAAGTTAAAAATGGAAGAACCTCTCAAATAGAAAATACACAGTTCTATCCTCTTGCAATGTGCCGGCTTCTTTGTTTCCCTGCCTATTCTACAAATGCTAACATAAACAATTTTAACAAAGCAGCCGAGAATCAGTCATAATTGCAGCCATTTCACTTCCATCAAAGGAATGCATTTTTATTATTTTATAGGTAGGTGATGAATCAGTGACAAAGATTAAACCGTACATTGCAGTAGGTAGGCTTATTATAGGTTCTGTCATTTGCCTGATTGCAAATGCATACCAATCATATAAACAGAAGAAATGAGTTTCTTTTATGCTTGTGTCTGCCTGGCCACCTGCACATTTACCAATGATGGATTAATTGCTCAAATATGGATCTTGACAAGCTAAAGACAGCAAATGCTTGTAAGGATTTCAATCCAGAATTCTTGATCTAGCCATTCCCTGCAATATGAATTTCCTTACTTGTTAGATATGTTTGGTACCTTCTCATCAGGGACGAATATTATCACTTCCCTGTATATCTCCTGTTGCCTAGCATCTTTTAAGAGGCCTTTGGCCCTCCAATTTCGAGGGTATATTTATACCTTTATGTGTGTATTCTATACTTTTTGTAACCCATCTATATTTATGGTCTCTGGATAACATGCAATGAAGTAAAAATAAAGAAGCGAAGCGAAGAGAAAGGCATACAATTTATGGAACATAACCACCAGAAAAAAAATTTGTTTTGCTTACAGTCATGATAGAATCGTGTTGCTTGAATAGTTTTGTGTAATGCCAGGCGGAAAGCTACTGCTCAAACTGCCAGGGACAAGATGTTCCAAAATGCAGAAGCCATAATATGGAAGACCTACCACCAGGTACGGTATCTCTCTCCTACTTGCAGAGCTTGCTCAAAACTCAGCTATATCTGAACAATGTTTCAGATATATTTCAAGTCTTCTATTCCACTGTGAAATTTGATGTTGGTTTAAATTTATTCAGTCTAAAAAGAATCCAACAGTTACACCTGTGCCCCTCTGCAGGTATTTCTAACTTTCCTCATAAAATTAAGCTCATTAGGCTCATGTGAAGTTCCAAAAATTGTTATGCTTTGTATCTCAGAGGAGATTTAATTTAATCGTACCTTTAAACAGGGTATTTTAAATCTATTTGCAGCATCAGATCAAATGCAATCAAATGACTTTGAATGCCTTGGAGAAATTCAAAGGTGTCTTGGAGAGTCAGAAAAACAGAATAACAGAGTTGGAAGGTACCTGGGAGGTCTTCTAGTCCAACACCCTGCTCAGGAAACCTGCTGTCCCACCGCTCAGGAAACCCTATACCATTTCAGACAAATGGTTGTCCAATCACTTCTTCCAGTGTTGGAGCATTCACAACTTCTGGAGGCAAGTTGTTCCACTGATTAATTGTTCTAACTAATTTCTAATTTCGCCTTAGTTCTAAGTTGCTTCTATCCTTGATTAGTTTGCATCCATTGCTTCTTGTCCTGCCCTCAGGTGCTTTGGAGAATAGCTTGACTCCCTCTTCTTTGTGGAAGCCCCAAGATATTGGAACACTACTATTTTGTCACTCCTAGTCCTTCTTTACATTAAACTAGACAAACCCAATTCCAGCAACTGTTCTTTATATGTTTTAGCCTTCAGTTCCCTAATCATCTTTGTTGCTCTTCTCTGCACTCTTTCTAGACTCTCAACATCTTTTTTACATTGTGGTGACCAAAACTAGATGCATTATTCCAAGTGTGGCCTTACCAAAGCATTATAAGATGGTATTAATACTTCAAGTGATCTTGATTCTATCCCTCTGTTAATGCAGCCTAGAACTCAGTTGGCTTTTTTGAGCCAGAAGTGTTTGCAGCACACTTCTGGCTTATATTTAAATGATTGTCCATTAGGACTCCAAGGTCCCTCCCACAGTTACTATTATTGAGCTATCTTAAGCCTATCTTCTGGAGTGTTGGCTATTCCTGCCAGCTTGGTGTCATCTGCAAATTTGATGAGTTCCCCATCCAAATCATTGATGAAGATTTTGAAGAGTACTGGGCCTAAAGCAGAGCCTTGGGGTACCCCATTGGATACTTCCCTCCAGTAGATGCAGTTCCATTGAGTGTGGTTGGTTTGCCAGTTATGAATCCATTTGATGGTGATGCTGTTTAACCCACATTTTTCTATCTTATCAAGTAGTAGGTTGTGGTCTATTTTATTAATTTATATATACAGCATTCCTCTGGTCCACTAATTTTGTCACTTTGTCAAATAATGCAATAAGATTTGTCTGGCATGATCTGTTTTTGACAAACCCATGTTGGGCTTTGGTTATGACTTTGTCCAGGTTTTCGGTGAGGATAATTGAAGATGATTAAGTTATTTTTCCCTACTTTATATTTATTATTGTATATGTTTTGTTGTTTTAGATGCTGAACAACTCAGAGTTGTTTGATGTGGGTGGAATATAAATTTAAAATGTAAAATAAAATTTGTGATGGCAATTTGTTCAACATTCTAAGGGATCAGAAGATTATTCAACAATCTGGAATATAACACAGAAGTAATATCTGAGTCCCCTAAACTCAGGGGTGAAATCCAGCAGGTTCTGACAAGTTCTGGAGAACCAGTAGCGGAAACTTTGAGTAGTTTGGAGAACTGGAAAATACCACCTCTGGCTGGCCCCAGAGTGGGGAGGGAATGGAGATTTTGCAATATCCTTCCCCAGGAATGGGGAGGGAATGGGGATTTTGCAATATCCTTTGCCTGGAGTGGGAGGGGAATGGAGATTTTGCAGTATCCTTCCCCTGCCATGCCCACCAAGCCACACCACGCCCACAGAACCGGTAGTAAAAAAAAATTGGATTTTACCACTGCCTAAACACAAAACCATTCTTTTGAATTCAATGATTCAATATATTCCATATATTCAATGGAATACATAATTCCAAGGGTATCAGACATCCATTTTTCTGATGTAGATTTATAAGCACATGGCTATACCATCAATTCAATCCCCAAAGTTCTCCTGCCAAATTTGCCTGATTTTTTTTTTCTGAGAAACCAGTGGAAGACAAGCCACAATTGAGTTTTTCTGCAGCAGCCAATTCATGCTAGAAACTCTCTTGTCCTGCCAGCTATCATAATGCAAATCTTTCATCTTATCCTATATCTTCTCCAATGTTCTCCCATCCCCATTTTCCATTATCATTCTCTTACTCTTTCTTTGTTTTGTTTGATCCATGACTCATGCACTCTATTTTTCATCTCTTCTCATGGCTTGTCCACTGCTTTTATTCCTACAGTGTAATCTTTGTGTGCTTCCTGTTGCTTTTACTCTCTATCCGTCCCTTCATTCATTTCAATTTCTATCTTTTTTCTGAAGATCTTCTGATCGTTGCTTCCCAATGGCAATTTTCTCCATTTCACTTTTCTTTCTTAAATCCTACACAAAGGAAAGGTTAATTATTCCTCACCTTCCTATATCTCTTCATTTTACAATCAGGTCAAAAATCTGTTGTCTAGCCTACCTGGAAGAGTTACGTTTTGCATACAGAAACCATGTATAAGGAAAAAAGAGACCAATATTCCAACTGCATAAAACTACATTGTCAGAATTTAGAATAGGGGTAGGGAATTGATAGCTCTCTTTATTGCCTAAGATTTCAACTCCCAGCAGTCTGAATTGGCATTGCTGTTGGTTAAGACCAGAAAAATTATATCTTAATAACATCTGGAGGGTCACAAGTTTCAAATCAGTGATCTAAAATCACTTGTAACAGAGTTGGAAAGAGAAGATTCAACATAAATGTAATTAATAATGTCTCTGGAAAAAGAATTTCATTTGAAATATGCTGGGCCCTAAAACATTGTTTTGTGCAATCTTGCCTACCTCTTTCCTTTAAAAATATTATCATTTTTCTTTTAACAGAATTCAAAGCAAAAACATTTTCCCATAGGAAGGAGTCCTTGATTAATCCCAAAATCTTATTTCAAATTTATATGGACCTCTAGTTCATTTGTAACTTTCTAAAATCAAAGTTTTAATCACCCTTCTGATGTTTATTAAAAAGAATTAAGTACTTAAGCTTGTAATTAAAACTTCTTTTGCTCAAGATTGAAGGAAACTTAACCAGTATTTTCAGATTTGCTGATACAAACAGTTGAAAAGCAGTTAACAAGCAATTTCTGAAACTGATTTAAAAAGGAAGTATGCAAACTTAGCGTCCTTTCAAAAGAGTGGACCATGGTTTGAGGAAGTTGGCTATTTCTTCATATGTCAGAGGTCTAAATCTACCAGAGACTTCTGTTTTGTGATCTCCTCTTGTAAACAACTGTCAGGAGTACTGGAGCAGGTGATCTTATGTCCTCTTCTTGTCCAGAGGGGAATTATTGAAGATCCATCCTACTCGCCAGTTCTTTATTCTACTGTAGTCATGGTTTCTGATTTTTTGGAGCCATCTTCAGCATGCTATTGCTTCCCCAGAAATCTTGCTTCCCTCTGTTTGGCTCCCTCCTATAACTGTTTTGGCATTTATTTTACAGTTTGGCAGACTGAATCTCACTAGGCTCAAGGTTGACTCAGCCTGAAAAGTGCAGCCAAACCATGAAAATCCACAATAGTGTTAATTTGAATGCATTGGTGTGGGAGTGGGGCTAACTTCTAAATATCTCAATAATCCTTCATAGCAATCTCCAAACATATATGGAGAATAATGATACCTCCTCTCCCACAAAGAAATGGAACTGCTGTCAGTTGTCTGCTTTTGTGTTCTTTATGAGAATAAAATGAAAAAAAAATACCATAATACATGACACTGGTCTGTATCTTAAAATTAATTACTGAGCAATTTGTTTGTGTGTGTGTGTGTGTGTGTGTGTGTGTGTTTATTTATTTATTTATCAACAAGTACAAGGAAACAAGTAACAGTATAGACATAGGCATGGACACATAAAAAAATTGGCACAAATAAAAGAATATAAATAGGCAAAACATAGCCATAAACACATAGAATGATTACATATAAATGGGGACAGTAGGACAGGGACGGTAGGCATGCTGGTGCATTTATGCATGCCCCCTTAGGGAACTCTTAAGAAACATGAAAGCTCCAGGTGAAAAGTATTCAAGAATAGGTCTAGCAAAGGTTTTATTTGCCCTAGTTTGAAGTATAGTGTTACCAGAGAGAAAACTTCGTAAAATAAGATTGACAACTCTTAATGCCTTTTTTGCAATGATTTACAGTGAGCTCTGGGACTTAGATCTTTTGAAGTGAGTACTCCTAGGTCCTTGACAGAGTGTGGTCAACTTTTAGATCGTTTCTAGCCAGCAAATATTTGATGTTCTTATTTCTATTGCCAATGTGCAGGACTGAGCATTTGTTAGCAGAGATTTGAAGTTGCCAATTGTTTGACCATTCAGTTTAGGTTATTTTGAAGGGTAGTAGAGTTGTCTGTGGTGTTGAATAGTTTAACATTATCGGCAAAGAGGACACAGCTGCTTATAATTTGATTATTTATATCAATGACTATAAAAGTCATTGATATAAAGCAGAAAGAATGTCTGCCTTGGGGAACACCGCTGTTAACAGGTGCAGGATTTGATAGGGTGCTGCCTATTTTGACCACTTGTTGCCTGTTTGACAGGAATGCAGCTATTCAATTACGCGGGGGTCCAGAAATGCCATAAGATTTTAGTTTCAGAAGTAGTTTCTTGTGCACTACTGAATCAAAGGCTTTACAGAAGTCTATGTAAATTGCATCTATTGCTTTGCCCTGGTCGAGTTGAGAGGTCCAGATGTTTTTGCAGTGTATGAGTTGCAGATTACATGACAATTTTTTCCTGAAACCAAATTGTTTATCAAAGAGTAGGTTATTTGTCACTAAGTGGAGGGTGATGGATTGGTTTATGATGGATTCCATGAGTTTACATGTGACATAACAAAGAGAGATTGGTGTATAATTCTCAACAAGGCTGGGGTCACTTTTTTTGAAGATAGGTATGACTGTTGTTAATGACATATGGTCATTAGCAACAGTCATACCTATTTCCCAAAAAAGGTATACCATGATATTGGAGTCCTTTGACAAGCTAGCTTTAACCTTTACAGGAATATTACTCAGAAAGAAAATAACTTCTTGTGACAGTTGCGACCTACGCTTTGGCGACAACATTCTTTTTGTAATCAATAGGGAAAAAATCAGAAAAGTGAACTATGATGGTTTTCCCAGGATTGCCTGCATGTCTGGTGGATGGTTATTTTTCCCACTAGAATTCAGAATGAAATATTGACATAACAATTTTTTTTTAATGGTTGTGTCCTGGCTTGTTGTCCTTCTCACTTCTCTTGCACATTATCAGTGCCTGTAAGCACCATACAAGGATGCTCTGAGTAGGCAGTGGGATAAAAATAATGTTCCTGAAGCAAGAAATGACTTACCGATCTCTCCTAGTATATCAAGGTCCCATGGAACATTATAAATTGTCCTAGAACAGGGATTTTCAAAGTTTTTTTCAGCTACACAACCTGTAAATTAAAAAAGGAATCTCAGGACTGTTAATCAAGAGGCAGTACTCTAGTGATAGAAAACTGGCAATAAAACGACACTTGTGTTCATTATTTATTTATGCAAATGTGTATTAAAGTTCCTTCTGAGTACTGTGGGTTATGGTTGTTGTCCGGTTTGTGTTATCTCTTCTTCTTCTTTGCTTTTACCAATGCATTTTATTGTTGTGTGTGTTTTGATCTGTGAGCCATCCAGAGTGAATGGGAGCAATATAAATATTTGGCCATCTCTAATTTAGACCAAAACATTGCAATTGCTGCCTTTCTAGTCCAAAATGCAGTTGCCAGGTAAGAAACACTTTTCAAGATCTCAAGTGCAGAACTTTGTGAAAGAAAGACAGACCAGCTGGAAGCATCAGCTGACTTCTCCAAGTAGTGGGATGGGAAAGCAAAAAGGATTCTTGTAAGAAACAAAACAACGAAGATAGAGCAGTGATGGCAAACCTTTTGGGCTCGGCATCACAAAAATTCTGAAACTGCCCCACCTTGACTCTTCAGGTATGTCACACACACATACTCACTGGACAAAAGAGGCCTCTCCAGAGTTCTGGAGCTCTGAACTCTCCTCTTCTGGAAGTTGCACTAGAGGGTCATATTCTGATGGGTCTTGTGGAGCTTCAGAAAATTGCAGGAGAATGCTCTCATGATTTCCACCCACTGCAGGGGTTTTATGAGTGCAAACTTTCTCATGCAACTTCCAGAGAGTCCTGATGTGTCCACAAAACTGGCATGCATGTCAGATTCTCCATTGCTGAAATAGAGCATGCTCAATGTTTGCAGAATGCCAAGTGGTGAAAAAGGCAAAAATCATGACAGTGATGAATAGAACATATTATGGCTTATGGGTAGCCAGAACCTCCACTTCTTCAGAGAGGTTCTTTCAGCAATCACAGGGATGAGAATGGTGTCATGATATCATACAGGTGCGACAGGACAATGTTTTTTGTCTATTTGCTAGTTTAATCCTATTTTCTTTTGCTTTGGCTTATCTGATGATGTAGAGCACTTCATTTTCTTAGTTTTCCTTCAGAAAACATGTGGAAATTCTCCATTGCTTGTTGGTGATTTGTTGAGTACAAGCAGGGAAATTTGAGAGTTGTCTGGGCAGGGAAGTTTATGGCATGGGGTGGAAAATCCAAAAGCCAAGAAGGCCATGCTCACCTATGATGGATATAGAAAGTCCACACACTCCTTGTTAAAAGGCCAGTTTTTTAAGATGTAAAAAAAGTCAGATCAAGGTAAATCACTTCTACCTTTAATATACATACAAGTTGTACAATTCAATTGGAAAAACAAACTCAAATCTTTTAGGGGAAAAACAGCAACAAAAAACAAAAAAAATATGTACAATAACATAGTGTACCCACTCATTTATCTCATGATGTCACTGTGTTCAGAATTAATCCATTCAAACTGTTAAATAGCAGTCAGTACATACCTGCCATCAATCAAAGTGATTCTGATCAAGTCCATATAAAGTCCAGCAATTCTAATAGGACTCTCCAATATTTACAACACTTCCTGTTACAGCAAAAGCCATGGTCTTCAAAATACTTACAAAACATCAAAGGGAACTCATTGTTGGAAGGTATCAGTCAGGAGAATGGTATGAAAAAATTTCCAAGGCATTGGATATACCATGTTACATGTTAGCCCATTTAGGGAAGGGAAAAATTTTCACCAAACTTGATTTAAGAGAGGCATACTACTGAGTGAGAATAAAAGAGGGGATGAATGGAAGACAGCATTTAATTGCCCACTGGGATGCTTCCAGTTTAGAGTACTCCCTTTTGGACTACAGGGAGCCCCTGCTGTATTCATGCAGTTGATCAACGAAGTATTGCATGAGCACCTGTATAAGGGGGTGTTGGTCTATTTGGATGACATCCTGATCTATTCTGACAACATGGCCGACCATGTAAAGTTGGTGCGGACGGTCTTGAAGAAACTCAGAGCGGCTGAACTCTTTGCCAAACTTTCTAAATGTGAATTCCACCAAGACAAGATCGACTATCTTGGATATCGTATATCACATGAGGGAATAGAGATGGACCCTGAAAAGGTCCGGGCAGTGACTCGGAAGGCATTAGATGAGGCACACCGGGCCCATAAGGCGCAAGCCGATAAGAAAAGGTCGCCAGCTCACATTTATAAAGTGGGTGATAAAGTCTATTTATCTACTAAATACTTACAGGCTACCCAGAAGTCAAAAAAGCTGGGCCCTAAGTATGTGGGAGCATTTCGTGTGATTAGACTGATTAACCCAGTAACAGTTGAATTGGAATTGCCAAAAACGTTGAGACGTATACATCCTGTATTTCATGTTAGTTTATTAAAACCTGAACACTCGTCTCCCTAAGGGCTGACCAAAGCACCCCTCCAATTCCCATTCTCATAGAGGGGGAAGCAACATTTTGAAGTTAAGGAAATCTTGGACTCTAGGAAACACCATGGTAAAGTCCAATATCTGATAGCCTGGAAACATTTCCCTTTGTCTCAGGTTGAATGGGTGAATAAACGGGATGTCCGAGCTCCCAAGAAAATACAGCAATTCTATACCAAATACCCAGATAAACCATAATTATTGTATATATTCTGTTTCTCTCTCTTTTCCTTCCTCTTATTTAGGAATAACGTCTCTTCTGCAAGAGGGGCCGAAAGTCAGCCTCAGATTTGCCTGCTTCAGCTGCCATAAGAAACGGGGGAGGGACTAGTTAAGGGGGCGAAGGGGGGGAAGATTGCAGGAGGTGTTTTTTCCATTGTAGGAGGTGTCTTCCCAAGAAACGAAAGTGAATCTCCAAAGGGGCCGGCTGACCAACTGCCCTACATTCCTGATGAATGACGTTGCCAGATGTGATGCCACGTGACCTTTGGGAGACCTTTGGATTGGATGATGGTCAATGGACACGGTGGGGGGGGAGAAGCTTACTAGATGCTATTTCGCGCGTTTTGGTCACTTCTAGCTTTTCCAGGGTTGTGATCATTTCATATTCAGTAAAAGTACTAATCTCTTTAAAATGATTGAGTTTGGGTTTTTCTTTCCTGGATATTGAAGGAAGCATACCTGACACCATGGAACATAGTGAAGGTAGTCAACAACAAGTGTCGCAGCAAGAACTGGAAGTCTCTCCAAAATTGATGAAAAAACAAGAAGAAAACTGCTCTGAGAGTCTGCCAAGGACCTTCAGCAACATGAAAAGAGCTGCAGGAATTTCTGGTAGGTACTGGTTGTGTCTGGGATAGAGTGGCTGTGGGATAGAGTGGCAAGATGGAAGCCTTTTCTTACAAAGAAAACATCTATGCCTAGCTACATTTTGCAAAAACCTACATCAAGTCTGACAAAAGCATGTGGGAAAATGTATTATGGTCTGATGAGACCAAGGTTGAACTCTTTGGCCATAATTCCAAAAAGTATGTTTGGTACAATAACAAAACTGTGCTTCTCCAAAAGTACACCATACCCTCCAGAGGTGGGTTTCAGCAGGTTCTGACCAGTTCTGGAGAACTGGTAGTGGAAATTTTGAGTAGTTTGGAGAACCGGTAAATACCACCTCTGACTGGCCCCATCTATTCTCTGCCTCACAAGTCCCAGCTGATCGGGAGGAAATAGGGATTTTGCAGTAACCTTCCCCTGAAGTGGGAAGGGAATGGAAATTTGACAGTATCCTTCCCCTGGAGTGGAGTGGGAATAGAGATTTTACAGTATCCTTCCCCTGCCATGCCCACCAAGCCACACCCACCAAGCCATGCCACACCCACCAAGCCACACCCACAGAACCGGTAGTAAAAAAATTTGAAACCCACCACTGATACTCCCAGTGAAGCATATTGTGGCAGCATTATGCTTTGGGGCTGCTTTTCTTCAGCTGGAACTAGGGCTTTAGTCAAGATAGAGGGAATTATGAACATTTCCAAAATATTCCAAATTTTGACACCAAAATCTTCAGATCTCTACTAAAATTCAGAGGAGAGGAATTTTACCTTTCAACATGACAACAACTCAAAGCATACCTCCAAATCAACAACAACAAAAAATGGCTTCACCAAAAGAAGATCAAAAATTTAGAATGGACAAGCAAGAGGCCGGACCTGAATCCACTTGAATATCTGTGGGGTGACCTGAAGAAGGCTGTGAACAGGAGATACTTTTGCAGGGAAGAGTGGAAAAAGATTCCCAAGGAAGAATGTGCCAAGCTGATAGGTTCCTACCCCCAAAGACTGAATGGTCTCATAAAATCAAAAGGTGCTTCAACAACGAAGTTTTAGTTTAAGGATTGGGCTTCAGGTTATACCAATATGGTAGTGTGGCTGGTTGGGGAATTCTGAGAGTTGAAGTCCATACTTAAATTGCCAAGACTGGGAAATCCTGCCATATAGGACAATCTGTCAGTGTTCCAAATTAGGCTTTCTTCCAGTTCTGACATGAATGAGATGAAGCAAAGACCAGAAGCGTTGATTTATGGCTGAAATGAACTTTTACCTAGTTTTCTGTATGCAACAGATAGGGTTTCCTGGGGGACGAGGGTGGGGGACACATTCCTGTGAAAAGAACGTGCCGGGACGTAGAGATGGATCTGCATGATGGCCAATGGGACATTGGGTTGGAGAGTGGAAGAGGAGGGGGTTGGAAAGAGGAGCCAGTTTGGCTGCAATTTGAGTCAGGAATGTCGGTTTTATTTCTGTTCTTAAATAAAAATGATTCATTAGAGATTTTGCGCTTGAAAATGAAGCTTATTTAAGATAGCACCGAAACTTGACAGACAGCCAAACTCTCTCAAAGCCAGGCTGGCTGAGTTTAAATCATCCCGTTCCCTCCCAGACGTATGGTCAGATTGGAGGTTATCCCCCGACACTATGGCTGAAGCAAAGCTCTCGGAGGAAAGCTTGCTTCAAGCAACGAGTGGAGGAGAAGCGGTCGTGACTCCAGCCAGTTTGGAAACTACGAAGGCTCAACTCTCCCCGCCTTCCTTCTCGGAAAAACTTCAAACAGAGAAGCCTGAATCAGATAAGTACCCAGGGACTGTGCCAAAAGCTTCAGAGGCGGAGTTTCCCTTTCCTAACGTGAGAGACAAGGGAAAACCCCTAAGTGAATTGGGCAGAGCCTTCTGGCTATGGGAGTGGGAACAAGCCAGAAAACAAAGTAAGCACCAAGAAATTCTAAGGAAGCCACTCGAAAGCCCCATAGATGAGTTGAAAGAGAAATTTGACCATGCCACCCTTCAGGGGGAGGAACCATCCTGCAGACCCAAAGAAAAGAGAGAACCAGTCTGGGCTGTTGACCCGAGAGGACGTAGGCCAAGGCGCAGCCCTTCCCCCCTTCATAGCAGGAGGAGAAGGAGCCCACCGATGCATCCATGGGTCCCCCCCCCCCTCCCAGAAAGCAGCAAAGCCTAGATGAGGCAGCACCTCCATACCCCAGGATGAGAGGCGAGGCAGAGGACTATCAACACCGAGACCGGCCCTACACAGCTCAGCACAGAGAAGAGAGGGCAGAGAGGGAGGAGCCACCCCAATTCAGAGGGAAGTTCGACGGTGACCCAGACAACCTCGCCCAATTCCTCGATTCAGTTGAGATATACATAGAGCGTTTTGGACACCTTTCCCCTTTCCCCAGAGCTCTAGTGAATGCCATTTCGGAAGGGCTAGAGGGAGAAGCAAAGAGGTGGTCAGCATCCCTCTATAAAAACAGCCCCCCCCAGCTGCAGGATGCGGATGGGTTCTTGCAACTATTGAGAGCCCGTTATGAGGAGGAGGAGGACGACCCCTATGTGGAAGACGAGCTCAGAAACCTAATGCAGAAGGGGAAGCCCATCAAAGAGCATATCCGTGAATTCAGGAGAGTCGTTGGGACACTGCCTCCCCTACCTGAGCGATTGCTGGTGTACTTTTTTAGAACAAGCCTAGATAAGAGAATTTCCCAAGTGACTACTTATCGGGACATCCCAAACCGACTCTCTGAATGGTTCCGGGTAGCGATAAAAGTCGACAGAGGGTTGCGGGCGAGCGACACGCCGAAACCACCAGAGGGAAAGGAGAGAGGTCGACCAGACCAAGGGCAACTCAACAGACGGGATACCCCAACATCACAGCCCTCCCACAGACCAACTGCCCCACGGAGCTCACTGAAATGCTACCGATGTTGGGGGAGCAGCCACATAGCAGCAAGATGTGGAACGCCTAGACCGGGACCAGCTCCACCGCCCAAAGCACGACCGGAACGAGGGCCCAAGCGCGCCACCCACGTACCGCGGGAAAACCCCCAAATCCCGGAGTTTTTCGCTCACCTGACCAAAACCAGAGGAACCCCAGATGAGGGAGATCAGTTTCCTGAACTCTACGACACAGAGGACGAAGGCGAAGACGACCCGATGGTGAGTGGACCTGTCCATCCCTTTCTTTTCCCCATACGCCTAACAGCCCCCAAAACAGGGGCCCAAGAGACTTTCCAAGCCCTAATAGACTCTGGTAGGACACGGTGCCTAATCAACCTACCCACAGTTCTGAAATTGGGAATCCAAGCTAAACAGCTCAAACAACCAATTCGTTTTGAGCAAGTTGATGGGTCCCTAGTGGGGGGAGCGTACGCCACACACTTGACCGAACCTGTGAGACTAGAACTAGCAGATCACTGGGAGATGATCCGCTTCATAATGACAGAACCAGTCATATTGGGACTCTCGTGGCTGGACAAATGGGGCCCAATCATTTGGTGGCAAGAGGGGACCCGCAGACTGAGAATAGCAAAGGGCCCCCAACCCCTGCTGCCCTGACCAGAAGAATTCCCTCCCACGCTGAGAGCCCAAAGCAGCCCTCCACCACAATACAAAACACCACCAACACAAGGGTCCCTCCCAGAAGGTACAGTAAAGCAATTGGAAGCCGCACCCACCACCGCTTGTAATGCAGATCAGATCCCAGGGGAGTACCAAGACCTTGCTGAAGTATTCAGCGAGGCCGACTGTGACATTCTGCCCCCGCACTGCGAGACCGATTGTGCCATCGAGGTTATCCCGGGAGTGAAACTACCCAAACCAAAAATGTATGCCATGACGCCCCGAGAAATGCAGGAAATGCGGGACTACATAGACAAAAACTTACAAAGGGGATTTATTGAGCCAATAAAACCAAGGGTAGCGGCGCCGGTCATGTTTAAAGAGAAAAAGGACGGCTCCATGAGATTGGTGGTCGACTTTCGAAGTATCAACGCTGTATGCATGCAAAACTTGTACCCCCTCCCCCTCATGAAAGACATGCTAGCCCACCTAGCTAAAGGGAAAATTTTCACCAAACTAGACCTTCGTGAAGCTTATTACCGGGTACGCATAAAGGCAGGAGATGAATGGAAAACAGCGTTCAACTGCCCCCTGGGTAGTTTCCAGTTTAAAGTAATGCCCTTTGGTTTGCAAGGAGCCCCGGCAGTATTCATGCAGTTAATAAATGAAGTCTTACGTGAACACCTTTACAAAGGGATCCTCGTCTACCTGGACGATATTCTTATCTACACGGAGACCATAGACGAACATATACCCCTCGTCCGCCAAGTACTGAAAAAACTGCTACGGGCATACCTATATGTCAAACTGTCAAAATGCGATTTCCACCAATCACAGCTAGACTACCTGGGCTACCGAGTATCAAACGAGGGGATAGAGATGGACCCAGCCAAGGTCCAATCAGTTCTACAATGGCAACCCCCTCACACCCGCAGACAACTGCAAAGTTTTCTAGGCTTTGCGAATTTCTACAGACAATTCATCCCCTCATTCGCGAAGATTGCCAAACCTTTGACGGACCTGTTAAAGACAGGAAGCCCAGCGATGAAACCTCGCCCGGGACAACCCTTACAGTGGGACCTGACCTGCCAACAGGCATTCGAGACACTAAAAGGACTGTTCGCGAAAGAACCTGTCTTAAAACACCCGGATCCGGAACAGCCTTTTGTCATCCAAGCAGACGCAAGTGATGTGGCAGTGGGAGCCGTGTTACTCCAAAAGAACAACCAAGGTGATCTACAACCCTGCGCCTACACCTCCCGCAAACTCACCGATACAGAGAGGCGATGGGCGGCGTGGGAGAAGGAAGCATTTGCAGTAAGATGGGCCTTGTTGACCTGGCGGCACCTACTAGAGGGAGGCCAAAAACCATTTGAAGTCTGGACGGATCATAAAAACCTAGAGGCCCTAAAAACCCCACGAAAACTGTCGCCCATGCAAGTGCGGTGGGCACAATACTTCAATCGTTTCAATTTCGAGCTTAAGCACATCCCAGGAGGGAGAAATTTCCTGGCTGACGCCCTCTCCCGGATGCCTCAATACAACAGTGAGCGAGAGCACGTAGTGAATGCCATCATCCCCTCCACCCAAGCTGCGGCCCAAGTGATTACCAGACGGCAACATCGTGACCAGCAAGGCCGACTTGCTAGTGACTTAACTGCAAAATTAAAAAATGAAACGCTGACAGACCCCTGGTATCGGGACAATCAACATCTCTTGACAAAAAGAGATGAACTAGCATGGAGGGGGACAAAGCTCTATGTCCCACAGAGCTTACGCATCCTGATTCTCAAGAGGAGCCACGACGTTAAACCAGCAGGACACTTCGGGTTCCTAAAGACTCTGCACCTAGTACGAAGGCAGTTCTGGTGGCCACACATGAGAAAGGACGTAGACAGTTATGTAAAGAGCTGCATCACTTGTGCCACGATGAAAACAAGACCAGGGTGCCCGCCTGGATTGTTGCAACCAGTAGCTGAGCCAACAAGACCATGGGAGGAGATTGCAATGGACTTTATAGTAGACCTACCGAGGAGCAGTGGAAATACAGTGATCTGGACTGTAATAGACTTATTCTCCAAACAGGCACACTTCATTCCTTGTAGTGGACTGCCTTCAGCCCGTCAGTTATCCAAACTGTTCCTGAAACACATTTACCGCCTACATGGAGTCCCCAGGAGAATCATCTCCGACAGAGGGGTCCAGTTCACAGCAAAGTTCTGGAGGGAGTTTCTATGATCTATAGGTTCATCCCAAGGCTCAGCTCAGCATTTCACCCGAGCACCAATGGGGGGGCAGAAAGACTGAACGCTATGATAGAACAGTATTTAAGATGCTACGTCGACTACCAGCAGTCCAATTGGGCAGACCTCCTATCTTTTGCGGAGGTTGCATATAACAATGCTGTCCACAGCACCACGGGGCTAACCCCATTCAAAATAGTGAGTGGCATGGATTTTGTCCCCATGCCAGAATATCCGAGGGAGCCCCCTTCCTCAGTTAGTTTGACCGACTGGATGGCAACATTGAGACAAACTTGGGAGAATGTTAAGAGGGCGCTGGCAAAGGCGGCTCAATCTTATAAGGAATAAGCAGACAAGCACCGAACTCCCCAAAGACCATTTCAGCTGGGAGAGAAAGTTTACCTTTCCACCAAGTAGTTGAGACTTAGACTCCCAAGCAGGAAATTGGGCCCAAAATTTATAGGACCATTTCCTATAATAAAAATAATCAACCCCGTTACAGTGCAATTGCAGTTGCCACGGCTTTTGGGGAAAATTCACCCCGTTTTTCACAGTAGCCTTCTAAAACCTGTAGTGGGGTCTACTTTAAGGCCATCGCCACATGAACCCCCTGGACCCTTGGTTGTTGGGGGCCAAACACACTACGAAGTGCAGCGGATTCTTAATTCAAGATGGCACAGGGGGCGCCTCCAGTACCTAATTAAATGGAAGGGCTACCCGTTGTCAGAGGCTTCCTGGGTGAAGAGCGCAAACATCCAAGCAGACCGCCTTATAGCAAAATTCCATGCAGACCACCCGGGGAAGCCGGGGGGGGTGCACAGCCAAGGAGGGGCTAATGAGATTTATCTTGTTGTGTTTTTTCCCTATGGGATAGGTGATGTCACAGAAGTGAAGGGAGAGGGGCCGGATGTCAGCGTTCCAAATTAGGCTCTCTTCCAGTTCTGACATGAACGAGATGAAGCAAAGACCAGAGCGTTGATTTATGGCTGAGATGAACTTTTACCTAGTTTTCTGTATGCAACAGATAGGGTTTCCTGGGGGACGAGGGTGGGGGCCACATTCCTGTGAAAAGAACGTGCCGGGACGTAGAGATGGATCTGCATGATGGCCAATGGGACATTGGGTTGGAGAGCAGAAGAGGAGGGGGTTGGAAGGAGGAGCCAGTTTGGCTGCAATTTGAGTCAGGAATGTCGGTTTTATTTCTGTTCTTAAATAAAAATGATTCATTAGAGATTTTGTGCTTGAAAATGAAACTTATTTAAGATAGCACCGAAACCTGACAAAGAGATTGCCAGCTTGCATGAAATTCTCAATAACAGGTCCCCCACTTTTGCTTCCTATTACATATGCTGTGCAATTAATTCAAATCTACTTAGATGTGTATTTAAAGTAACTAGACTATATTTCTAGTCCTTGCAGTGTTTTGAGCTCTTTGTATATAGCCAATCAATACATTGCATGAGAAAATAAATCTGACAACCGATATAATCTCTCGGATGAAATAGGGAAGCAGGTGATTTTTTTATATATATGTAATGCTTTTTCTGATATTTCCTACTGTTAGCTGCTGCACTGTGTACCATTTTTCTAAAAAAGAAGAAGAAGAAGAAGAAGAAGAAGAAGAAGAAGAAGAAGAAGAAGAAGAAGAAGAAGAAGAAGAAGAAGAAGAAGAAGAAGAAGAAGAAGAAGAAGAAGAAGAAGAAGTAGTTGGTGTCACAATAGTGAAACCTTGAGGGGAAAGACCTAGTTTCTATATTAAATCTGTTGCAACTGATGAAAATCCAAGTGCCTCCAGAAAAAGGAACTTACACGAAACATGTAGGTAATTAGAGCATTCTCCAGAGGGTTAGATTAGTTGGGAGAAAAGCCAAGCAAATTGGTCTTTATGAAAACAATGTACTACTGGTTCAAACATCCATTTGTGAGTTCAATTTTATCATTTGCAGGGACCTTGTAAGCAGGAGGAAACGCATATACCTTCCAGATGTGTTACTTTTCCAGAAACCTCCTGGCAATAGAAATAACATTTCATAGATTATTGGTATGGTGGCCTTGAGAGGACATAGTTATTGGTGACAGGAAATGAGAAATCTGTTCAAGACTCTGTACTTATTGGAAGCTCCTCTCTTAGGTAAAGAACGAATGGCGAAACCATCTTGTTGAATCAATTTGTTCAGCCTCCAAGGATGTTTTCTTTATGAGTGCTTTCCCTACAGCAAGTTCAGGCAAGATCGTACAAGACCCCTTTGTGCTCTTTCTTGCACTTTGCTCTCTGTGTTGCAGTGAAATTCAACAGTGAAAAAAGCAAAGTTCTACATTTAGGGAAGAAAAACAAAATGCACAGGTACAGTATATGTGGTACCTTGCTCAATAGTAGTAACTGTGAGAGGGATCTTGGAGTCCTAGTGGACAACCATTTAGATATAAGCCAGCAGTGTGCAGCAGCTGCCAAAAAAGCCAACACAGTTCTGGGCTGCATAAACAGAGGGATAGAATCAAGATCACGTGAAGTGTTAATACCACTTTATAATGCCATGGTAAGGCCACACTTGGAATATTGCATTTAGTTTTGGTAGCCATGATGTAAAAAAGGTGTTGAGATTCTAGAAAGAGTGCAAAGAGCAACTAAGATGATTAGGGGACTGGAGGCTAAAACATATGAAGAACGGTTGCAGGAACTGGGTATGTCTAGTTTAATGAAGAGAAGGACTAGGGGAGACATGATAGCAGTGCTCCAATATCTCAGGGGTTGCCACAAAGAAGAGGGAGTCAAACTATTCTTCAAAGCACCTGAGGGTAGAACAAGAAGCAATGGGTGGAAACTAATCAAGGAGAGAAGCAATTTAGAACTAAGGAGAAATTTCCTGACAGTTAGAACAATTAATTAATGGAACAACTTGCCTGCAGAAGTTGTGAATACCGCAACACTGGAAATTTTTAAGAAGATGTTGGATAACCATTTGTCTGATGTGGTGTAGGGCTTCCTGCCTGGGCAGGGGGTTGGACTAGAAGACATCCAAGGTCCCTTCCAACTCTGTTATTCTAAGTGTTCCCTCTTCAGTTTGTTGAACAGCACAAATCTATTTGCTTCTGTTCTGCTCTGGAAAGCAGAGGAACAACCATCTTCCTGATTGGCATCAGGTTCATTTTTCACTTTTCTTCAGGAAGCCAAAAATGACAGGGCCTCTTCTGTTCCTGAGATACTGTTGGCAAAGGGTAAATCACTCCTGTCTTGATCAGAATGTAAATATTTATTAGAAACATCACAATCAGAAGCCAGCTTAAATGGCACTGGGCAGAGAGGGCCAGTGGTGGGATTCAAATTTTTTACTACCAGTTCTGTGGGCATGGCTTGGTGGGCATGGCATGGCTTGGTGGGTGTGGCTTGCTGGGCGTGGCTTGGTGAGCATGGCAGGGGAAGGTTACTGCAAAATCCCCATTTCCTCCCGATCAGCTGGGACTCGGGAGGCAGAGAATAGATGGGGGTGGGCCAGTCAGAGGTGGTATTTACTGGTTCTCCAAACTACTCAAAATTTCTGCTACAGGTTCTCCAGAACTGGTCAGAACCTGCTGAAATCCACCTCTGGGGAGAGCTACAACCTGCATCTATACAATCAATCTCACATCTCCTCTTGTGCCTCAAAAAGAAAAAAAACAGATTTTGTTCTCTGTTCTTTTTCAATTAGATGAAAAAGAATGTGTTTTTTGCTTTGTTTTGCTTTCAGAAGAAAATGATTTCTGTGACATTGTTTCGGGTGCAGTGTGATAGGAGAGGCATGTATGAATGCCCTCATTTTCATTCCTTATCTTCCTATTTTCCATAATTCCTTGAAATCTCAAGGGAGGCACGAGGAGGGAACTTTTCCCACAGAACTGTTTTGTTTTTTTTTTCAGTCTGGAAGTATGACAGACAGCAGGCTTCAAAACAGAAGGGAGATGTGTAACAGTAAGTGGTCCTAGTAGCAGCACTTTCTGTTGTTATCACCAATAAGCAAATAGCTCTAAAAACCATCACCTACATGAATTAAAAACAGGTTCTGAGGCCCTCTGAGAATAAGGTGGAAAAATATAACTCCCTTTCATAGGAACTGAATTATTTAAAGAAATTCTAGCAATAATAATAGCACTTAGACTTATATACCGCTTTACAGTGCTTTATAGCCCTCTCTAAGCGGTTTACAGAGTCAGCCTATTGCCCCCAACAATTTGGGGCCTCATTTTACCCACCTCAGAAGGATGGAAGGCTGAGTCAAACTTGAGCCTGGTGAGATTTGAACTGCCAAATTGCAGGCAGCTAACAGTCAGCAGAAGTAGCCTGCAGTACTGCACTCTAACCACTGTGCCACCGAGGCTCTAAAACAGATTTTTGTTACAGCAAAGTAATCTTCAATTTACAGCCATTCGTTTAATAACCATTTGAGGTTACAACAGTCATGAAAAAAGTGGTGCATGATTTATACAGTCACATAATCAAAATTTGGGCATTCACATGATCAGAATTTGGATGCTTGGCAATGACCGTTGAGCATCCTGGGGTCAATTGATCACCATTTGCAATTTTCTCAGGGAGCTTCCAACAAGAAAAATCAATGAGGAAACTTAGATTTACTTAACAACAGTGAGATTCACTTAGCAACCAATGGTTTGGTTAATAACTATAGCAAAAAAAAAAAAGTCATTAAATTGGGTGCAATTCACTTAACAACTGCATCATTTAGTAACAGAAGTTACTAAACTTCTGAGTGGTCATGAGTTAAGGACTACCTGTACAAAACTTTCTCCTTCCTAATATGAGACTCACTGGAAAAGTGGAAACGGTTATGACTCATTCTTCTCCAAGGGCAGTGTCAAAAAAGTCAAAATGTGAACCAGAACTATGTGATCAAAGTTTTGTCAATTTTTTTCATGTGTCATGCATGTCATGCATATAAAAAATGTAAGGGCTTTGTTCACACTATTATGGCTACCTTCTTGGATGAAACACACATGGATATTCCTTTCCATCCCATTTAAGTTCCACTTTTCTCTCCTGCTATTTCCAATGGACCAAATGTTCCTGACAATAATATCACCTTTTTGCTGTATTTGGCCCTAGTAAATTCCATATAGGTACACATTTGCTTTTGTGACTCCTTCGCTTAAGTTTTGCTTGTCAATTCTCTCCAAGAAGAAAAGAGACAGTCAAAATGATCAGGGGCCTGAGGCACCCAACCTATTAAGAAAGCTTACAAGGCATGTGATTTTTTTTGTTTTGTTTTGTTTAAGATGGACAAAGTAGTTGTGTTGGGATAGATCATAAAATTATGGGCAAATTGGACAAAACAGATTTTTTTCCCACCATTATATTATTATATTTGTCTCCTAACATTCTACTGAAATGATATTCAAGATGGCTGAGATTGATTGCTTGATTTGTTTAGGGCAGGCAAAAAACATATAATTATTTATTTAATTATAAACAGTTATTTAATTGAGATAAGAATATATTCAGCTTTGTTTTTACTCGGAAACCATTTCTGGACTTTGTGCTTGAGACAGGAAAAACAAGAATCCTGGGAACTGAAGTCCACAAATCTTAAAGTTGCCGAAGTTGGAGACCCTTGATGTAGAGCAATTACCCAAGGAAATACTAAGCTTCTTTTTTCTGGATTTGTTCAAGTGGAAATTCAAGACTTTTTTTTAAAGTGCTTTAATCCTGAACTGAACAGGAGTTAGATGTGATGACTGAATGGTCTCTTCTAACTTTGTGATTCCATTACTCCACAATAGATATACTATTGATCTGATCAAACAAGGCTCCTACATTACCACCACTGTATCTTAGGTCTCACATCAAATTCTTTCTATCTGGTGCCTTGAAATCACTGGATATCATGTTTTTGATAACAAGTGTTACTTGGGGTCATATTTTCAGCATCACTACTTATTATTTTCTAGCCTTCTTGAGATTTCACCTGACTATTTTACATTTGCTATCAACAGACAGCTGTTCTTTGCTCTAAGTGAAATCTGTTCACAACTATAGATTTGTTTGGCCTTAATTTCTTCAAGTCTCTTTCTACCTTAAGAAGGTAGAAATGTTTCCTCTCCTTAATCTGTATCCTTAATCTGTAGCCTGGTTTGTTTATTTTTGAACATTTCTGATCTTGGCTAAAGCTGTACTCCAAGGCTTATAAGAACAGAAGGGTTCCCCTTTTTAAGATTTCTGATCTCCCTCTACTTTTAGAGAAAAGTACGATTTTGAAATATTCTCTGATCTTGCCAATTCACTTCGTTTTGTCCCAGGATCATCTCCCAATCTCCAGCAAATTATACAAATTTGAATCCTAGCCAAATGGGCAACTTTCTGATTCTCCTACCCAAAGAGCTAGACTGAAAGCTATAATTAGTTAACAAATTGTTCTCAGAGACATGTTGAGAATATAAAAATTCCAATAAAATTCTTATTAAAGCAGTATGACCTAGCTGATGCCCAACCAGAATAGAATATGCTAACCTATTCACATCTATTAAAGTTGAAGTTATGAGAAAGAATAACTACTTGACACAATGCTCTATATTACCTCGAGTAACAGAGGCAGTAAGAGAGCTATTATTCTCATAGCTGGAATGCTATTAGAAGGTCTGGGCTTCCAAGAGGTCTTTGCTCGGCCACAGTGGGAAAAGAAAGCGGAAGTAGGCAGATTAATAGCCTTTCCAGTTGGCTCTCATGTCCATATACACATCTGAATCTTCAAGGGAAGCCTATTAGTTCCATTTACTTTTTTTATTTCTTTAGATTGACCCATGCATTGTGTTAATTATTTTTCCTTTTTAAAAAACACATTTTCTTTCAGCCTCCAAAGGGACTCCCAGCTACATACATATTTAAAATTGAATGTTTTATGTAGGGGGGGGGAAGGAGGGGGCAAGATATCAGTTTCAAAGGGATACTTTGATTCAACTAAGCTTTGCTCAAATCACCCCATCAAAGCAGATTTGGAATTGAAAGAGGCTGGGTGGGGAGAGAAAGTCATGAATCAACTCAGGTCACTATTTGAAGGAGGTTTTTTTTAGGGAAACTGTGCAGATCATCAGCAAAGAGGTTGTTTTATCTTCCCTGTATTTCCAAGAAAGCTTTTATTACAGGAAAAAAAAAACAACAACAACCTTTCGTAACCTCTAACTCAAAACTTATCACTAAACCAGGGGTGAAATCCAGCAGGTTCTGACAGGTTCTGGAGAACCGGTAGTGGAAATTTTGAGTACTTTGGAGAACCGACTGGACCCAGAGTGGGGTGGGAATGGAGATTTTGCAGTATCCTTCCCCTGGAGTGGGGTGGGAATGCAGATTTTGCAATATCCTTCCCCTGCCACGCCCACCAAGCCATGCCCACCAAGCCACACCACGCCCACCAAGCCACACCCACAGAACCGGTAGTAAACAAATTTGGATTTCATCACTGCACTAAACCTACGCTGTAGTAAACTGTACTTATATTAGTGTAAGTATATAGTATACTTATCTACACATCTATCTCTATGTGCTTATTTAATTCCTCAAGAGTTGTGGAATTGTGGGATTGTGAACTGTGAAGATTTATGTCCTGTCCCGTCCCCCCAGCTTGCAACAAAAACTTCACCCACCATTTAGTTCTTCCTACTTTCTGTTGGCTTTGCAGTTTCTAAGTCTGGGCTGCGGTGGGAAAGCAAGGAGCTTGAGCAGCTGCTGGCTGGTTGTAGGTTCTCCATGTCTCTCCTGGGCTCTGCTACTTTCAGTTTGTCTGCTGCTGGTTTGCTGAAGTCCAGATCTGTTCTTCCGTCATTGACAGTTTTCTGCTTAAGCTGACAGCTGCTCTACTCTCTCAATTGCAAATTCTTCATCTCTGCTCTCCCACATGACACAAATCATCCTCCAACACACACCCACGTTCAGGTACTTATCTGTGTTTTCCTTTTATTTTAGAAACCAGGTGTGGTGCAATTTTCTTCAGGTTGCCTTAATGTCCCAGGGGAGAAAACAAAGGGAAGGAAGAAATTTTGCTGGCCCCTGCAAGACTTTCCTTCCACATATTGCAAAGCTCTTGTAGACTCTTTTGAAACCCTATGCAGAATGCTATTATTCTCATGGTTGGAGTGAACATCACTTTGTTCCTGCTATTTATTTTTTTATGTGTAATTTATTCATGTATTTATATTATACAGTTTGGGATGAACACCCTTTGAATGGTATGGGACTAGGAATGGATTTCCAGAGAAAACAATTGTGGACTACAGGAACCAGGAGCACTACTCAGGTGACCCTGATGATATAGATAAACCTCCAAGTGCTTTAATGACCATCTAAAATGATGCAAATGACCAGCTGTCTTCATGGAATATAAATCCTTCCATTCCCCACTATCCTGTCAGAGTTGAAGAAGCTTTGGATGAGAAGCGAAACATCTTCAAAGAAAAAACAAGAAGTCCAGTTGCCTCCAGAAAAAGCACCTTTGGGACAACCATGACCTGGATGACTGAGAATCTCCACAGACACTGACAGTATAATCTAATCTATATGTGTTTTCCTGAATCCTGCAGTCAAGGAATATTTGTTGAAAATATTAGGCTGTGTTCTTGCAGGAATCTGCAATATATGGGCAGTCTGGAAAGATATTGCTTCTGGCATGCAACTCATCACTATAATTGATCCAAAACATTTATGAATTTAGAGTATGATGGAAAATATACTTATATATTTGGAATGGTACTATTTTCCTCATACATCATTGGTTCAATAAAGCGCTTTCTGCTATATCCCAAAGACTACAAAGATGAGATAGAGGATTATGAGCTGTTTCTTTTCTATTAATAAGGTACGTCTGTATGGCCTGTTATGAATTTGTTCAAAGGAGCTTGACATTCTGAGCTGGGTGAGTTTAAAGTAAGCAGGGAGGCAAACTTTTCATGAGAGGTTACATATAGGTGGGGTATCTATTCTTGTTAACAGGAGTGGGTATGAAGAAACTATTCTGACAGCAGAGGTGAGAAGATGTGCAAACTGCACATATGCAGTTTGCATATGTGCAGGGATTTTCCTATCTTGGATGGCAAACCTCAGATAAGGAAGGTTATTTGCACATAGGCATTAAGACCCTAACTCTGTAAATAAGAGGAACAGCAGGAGAGGAAATGGGATATATGTGTATTAGACTTTAGTTAAAGTCTAACATTATAAGTGCTTAAGCAAAGCAGTAATGGTTAACCAAAGACTCTAGTTACCTGGAAGATTCTATAGCCAATGAGATGCTGCCAAGTACGCTGTAATTTGAAAGTAACAAACTATATAATGTCATATGTAAGACAATAAAATCACCACATACATCCTCAACCTTTGTGTGTGTGTGGTCACTCTACAAGAAGAGGGATGAAATTTATGCTTTTCCCATTTCCATGATTTTGATGCGGTCGAAGTGGGGGCTGGATTAGCTATAACTTCACCCATCCCTAGTATGAGGGATGAGCAATCCCTGATTGCTGCAGTGGTGGGTTTCAATTTTTTTTACTACCGGTTCTGTGGGTGTGGCATGACTTGGTGGGCATGGCTTGGTGGGTGTGGCAGGGGAAGGATACTGTAAAATCTCCATTCCCTCCCCATTCCAGGAGAAGGATACTGCAAAATCCCCATTCCCTCCCCACTCCTGGGGGGGAATGCAAAATCCCAATTTCCTCCTGATCAACTGGGATTGGGAGGCAGAGAATAGATGGGGGTGAGCCCAGTCAGAATTTTTACTACCAGTTCTCCAAACTACTAAAAATTTCTACTACCGGTTCTCCAGAACTGGTCAGAACCTGCTGAAAGCCACTCTAGATTGCTGACAAGATCACAAAGAGGAAAAAGAAAGAAAACAGTCTTGATTAGCATCTCAGGTGATGAGGCTTAACCATGCCTAACATGTTCCTAGTAATGCCTATCAAGATTGTCTATGGTAGTCTCCTCCCTAATACTGGCCCTGGGGGAAATTAGCTATTGGTTTGTTAAAGCTTCTGTGGGATGCCTAAAAATGTCTGAGGGATTAATATTTTTATTTTATTTTTTATTTGTATCCTGCCTTTATTATTTTTACAAATATAACTCAAGATGTTAAACATACCCAGCACAACTTCCTATTTTTTTCCTCACAACAACTCTGTGAGATGAATTGAGCTGAGAGACAGTGACTAGCCCGAGGTCACCAAGCTGGTTTTCATGCATAAGGTGGGACTAAAACTCTTGGTCTCCCACTTTCTGGTCTGGTGCCTTACTCATTAGACCAAGCAGGCTCTATGTTGCTAAATGTATAAATGTCCCTGATATAATCAGTTAATGCCCAGTTTATCTGGCATTGTCGAAAATAGATTTAAAGTCTTACCATATAGTATTATAGAAATATACTATTCCTGTATTTCTCAGGTCACTTGCAATCTCAAACTTGTAATTGATTACATGATATGTGAGGTATGGTCATATTATACTGTATGTAGAGGATTTGCTGCTATTAATAAGGATGATATGTGGCAGGGTTGCTAAAAAGAGCACCCACTCCTTCAATAGATTAATTTACTATATGTTGAATGATTGTTCTGTGCATAGGTTACTAGTCACAAAGATTTACATTGAGTAGGTGTCCCTTTATCTACTAGAACGTGAGATAGAAATCAAGCATTAAAAATCTACTCAAGAACAGATGAGCATTATATGTAGAAAATGTGTGGTACAGGTTGGGGAGGGTATGAAGAGGTGTGCAAATGGCTGGTTGTAGCACCAGCACAAAGGGACCGGGGGTAAGTGCATGTTACCAGAATGACTTGCAACCTTCCTTGCCGGCTTCTCCATTGACTTTCTCATTGTAAGCTTCCCACAAGCAAAGTCAGTGAGAAAATTAGTAGGAAGTCAGAAATCTCACCTGCTCCCGCCTGTGGTTATTCTGTTTAAATAAGCAAATATCGTTGAAATGATGATACAACTGAAATGATGATTTGTGCTTTCTTAATAAGGCCTATTTGGAATATATCTAAACTATATGTCTAACTAATAGCAATTCTGGATACATGGTTTTCTGTAGAAAATAATCAGCTTTATTAAGCTGTAGTAATAATATGGAAAATATAGAAACTTAAAAGAACTATAGACTGAATCCATCATTCTCCATTTGATCTAGTTTTGCTCAGATGGGTACAGCATAAATAAGATGGAATAAATAAAATAATAAAAAAGAGGAGAGATGATGGCTCAGTGACCAAAGATGCTGAACTTTTCAGCTGAAAAGCTGACAGCACAGGTTCAAGACCCGAGCACCACAGAATGAAGTGAGCTCCCATTACTTGCTTCAGCTCCTCCCAACCTAGCAGTTCTTCAAAAGCATGCAAATGTGAATAGATAAATAGGTACCACTTTAATGGGAAGGTAACAGAGCTCCGTGTGCCTTGGCATATAGTCATGCTAGCCATATTATTAACAAGAAAATGTCTTTAGACAACATTGGCTCTCTCGGCTAAGAAATGGAGATGAGCACCGACCCCTAGAGTTGGACACAACTGGATGGGAAAATCTTTACCTTTACCTTTAAATTAAAAGAAAGTGACAGGATGAAAATGCATTAAAGGAGGAGGAGGAGGAGGAGGAAGAGGAAAAAGAGAGAGATTTACTTTTTATGTGGTTATTTTTTTGCTCAAGGTAAATGAGTAATATCTCCGTGTACTAAAAGAAAAGATGATATCAGCCTCTGTCATTTAGGAAACCCATCAGAAGTAATCAGGCAATAGGATGATGTGACTAAAAGAGCTTCCTAATACATTCTTAATGCAATTTTCCCCTCTTTATCTCTTAGAAGAGGTACAGTAATAGTCTGAAAGCAAATTATTTTACTTAGTATTTCCTGTAACCTCTTACGTGGAAAAAGGTGGGCTTGGAATGATGGCTAAGTATTGATCTTTGATACTTAAGATGTCCTCAGATGGCATTCTAACACTCTTTTTGGAGCTGAAAACCTATTAAGCATTGAGCTTTCTTCTCCAGCAGCAACTGACTCTTACAGGACCACCTAATCCAGAATTTTGGTTTACTTAGTAGCATTCTATTAAGAGATACTGTATATAGAGATGAAGCATCACAGGTCATTAAAAAGTCCCGAAATGTCACCTTTGGGGGATATTTCTTTAAATATAGCACATCCTCTTGACTGTATCTCAAGAAGGAGTCATTAATATAGTACAGTCAAGTACAGTCAAGAAAAATATGAATGGAATGGAATGGAATGAGAATAGAAAATAGAATAGAATAGAATAGAATAGAATAGAATAGAATAGAATAGAATAGAATAGAATAGAATAGAATTACAGAGTTGGAAGGGACCTTGGAGGTCTTCTAGTCCAACCCCCTACTTAGCAGGAAATCGTACACCACTTCAGCCAAATGGTTATCCAACCTCTTCTTAAAAACTTCCAATATTGGAGCATTCACAACCTCTGGAGGCAAGTTGTTCCACTGGTTAATTGTTCTAACTATCTGGAAATTTCTCCTTAGTTCTAAGTTGCTTCTCTCCTTGATATTAGATCAGCTGAACTGGATACCTGTTTGCTTCTGAACCAAATTCAAAGACTGTTGTCAAGCATTCTTAAAAATCAGATTCCCTGCCCGCAGTCTCACTTTAGATATCATTAAACTGACAAGAATACACAACAGAGTATTTTCAGGGATGGTTGCTCATTTAGGGAATTCTCTCTGAAGAGTTTTTCCTCTGGGATAGCACTAAAGAGGTGATTTCATCTGGCTCAGAGGTAGGGTTTGTTTAACTGTTGCTTTTGATTTGGAATAAATCATTGACTAGCTTGATGTTTGAAGATTTTATGTCTTATATGCAGTTGGGAGATTGGGGGGGGGGTGTCTTTTATTTAATTGGACCTTATGTTATAACTTTTTGCTTATGAATATTTCACTGTTTCAAAAGAAAAAAACCCTGATTTTTCCCTAAAAGATATTTCTGCACAATAATATTTCTATAATTGTGCCTATATAGAAAAGTTGGACTAAGGAAGCAACCAGTCCAATTTATAATTTGAGAATGTGTAAGTCGTATAAAAAGCCATATAAATGAAACCCATTAGGAAAAGGCAAGTTTGTACATTTTAGAAATATTGACATAATATCCTTCAAATATACTGGGATGGCAAATACCATAATTCTTAGCCAGTATGAATTCTGAAAAATACTATTCCAATTTTCTAAGGATTCTGAGTTAGGGCTTTATTTCAAGGTTATTTAAATATGCATGTTAACTAAGTTACATCCTCTCCTGAAAACATTTTCTATTTCTTTCTTTTCATTCCAACCGTAATAACCCTGGAATAACTGGGTTATTGTGTAATATTACATAATCGTGTCCTACTTGTTCAGGACTTCTTTCTTTAGACAAATGCTACTGGATTAGTTGGGAGAGAAGATATTTACACTGATTCCATATTTGACATGTATCTAAATTGAATATTATTTGGCTATGATAAATTACGCATCTAATATTTGCACAGATTTTGCCAAGCTTGATGATTGGATTGTATTTTTTAATCATGTGACTAAAGACTAGATCTCAAGAATTAAACTACCTTTTATGGATACATTTTGGCTGATTTTCTATCTGCATTCTAGACAGAATGAAATATTGTCTGCATAAGTGGAAACCCATTTGTATGCTGTCTACATCAGGGGTGGGTTCTACTTACCTTTACTACCGGTTCGCAATGGGACCACGCACATATGCAGATCACCCATGATGACGTTGTGGTGGGTGGGTGGAGCCTCCCACCGGTTTTACTACTGGTTCTACAGAACCAGACCAAACCTGGAACAACCCACCACTGGTCTACATTTAGAACAATTCTATCTAAGAGGAGATTTTACGGTATGGAAGCAACCTGCTGCCTCTGCTCTGCTAGCTTGCTAAAACTGTGTGGGGTTCCTCTTTCTTTTCTTCCAGCAATGTTCATTCCCCACCCCCACCCCCAGAATACAGTGAATGGAAATTAGTAACAACAGCACAGTTCTGGTTGGCAATCTAGTGGCATGTTGGGGAAATATTAGAACAATTATCATATATAGTCATTTGTGTAAATTTCAGACACTGTCATCATTGGATATCATTCTATAATTCTAAAAATGAAAAATAGAATTAAAAATTATTGATTTTTAAAGATTTTCATACATGCATTTCTCTAATGTGTTCATTTTATAACAGACTATTTTCTATATCCCATTTATAAATGCACAAGATTCAAGTCTTCCACATCAAATTTCTCCATCATTATGAATTCAAATTAGGCATGATGTCTATGGAGATTCTCAGTCATCCAGGTCATGGTTGTCGCAAAGATGCTTTTTCAAGAGGCAACTGAACTTTCTGGTTTTTCTTTGAAGACATTTCTCTTCTCATCTAAGAAGCTTTTTCAGCTCTTACTTCCATTGCCCACCATCCAGTCAGAGCTGAAGAAAAAGCAAAACATCTTCAAAGAAAAATCAGGAAGTCCAGTTACCTCTTGAAAAAAACTCTTTGGGACAAATTAGGCATGGCTTATTATTTATGGATCCTGTCTTTCTTTTGGGATTGCATGGGAGATCTCCCTTCAGGTTATCTTTATACAAAACTATTGGCCTGAAAGAGAATGATTGATCTTTCTTTCTTAGTGACTTCGCCAGTTGATGGTGACCTGAACCAAGATCACTCTTACTCTAGTCCAGGGGTGTCAAACTCAATTTCATTGAGGGCCACATCAGGGCTGTGGTTAACCTTGGGGGGCAGCATGGCTGTCTCGGTGTGGCCAATTGGGTGGGCGTGGCCAGATTGACGCCATTCACTGGGCATGGCTGACTTGGTGTGGTCAATTGGGTGGGCGTGGCCAGATTGACGCCATTCACTGGGTGTGGCTGACTTGGTGTGGCCAGTTGGGTGGGCGTGGCCAGATTGATGCCATTCACTGAGCATGGCCGACTGGGTGGGCATAGCCAGCTTGATGCCACTCCCCAAACTGCTGGCATGTTTCCTCTTCACATTGGGTAGATCAGGCTGAAGCCACGTGGGCTGGCCCCTTACATTTTCCAGGATGGCCCTGCGGACCAGATCCAACCACATCGCGGGTAAGATCCAGCCTGTGGGCCTTGTGTTTGACACCCTGCTCTAGTCCAACATCTGAATCATCACACTGCAACACTGTAACTGAACAGATGTGTGTTATAAGCATCTTAATGTATAGGTGTGTACTGTATAGTAGTGTCTAGGGGATAATTGATTTCCAACAGGAATTCTGAAGTAGGTCACTGTTAGCCAAACAAAATTCTTGAACATTTACTGACTCTGGAGATTTCTTTCCATGTACCAAAAATAGGACCTACTCTCTAAGAGCATAGTAGATTTCTTCTGGAACACTTTAATTTTGAGTTAAAATTGTTGTACTATTTGACATGGAAAAAGTTTACAACTGTCTTAATCCACAATCATGTTAAACACCAATAAATGAATACTAATGGATACTAATGAATTCAGTGGATTCCCTTCCTGAATAGCAACAATTGGAAGAATAACTCCCAATCTGATAACCAAGAGATTCAGGTCCACTGGGGAGAGTGAATAAAATGAGTTTACATACAAAATGCATCCAGTTTGAGCTGTGTTTTCTAAAAACTAAAAACCACACAAGATATGGTACCAAATACATCACTGAATTACTGCAATTCTCTGCTAAAGTAGTTGCTGTGGACAGGACAATTTTCATCAGCAACATGCTGCAAGGTGAGCGGGTCTCTCCCCCTGCTATCGGCCTGACAAACTCACCCACAATGGTAGCTATTATCCCCTGACAGCTAGCACTTCAAATGACATGTTTCACAGCAGGTCCAATTGAGCCCTAAATCTACAATTGTTATCTGTTGTTTTCCATTACCTTCATGGATGGCATGTGTAAAAATGAAAATTGAGATCTTCAGCATTCTTCGCAAGTGGTATTCCATAATATAAGTCACATTTTACACCTAAGTTCAAACACTTTGATTTTTGCTCTTTAATTTTAATCCCTTAATGCTGAACCTGCCAGAAAATGAAAAATATAATAAGCATTTAAAACTCCAAGGAAGAAATTACACTGGAATAGGTGTTCATTACCAGTGTTATGGGGCATTTTGTTTTTAACCTCCCTGCATAGAAAATAATTGTTGGCTGTGAATTTTTTCCATAATGCAATAGTTCTACAGTCAAACAACTTCTATGTGTAACACCAATACTACCCCATTCTCCAATTCCATTCAGGAGAAAGACTAGATCTAATTCTCTTTAACAGCAATTGCTAATTTGCTGCAATGAAGACACTATATTTTTTAGCAACCTTCGATTACGGTCTTTGGAGATTTATTCTCTTCCATTCTTATTACTGATAAGCAAAATTATAGGATAGAGACTTTTTCTTTCTTTTGCAACTGTTTCTAGTTCAATGTGTTTTTAAATGTCCAGGCATCTGCAGTTTGTTGTACTTTAATTCAATGGCTATGAGATCCTCACTATGTAGCACCTTAACAGTAATTGTGATTTTGATACCAATTTCCAACCAATTACTATTTTGAGAGTACCTCTAAAATGTGCATAAATGCTGCTTTAGATCTCAACCTAATCTTCACAAATCTTCCAATACACATTTAGCTTGATTGCAGATATTGCAATGATGTTAGTTCTGTTTGAAGAACAGCTACACCATACAATATAGATTCAATAAGGTAAATAGACAGTAGCTAGGCATCACTATGTCTATAGTCAAACTATCTTTGCTAATCACTCAAATATGTGAAGAATATATTCTGAGGGGTCCCTGATGCTCACTGAGCTTGGTTGTTTTCTTGCAAAGATTTCATTACCCAAACTAGATAACATCATCAAAAGAACATATTCTTAGAGACTTTGCAGGTGAAATGGGAGGGAAAGACATCCACTAATCATTCTAACTCTCTTTTTCTCACCTAACAACATTGGAAGGACAGATGGTTAGAAGAATTCAGCAATTCTGCTGTGGTTAAGACTTTATAATGCCTTGGTTAGACCCCACTTGGAATACTGCATCCAGTTTTGTTGCCAAAACATTATAAAATCTGTTGAGACTCTAGAAAGAGTACAGAGAAGAGCAACACAGATTATGTGGGGACTGGAAACTAAAACATATAAAGAACAAATTGGGTATGTTTAGTTTAAAGAAAAGAAGGACTAGGGGTGACATGATAGCAGTGTTCCAATATCTAAGAGATTGCCACAAAGGAGAGTGGGTCAACCTATTTTCCAAAGTACCTGAAAGCAGCATAAGAAGCAATGGATAGAAACTAATCAAGGAGAGAAGCAACCTAGAACTATGGAGAAATTTTCTAAGAGAACAATTAATCAATAAATAAATAACTTGCCTCCAGAAGTTGTGGGTGCTCCAACACTGGAAGGTTTTAAGAAGAGATTGGATAACCATTTCTCTGAAATGGTATAGGCTTTCCTGCCTGAGTAGGGGGTTGGACTAGAAGACCCCTAAGGTCCTTTCCAACTCTGTTATTCTGTTAAAGCAATCTTTTGGAAATAGAAAAATGTCTTTGCACATTAAATTTCATGAGATGCATCCCAATTCAATTATGGTGAGTTTAATTCACAGTATATGATAAACACTGTTTCCTGTTCAAACCTTCTGCTTTTCTCTGCAAGAGTCCTGCAATTTACTGTAATATCAGTATCATTGTCAGTTCCCCATTCATTCAAGAGAACAAATTTGGAAAGCAATGGGGTTCAATTGCCTGCTAAGAAGGATGAAATCCAGTTAATAGCTGGACCAAATGTAGAAAGTCTTTGTGCCAGATTGGATCAAAGTGTATATATTTTAACTCTTTCATTTCCATCTTTGTTTCATGAATAAACTGTTCACTTGTGTTAGGCTTCTTTATTCTTCTTTCATGGAACTATAATTAAATTAAAAAATGTGTGCTAAGTCAATTACAACAAGAACAATACATTTTTAATTGTTTTATTTGCGTAGTACTGCAATCCAGTGATGATTATGTAGCCTTTTTAATGTGTGTATTAAACCTGATTGGGTTAATTTAAGATATTATGAAACCTTTCTGAAATGTGTTCTGTAATATACTAGACTGAGCATTGGTTCTGATTTTTCCTATAAATCTAGAATGGAAATATAAAGTCTCTCTGAATATACAAGCAGTTTAAGGAATTTAAGATCACTATTAGACACAAAGCCATATGTCCTTTCACATTATAATAACTTATGCCACCATATCCTATACTCCCCTCCCTCCCTGAAATATAATGCAAGTCTTTAAAGTATTGCTATTTTTATATGATTGGTTTGCAGAAATCTTTGATGATCTAATGAAAACCAACAAGGGTCCTGCTACTATATCCCAATAGACTTTGTTTCATGCTGTATTAGATAAATGACAAATATATTATATCTGAATGAGCTTGAAACTCAAGCACTGATTGTGTCTACTAATGCACTTCGTGAACTCCATTTTTCTTCTGTAAAACTCTCTTTCTCCAAAGTGAAATTGCCCTTAAAAAATTTCCATGCAGAATATATTAACGCTGACCCTAAAAGTAAATGCATCAATTAGTAATGGATTGTGTACTTCAGGAAATCTTCCCTTTTCTATGATGACAGCAATAAGAAAATGAAACTTACTGTTGAAAACCTTTATGCCATCTCCCTGCCCTGCTCATTGTGCAAGATATTTATTAGCTGTAATTTAATTGGTTTTTAGCTTTCCCAGATATTTGTTGCAATACAGGGCAAAAATCTTCACTAACTTCTACTGGTAACTATAGCAACGATGAAGTCGGAACTCATTAGAATTTTTCTCATGAGGCTTGTACAAACTCAACTGTTACTTTAGGGGAAAATACTAAAAAATTGAATGGACATCTATGTGTTGTAAGAGAGCAGCATGTCTTTTGAAACAAAATACAGGTTTGTTTGAACAGTTAAAGAGGGTGGGTGTGACTTCAACTCAAATTAGGTGCAGTTACTTGATTATTGACATATCACCATGATTCCATATTTTTTCCCTTTCTCTTACATATGCACACACATTCTATTTATTTTCAGACTTGAACTGACAGAACTTAATGTATTTTCTTTCATATATACCACATTCATTCATTTTCACCCATATGTAGTATGGTTTTAAAACGATCCTTTTTTTCCCCACCAGGCTTGACAGTGTTTAAGAACAATGTTCCTTCTCTCTCTTCCTAGCAGGAACTCTATGGAAAGTATCCCCAAGCATAGCAGTGGATCAGTGGTGGGTTGCTCCCGGTTTGATCTGGTTCTATAGAACCAGTAGTAAAACCAACGAGAGGCTCCACCCACCCGCCACAACGACATCATGGGTGTTCCTGCTGTGAACCGGTAGTAAAGGTAAGTGGAACCCACCTCTGCAGTGGATCCTTAAAAGAAGCTCCATTGATAATAAGGGAGGGTACTTGAAAATCTGGAAGAGTAGAAGGAAGTGGAGTTTTTGGTACTCTCTGAATTTGTTTTCTTGTAGATGTTTCATTACATAACTAGGTAACATCATCAGGCCTAACACTGATGATGTTACCTAGTTGGGTAATGAGAGGTGTGCAAACAAACAACCAAGTTCACAGAACACCAAGGACTCTACAGTTCAGCCCTAAGCTGCAAATATTCTCTTCTTGTGGAAGGAAGCATTTGATTGAATAACCATATCTGAGACAAAAATAACTTTCTTAAGTTATTGTTTAACACCATGACTAGCCTTCAACTCAACAGAAAGGAACTTTGACTTGTTACCAAGTCTTCTTATGCTTGAACATAAGGTTGAATTACCTTATAGATGCTGATAGTTAATCATACTCGAGTCCAAACTTGCAGAGAATTTATGAGTGTAGATCTGATGACTTGTAATTAAAAATTGCTACTCAAGCAAGTTTTATAAGTTGTGTATTGCAGGTGTGAGTGAAGCATGAGTGTAAACTGGAGAAATGAGAACTGGGGAATCAGATTGCGAGATCAGTAAATGTTGGATATTAGAATTTCAACACAGAATTTGTATAGTATGCTGAGTTGGGGGCACCATTTAATATCAGAGGATCTTCTGCAGTTCTGTTTGGTATCAATAGTGGCTTGTTGGCCTTGGCTTTGCAGAATAATGGACGGCTCCTGATCTCCGCTCCTTCTGTCGGGACCTGAAGACTTGGCTGTTCAAGCAAATAGGCTGACTCTGACTCTGGGTTTTATTATTTATTAGTTAATTTGGATTAAAATGGGATTTTGTTGTACATGTTTTTAACTTGTGTTCGCCACCCTGAGTCCTTCTGGAGAAGGGCAGCATATAAATACATGAAATAAATAAATAAATAAATAAATAAATAAATAAATAAATAAATAAATAATAGTAGTCCATGGGCAGGATTGCTTGTGACAGTCCTGCACATGAACAATCCTGCCCATGGATTGCCCCACTGATGGCAAATTATGTGGAGGATAGAACAAACATGATATAGAGGGAAATTGGTGAGATTAAGCAATTCTTAAGTATTTGTCATTCCAAATTGATTTTCTGTGCTCACCCTTTTCTGTGCTCACTCTCTGTAGTAACATGCAGCCTCTCTAGAACAAGAACACAACAGAAAACATACTGTTTATCCTGCTCAGAAAGCTGTGTGTTGAACAATGAATATCTTCAAGCAGCTTGAAGAAAAATTAAGAAGTGTATTAAAGGAGAAATTGTATTGGAAATTTGATTCAATAAATCAGTGCAACTATTGTTGAAATACATCCTGTTGTGCTAGTGTCACCACTGGGATAAAATATCCTACACTGGCTAAAGTTCAATTGGTCCAATAATCCTGTTATTCTAATTATAATAACCATAATTAGAAGCAGAATCTATTCTCTTTGACATTTAGAAGTAGGTCTTCTGTACGACAACAAAATCCAAGTAGAAGACTCTTGCTCCATGTTTATGTGGCTGAACCAAAGATTAAGGCTGTGGCTTTTGATGCAATAGATACTTTTGCAGTGAATGACAAAATGTGTATTTTTCATTTCTTTGAAGCACATCCCTAGCACCACTTATTCAATCTGCCACTGAAGTTTAAAGATCTCCCCTGGTACCCCATTCTCATTTGTCACAACTAAGACATTATCTCTAGCTACCTGAAAAAAACGAGGCCAGAGATAAGTAAAATAGACTGATTATTTAAAAAACACAGAGAATGGAATAGAATAGATTTAATATAGCTTTAAAAATCCTCTCCCTCAGATGCCTTGCTTAAAGAGAAAATGAGACAGACTATTTAGTGCTTAAAATGAGTGGTTTAAAACAGTTCTGTTTAAAAGGAACGTTGGCCAATAATAGGAAGAATATAGCACCTAGCCAACACCTAGATGAAAGAAGGCAATGATAAATTAGTTCCATATAGTTTATTTCTTTGTTTCCTTGTTTAAATTTATTGGCACTTCAAGTTCAGTAGACTCTGGACGGTATACAACATTAGAGGAAACATAAAAACAGCTAAACACATTGAATCACATTGACAGGCCAGATTAAAATAATCTAATAGACAGCAAAAAGAACAGAATAAAACAGATGTCGTTGAACAAATTCTAAACATCATCCCCAGATTGGGAATGGCAGATTTTCAAGGCTTTCCAGAAGCTGGAAACGATCTTGCAATCCTATTGGACAATCACTTAAATATGAGCCAGCAGTGTACTACAACCACACAAAAAAAGCCAACAGAGTCCAGGACTGCATTAATAGAGGGATAGAATTAAGATCGCATGAAGTATTAGTACCACTTTATAATTCCCTGGTAAGATCACAATTGGAATATTGAATCTATTTTGGTCCCCACAATATAAAAAAGATGTTGAGACTCTAGAAAGTGTGACAAAGACAATTAGGGGATTGGATGCTAAAACATATAAAAACAGTTGCTTGAATTAGGTATGTCTAGTTTGATGAAAAGGACTAAGGGTGACATGATAGCAATGTCCCAATATCTAAAGGGTTGCCACAAAAAAGAGGGAGTCAACCTATTCTCCAAAGTACCTGAAGGTAGGACAAGAAGTAATGGATGTAAATTAATCAAGGAGACAACCAATCTAGAACTAAGAAGAAATTTCCTAACTGTTAGAACAATTAATCAGTGGAACAACTTGCCTCTAGAAGTTGTGGGTGCTCCATCACTGGATGTTTTTGAAGAAGAGAGATTGACAACCATTTGTCTGCAATGGTATAGGGTCACCTGCTTGAGTAGGCAGTTGGACTAGAAGACTTCCAAGGTCCCTTCCAAATCTGTTATTCTGTTAACACTTGGCAAAAGGGCACCATCCTTCTCTGTTCCAGACAGTAGTGGCTACAACAGACAAGTCATGCTTCTTTGGTCCCATAATATGGCAACGTTTAATGGCAGAGACCTGGAATGTACCCAGTCTGCTGGAACATACTGGGTAGGCAGAAAACTTCATGAACATCTCCAAGAAGTCACTAGTAGATGACTTTGACTCAGAAATGTTATGCATGAAACTAGGCTGCTCTGCCTTTATATATTATATATTATATATTATATATTATATATTATATATTATATATTATATATTATATATTATATATTATATATTATATATTATATATTATATATTATATATTATATATTATATATTATATATTATATATATTTATATATCTCATCTAGATGCACCATGCTAGGACAGAAAGTTTATTTTATTTACTCATATATTTAATTTATTAAATAATAATAATAATAATATGTCTCTTTTTTAAACTGATCTTACTGTTTTCCCATTTTGGCTCTGTCCATTTTTTTAGGTTGGCCTTGGTGCACAGACTAAGTATGCAATTCTTAGCCCCCATCCCTCAAAACGTACTTCCTTGTGTCTTACAGAAACCAATTTTGTAAGCTGTTACATTCCCTTCCCAGTTAGTGATCCCCATTTATACGCCCACAAGGAAAACTTTTGAAGGGCCCAAGGCAGCCCTATTTCTTCTGTGCTCCTCTCTATCTGCTTAAGCCAGGGGTGTCAAACTTAAGGCCCGGGGGCCGGATTTGGCCCACAGGGTGCTTAGATCTGGCCCACGGGGCTGCCATGGAAAGAGCGAAGGACTGGCCCACAGTGCCTGTGGCCCTCCCGAGCTCTGTTTTTGCTGGCAGAGAGTTGCAGAAGGCCATCGCAGCCAAAAATGGAGCTGGTGAGGGCCACGGGCGGCACTCCCAAGCTCTGTTTTTGCTGGAAGAGGGTTGCAGGCGGCCATCGCAGCGGAAATGGAGCTTGGAAGCCTGTTTTTGCTGGCAGAGCGCTCAGGCCACCACAGGCATCCCAGACACAAGTGATGTTGAGCTGGCCATGCTCACCCCAGCCCCCCAAAATCAAACACAACACTGATGCAATTGAGTTTGATACCCTGGCTTAAGCCATTGAGATGACTTGATAGGAGGAAGTAAAGGGCTACCAGTGTTTCTGTTTTTCAAAATCAGGTCATCTTAGAGAAGGTGCAATGACCATAGAACCCTTTAAAAATCTTCTGATACTTAGAAGGGGAACAGATAATGCTCTTTACGCTTTATCAATACCTGTGTTTAAAAGAGGGAGCGAGAGAAAAGAAAGGGAGTGATTATTTATCCTTTAAGGAACCATCTGCTTTTATTGGTAAAAATATAGAAGCAGTTAGAATCACTTTTCTCTTTATCACAAAAAATGTATGAGGATTATATATTGTATCCAAGGCTACAGCTTTTCCTTCTCTGTTTTAATTTATAGTGCCAGTTATTGCATTTTTTCTGGTGTGATGCACTTGTTCTGCTTCAGCGTTTTTTTCAACAAGATATCTTTTTGACAGTAAATTGTATTGTTTTAGAAGTTAAACAATAATTTCACTGGTGCATATTCTTTAAATTTATAATATTTCCAGCATTCATGTACAATATTGTCAAATAATAATTGCATTAAATGTTTCACACCAAATCAGCATCTTTTTTTTCCTATTCTAACTTCTTCTGGCTTTGCTTTTGTCACTCTGAAATCAAGTAATGTTCTTTCAAATTGAACGATTCTTGATTTCTTTACTGCTTGATGAGGTGAGAACTAATGTAATTATATTTAGATGCTTTTTAAATTCACAAAATCAGTGATTGTTTTATTTATGAGCATTTTTTTTTATAAAAAAGTGCTGAATATTGTTTGCTGGCTGGCTCAGAAAAAACCTCAGCCCATCCAAGTTATCTATATAAGGACAATATCAATGTTACAAAAATTGTAAAAGAATATAAATTCTCCATTGTGGGTGGAGACAGCAGCCAGTGTGGGTAATCCTCATCCAATCAGCCTGAAGGACTGAGTCTATCCAAAGGAATAAATACCGCCCTTGTTGCCGGGTAGACCAGCCAATCCAGTCAGGATTGGCGTGTGGTCTTTAGCTGTCTCTCCTTTATCTGAATTCTGCTTACTATTTGATCCCTTTGGTGTGATTCTACTCTGGACTGTTTTTTTTTTACTTCGATTTCTGGATTTCCCTTCGGATTTGGTGATTCTGGACTGTGCTGTGAGTTTTTCTGGTTGCTTGGGGCTGTCCCCTCGCCTAACGGTGTTTCCCCTGGGAAGGCAAAAGGAAAAATTTCCTTTGGACTGTTGCCTTTAGCGATTCCTGGCTTGGAGGGGAGATCGTTGGGGACCTTAAAGACCTGTGCCTACCCCAAATGGTCCCAGCATCCTAGTTCCTCCATTTTGGCCATTTTCGCGCCGTTTAAGCGGCAGCGGCCATTTTGTCTCATCGGGGGTGCAGCGCGGCTCCGTTTTCTGCCCGCTTGCCTCGTTTTTCGGCTGTGGCTTGGATCTGCTCCTTCCTTTCTCTTGGCGACCGGATTGCTGCAGAGGGAACTGCCTGCTCCCAGAGGGGACTGCCTGCTGCCTCCCATAGCCTGCACGATTGCGCGACTGCGCAGCGTGCCTTCCTCTTGCTGCCGGTCGCCTAGGAGCCAGTTTTGAAATGGATTAACGCTTTGCTCTCCCCTGCTCACCCTCGATTGCCTTTGATCTCTCTGAAGGCTGGTGCTCTCTTCAACTCTCTAGCTTCTGTGACTGGCCAGGCTGTTTCTATCGAGCTGTACGTTAACTCATTGTTTTACTGACGGCCCCCTTTTGTTCCTTACACTGACTGACACGGTGGCCATTTTGTGGAGTTTCCGTGCTCCCCCCCCAATTGCTGAACTGAACTATTGCTTGCTGAGGGCCCTTGTGGAGTTTCTGCGCTCCCCCATTGCCCCTTGATCGCCATCTCTGCCTGCCTTGCTTAGTTTCATCATGCCCAAAGCAGCCACTAAGACAAAGCACGGCGGCAAAGCCATAGCTTCTTCTGCTGGCCTATCAGATGGCTCATCTGCTGCCCCTTCCATTCCTGCCCAGGCTCCTAGTGAGGCTTGAGCTCAGCCTCAGAGGCTGCATTCACATCATAAAGGGTATAACAAACATGGCGATACTTCCTTGAAAGTGGAAAAGCACCGAGATAAAGTGCTTACTAAGCTCTGTGATAAGGCATGTGCTGAGCAGAACCCATCTGCAACTGTGACACCAGTGGCGGCGACAGATGTGGGGGGTCACCCAGGATATCCGACCTGTGATTCCTGACCAGCTATCTCTTCGAGATTGTCCGGTTGCAATCTCCACTTCTGACTTGTGGGGCCCTGAATCCTCTACTCCAGCTGTCGGTCCAACTTCAGCGATGACACAGGAAACGACCATCACTGCTCCTGCGGCTGGGCCTGCTCCTCTGGCCTTGCTGGACCTGTTGTCCTCTGACCATTTGCAACAGCTCATCGAAGCTGCGGTGCAGAAGTCATTAGCTGCTAGGTCCCATCCACCTAGCAGGGCCAGTTTGGTGAGGTCGGTCTCCCCTGTGCGACATCATACTACAGAGCAGAATGTCACCGGACCGCCTTTTTCTCCTTCTGTCTCTCAGGCTTCCCAGCCTTCTGTCTTGTCTGATGTTGGTGATGCTGAGGGTTCCGGCTTATCTGATGATGATGATCTTCCGCCGGACCAACCTGTCATGTCGGGCTTGTTTCCGCAGGCCTTGTTTAAATCCTTACTCTTTAAGGCCATTAACACGGCCCAACTGTTGTCTCCAGTTGCCCAGCCCTCTGTTCCTGTTCCTCCTGGGGCTCTGGACCCAATGTTTGCGGAGACGGCTAAACAAGTCACATCTATTCCTGCTTCGCCTCTGTTTCTGGATACAGTCAAGTGGCAGTGGGCTTCTCCAGGCTCTGCTCCCCTGCCCTCATCTAATGAAGAAAGAACTTTAATGTTGCGTCTGACCTGGACTTGCTACTTAAACTACCGTGGGTGGATGCTCCCGTGGCTTCTCTCTTACCGAATACTAATGTCCCCGGAGATCCTGATGAGGGGTTGTGGCCTGAGGAGCGTTGTTCTGACCTGGTTCTCCAGAGGGCTCACCAGGGAGCGGCATGGGCTATCAAGGCCTCCTCGACGGCTTCCTTTTTCAATCGCACCACCTTGCTGTGGCTCCGCCAGCTACAAGAGAAGCTTTCCCCGGATGATGTGGGGATTAAGCAGGACTTCAATAAGATTATTGCAGCAGTTCAATTTTCAGTGGATTCGACCCTGAGCGCCGCCCATTTTGCAGTGAAATTGCTGGCGTCTTCGGTGGCTGCACGTTTGTCTGGTCTGGCTTCGCCACTGGCAGGCGGATGCCAGACATAAGTGGCAGTTGGCTGCTATTCCATTTGGAGGGGCCCGGTTGTTTGGGGATGCCTTGGAACTCTTTTTGACTGAGACTCAAGACAAAAAGAAAATTTTGGCTCCTGTTTTCTGCAGGGGGGAATCTCGTTATGTACCTTACACTGCTCATCCTCAATCTCGGACTACTGATGGTGGGGGCCCTTCTTCCTCTTCCTCCTTTTTCCCTCCATCACGGCCATTCAATAATTTTGGGCGGCCCCGGGGATCCCAAGATAGGTTGTCCTGGGGTAAACCTTTTATGTCCAAATGGCCCTTTCGGGGGGGAGGAGGTCGTTCCTACCAGTGCCGTCACTAGTCACATCTCTGAACCTCCCATTGGCGGCAGATTGGCCCTCTTCGCTGCCACTTGGGAGAAGTCTATTTCGGATAAATGGGTCCTGGCCACCTTATGATCAGGGTTGGCCATTGAATTCCCCCCCCCCCCCCCGAGCACCTTTGTCTGCTGTCCGATTTCTCGTAACACCGAAAGGAGGGCTCTTATGGACACTGCTGTTCAGCATCTCCTTTCGATCAGGGCTATCCAACTGGTCCCTTCTGACGAAATTGGGATGGGATTCTATTCTCGAGTTTTTCTGGTGCCTAAGTCCTCGGGGGGGGGGAGTGGAGACCGATTCTGGACCTTAAACGGTTAAATCGGTACGTTGTGTACCGGAAATTTAAGATGCAGACTCTTAAATCCATTCTTGATGGAGTTAGGAGGGGCGATTTCCTTTCTTCTATCAATCTTACCGAGGCCTATTTACACATCCCCATTCTCTCTTCTCATAGACGTTTTCTGTGGTTTTACTACGGAGGGGTGCATTATCAATATCAGGCCTTGCCCTTCAGGCTTTCGTCCACTTCCCGCACCTTTACCAAAGTGCTGGCGGCATTGGCCGCTTATCTCAGGCTCTCATCGATCAGGCCCCTTTTTTATTTAGATGATATTTTAGTTTTGTCATCTTCCACTCGCCAGGTGGCCCTGGATATTCAGTTTACTCTTAGAACGTTAGCTGCTCATGGTTTTTCCATTAATTTGGAAAAAAGCCATCTAGTCCCTTCTACTTCCCTGGTTCATTTAGGGGCCCTAATTGATTCAATGCAGGGTAAAGTTTTTCTCTCACCAGAGCGTCAAAATAGCTTGAGGGACTTGGTAGTTAAAGTCAATGGATTTCGCAAGGTCTCCCCGTATGTTGTTTCCCGACTTTTGGGGAAGATAATTTCTGCCATAGCCATTGTTCCTTGGGCGCAGCTCCACGCACGGGAGCTCCAATGGTTTCTTTTACCTTTACAGAAGGCGGGCAGAGGCACTTCATCCAGCCAGATCCTGATTCCTACCGCAGTTCGCAGATCCCTTCGGTGGTGGTGGTCCCTGGCCCTTTTGGCAGGTTCCCTCTTTCTCGAGCCCCAGAGGGTGGTGTTGACAACGGATGCCAGCCTCCGTGGCTGGGGTGGCACATTGTCAAGGTCAGCTAGCCCAGGGCGTGTGGAACAAGGTGGATGCTTGCCACCCGATCAACTGGCTGGAGTTACAAGCCATTTTTCTGGTTCTTAGAGTGTTCCGGCACCTCCTGTCCGGTGCCCATGTCCTGGTGTTAATGGACAATGTAATGGCCAAGGCGCACCTGAACAAAACCTCTATTGTCAGTGGCTCTGAAAGTCAGTCTCTGGGCAGAACATCACCTCGGATCCCTCCGGGCGGAACACATATCGGGCGTCGACAACTTTCAGGCGGATTGGCTGAGCCGACAACAAGTGGACAATGTGGAGTGGCGGCTCCATCCTCGAATCTTCGAGAGCTGGGCCCTTCAGTTTGGGACCCTGGTTGTGGACCTCTTCGCGACTCAAGTGAACGCACAGTTACCTCACTTCTTCACCCGGTTCCCAGAATCTCAGGCGGAAGCTGTCAACACCTTCCAAGTGCCTTGGCCACGAGGCCTTCTATACGCATTCCCACCAATGTCCCTACTCCCCAGAGTGATACGCAAACTCTTAGACGAACAAGCGGAGGTAATTCTACTGGCCCCACACTGGCCTCGCAGGGCCTGGTTTGCGGACTTGGTTACCCTCTCTGTCATTCCAGCCTGGCAATCCCGATCACTGCGGACACTCTGACGCAGGGGGCATTGTGCCACCCGGACCTCACGTGGCTCAATCTGACCTACTACTTTTAATTACAACAAAAACAAAACCCTCAGTGATGTTTAGAAAGATCCATGAATACTAAGGAAAAGTGAATGATGTAGATTAAAAACAGATGTTTTGGACTTTCTAGTTCATTAATCATCGTAACAGAAGTCTTGTTGAAGAAAAGCAGAGGCACCAAATACTGACAGCTTCAGCAAATAACTGTGCATCAGCATTTACCATCAGGAAATGTTGATTGGTGGACTGAGGTTTGTTGTACTTTTGGTTTGTGGCCAAATACTGTTCTTTCACCTTAATTTACAGAGGCACGATTTCATAAATTTGCTTTTTAAAGGTCATGATATGGTGCCCTAAGTCATAGTATTGGAAAATTTAGCATTGGAATGAAAAGCATTATATTTATTCACTTGCTGCTTTCTTTGGTTTCTATGACTTGAAATCTGAAATTGCCATGGGATTTTAATGGGTGTGTACTATTGCTTGACATACTTTGTGGTGATTAGTTTAGTTAGATTACTTTCAAAATAATGCATTGATCTTAAAGGCAGTACAGTTTTGTGGTTTAAGAACCAGGGACAATCCATTCTCAGTCATGGATCTACTGAATAATTTTGGACCAGGAATCTTTTTTCAGCCTAAAATATCTCTCAGGGATGTTGTTATAGAGTTAAACTGAAGAGAGGTCCTTGTGGAAACTGCTCTTTCCAAGAATAAATTGGAATGCAAAGCATATTAATCAACACAAATGATAAATACCATTTAAAGCAAGGGAGGGCATCTTTGACTGATAATAGACTCTAGATTCTGTTTTCCAACAGGGGTACATAAGAAATGAGAAAAATTCTGATATGAAATTACCTGATTCACAATTCTCAAACTGCTATGCCACTCATTAAATAGGTAAAATTTCTCAAAGATCTCCAGGGAGAGAAACCTATGCATGCATTTTAATTGTATGGATTTGTAAATTTGAATGGAAGCCATTGCATATAGCTATCAGAAGAAAGATTAAAAGATTCCAGGAAACACTACTGAATGCGTCCCACTCCCTTTTGCACGTTGAAGTCAACACTTTCAAAAATGCATGAATACAGCTGGATTCCTTCTATGAGATATGAGGGCTAATTTTATTTTCTTCTTTGCTAGTTTTATATCCCTGTCAAGAACTTAAGGTGAGTGAATAGAACTTGCTTCTCCAGAAATTCTCTCAGAGAAACTATAGCAAGCAATGTGGACAGAAAGAGAGACAAAAAGATGAAGAAACTGACAGAACTCAAGTTGCCCAATCAGTTCCATAACTGGGTGTGTAGTTGAACCTGGTTCTCCTTGGCCATGAGTATGAACTGTATCAAAGTCTCTGATGGCACCTCACTGCCTTTAATATTTAATTGTTTTTATGAAATGTATATTTCAGTAGAAGAGAGCATATGTAGATTGAGGTTAAACTGTGGAAGTCCTTTACAGTCTCCGAGTTTAGCTGTTTGCTTGCAGAAATGTCATTACCCATTAGGTATACATTCATCTAGTAAATGTATACAGGTAATACGGAAATGCGCAAGATCTCTGACCTCCGTGTATTTCGCTGTGCCCTCAAGACCCTGCTGTTCTGCCAAGCCAGGCTATCAATTTAATGATTTTTAAATTGGGTTTTAAATTTTTGGGGTTTTAAATTTCAGCCGAATTATGTAATAATTTTAATTATTTTTAACTGATGTTTAACTTTGTGTTTTTTAATAGGCTGTACACTGTCCTGAGTCCTTCGGGAGAAGGGCAGTATAGAAATAAAATTATTTATTTATTTATTTATTATTTAGTGCAATCTAATGAAATGGAACTGTTACCATTTCCAAAGAGTAGATCTGAAGGAATATAGGTAGGATATCAGAAAACCCATCAAGGATTTTAAGACAACAACAACAACAACAAAAATGTGCTATTTGAGAATCTATATAGTGCAAAGATTAAGTATGAGTTTAGGATGTGAGAGTAGCTTGTCCTACCAGTACTGGTGGGGGTGTGGTTTTCTCTTTAGTAGTTCCTTGCTTGGAATATTGTTTTCTGCTTGATTCTTTGTCTACCATGTTTCTCCAAAAAGAAGGCCGGGTCTTATTTTCTTTTAATCCCTCAAAAAACGGCCAGGCCTTCTTTTTGGAGGGTTCTAATTTTTGACTCATCTCGCAGTGATGGCACTGACAGCCCTGCCCAGCAGGAGCCTGCTGCTGGCCTGGAAAGCCATCTGCAGCCGATAATAGAACTCTGGATCATTCGGAACTCTGTTATCGGCTGCAGATGCCTTTTGGCAGGCATCTGAAGGTGAAATAGAGGCCTGGGTGATGCGTGCGACTGGCAGCAAGTGACTGCAAAAGAAGCAGCCAAAGAAGAAGGTGAGGCAGTGTCGGGGTGTGTGAGGCCTGGTAAGTAGGGCAGTTCTACCCCCCCATCCCCACCCTAGCTTATTTTTTACCTGTGTGCCTCGTTCTACCCCTTGCACCCCAGGGTGGGCAGGGTCTTCATTAGGGCTAATTTTGTGGGTGGGACTTAATTTGATTGCATGGGCTCAAAAACGTGATAGGGCTTCTTTTCAAGGTCTTTTTGGAGAAACACGGTAGTATTAACCCTTCTTTATCTGAGTGTGAGTTGCTGGAGATGACGTGTTCTGGTCTTTTGGTTTCCTTAGCTTTTTATTGTCTCTTTTGAATGGTATGTAATTATGGGTTAGCTCTACAGTATTTGTCTGTTGATGGATGATTTGACTGAATGTCAAACTTCCAGGAATTCCCTAGTCTTTTTAGCTTTGGAATATATTTCACCTTTATGCTTCTAAAAGCTCTCAAAGGAGCAATAAATAATTAAAACAAAATTCAAAATGTAGAAAACAGAAAATAATCCCATGTAAAATTGAAACCAGTATCATTCAAATCAGTGAAAAATTAAAGCACTTTCTTGTTTTGCTTATTTCTTAAATTCTGGAAAAGTAGGAACTGTGCATTGCAATTAACCTAAGCAATTCATTGTTATGGAACCTTATAAGACAAGGACCTGTCCTATTTACTAGATGGTCAAGCTTCTAAGAAGTAAGAACGTCTTCAGAAAAGCTTCTCTTGCTGATCAGGGACCAGTCTCTTAGACCATAAGCTGTTTAAGTTTTTAGATATAAATATCAACATCTTCCATTTACATATTTAGATATAAATATCAACATCTTCCAAGACCAGTACAGTTCTTTCAATATAGAAAAATACGATCTCTGTAGCCTACAATTCTTAGCAGCTTGTTTCCACATTATGGACCAATTGCAATTTCTGGTCATTTTTCAAGAATGTGTGGATGGCTTTGAATTAGTTAATCACTCTTTACCTATTCTACCAAATATTGTTGTTTTAAAGATAAAACAATGGGATACAGTCATTGAGCTTTTAGAGGAAGAGTGTGACATACTATATGTATCATTGATGGGATCTAAAGTTTGTATAACTCTATAAGGTCTAGTACGTTAAGGATGCTAATAAGATATTCCTCAGAATATTATGCTTGCTCTTCATGTATCGTGAACCTTTGTGGTTTAAAGTACAATAGAAAGAATATCCTTGTTAGTTCATTGTCTGCTATTCATGTCTGGATACATAGCAAAGCTTTAATTAATATCATTGGTGTCTTATCATCAGTTTGCACATCTCTAGCCCACCATGCTTAAATTCATCCCTTAAATACCCAAAAGTGAAAATCTAGGGTTTTTTTAAAAAAGGAAAATAAATAAAGTATAGCAAACTTATGTACACCTCATGCAGCTCTTATTCTAAAAATAAACCTTTTAGTTCTAACAAGGATCCTTGGCTTTACTTGCCTTTTGACACCTACATGCAAAGCCAATTAGTTGCATTATGAGACACTTCAATCTATGACCACAAATGTACAAAAAGAGAGATGTCAGGAGAGTTCATCTAACCACAACAGCTGAACCAAACTCTACATGTCAAATACTCCCCTTAGTGATCCTGAAACAAATTGCTGGCAAAAGGTAATTTGCATGGCACACAAAGATAAAATACAGTTTAGCAGATTAACAAAGATGAATGTATTGGACAAACCGGTGTCCTTTAACTTGAAACTGTTTTCTTTAAGTATATCATAATTGGATCAGTAAAGCAGAATAAATGCCAGAATACTTCTATATATTAAAAGTATGGTAAACAATAAGGCTCCTGTCAGCCCTTTGAGATATCTAAGGTCAAGAAACAGGCATGGTTGGTATTCAGGAATACTCTTGACCTATAAGTTTAAGGGCTGGAAAAATCAAGGTCCCTATAGAAAAGTTATTTAAATTCAGTGTGTTATAATTAGATTTGTTGAACATTTTTTTAGGTAGAGCAATACTTTGAGATAAAGTCTCTTGTCCCAGGTCAAGCACACATACAAATATTGCAAAAGGATGGTTTGTTTTTTTCTTTACTAAATACAGCTTGCAAACATACACATCCCCCCCAAAATTTATTTTATTTTATTTTATTTTATTTTATTTTATTTTATTTTATTTTATTTTATTTTATTTTATTTTATTTTATTTTATTTTATTTTATTTTATTTTATTTTATTTTATTTTATTTTATTTTATTTTATTTTATTTTATTTTATTTTATTTTATTTTATTTTATTTTATTTTATTATTTTATTTTATTTATTTGATGGCTACTTTAAATAGAACAGAACAGAACAAAGCAGAACAGAATTCTTTATTGGCCAAGTGTGATTGGACACATAAGGAATTTGTCTTTGGTGCACATGCTCTCAGTGTACATAAAAGAAAAGATAGGTTCATCAAGAATCATAAGGTACAACACTTCATGATAGTCATAGGGAACAAATAAGCAATCAAAGCATATTTTATTTATTTGTTTATTTATTGGCTACTCATCTTATCTCAGGTTAGCAGTTCAGCAAGTTTGGCTTATAAGAGTATGCCGAGGGTAGTCACTCAGAATCCAAAAACAGAACTTGTGGCAGAATCTGCAGCCATTTCAGATTCAAAGTCAGAGTTGTCAGGTTCACAAGTCAAGGGAATGGGAGTTCAGGGGCAGTTATTGTCTTTTTTAAATTGATATATCAAAATATAAAATACAAAGAAAAATTCAAAAAGGTAATGGAAAGCGAAGGGGAGGGGGAGGGAAAAGAAAAAAATGTGTAAAGGGGGTGGGGAGAAAAAAACCACAACTTTTAACTCTCTTTAGCACAATAGAACATTACAACCACAACTTTTTACTTTTACACAATGGTACGTACAAGCCATTTCTATAATAAACTTATCTAATTAGCAAAAACAAAATCAAAGTTTCATTTTGCATGAAATCTGGAAGCAATTTCAGAATAGAAACAAAGTTAGATATATTCTCTTCTTTGGATAAAAGAATCAATTTGATCATCTTCACTTCTCTTTGTTGTGGGGATAATATATGCCTCCCTTAACTCATTAACTTTTATCTCTCTATATCTATCATGCCAATATAAGTCCAATAATTCCCATTAGCTCATTGAATTAAAAATATCCCCCTTGAGTTTATCCCCATGGAGTAAATGTTTCTCTTCTTTTATTTTAAAATTTAAACAATAGTATTTTACAAACTTTGGGAATTATTCAACATTACATAAAAAAGGCATAAAACATCCATTTACAAACTCGTTTTATACATACAAAACTACATTAGAGCTGTCTTTCAATTCGTATATCAAACTTATAAAAATCCTTCTGTGCAAGCAATCTTACAGGATGCCTTTGCTCTTCTATCTTTGCAGCCCATCGACTTCTTGTGTTGGGAGAGGGTGGTAATTCCATGCCCTCATACAGTGACAGCATCTTTATTTGCTGACTAGTGGCTTCTTCAACCTCATCTGCCTACTTGTTGTGACGTAGGCCCAAGTAGTTATTACCAGACACAATCAGTCCTAAACAAACATATTTTATTAGAACAGCTGATAATTACTTCATTCTCAGCTTAGTCCAAATTAATTTCAAAACAAATTCTTCATAAACAGGCCTTCGGCCTTATTACCAACCTTTGCCTTAATTGGCACTCTGCCAAAGGCTTTTCAGAAGCAAGAGACGCTGACAAGAAACAAAATGTAGCAATGTTGCTTTCCTACAAAGATCCCAAGAGCCATTGCTGCTCTTTTAAGCCTTCTCGGAGGGGCCAATCATCTCCTGGCCTTACTCCTGAATCATCCCTTTTGCTTTAGCTGCTCTTGCCTTCTGGCAGCCCTTCGTATCCGTGCACTAGTAACAGGCTCCTCCTGTTCTTCTGCCTCTCTGGTATCTACCTCTGGAGGCTCCCGAGTCCGCGCATCACTCCCAAATGGCCCTGGCCCCATCTCTGCCTCCAATGCAGAGCCCTCGTCCGGGCCTTCCCCTGACTCCAAGACTGGCCCATTGTCCTCCCCAACCTCCTCACTGTCCAACTCCGCTGCCAGCTCTGCAGGCTGCTGGTGGACCACAACGCTACTCAGATGGTAGTCTTTCTGGTGGTGCAGTAGCTGGCTGCTTGTTATCTGTTGGCCCTTCTGTTGGCCCTGTATGCATGAAGTCAGTCTCTCCTCTAACTCCATTTTAGAGCCTACCATGACATAATATAGAGGCTAGCCAATTTCTCAAATTGTTTTTTAAAATCTCTCATTGAGAAATATTCAATACAATATTTGGATATTTACAGTAACATATCAATTGGACAGGGAACTGGTCATAACATTTTAAAGTAAATATGACACTTTCATATAATAGTCACTATTAATATACCAATGAAATCAACCCTTTATAGCAGACTAATCAATATTATAGGAAGCAATAAAACTCAGACCACTAAAAGAAAGAATAAATTTGCCTCCTTTCTTGGAATGTCTTCACAAGTAAGTAAAAAATATAAATAAATGTTTAACCAATTCATGATAGAGTCATGTGCACTTGATTATCATAATGCAATTCCATCCAATTTTGTTTAACTGGCAAATTAAAAATTCTAATTTCTTTCTAAATGAAATTTTCCTGAACATATGCAGTTTAAATGCATGTTATATGTGATTTTGCACTTTTTTCCCCCAAGCGGCAACTGGACTTTCTTGTTTTTCTTTGAAGACATTTTGCTTCTCATGCAAGAAGCTTTTTCAGCTTTGACTGGATTGTGGGAAATGGAATTACATTTCTTGCAGACAGCTGGTCATTTGCATGCTTTCATAGAGTTATTGAGGCCATTTGGAGGTTTATCTGTGTTCTCAGAGTCACCTGAGTAGTGCAAATGGGTGTGAAGCCTTCTCAAAACTGCTGAAAGGACTGTGTTGTAGACTGGATATAGATGATGTCATATCCCTACCCCTCTGTTGAGAGAGGGCTGTTCAATTTTGACATAGATGGCCTCTTTGACACCTCTTTTAAATCAGCGGTCCTCTCTATCCAAAATGTGGACTTTGCTGTCTTCAAAAGGGTGGCCTTTGTCTTTTAAAAGCAGATGGACTGCTGAATCTTTTTTTAAAAAAAATTTTATTTATATGCCGCCCTTCTCCGGAGACTCAGGGCGGCTTACAATGCGTTAAGCAATAGCCTTCATACTTTTGTGTATTTATACAAAGTCAGCTTACTGCCCCCACAAACTGGGTCCTCATTTCACCTACTTTAGAAAGGATGAAAGGCTGAGTCAACCTTGAGCCTTGGAGAGATTTGAACCAGCAGTAATTGAAGGCAGCTGTGTTAATAACAGGGTGCTTAGACCACTGTACTATCAAGGCTCTTGACTATCTTGTCCTGTGGGTTTGTTCTCCTATGTTGTGCCATGTGTTTATAAAGTGGTTGTTTTGTTTCCCCAATGTACAGATCTGCATATTTCTCACTGCAAATTCTTCCATTCCCCACCATCCAGTCAGAGCTGAAGAAGCTTCTTGGAAGTGAAATGTCTTCAAAGAAAAGCAGGAAAGTCCAGTTGCCTCTTGGGGAAAAAAAGCATCTTCGGGACAACCATGACCTAGATGACTGAGATTCTCCACAGACATTTCTCTACCTGTACATATTTTATAGGCAGTGCAGTGGCTCAGTGGTTAAGATACTGGGCTTGTTGCCTGGAAAGTTGGCAGCCCAGGTTTGAAACCCGAGTGCCATGCGATGGGGTGAGCTGCTGTCCTTGTCTCTGCTCCTGCCCACCTAGCAGTTAGAAAGCATGCAAATGCGAGTAGATTAATAGGTACCACTTTGGTGGCAAGGTAACAGCTCTCTGTGATATCATGCTGCCCAGATGATTGTGAAAATGTCTCTGGAGAGTGCTGGCTCAATGGCTTTGAAACACAGATGAGTAGCCCCTCTATAAAGTCAGCTATGGCTAGTAGAGTAAAATCTGCAGGACTCCTTTTACTTACATGTTTTATAGGCAGTTTTTCCCAATATATTCATGATATGCAACCATTCAGGAATTACATTCATATTCAATTCTTGAACCAAGAAACATTTTTTGGTAAGTTGCTTCAGTTTACTTAAGAAAGATTTCAGCAATTCCAGTAGCATAAGTACGGTCTTAGGTGGTTCTTTGTTGACAGGAGCCTGCACACGTTGGCTTGATGTGTGGACAGCTGTTGTAATGGTTGATTTCCAGACTAATAAAGATTCAGGACACCATTGTGTAAATAAGCACCTCATTTATCAAAGAAGAGACCTGCCAGTTTGTTGATTCACAGAAAGGTAGTTGGAAATAAATAAATGAGCCTTCATCCTCAGATACGTTCAAGATTATGTTCATTTTATAAGGGAAATAATTCAAGTGTTGGAATTCTTGTATCTGCATTCCTTTCTTCTCAGTAAAGGAACTCTAGGAATCATGCTTGGAAAAGAAAAACTTTTGGTTTTAGGTATATGCCAAAGAATCTGTAAGTTGTGTACATGGATGAGCCAATGTACATTTGCATATAATAACATTTAAGCATTTCAGTACAGGACCTCTTTATACACCTCTTGGAGGAAACTTTCTGAAAAAGGGTCAAGTCTAAAGTCCAGTATTCTAAAAGCATCATTTGTTGTTAGTTGCGAAGTTGTGTCCGACCCATCCTGACCCCATGGACAATGTTCCTCCAGGCCTTCCTGTCCTCTACCATCCTCTGGAGTCCATTTAAGCTCACGTCTACTGCTTCAGTGATTCCATCCATCCACCTCATTCTCTGTCGTCCCCTTCTTCTTTTGACCTCAATCTTTCCCAGCATTAGGCTCTTCTCCAGTGAGTCCTTCCTTCTCATTAGGTGGCCAAAGTATTTGAGTTTCATCTTCAGGATAAAAGCACCATGTCTGATATCAAAAGGAGCCTCTTTTGAAATTGAAGCACGGTTCTGTAGTTTAAGAGAATGCATCAGTGGTGAAATCCAGCAGGTTTCCAGTGGAAATTTTGAGTAGTTTGGAGAGCTGGCAAATACCACCTCTGGCTGGCCCCAGAGTGGGGTGGGAATGGGGATTTTGCAATATCCTTCCCCTGGAGTGGGGTGGGAATGGAGATTTTGCGGTATCCTTCCCCTGCCACACCCACCAAGCCACACCCACCAAGCCACACCATGCCCACCAAGCCATGCCCACAGAACCGGTAGTAAAAAAAATTGGATTTCACCACTGGAATGTATCCATATGGCAGCTCCATTATGTTGTCATTGGTGAACTTAAGAATGCTTCAAGAAGAAATAACTATACTGATTTATAGATTGTAACTCTTTATCCTGTGGTCCTTTTGCTTACTCTGATAATAAAAGTAATGATGATGATTGATGGATAAATCCTTGCCAAAACCCCTGTTGTTAACCAGCCTTAAGAAGGACAATAAATTGATAACAGTCCTCTTGGAAGGCAATAAAATGAGACGATTAACATTACTGATTTTTAATTTGAGTCCCTATTTTCATATTCTAATCATTTTCTAATAGTGTAGTTTAAGAAGAAACCATGTAACATACTGTTTCTCCGCTTGAGAGAAAGGAATCTCATTACATTGTTTAAATACTAAGTTTTGTTTAATTTTGTACAAACCCCACTAGCTAATATAATTACCTCAAATTTTTGATCAAAGGTTAGAAACACTAAAGTAATCAAGGTGTAAAATTTAAAGAGCAGACAAAAAATATAAAAATCCTTTACAGATTGCTAGTATTAGCAGCAGCAAAGTTATTATTACATTTTCGAAGCTTCTGTTTTTTTTCCCAGTCAATTTGAAACTCATCTAACTTATTAAAAAGAAGGAAGAATATGGCATAACATTTAGTAAATTGCCAACGTTGAGGACATCGTTAATTATTGACTGGTTAAACATTTTCCAAACCATTTTGATAATACCAGATAGTCTACTCATTGCTTGACAGTTAAAACTAACATGGTGGAACCCTATGTTGAGATATTTTTTTAGTCACAAATAATTCAGGAATTTTGGCTTATCTTTGCCCTATTTTACAAGGTGTTAAAATAAAATAGGGAGAAACACAAATGAATTATGCATATCATTGGAACTTCTATGAGGAAGAACAGCTATACATAAAAATAGTGGGGTTTTTTAAAGACTTATGTAGAAGGCTTATCCAAACCAAACCAGCATCTAACACACAATTGTAGTATAACTAATCTGGAATAATGCGCTTGAGATCACAGCCTGCTCCAGGATGTAAAATAGGATTTTCTCATGGTCATATCCATTTAGTAGATGGAAATGTGTGAAAAAAGTACTGCATATGACTATTTGGAAACATTGTGCCTGACAATTTAAAGAAATAAAGTTTTGTTTTTCCCCCAAAAAATTAACATTTCAGAAAACGATCATCAAACAAAAGGAAAGTTATAAAGTAAATGAAAGGAAGTTAATTCTTCCAAATATAGGTAAACTTACTTTCGGAAATGTTCTACTATCAATTAAGTACTCAAATCTTATCAGGATTATAATTCAAACTGAATTCCACTTTTTTGTGATTCAAAATTTTATTAATTTTTAACAAAGCATAAAATGCAAAAATATAAAGAAAAATGAAGGTAAAATAGGGGAGGAAAAAGGGAAGAGAGAAAAGTGTAGGGTACAAGAGTAAAAAGTTGAGATTTTATGTTATTATCTTATTTTACTGCACCAAAAGGAGTTGGAAGTCAGTGGGTTTTTCTTTTCTTTTCTTTTCTTTTTCCACTTTTGGACACTAGACATCATTAGACACTATGTATTCTCATGGAAAAAAAGCCAAGCCAAGCCTTGGTCTAGAAATAAATAGTCCACCAGTAGCGTTTATAGTACGCATGGCTTACCATACAGACACTTACCATATAGACAACAGCATCTGTGGATATATGTTTATGTGTCTGCAGTTGAAAGTTGTGGGGTAGTGTTATTATTTTTTAGAATAATAATGATTATATCATCATCTGCTATTGTATTATATAATGAGAAACCCTTGCATATTAGCTGCTAGCAGAGGAAAAGCTTTTGCAATCAATGTTATTGATGGATAGCAGAAAGTAAAACCCACATTACAAAAATCCATCCCTTCATTTATTACCACAGAGTACAACTAGAATTAGGTAGAGGAAGTGAAAGCACTGCATTGTGTATATTTATGCAGGCTTGTATGCATTTATTGTTTGCTCTTTGTATTACACCAACAGAAAAGAGAAAGGAAAAAAAAAACGATTTCACAGTTATTTCACAGTATCACACACATACTAAATACTAGGGGGCATAATTGCATTTTTCTTTATGGGAAACAAACCAATGAATACAAAAATAAAACATCAAGTGAAATGTTCATAGCCCATAGTTGTGACAGGAGGTTTCCTCTGTAGCAAAAAGATTTGCTGAAACAAACAGGAAACAAAAGATCTTCCCAGGGCTGTTTTACATCTATAAATATTGAATATGTATAGAATCTAGGCTGATTCAACCCTTTGACTTTAACAAGTACAATGCATTCTTTTGAACAGTGTTGAACATTCAGCATCGTTCCAAGAGATGTTGAAGAGTCTTATTATGTTCTTTTATCAACAAATTTGCTTTGTTGTACAAAATGTGTGCGGTGCAGAAACCACCACAGCCTAGCGGTGGAAAGAGGCACCACAGCTAGGCCAACTGCCATCATTTTGTGGCACCTCCTGAACAGCTAGCACTACTACTTTATTTCGATTGTATGCACTCAAATCACTAATAAATGGCAGGGTTTCTAATTCTGCCACCTATAGGTCATTCGGATGTTTGCTTCTAAGATACATATAGAGAACTTTAGTGTGACTCAATTAGTGATAGTGACAGTTGTGATGAAAATAAATCAGTGGTGGATTGCCCCCGGTTTGGACCGGTTTCGCAAAAACCGGTAGTAAAACTGGCAAGAGGCTTTGCCCACTGACGTCACCATAGGTCATCTGTGCATGCGCATGCGCGATGTGAACCGGTAGTAAAGGTAAGTAGAACCCACCCAGTGGTGGATTCCTCCCAGTTCGGCCCGGTTCGGCCGAGCCAGTAGCATCAGTAGTGATATGACATCACCGAACCAGTTCTCTTTGTTCAGGAGCTGGGCCCTCCCACGCCCCCCTCCATGTTATTCTTACTTTTATTTGGCCCCACCCCCAATCTATTCACTGCCTCCCGAGTCCCAGCTGATGGGCTAGAAGGAAAAAAAAAACTGTTTAAACTCTTGCCGCGGGGCTTCAAAGGGCCACCCTACAGCTGATCAGTGTTAAAAGGCAGTGTGGTAATGCGAACCGGTAGTAAAGGGAAGTAGAACCCACCCAGTGGTGGATTCCTCCCAGTTCGGCCCGGTTCGGCCGAGCCAGTAGCGGTGACAATATGACGTCACTGAACCAGTTCTCTTTGTTCAGGAGCTGGGCCCTCCCATGCCCCCCTCTGTGTTATTCTTACTTTTATTTGGCCCCACCCCCAATCTATTCGCTACCTCCCGAGTCCCAGCTGATCAGCTAGAAGGAAAAAAAACTGTTTAAACTCTTGCCGCGGGGCTTCAAAGGGCCGCCCTACAGCTGATCCGTGTTAAAAGGCAGTGTGGTAATAGACCAATGTGCTCGACAAACAAATGGGTAGACCGGTGCCTCCAAAACCAAATGGGTAGACCAGAACCTCCAAAAACAAATGGGTAGACCGGAATGCTCCAAGAACAAATGGGTAGACTGGTACAGCTCTGCAAGCAGTTAAAAGCCTGGTAGACCAGTACCTCTGCTAAATCCTAAAAAATTGTCACATGACCATCAAACCACGCCCACAAAATAAGCCACGCCCACAGAACCGGTAGTTAAAAATTTTAGAACCCACCCCTGAACCCACCCCTGAAATAAATCCCATGACATTTATTGACAAAGCAGCATAAGTATTGCTGTTAGAATTATTCCGACGTAGGTTACTCATCAGGCTTATGATTTGCAAAAGTTCATGCTGTGCTTAAATTGCTGATGTGATTATTTATTTAATTAAACCTTTAAACAAGTTTATGTAGCCACTCCATTCACACATAGCTGACTCCAAGTGGCTTACAACATTTAAATTAGACTCCCAGATCTTTCCTTTTTGCTAGAAGAATGGAATAACATTTCCTTCTCTTTATTCTTTGTAAACCACCAATTCCCAAGGATTGCTAAAAGCTGCTAGACGAAGGATTGAAAGATTTTCATAAATTTCAAGTCAATTTATCTAGGCCTGAAGATAAAACTTCTTTTTTTACTTTTATAAAACTTTTTATGAAATTTTTATTCCAAAGTATCTTTGTTCTGTTTCTGGGACATCAAACTTTACACTTAATCCTCCATAACCTTAAAAAGAGGTAGCAGAAACCCATTGGCTGCCTTTATATCTTTGCATTAACAGATGAGCAGATGTATTGTGTACAAGGAAAAAATGTCGAGAAAGAAGCATGAAATTAAAAATGGTAAACCTGAAAATTAATCCCCAGAAACAATACAGATAAAAACAATCCTAAAAGTTAAGTTCATGCTCTGTTTCCTGCCTATGGTGTGTTTTTTTAAAAATAACCTTCAGGTGATTATAATGTTGCTGTTCCTACCTGAAGTTATTACCTTCATGATCAAGTCCTGAAAATGCCTTCCTCCCCTGCCCCCACTTTTCTTATCATTTTGCTCCATATTCATTGGATTTCTCATACAGGCAAAAGTAAAAAGAAAAATATTGCACTGATTCTGAATGTTATAATGAAAAAAGATAAATATGATTAATGGGTACATTTAGCTAAAGCATCCTCCTCCCTTTCTTTACAGGAAGGACCTAATTTAACTACTGAGCACAGATTCTGTATGCCGATGCATGCTCCATAGCTTTTACAGCTGGGAAAGAACCATGACTATGGTACAGAGTGCTCAGTAATGAGCTAGATAACTCTTGATATCAATAGATATCAGGCAGCATCCAAAAAACATCAATTTCAAATAAGTAGTTCAGCTTCCAGAGAAAAAGAACATTTCTTATGTTGTGACTACTGTCCTAAGAAGCTAGGTTACTTGTTCCTCCAAGATATGTGGGTAAAGAATCATGTCCTAAAACAGAGGTGTCAAACTCAATTTCATTGAGGGCTGCATCAGTGTTGTGTTTGACCTTGGGGGACCAAAGTGGGTGTGGTCATGTTGGGCATGGCCAGCTCACATCACTCATGTCGAGGCGCATGTGGACGCCCGAGTGTTCTGCCAGAAAAAAAATGGTCCCTCGAGCTCTATTTTTGGCTGCAACGGCCTCCTGAAACCCACTGCCAGCAAAAATGGAGCTAGGGAGGGCCACTGGCTGAGGCACCTTGGGCCAGTCCTTCGCTGTTTCCAGGGTGGCCTTGTGGGCCAGATCTAAGCACCCTATGGGCCAGATTCAGCCCCCCCGGGCCTTGAGTTTGACACCCCTGTCCTGAAGTAATTCCAGCAGAAATTTGTCTGAAATGGTATAGCGTTTCCTGACTGAGCAGTGGGTTGGACTAGAAAACCTCCAAGGGCCCTTCCAATTCTTATTTTGTTATTAAATTGTGCAGGGATAGTTTGAACGGACTAATATTGCTTGGGTTGCTGGTAGGGCATTTTGATTATATAGACAAAAAAAAATTACATGAAAGATTATTTTACAGCAGATATCAGAGCAATGGTCTTTGCATGCTGTTACATCTGTGAAAGCTGAGCACTAAAAGACTAAGAGGAAATTGTAGTTTATTTTAATTATGGATTTAGATACATAGTAAAAGAATCATATATTACCGGAAGAACTAACCAATCTGTTCTGAACCTTATAAAGACATGGGTTTCCTGAGGATAATTATTAGCCCATAGAAACTAGAAGATTCTGGACATGGAATTTGAACAGATAATGTGCTTGACCAAGTTGATGGAAGTAGAAGAAAGGTTGGATGGTTTGATGGACATAGAAGACATAGAAGAAAACATACAGGGTGAATGAAATTATTTAGTGTTCCTCTGGCCATTACTGATAACAGGTCAAAATTCTGAGCATGTGTCAAAACAGTCATCAGGGATCAAATCCAGTGTGATGGCACCTAACTGACTATTATGTCATGGGTGGGGGAGAAAAATGCATGTGCTTTCATCTATGAAACAGAAAGAGCAAAAGGAGATCCAGCAATGCAATATTTTATATATTTGTTTTATTTTATTTATTTTGTCAAGCATGTATAAGATAACATATATAAGTATAAACATGATTATGAATACATGAAATGGATACAAAAAATGGGGACAGTAGGACAGGGATGATAGGCACATTGGTGTGCTTATGCATGCCCCTTACAGATCTCTTAGGAATGGGGTGAGGTCAACAATAGACAGTCTAACGTTAAAGTTGTGAGGATTTGGGGATGAAACTACAGAGTCAGGTAGTGCATTCCAGGCATTAACCCCTCTGTTGCTGAAGTCGTATTTTCTGCAATCGAGTTTGGAGCAGTTTACCTTAAGTTTGTATCTATTGTGTGCTCATGTATTGTTGTAGTTGAAGCTGAAGTAGTCATTGGCAGGTAGGATGTTGTAGCAGATAATTTTATGAACTATGCTTAGGTCAGGTTGAAGATGGCGTAGTTCTAAGTTGTCTAAGCCCAAAATTGCAAGTCTGGTGGCATAAGGTATTCTGTTGTGAGCAGAGGAGTGGAGGACTCTTCTCGTGAAATATCTCTGGACTCGCTCAATTGTATTAATGTCCGATAAGCAGTGTGGGTTCCAGACAGATGACCTGTATTAAAGAATTGGTCTGACAAAAGTTTTGTATGCTCTAGTTAGCAGTACAATATTACCAAAGAAGAAGCTATGCAAGATTAGTTTAACGACTCTTAATGCCTTTTTAAAATATTTTTAATATTAATTAATATTTTAATATTTAATTATAGTGTGAAAAGTTTTAAAAACCAGGTGATATAATGAATTATTATTATGCAGATCCTTTGTGTTATTTTCTGATATAAATTATGTTCAGAGAAACATTTGATTGGAACATATTAAAAAGAGAAAAAAGAAAACAGTTAAGAATTTCTTAATAAATACTCTGACCCAATTACTCTATATTCAAAAAGCTATTGAGAACAGAATTGGAAACTCTGATTGATACTGTTTCAGGAACAGACAAGGATGTAGGTTAGGATATTAATGATAAAACAAGCGATGAGATAATGTCAAAACTGACTGAAGCAACTACCTTTGAAGGCCTTTCAAAGCAGCTTAAGAATTGATAGATGACATATACCACCAGAAGTGAGTCCAGCAGGAAAGACACACTGCAGGTCCTGTCTGCTGAGGAATTCCTTCTGGTGGACTCAGAAGACATGCCTCTTCTGCTATGGCTCCCGTTTTCTAGAACATCATTCCTGCTTGAGGTGAGGTTGGCCCCATTGACCTTAGCTTTCCAGAAAGCTCTTAAGCATAGCTTTTCCAGCAACCTTGGAGAGTTTGCAAAATAGTTATATGATTTTTGATTATTGTTATTCTCTCACAGTTTTGGCTTTTTATGTTTTTCATGAATGAAAGTAAATATATGGGTCCCAGGATAATGTTTCAGGATCTGTGGATCCAAGAATCGCAGTGGTGCAATGGTTAAGAGTGCAGTACTGCAGGCTAGTTCTGCTGATCACCAGCTGCCAGCAGTTTGGCAGATCGAATCTCACCAGGCTCAAGGTTGATTCAGCCTTTCATCCTTCCAAGGTGGGTAAAATGAGGACCCAGATTGTTGTGGGCAATGTGCTTGTAAAGCACTGTGTAGTGGTATGTAAGTCTAAGTGCTATTGCTACTGCTATCCAATCTGAGCTGGTCACTGGAGGTTTGGCCTTCTGAGCTTCCAGACTCATGCTGGAGCCTATCCTTGGGTAACTTCTCTCTACTGGAATGTGTGCTTTGGGCTACTCCATAGGTAGTATTTACATGGTGCCTGGTTCTGTGTGCCCCCATAGCTGTTGATAGGGGTATAGATGTCTGGCCACTAAGTCACTGGTTGCTGTTTCCTTGTGCTTACAAGTTCTCAGCTCCTAAGTACCTGATAAGTTACTCCTGTAAATTAGTCCTGTGGCCTGACAAGGGGCCTGTTTCCTAGGCTTCGATCACTTCTCTGGCTTTTCATGTTTTTATTTTGACTTATGTTCAGTGTTTTAAGTTTGCCTCTGTTGTTTTAATTGTTGTGTTTATATGCTGTCCAGGGACATGTTATGTGAGATGGGCAGCCATATGATTTGCTGTAAATAAATAAATTAATAGACTTCCATGATGATATTTACCATTTTTAAAATCTCTCATCTCATTATGCATTTTGCTTAGTTTCTCTACAATGACTGTGTTCTCATCTTTAATTTCAAGCTGATTTGAAATATCTATTCTTTGCAACACATGTATAAGCTAAACAAAATAATAGTTTCCACATTTTATTTTTCAGAAAGGCATTTGTATTTCAGTGCCAAGGCAGCTAGCATTTCATGAATATCATCATAGACGAGCCTATAGTACAGTGGACTAAAGCACTGTTATTAACAACTGCTGCTTGCAATTACTGCAAGTTCAAATCTCGCCAGGCTCAAGGTTGACTCAGCCTTCCATCCTTTCAAAGGTAGGTGAAATGAGGACCCAGATTGTGGGGGCAATAAGATGACTTTGTATAAATATACAAAAGTATGAAGGCTATTGCTTAATGCATTGTAAGCCGCCCTGAGCCTCCGGAGAAGGGTGGCATATAAATTAAAGCAAAAAATAAATAAAAAATGAGAGAAATGATTTCTTAAGGCTAAATTCTGATATTCAAATATGGCAAAATTCACTTTAAGTAAGTCACAGCTACATAACAAATCTCTATATTTTACCATAGATATATGTAAATCTATGAATAACTACAATTACTCTGCCAATTGTCATACAATAAAGTCGTCCAGATAAAGGTAGCATTTTAAAAGGCTGCTGAAATTATGTTTTGTATCTATTGATTAATCCTTTCTTTTATTTTTTCTAATCCAGCTATGATGTATCTGCTTATAAAGTCTTACCAAAGCTGTGCATGGCTTGAATTATTTTGGGACTTAACTATTAATGGAAAAAATGGTATTATTATTTATAAAATCAATCTATGAACTGTTTAGAAGAAATGTAATGAATAGTTTGTATTTAAAGTACGTAGCATATAAAAATATGATAGCAAGGCAAATCTGAACCGTCAGAAAAGATGATGATGATGATGATGATGATGATTATTATTATTATTAGTATTAGTATTAATACCTACCTATATAAATGGAGACTTCAGAATTGGATATGTACTTCCCTTTGGATGTGATTCACAAAAACTCTTCAAAATTACCTATGAGTAATTTTAATGTACCAGAAGGAAGGAAATAATCATGTAAACAGTATTTGTGTTATCATTTTAATTCATTTGAAATTCATATGTAAGGGTTTTTTTATGGCTTCCATCATAGGCATTGGATCCTGGATATTAATGGAGCCTCATATGTCTGTTGTTGTTATGAGTTGTTCTGAATCACCTTGTTATAATAGGATGATTATTCTAATTGAATTCTGTATTGTTTTATATGGTTGGCTTTCTTAATATGATTTTAATGTATTCATTGTAAGCCCAGAGATATTTGTTTAAACTGGATGAACATATAATTTTTTCAAATAAATAAATATTCACTCTTCCTTCTCATAGTATAAGGAAGGCAACATGACAGGCCACTCAAAAGTAAAATGTGGCCTCTGGTCTAAAAATATGTTGTGACTGAAAAAAGTGTATCTCCAAATCTAAAATTATTTGTCTGATAGGGGGAGAATGAATTTATTTGTTTGTTTGTTTAATTCTAAAATGTATAAATAAATTTTATAGCATAGTGTTTTCTAAGGAAACCATTGTATAACACACCAACTGAGAAGCCATTGTTTTACTGATGTAGCCAAAGAAATATTTTGTCTTAAACAAGAAAGCAAAGACGAAGTATTTTGTACAATGACATAGACAACTTTCTAGAACTAAAGAACAATTTGAATTCAACTTAGAAATGGCTGGTGTGACTTGCATGGTTTTGGCTTTAATATTCATGGAATGCCCACTATGAAATAGTAGAGATGTACAAATTAGCAAAGAATAGATCAGATTTGGGGTAGCATTAACTGATTTAGTAGTTGTGCTCTCTGGGGAATGCTGCGAGATGAAGTCCATACATCTTAACACTTAACCAAATTTGAGAAACGTTCTAAATGACAACATTTAGAAGGGATTTCCCACCGAGATAATTTCACTTCCTCTCTCCAGTAGCAATATTGTACCCAAGTGACTAACAGGCTGGTAAGCTGACTGATATGGTAGCTCCGCAGCATCTTTCAAAAGCTGATGAAGTCACTGGAGAAGATAAGTAGAGACAGGTTGTGAAAGCAGACTTTGGCAATGAAGTTGGTAGAAGTAAGTTGGCAGAAGCAGTTTGACACAGAGAGAAAGTGTGATTCAGAGTTGAGTAATTGCCCCAAGTATTCAGGCAGACAGGCATTCATTGGCAAAGGCAGATGGGTAGAATTGGCTGACTTTGGCTAAAGCTTGCAAATGACCAGAGGAAGAACAAGGCTACATGTATGCATTCATTACAACTGTTGCAGACTTCTACTTTGTACGGCTCAACTGGATTGTCATGGAATGGAGTGAAGAGATTGAGGCATGCTGACAGATGTAAGCTTTGGGGACTGAGCTGATTGATTGAGACAGGCCATAGAGAAAATAAATGGCACAGAAAAAGTGGCATTTGCTGCTTTAGTCCACAGCCTTAAAACTAGTAAATGTTTATTGTGACAATTCACTTAATGCTGACAAATGGAAATCTGTGCAGACAGGTTTGACGAAAGACTGCATAATGATCAGCTTTTAGCCTACATTCAGAATACGGAAGGCTGACCTAAACTGCTGTTTACTGTATCTTAGTCTGACCAAACAAAAATTGAAGCTAAGTCTAGTGACAAAAAGACAAGCAGAGAGGGGTGAGTTGTTTAAAGCCTTCACACACCAGTGTTATGTTTGCTATCTCCGAATAGTAGACTTGCTTTTTAAATATTTACTAGACAACCATCATCATTGGGTTATTCTTTGAGATACATTCATGAGGACTGAGACACTGCCAGAGATTGCTCAGGTATGGGAGACTTACCTGAGCAATGTGTGACCTTCCCTGCAAAGTTCTCCCTTGCAGGACTTTCTCCCTGTATGCTTCCCAGGAAAGAAGTTGAAAATCCAAATCTGCTGTTTCTGAAGTAGGAGGTGAGGTCAGAGAGGATAGAGTGCTGAGATACCCCTTTTCTGCAAAAACATTTTCTGTATGAAAACAGAAGCACATCTCCCTCCCTCTCTCTCTCTCTCTCTCTCTCTCTCTCTCTCTCTCTCTCTCTCTCTCACTCACTCACTCTCTCTCTCTCTCACACACACACACACATCACACACACACACACACACACACCAGTCTATCATCTATCATCAATCATAATCAATCATCATCATTATCTATCATCTATCTATCATCTATCATAATTATTTATTTATTTATTTATTTATTTACAAATATTTATATGCCGCCCTTCTCCCAAAGGAATCAGGGTGGCGAACAAAAGTTAAAAACATACAATAATGGAGAAAAATCCTAATTAAAACCAATTAAAACAAGGAACTGTCTGTCTGTCTGTCTGTCTGTCTGTCTATCTATCTACCTACCTACCTACCTACCTATCATCATCATCTGTCTATCTATCTATCTATCTATCTATCTATCTATCTATCTATCTATCTATCTATCATTTATCTATCATCAAATTTAGAGACTGCCTCTCTCACAGAGCAATTATCCTCCCCCAAGCATTCTGGTAGACTGGGTTTTGGGAGGCTTATTAAACATATATTTGTATCAACTTTTTTCCCCAAAACTGAAAAGTCCATCACACTACTCGGTCCTTCACTCAGCTTGGCCCATACATGGAAGCAGAGTTGCAAATTTTCTCATGAGTCTGACAAAGCCAGAAATACAAGAAATGTCCACTGAATTTCAAGGACGTCAAAAGTCTCTTTGTGAATTCATTGGATGATTTAATTTGATGGAGTGTTTTGAAGTAACTGAAGTTCTTGAATTATTTCCAAAGAAAGCTTCAAGTAGAGTGGATCAATTGTAGATTATTCTAAATTAACCTGTAGGTTCATTGATCACTGAAAATGGGATATCTCTATACACATAAAATTATAGCTGATGCATGATTTTAAGTTCATAAAAACAACTGTGCTATGGAATTAATCTGTTTGTATAACAAGAACAAAGATGAATAAAATGAACATAGACAAAATATGAATATATTAATTTAGAAAGAATGCAAAATATTTTTTCTTTTACTTTTTGACAACAAAGCATTCTTACCCAGTATCTTATGAGATGAACATCATTTTATTGACCTTTGTTCAGTCCATTTTCACTGGTAGACAATAATTTAGAACTTGCATGCATTCAACTCAGTTTGATTAAAAAAAGTAGAAATTGATGTCATTCACAAACTGATAACATTTCATTTCAAGACACTGATTTACTTTAATCAGCCCTTTCTCTGGCTGTTGAAAAACATTAGAGATACAGCTATACTCTGAAGTCGCACAATATATGTGTAATTAACATAATGCATTAAGTACTACCTTCTGGAATAAAGTGTCCACATTGGAATGGAGCATGTGTTTCCACTTTCCAACCTTTGATAGCATCTCCAGAAGAAGGCTGGCCCGCAGAGTGAACAGTGCAGTCTCAATGGCAAAACCAAACTTGAATCTCCATTGAAATTAATATAGATGCTCATATTAAAAATGTCTTTATTCTGGATCCATGGTAGGTTTCTTGATGAGCTGCTCCCCAAATACTTCTTCCAAATAGTTGGATCTGTTCCTTCTCTCAGGTTTGCATTTCCAACTTCCTGAACCCATTAGGTTAATATCATCCTGCTTACTGTAATGAAGCAAGAAGATTAATAAAGGCTAAATCTTCCAAGCCAAAATGAAACAACTTTTGTCAGCTCAGAGAGGAGGAGTTCTAGCCATGGTGTGCAGTGAGGGAGTATTTCAATAGATACTGCAATTCCTATATATCTAGAGCAGGGATGGGCAAATATGTCCCCTTTATGACCTGTGGACTTCAACTCCAGAATTCCTGAGCCAGCTTGGCTGTCTCAGGAATTCTGGGAGTTGAAGTCCATAGGTTGTAAAAGGGCTACAGTTGCCCACCCCTGATCTAGAGGGCACCAGGTTCCAGAAAGTTGTTGTGGTATTTTCATCATTTATTTTCCCTTCAGTTAAACATTCTGAGACATGACCAGTGGTGCTGATGGTGGAGGGGTTAAATATGTCAATGTCACTCCAGGCAAAGAGGAATTCACTTTATATATCACTCTGTTCTTTTCTATTATATTCTTAGTGACATGAACTCCTTGATGGTTAAGATGCTTAGGCTGAGTGATCACATTTTTGACCAAGGTAATGATAAAATAAAATATACCAGTGCAAAAGATTACAGCTGCAATTACCCCAGTAGAACAATCACATCCAGAACCACCATGCTGTGATTATTTTCTGTTTTCTCTTTCTTGTAATGCCTTTACTAATGGAAACCATTTCCTTAGAGCCAGCACCAAAAAAAAAAAAAAAAAAAGGAAAAATAAAATGCAGTACCCATGCCTCATTTCCACAATGTATTACATGTCAGCTCGTGATGGCAAAAATTGAGACACTGTCTGTCTTGTAGGGCTCCGAAAAAAGGATTTTAGTCAGAGGTTCAGCAAAGTAATTGCAGGAAAATGTATCTCAAGACACTGAAAAGAAAACACAACAAAATAAGTTTTGCTTGAAGAAAACGACCCAAGAAAATGATATGTTATCAGACCTGTATTAAACCAGGAAACAGAATGACATGGTAGGAGAGATAGTAGAATAGGACAAAAAAATACACATTTTTGTTATCATGTTCATTTTCATTCCTAACTCAATACTATGTTTTTCCCTCCTTAATCTATGCATTTTTAAAAGCAGTAAAAAGGTATATATCATTATGAATTTGTATCATCATGAATCATCATGAATAAGTATCATGTCTCAAGAAAGCCATTTAAAGCCTATTTTTCACACACACACACAGAGAGAGAGAGAGAGAGAGACAGACAGACAGACACACACACACACACACACACACACACACACACACACACACACAATCTAGTCCTATAAAATGTTAGGACTTTTGTGTGTTTCATCCCCAATTCTGAGCTCCTTCCAAAGCTGGTTCTTTATTATTACTTTTAATATACAAACTAGTCATATGAATTGCATTTAATAAGAATGCCTTATGGACAGAAAATTTCAGCTTTACATTGAAAGTATAAATATAGATAAAATAAAGGACAAGCAAGTTTTTTATTTTCACCACACTCAATTTTTGAGGGAAGGTACATACCAACATAATCCTGAGAGCTCAATTGTTGTCCTTAACATTTAAGGACAACATTTAATGTTGAAATCATACAACATTTTCCCTTCACTCAATATAGACAATGAGATTTCTTTTGCTTTCTTCCATAAACATGAACATTTGTTTTTTTTTATTGGGGGATAACTTAAAAATGTCAAGTTGGGGACTACCAACGTGAGGTTTTTTTTACCCTATTTGTCAGCCTTACCAGGTAGACTAGACAGGAAACATGACCAGATAAGCCAATTCTACTTTATTGTGTAGTTACATTAGCAGAAACAGAAGTACAATTATTCAACCATTATCTTTTCAGCACAAGATACTATGAAGGAATACTTCTGAACCTCTTGCACTGCCCACTATCAAGCTGTGGGCTATGCTGTCTCTTATCTGACCACTGCAGAGGTCTGCAACCTTAAGCACTCAAAGAGCCATTTGGACCCATTTCCCACAGAAAAGAAAACACTGGGAGCCACAAAACCTGGGTGGGTGGGGCCAACTTGATGTCACTCACTTCCACCAGTCACATGACCCCCCCCCAGCCATGCCTACCCAGCCGGTCATTAGGGCAGAGAACCAGTTGTTAAAAAATATCTCTCTTCCCTCCCTCCCTCCCTCCTCCCTCTCTCTCTGTATCTCTCTATGTCTCTCTCTCTCCCCCTCCCCTTTCTCTGTATCTCTCTTTCTCTGCCCTGGCTGCTTCTCTATCCCCTGCCGTCGCCTTTACCTTCTCAGGCCAGGCAAGGAGTGACTGGGAGAGGAGGGTGAGGGGTGGGGCCAGCCAGTGGTGGGATCACCCGACAGGGAGCCACAGCAGAGGGCCCAAAGAGCTGCATGTGGCTCCGGAGCTGCAGGTTGCTGACCCCTGCCCTAGGCAGAATCTGAATGCTAATATTAATATTCTGATATTTAAGGAAACCTGAAAAGACCAGCAGCTATTTCTGTTTGTAGAAACACTCGTATCCTTAGAAGCAAATGTAAATAGGTACTAATATTATAATGGAACATTAGACAAATGTTTGTCTCTTTAATAAGAGAAATGGGAGGAAAAGCACAACTTCCAGTATATTGATCTAGACCATGTGTCAGTTTTGGAAGACAATTTTCTTTTTGCTTCTAAACTGCCACATATTTTAGCTGGGGAAGTTGGGAGGGGGTTGTTGTTGGAGCGGTAGAAAGTCACAACAACATTCCGTACTCAAGGACTTTTGCTTGCATCTGATGCAGGCTGCATGAAGATTGTATCCGGTGGAGTGTGAAGGGTTGATTGGACAATGTGATGAACTTGTGGGTGTGGGGCAGGGCTGTGAACTCTTAGTTGGGTGGGGGAAACCTGGAAGCTTTCAGATTCAGGTTTTCCCAGATGTGCCAACATGACATCTCTAATAAATTGGAACTTTGAGGAACCTCAGGACTCAGAGCTTTATGTAGTTGGGGGTGTTCCTTGGAACCCTGACATTCACGGGTGTCAAATTCAATCACATCACCTGATGTCACATTACGTATTGTGACTTTTGCCTTTGCGGAGCCGGGGTGGGTGTGGCCTGCATGTGATGCATCCAGCCCGTGGGCTGCCAGTTTGACACCCCTGATCTAGACAGATAAGGTTATAGCCTGAGTCAATAGTTTATTAAAAGTTGAACACTGTAAGTTAATAAAGGAAAGGAAAACTAAGCAGCTGTCAAGCATTAAACTGATTTCTCAATCTGGCTCTGTGGCAGTCAGCTCCAAATGTACAAAATATACATAGTTTATCTGGGATTCACAACTTTTGAAACAAGTTTTTATGAACTTCAGTACAGGTAGTAATTACTTACTTTGCCATGAATAATATTCAGCGAAACAAATCAAAACTTTTAAGAGTTGCTAGCCTGCTCTAGTAGATTTTAATTATTTAAATTTCAGCTATGAATACATAGAATTTCTGAAGCAGAAGGGGGGTGATTTATTTCTCCCAAAGGCTCAATATTTCCCATAAGCAAAATGTGTCCATTTTGATTGTGGCTTTTAAAAATAGCATTCAATTACTTTTCATTATTACAAATGTTTTATCTGCTTTTGTCAATATTTTGTCTCCATCTTGCTATGGCTGCTTATCTCCAGAGTACAGAGATAAGCCTATGGATTCTAATCATAAGCAAACGTATTCATTTATCAGAAAGCCACAAATGACTTACAAATGGAACATCATGTGCCTTAATAAGATTTCAGATCTAAAATATAGAGAATCAGTGGGAGCTTCCTAGTTCAAGTGTTTTATTAGAAGTTGATTGCTTAGAGGCTAAAATATGTAGATGTATTACAAGTTGATGTAAACATGAAATATCACTATGTTTCATTGTACCAGATCTGTTGTTATCAAATGTATCATTTAAAAAAAAAAAAAGATAACTGGCAGCTACCATTATAAGATTGGTAATTCTTATTCTGCTTTGCAGTATCTCCTTAGCCAGGAGAAACATGCATGGAATTTATGATTTTCCCCCCTAAGTTTTAATGTTGTACAAAGTGCCAAAGGGGTATTTAGTTTCAATAATATTTCAAATGCAGCCCCTCTTTGAAAATGCTTTGAGAAGCTTCTAAAGAACAAAATCTATCTTGCTATGGCTGCTTATCTCTAGGGTACAGATATAAGATTATGGATCCCATGGCTCTATGTTCTATGTGAGGTCTTTGCTTCCTCTAGCATGGCCACTGGGCAGAAGAGATTCTAGGGCAGGGTCAGATGATTTTATCATTACTTCCAAGAACTGTTGCATGTAACAGAAGAGATAGTGAATGCAATGCAAAGTTCTCTGTCAAGGCAAATATCAAAAACAAAGAGCACCATTCTTATCAAGGTGGGAGCAAATGGGAAGGCATTAGGCAATGAAGCTTCTTGTATGTTCTGGGTAGCAGAGTGCAGACTCTGTTTATCATCTAAGCTAGGCACACATACAATGATTTAACTCCACTGCTGAACATTTTTTCCTCATTTGGGAAAGCTTTCTGGTTGTAAGGAGGAGCGTTTGTAGTCAGGGAAGTTGACCCATCTTGCCAATCTATATTGCGAAGACTTATCCAGTTGTTCAGGGTTCTAGCTAAATGTGAGCAGTGTTGAAGAATTGTCTCTCTATGATTGATTTATATTGGATGTATAACACAGTCAACTGGTTTCGTTTGATTTAACCTAAATCAGAACCAAGCGTCGTTAGGACTCAAACTATCCTTCACAAGCACTAACTTTGACTGTACTTACACTCCTCATTAATCCTCTCATCTCCTACTCAAATATGCTAGGTGAACACAGCCATTAACTAAAATATTCCAAGTTTGCAATGCTGCAAGTTTGAAACAGGCATTCTGAGTGGCTCACCTTGGTACATACACACTATTGTCCTGGGATGACATGATTTTATAGTTTTGTCAAGAACTTTGCAAGCAATTGGTTGTATTAATCCATGTTGTTTCAAATGTATTGATATCTCAGATTAGTTCTGTAGTCCTCTAATCTAATGATTCTTGAGCTGTATTGATGCCAGTTGATAATAGGTGTTAAGACAAATGTTTACACTACATCCGTCTGGTGGGCTCTACTCAGTTGATAGCAAATAAACTTTTTTAAATGATATAATAATCAAAAATTGATTGATTGATGGTGTGCCATCTGGTGGGTAACAGCTCATAGCAACCACATGAACTATTTTAAGAATGATCAACCTGAACCTTTAGATTTTCCAGTGGTACTCCAATGACCACCTGAGTATCTCCCCTTTGCTGGTGGCTGTCATATTTTTCTCTTTTCAATAAAAAGAAGAATGCCATTTATCATGAATAAATAAAATTAGAATGATTTAAATACACATTAAAAGAAAAAAATGGACTGATTGAAGTGTTACCAAAAAGGGTTCAAATCCAGTATGTAACCTGTTTCCCTGAAAACAAAACACACCCTGATAATAAGCCCAATTGGGCATATAAGCGCATGCACTAAAATAAGCCCCAACCCCCCCTCCCCGAAAATAAGGCCTCCCTGAAAATATTTAAACACATGCACAGCCGGTCCCCACCATTTCCTCAGGTTAGGGTGACAAAGCGGGAAATCAGGTAAGATGGCAAGAGGAGTCCTGTCTTGCTCCACACGCCCCAAAATAATAAGACCTCCCCAAAAATAAGGCCAAGTGCTTATTTTGGGGTTCAAAAATATATAAGACAGGGTCTTATTTTCAGGGAAACACGGTAGATTCAATCATGAATATTGATTCTCCTACAGGATCACTGCTTTTGGTGACAAGAGTTCAGCTCCATTTGAAAGCTTTCTCATAACCAGTTTCATATGAAGGCTACCTCCTTCATAAGGTCACTGGTAAAAGAGTTGGTGCTTTTAAAATTTTATTTTCACCCACATAACTTAGGAAAAACAGTTTTTATTGTGAAATTTTAACCCTTTCTCTAGATCTTAATAAGGCCCTTATACAACCCAACAGGATTTTAACCCTGGTTGCTAGGAAACACTTTACATTTAATAATTTAAACTTTACTTGTGGACAGGTCATTGCTCTTTTAAAAAATTGTAGGCATAGGCTATCTTGTTAACCACTATATTTTGAAATTTCAAGAGGATGGGAGAATCTAAACTACATGAAACATGGCTGTATTTTTGTGAACAACTTAGGTATTTACATGAAGTCAAGCTGGTAGTGTAATGGCCTGGGTCCCCAAACTATTCCCTACCATCCTAGGTTTTTGTTTTCTTTTGTTTTGAGCTCACAAGCAGATTTCCAAGCAAAACAGTTGGCAATAGCCAACCACCATTTTTTTGTTTCCTAAGAATGCTTATTAAGCCTGTTCTAGGCAAAAAAAAAATCCTTAAGATTTTGTTGTAATTCACCACTTTCAGTGCTGAGTTGTTTCTTTTTAAAAAGGTAATATTAAACAAAAAAGAAGTGGGGTGGATTTCATAGAAAATGAAATTTCTAGGAAGTACCGTATTTTTTGGAGTATAAGATGCACTGGAGTATAAGATGCAGCTTAGTTTTTGGGGAGGAAAATAGGAAAAAAAAATTTGCCTACCAGGTATTCATCTGGCTAGCGTCCTTAGCAAACATTAGTTTGCTGGTTTTTATCCCCTGCTTGGGGATAAAAAACAGCTTCTAAAGCACAATTGATCTTTGGAGAGAGAAGCAATGAGAAAAGCAGGCAAACCACAGAGATTTCTTCACTCGCTAGCACCTTGTTAGGGCTGAAAAAATGCTTCGAAAAAGCTACATTTGGAGTATAAGACACACTCAAATTTTCAGCCTCTTTTAGGAGGGAAAAAGTATGTCTTATACTCCAAAAAATACGGTATGTATGCCCATATTAGTAACCATAATATCATATTTTGCTCATTAGGCCTGACCCCTTTTACAGTTAGAAAAACTGTAAAAGGGGTCAGGCCTAATGAGCAAAATATGATATTATGGTTAATATCATATTTTGATATTAACTTTCTGAATTCTTGTTAACCCTTGGAAATATATGCTTTTTGTCCATCAAACACCCATTTTTGTAACAACTTATAGACTGACATAGTTGGGTTGCAAGTGTGGGAAGTTCGTCATGATGTTCCATAAAAAAAAAAAGAAGAAGAAGAACAATGAAGCAAGTTGAACAGTGTAGGATTCTCATGGATATTGCATGGTTTCAGAAGGCAGTTCATGAAAAAATGGTCACGATACTCTACTATCTATTATAGTGATGGTGGATCTATGACACATATATCAAAAGTTATGTATTGCTGTTTTGACACAGCAAAGTTCACCAACATCTAGCAATAATTATTTTTGAAATCATGATTTCTGAAGGCCACGTGAGAATGGAGTGTACTCTTGTGTGGCCTCCAAACCCTCTGGAAGTTGTGCAAGAGAGTTGTGCTCTTGCACAGTCTCTGAAAACTGCACGAGCAATGGGGCATGCTTTTATGCAGTTTTTGGAAGCTGTGGAAGCTTTATGAGGAGGGTATATGCTCTCATGCAGCCCTTGAAGCCTCTGAATAAAGTCCAAGAATGGGACATGCTTTTGTGCAGTTTTTGGAGGCTGCAGAAACCATGGAAGAACATTCTGAAAGCCACTTCAAGAATGAAGGGCTCATGTGACCCACCGCTCCCTTGGTTGGCTACAGGGGCCTATCAACAGAAAAAGGACATTGCTTGAAGGTAAGGAGGGCACAGCAGATACTGAGGATCACAAATATGATTAAGCTGTACTTTTTTAAAAAAATAAATGAATATCTAAAGAATATCTCTTTTGTTCAAGGTGGTGTATGTGTGTGTGTGTGTGTGAGAGAGAGAGAGAGAAAGAGAGAGAGAGGGAGAGAGGGAGGGAGTGGGAGTGGAAGAGGGAGAAGGAGAGGGAGTGGGAGATATGAGAGAACAGTAGAGTGAAGTTAGGCATTTTCCAAATTTTTGAAACATTGAGCCCAAATAGTTTGCCATCACTAATCTATCAGGTGGAATGTTTTTCACCATTTCATTTTTTTCCCCACTTAAAAAAAAATGTTCAATAGAATTAAACTTGACAAATATGCAATAATGGATAGATACTTTTGCTGTAGGCGGCATATCAGCAGATTGAGGCAGGATAATTTTATGCATGTAAAGAAAGAATTACTCCCACTTTAAAAATGGAAATGAAGGGTCGTATCCGAGAATCTTATTATTGTACAAGTAAAGAAAATGACTTTGTTAGTCACAGATGCACCAATTACTTTAAATATGATCTATATTTGCACATGCAACATACCTACTGAAAAGTACTTGTAATATTTCAGGTGTATAAACTTTCCATATTAATAATTCTGTATAGAGCCATGCAGAATGGGGGAAAGGGTTGTATTGTTAATAATGTTAGTAAGCCTTTGACAGCACAAACATACTTACACTGCATAGACTGCCACACTAACTATGCTCACAAAATCATATTAACAGTTTGAAAGGACTGATGTATCGGGGAGATAATTACCAGAATGTGACAGGTGTCCTAGAATGAAAATGTTCTCTGTCGCATAAACACACAGACACAAATATATAAAAATGTTCAGAAATAACATATGCATCAAAATGTAAGAACATTCACCTAAACTAGAATTTTAATTAGTTTAAAATTAGTTTTAGATCAAATTCTCTATTTTATCAAGAAATAGATTAATCTCTATAATCTTGGGAGATATGGGCTTATGTGTATTAGATTTATAGCCAGAACACTGAGAATGTCTCCTACCAACAGACACATTTATTTCCCTGTTTAGAACCATAAATCCATGTTACTGTTTTCAGCAGCTGATTACATGCCACATCTTGGGGGGGAAAAATATTGAATGAGCAGAGTACCTAAACAAGGGACATTTTATGGATCTGCTCTTTACTATGCAGTTTTCCAGCCCACCCCATAATTCTCTACCCCCTCCTAATACTTCACAACTTGGCAATTGAACTGTCTTTGATTCCTAGAGATAATTGCTGAGTCCTTGAGGTCTGACAGGGCCAATAGGAGCCATAGAAGATGTTAAAATTCCGAACCTTTAGACCAGAGGTGTCAAAGGTGATTTCATTGAGGGCCGCATCAGGGTTTTGTTTGACCTCGGGGGGGGGGCATGGTCTGGGTGGGCACGACCAGCTTGATGTCACTCATGTTGGGGGTGCCTGTGGTGGCCCGAGCAGTCTGCCAGTGAGAATGGGCTCCCAAGCTCTGTTTTCAGTCATGACAGCCTCCTGCCACCCTCTGGCAGCAAAAATGGGCGGGGCAAAAAACTCCATTTTTGCTGGCAGAGGGTGGCAGGAGGCATGTGCGGCCTTCCCAAGCTCTGTTTTTGCTGGCAGAGGCACCATGGGCTGGTCCTTTGCTGTTTCTATGGCAGCCCCACGGGCTAGATCTAAGCATCCTGTGGGCCAGATCTGGCCCCCGGGCCTTGAGTTTGACACCCCTGCTTAGAACCTCTTTCCTTCTATGATCATCTATTCTTGTTTCTTCAGTCTTTTTTCCTAGAAAGTGGAGATTTTGTTGCGCAAGAGCATTGATACAGTTTTGATCAATAGCATCTGTGATGGGAAGATTTTCCTAAACTGCGTATTTGATTGTTCGGTTATGACAAAAGTCATAAAACAAATAGACTTGTTGGCTCTGTCATTTTTGCCATTGTTCACATGGCCATGCAGTGGTATTGCTACCCAGACTAAGAGTCCAATCAATATTTTCAATAAATTCAGGAAAGTAGTATAGACTGTTACCACTGTTCTTTACAAACCTCTTTTATAATGCTGCCCCTCTGACACTGAATAAGCAAGTATTTGTTTTCGGTGATGCCTTAGAAAAATCTCCTGGGGTATAATAAAAATAATGACTCCTTTGGTTTTTCTTTTTTTTTTCTTTTTAAGACATCCAAGAAAAAAAACAGAAACAATATGGGATGTGTATTTAAATGAACATATTATTTTTCTACATATTTTCTAGGAAAGACAGTTTGATGTTAGGCACAAGACTTGAAACCAGGAGACCCCGTGTTCTAGCCCACCTTAGATAAAGCCAGCAGGATGATCTTGAGCTGGCTTTATCATCCTCCCTGAATCCTAGGAAAGAGGCAAGAGCAAACCACTCCTGAATTTCTTGCCAGGCAATGAAGTAAGTTGTTTACCATTCAGCTGTAGCTGACTCTTGGCAACTTTATAGGCAAGTACTCTCCTTGCTACCCTGTCAAGAACAATTTCTTTCAGTTGTTGGATGTTCATCTTTGTATCAAGCCAATGTGTTTGCTGTTTGCCCCCTTTTCTTGTCCCTTTAACCATTCCTAGCGTCATTGACTTCTCCAATGAATTTGCATGCATGACATGGCCAAAGTAAATCAGTATATATTAAGAGCACCCTGATTTTAAGGTCATGTTGAAATGCAATTTCTTGGACAAGTAAGGCATAAAGGGAGGATCTAAATATCTTCAGCTGCTTTGTTTTTAGTCAGAAGAGGATGAGACTATCAGGTAAGGTATGCTTTTTAGAGGCTATGAACCTGGCCTAATTTCAGCCGTGTAGCTTCAACAGCGTTACACTTCCATAAAGGATATCTTGCAATATGTTTTTAAAACATAATTACTTTTTTTTTGGGGGGGGGGGTTGTGGATTTGAGGTGGGATTCACTTACCTTCCCTACCGGTTTGCAAATGTGAGCGTGCATCAGTGGTGGGTTGCCCCTGGTTCGGACCAGTTCACAAAAACCGGTAGAAAAACCAGCAGGAGGCTCTGTCATCAGGAAGCTTCTGCGCATGTGCGCGCGGCCCCATTGCGAACCGGTAGTAAAGGTAAGTAGAACCCACCCCTGGCATGCATGCCACCTTCCACGCATGCTCAGTAATAGTAGGTTTCACTTACCTTTACTACCGATTTGCTCGTGCTGAATACAATAGGCTAACTGACATGAGGATCCTATTTCATACCTACTTATCCAAGGATCAGGGCTATTACATTCAATATCAGAGTCGCAGGTAAGTAACAAAGAAAATAGAGTTTCATTTTATTTGGAAAAATGAATGTAAATGAAATAGGAGAGTGAAAGAATTAAACAGCTAAAGATAGATTGGACATAGACATTAACAGGAATTATACTATCAGATAAATAGAAAATTTTGAAAAGAATAAGAATAAAAGAATACAACTTGGAGAAGGTCATATCAATCAAAAACAAGCATCAAAATAAATTGAAATCTCTCCCTTTCCCCTTTCCCACCAACCAAACTTTTCTAAATTAATTATAACATAAGAATGAGACATGAACAGCAAAGAAAAGATAAAACTCATTATCCAACTACTTGTATCAATATCCAATAGCCCATCACTTCAGTGCTCTCTCAGTTTTGTAGATACATGGAAGGAAAGATTCAACGACATTTAGGTCTCTGGAGTACAAAGATCGTATATATATATATATTGGAATCATCACTGAATCTTTCCAAAGCAGTTCAGATCAAAGCCTGATTTGATTTGATGCCTCAAATCAATTTGAAGATTCAAAGATTTGATTAAAAATGGATGATTCCCTTTAATCTTCTTTGAATTAAATGACTGCTTTGAAGGTTCACATCATCCTAATGTATTTGGATTTTTTATCCCTATCTACAATTCTATGAAAAATATTTGTTTCCCCACTTTAGATTTTCTGAATTTTCCTGTATCTTTTCTACTGAATGATGTCAGATGTTGAACTTAATGATATACAAGCCTGAGATTTGTGTGTGCTTCATTTGTGTCATAGAGAAATCATCCAATGTGCAATGTACCTATGTGAAAAAGAAAATAACCCCTTAGTTCAATTCAGTGAAAGGGGTAACTAAGGCTAGTTTTGTAATACTTTCTTAAAACATTGGTTTTCCCTTCCTTTCCGTCCCCTTCCTTCCCCACCTTTCCCTGTCCTGCCCTTCCCTTCCCCTTCGTCTCTGAAACACACAGAAACACAACTGATTTTAAAGTTCCAACCTGAAATTCAGACATCCATTCCCTCTATATCTGTGATGGCAAACCTATGGCACGCATGCCACCTGTGGCACGTCTAGCCATATTGAAGGGCACGCGAGCTCAACTCCGGTACGCATGTGCACAATGACCAGCTGATTTTTGGGCTTCCTGGGCCCACCGGAAGTAGGGAAACAAGTTGTTTCCTGCCTCAGGAGGGACTCGGTGGTGGTGGTGGTGGGAAGGCTCATTTTTCTCTCTCCCCAGGCTCCAGAGCCTTTCTAGGAGCCTGGGGAGGGCGAAAATGGCCTTCCCCCCCCCGGAGGCCCTCCGGAGGCTGTAAATGGCCCATTTACCAAGTTCCAGTGGGACTGGAAGGCCCGTTTTTTGCTCTCCCCAGGCTCCAGAGCCTTTCTAGGGACTTCTATCTGTATAAGCTGTATCATTGTGAGTCTGGAAGATGGCAAACGGGGCATTTTTGGCCTCCGGAGGGGGGTGGGGAAGGCCGTTTTTGCCCTCCCTAGGCTCCTAGAAAGGCTCTGAAGCCTAAGAAGAGAGAAAAATGGGTCTACCAGGCCCACCATGCCATCGTGTCCCAGGAGCATGTGAGCATGTGGGGGTCGCGTTTGCATACATGGGGGTGGGGTGCATAGAATTATGGGTGTGGGCATGACGTGGGTGACCTCCCACACTCCCCCCACTTTTGGCACGCGATGGCAAAAAGGTTACCATCACTGCTCTATACTACTATCAGCACTTGCCAGATAGCATTCGTTCATCAGTCCATGTATCTCATCCTTCTGAAACAATAGCTTTTTAATTGGTCCATTCATCTTTTTTTAAAAAAAATTATCTACACTCCATTCTATAAATAGAAGAGTACTATCAAGAGCCTTGATAGTACAGTGGTTTGGTGCACCCTGTCATTAACACAGCTGCCTGCAATTTCTGCTGGTTCGAATCTCTCCAAGGCTCAAGGTTGACTCAGCCTTCCATCCTTTCTAAGGTAGGTGAAATGAGGACCCAGTTTGTGGGGGCAATAAGCTGACTTTTTATAAAATATACAAAAGAATGAAGGCTATTGCTTAACGCATTGTAAGCCGCCCTGAGTCTCCGGAGAAGGGCGGCATATAAATCAAATTAAAAAAAAAAAAATACAGCAACCTCTTGGATGCCACACATTTTTTCCTAATGAAGATGGGGGGAGAAGCAACCTGTGAAAATGTATTGCCTTATCTTCTGCCATGTTTTGATGTCAGCAAATTGTAGAGTTTTAACATTTGCAAGGACCTCTTCTGTTAGCATTGGTCCTTGTTGCCATTTTTCCTGCTTTTTTTTTTTTTTAGGACCCTGTTATTCCTGGAGTTGGGGTGACTGAATGGGGTTAAAAGTTTATTGTCCAGATGCCCTTCCTGATGCCCATGCAGAGTTTGCAGCAGATATTTTCTCTTTTATGCGCTGATAGAGAAACATCTGATGCTGTCTAGGATTGAACTCTCAACCTTCTGAATGGGAGACAAGGGTCTTCATCTTTAGGCCACTGTGCCACTTCTGCATTTTTCTCCCCTGCTCTTATTTAATGGGATCTTAAATGTGTTGTTTAGTGGTAGGGTCAAAGTTTAAAATTAACAAAGAAACCACGAAAAGGGGATATTTCCCATTTTCTGTACTCTTTGTAGTTTGGATATCTGCAGTTTGTCAAAAGAGCTAAGTACCAAATCTTTATACAATGAAGAACCACAAAGGCAAAAACAACACAGCTATTAACCACAGCCTACATCCAGGTGCTTTGCTACCAATGATGTAATTTTTCAAGACAGATTTTGAAAGATTGGTAGCATACACTATAATACTCTCTGGGTTGCAAGGTGGTTTCTTCCATTTAGGGATACAAGATAACAAAATAAACAAAGAATGACATAGACAATTGGAAAGGAAGACAAAGGAGGGAAAGAAGGATATATTATTTTACTTCTTCTAGCATCAGAAGACTGGTTTTTCAATCACAGGTTTTTCAAAAGCCTTCAATCCATAACTGATTAAGGTCTTGTCAGTTTCACATAGCAGGTAGAGGATACTAATCCACTAATGAAGGCCACAGAGCTGTGTTTATTAACTTGTGCTTTGCATTTGTTAGGGTAATAATGTACCACAGAAAAATATGCTCAGGAAGAGATCATTTAAGATACTCAAAAAGACAATGTTTGATTTTAAGGCCTGCCAGATGGGGAACATGTCCTCCTTTCCCTGGACATCTGGTAACTCTATTTCCACATCAATCTGTTATCTTCCTCACACTTTACAAGGGAATCTATCTGACAACTGATCCCTGAGAGATCCCTGAATATATTCTTCATCTTAAATCAAAATAGATTTCCCATCTTTTCATTATTTCCTCTCTTCAGGATATTCCCACTCGAACTAAATCAATTTGCCTTGATTTACACATGTCAAAGAGTGATCAAGTAGAACTGACTGTACAATTTCAGACAGCAAGTGAAAAGGGCAGCAACATCCATAGAAGGAATAAAAACAGGCAAGATGGCAGTCACAGTGTCACAACTGAAACGTTGCACTTTTTGTGTCCATGTCGTTATATAAGCGGGCAGCATTTTTACTGTGAGGTTGTGACCACCTATTTTGATCACTTCCCCTTATAACATTGCTGAAAGAAGGCTCCTGTGCCAGCCCCACTTTTTCCCCCTTTATTTGTAGTTACCAGAACTGGAATAATGAGGCTAGCTGATTTAATTAATTAATTAAAATAATTAATTAATATAGCAATCTAATTTTAAAAAGGGACAACCCTGGGAAATGAGGCCAATAATATGCTTGCCTACAAATACTAAAGATTACTCAAATAGAATATAAAGTATTGGATAAGATCACAAAGTATCAAGATCTGAAAATTGAAATTGAAAAATTATGGCATAAACCAGCTGTGATAGCTGAACTGGTTACCAGAACACTGGATGCTGTACCAAAAAATCTTGGATAGCACTTTAGAAAATATGTACTTTGACAAAAATTTCCACTTATCAATTACAAAAGGATAGATACACTGCTCGAATCTGCATATATACTAAGCTAATTATGACATCCTAAAACTTGATATGAACAATGAGCCAACACCAGCTAATGAATTAGCAGCCGTATCTTCACATTATTGTGAACAGATAATAATATAACAATTCTCTTTAGTCTAGCAGTTGTTAGTGACTATCTTTATAGCACCTGAAAGAGCTTTCTGATGGCTGTGCCTGCTGCTGGAACATCAGCTAAGAACAAAATCTACCGTATTTGTATTCAGCTGAAAATTGTGATTAAGAAATGTGAAACGGTAGTCACGAAAGTTCATTAAACAATGAAGTAAATAATTCAATCAATGCCCAACCAGAATTCAAGATCCATTGAGGGATGGAAAATCCAGGATAATAGCTAGGCTTGCTGTCAGCAAAGTGAGGACCAAATCCAAACCTTGTTTCAGTTTTAACTACTGCTATCGGAGTTATTAAGGCAGAATCTTTGGGACTACACTGAGGTTTCAGCTACGTGCCATCCAAACCATCTGGACAGAAATCTTTCTTAGAAGTAACTTTCTTCCCTACTTTACTCCCCAGTACTGTCATGAAAAGGCTTGTTTCTTCTAGCAGAAATTGAGTTGGTGCCATCCTCTGGAGCCGAGAAGAATTTTCATCTTGTTCTCCAAATCAGGTGCAGAAGAGTTCACCCTAAACCCTCTGCTTCCTGTTTGAGGCTTCTTTTTGAAATATTCAGCGTAGAGATTTTGATGAATCTTCTGATAACATTTCCGCATCAAAGCATTTCAGATTGGTGCTTCCAGAGAGCCTCTGCTTAAGAGAGGTCAAAGCCATCAATGTGAAATGAATGGTTTGGGGGAGAAGGCTCATTCGCTTGGGTTCGTGGGACTGTGAATAGTGTTAATACAGGAAAGCCATTCTGCCGGCATAAAAAGCTATCGGGCTACCCAGCCACTTCATCCAAGTCGGACTTGGAGCCTGAGTTACAAGAGGCAGCATTGCTAGAATAGCTTTCCCAAACCCAATATTATTTCCACTTTAAGAAAAAAAAAGCTTTGAAAGCAAATGTTTTGGTAAAATAAGCGATGACACAAAGAATCATCATTCTCACAACAAAAAGATATTGTAACATGTATAGTGCAGTGTATAGTGTATCTATATCCTGCAGCATCTAGAGTTTCTTTCCAGACACTCTACCTATAGGCTGAAGTGGCACAAACTCTTATTATTATTAAAAAATAAAAATAAAAAAAAAGGTCATCCAGGTTCCTGTTAGATATTTATAAAAAAGCTATCTCTGCCTTTCATCTCTCTAACTGTATTTTTCCTGCTATAGAAAGACAGCCTGACACATATAAATTTGTTGGCAGCCCTGGCTGACATGCTTTTATAAGAGCCAAACATTTTGCTTTCAAGCTTCCTGAGCAATCTGCTGCTTTCAGATCCAAATTGAGCAAAATGATTCCATGTATTTGTTGCTCCCTTTGAGACCCGTCTAACTTTAAAGGCAAGCAACATGGCAGGGAAAAGAGAGGAGGGAAAAGGGGAGAGAAGCCCTGCTCATCTATCTATGTTCATTCTTTTAAAAAAATCATTAGTTTCATATCTATAGCAGAATCATTATTCTTCCATACGATTTACAGCACTATATTCTTCTGTGGCTTCCAATGATCTTCCTTCTTTATTGTCTCTATCCATCCAAGACCTCCTGTGACTGCGTGGTTTCTCCCACTGCCATTTATGGTTCCACTTTCTTCCTTGGCTGTGCTCCGACAAGAAAAGAAAAAAAAATTGTAACTATGTTTTGGAATTGGCACAGCATTTCTGTTTAGGGCTAGGTTAGTCTTTGGAAAATAAGACTTTTTATTTTCCAAAACTCTTTGATTTAAGTCTTCAGCAGGCCATGGAATGAAGAAACATCTCTCTTGACCATTTGAATAGAAGGAATTAGTAACCAAAGAAGTAAGAGTGTTGTCTGAATCTGTATCTAGACATAACAGAAGGACACCTTCAGTTGTGTCCTTTCTCTCTAGTGGACTGTCTTTGGAGTTTTTCTTAATTCATGATTGTGGAACTGTTTGAGAACCACACGTTCCTTGGAATTTATTAGAGACACATACAAGGGAAAAGGTGCATGTGTCAAACAGAGTGTTAAAGTTCCAAGTAATAAATCCATAGCAAGCAAGACTCTGAGGCAGGTCGATTCCTCAAAGAATGCTTTTATTAGAATTACAATATTGGCACATATCCGGTGAAAACCTACTTTGAAGTCTCCCATGGTTTTCACCTAATTAAAAGTAAAAATTTTTTTTTACTTTTTCAAAACAATCAGTCACATGATCCAATCACAGTACAGGCTGGCAGCTGGGTGGCATCACTCTGCCTTCCTTTGACCAGGTGTGAGAATGTCCTTGGTTCCCAAGAAAAAAATATGTTGCTTTGGCTGCAGACACTCCTCTATCTCAGTTCCTCCCTCCCTATCCCTCAGCTCCAGTGTGGCAACACTGAAGCAGTCAAAATGGCTTCAGTTGGTCAGCTTCAGGGTTGACACACATACACAGAGGAATTCAGACTAAAATATGGATTCTTAAGAAAATATTTTTCTTAAACCCAATCTATTCATTTCAGAAATTTATTTCACCCAGCTAAGCTTCCTAACTTTATCAAATCTGAACAATTCTAAGTAGTTCCTTAATTGCTGAAAAAAAATGGCAGCTAAGGAGTACAGTATATTCAGGCCGGACAGAAAACATAGGTCAATGAACACATGATTGATATCAGCTTAGTGCTATGGTGTAAGCAATAAATGGCCATAAGGAAACTTATAAATATCGTTCAGATGCTTTCCAAGGTACACAACCAGGAAATATAGACCAGTTTTACACCCACTCATTGGTATGTGATATATGATAAAAGAGTTGCTGGGAGTCTATCATCATCATCATCATCATTATCATCGTCATTAAACCTTAGGAGAAAAATAGGAATTAAAATGCCATTCAGGAGGACTGTCAGACAAAATTACACAATTCCAAAAAGGAGATTATAAGACAGAAACTCAAAATAATCCTGCCTTGGTTTTATTTAATATAAATATGACCTAAGTCTTTCCCCTTTTTAAATGGAAATTTTAAATTTGGTTTTAAATTATTGGGGTTTTAAATTTGTTCAGCCAAATTATTTAATTCGTTTTATTCTATTTTAAATTTTGTATTTATATGTTTTTATTCTATGGCTGTTCACCGCCCTGAGTCCTTCGGGAGTAGGGCGGTATACAAATTCAATAAAATAAATAAATAAAATAAAAAAATGAGACAGAGAAAATTTCAGATAAGGTTTCAAGATTCTCTTATCTTACCTTACAAAAATAAAGAGCACAATTTGAACTCCTGCCATGCCTCTTTCTTGGTCTGGCCCACCTGGAAGGGCTGCTAGCCCTGAAAAACCAAGGATAATTGTAAATCAGAGGTCTTCAAACTTGGCAACTTTAAGACTTGTGGACTTCAACTCCCAGAATTCTCCAGCCAGCATAGCATAGAGTTGAAGTCCACAAGTTTTAAAGCTGCCAAGTTTGAAGACCTCTGTTGTAAATGCTGTAAGTCTAAATTATACCATAGCCTTACCCATTATGATGCATGTCCACCAAGGTATCACCTTTAGTTTTTAATTTTCTGCTTTGGGGAGCTTGGTTCAATATTCAGTAGCTCTCCTGATATCTCAATATTCCTAATTTCCAAGGAAGCAAATACAGTGCAGTACATTGCAAGAGTATTAAGTTCAGCCATGGCTTCAGTCATCATTTAAAAGAAATATATTATTTGCCTTACGGGGTGAAAATGAAGTGGTAAATATGCTAATGATCCATCAGACACTGTGTGCTGCGCTTACGGCAATTTTTACTGTCTTGATCTGAAATCTGGCTCATTGTAAAGTGGGTGACATCTTAGAGCTCATTTAGTCTAAGTCGTTTTTTGTTTTTTGTTTTTTTGGTGCAGGATCTTCTAAAGATCTTTTAACGGATGGTTTGAAGACCTCCAATAAATTGTAACTCACTACTTCATGTGTTCAACGAGTGTTGCTTTGATAAACAAAAGAATTTGAGGTTTTTAACAATGGACTTTTTTGGGAGTGGGTGGGATGGAGTTTTTGCATTAAATAAAGTGGTTGTCCTGTGCCTTTATTACAACTGCAGGGTTTCTTCTCACATTTCTATTCTTAATTTGCTTTGTTTTGCCGCTTTGTGGGTTTTTTAAAATATTTTTTTTTATAGTTACTACCCAAATCAATTTTAATAGAGATGCTTAGACATAAACTCTAATGCTAGGCTATAAAATAAGATACTTTCCACTAACGGCAGCATTTGTCTTCTTAGCAGCTCAGGTAAATTGTCAGCCTATTCTGCCTGCTTGATTAAGCTGGCCAACTCAGCTCTCCTGACTTTTTTTTATTTTCCTCCTGACCCTATGGTAATGAGGTGCGGAAATGCACTCCAATGTGAACTCTCTATTGTCTGCACTTTATATATCTCTCACAAGGTTACTATACGTTTTCATAAAGATGCCACCAGGTCATTCAAAAGGATTTCATGAATACATGATGGTTTGAAGCAGGACACATTCTCCTTGCTTGTTCAATTGACCCACTAGTTATGTCAGGAGGTGTGTGACTCAGTGGCTTAATGATGCTGGAGATGGTCTCAGCTTCGGTGGTTTGAGCCTTAGCACTGCAAGGCAGGGTGAGCTCCTGTCATTTGCCTCAGTTTCTGTCCACGTAACAGTTCAAAAACATGTTCTGTGCAAATACAGTAGTGGCCAAAATTGTGGAAACCTTTTGGGAAAAGTGTATTTTTGAGGTTTGGTGGCTAATAACACCATTTTTTTTTTTATTTTTTTGTTATTAGCCAAGAACACATTCCACTGCTGGAATGGCCTGGGAATAGCACAGACCTTACCCCAATTGAAAATCTATGGAGCCAACTAAAGAAACTTGTTAGTCAGAAGTGACCCAGCAATAAAACCCAGTTAATAGAAACAATCATTCAATCTTGGTTTCACATTATAACAGCAGCAGAACTTAAAGACTTGGTTCACACCATGGGAAGACATTGTAAGGCCGTAATTCATGCTAAAGGTTACCCAACTGATGTGATAATTTTTGTATATCTTGTTTTTTCTATGATGATAATTTTTGTATATCTCATTTTTTTCTATGAGTTTCACTTTTCTTCTTTATACTGTAACTGCTATTCTAATAGCAAATCCTTCATAAAAGTTATTGCATTACATTCTTGATTAAATTATCTTTCCATTGATATATAATTTTACGATACTACTCCCCCCCCCCAAAAAAATGGTATTATTAGCTAGTTTTAGAAAATATACTTTTCTCAAAAGGTTTTCACAATTTTGGCCACTACTGTAGAAAGATACCACTGTGGTGGGAATATGAGCTGGTGTTCTGTGCAGTCAGTTTCCTGATGGCTCTGAAGCTTCCTGTTTGCAGCATCCATTTGTGAGCTCCTGGAAGGAAGAGGGCCTTGGATGACACTGCATATTTCTGTCTGGCCCGAAGCCAGCTTACTCTCCTGTGGCGTTCCTTGGGAAGTGCACAAGTGTTTTCTATAACAGGGCTGTTACTGTGGCAAGCCAAATTATTACACTGTGATAATATTGTAGTCTCCTGGCTACTGTAACAAAGCCATATGCTAATAATAACAATAACAATAATAATAAACAACAACAACAATCGATGTCTTCTCCTGGGATTGCATAGGAAGGTGCCTGGCTATTTTAAAGAGTCACAGAGAGGTGCTATTCACCCTGTCTTATGTCCTGAAGAATCTTTGCTGAAATATTTTCCAAATACAGATACCACTTCAATAAGATGGTAACAGCGCTCTGTGATATCCTGCTGTCCACATCACAGAAATGTCTTTGGACAGCTCTGGTTCAATGGCCTTGAAACTGAGATGAGCAGCGCCCTCTATGGTCAGCAGTAGCATTTAGACTTATATACCGCTTTACAGTGTTTTACAGCCCTCTCTAAATGGTTTTACAGAGTCAGCATATTGCCCCCAACAACCTAGGTCCTCATTTTACCCACCTCAGAAGGATAGAAGGCTGAGTCAACCTTGAGCCTGGTGAGATTTGAACTGCCAAATTGCAGGCAGCCAGCAGTCTCAGAAGTAGCCTGCTGTAACCACTGCACTCTAACCACAGCACAACCACGGCTCAACTAGTGGAGTAAAATCTGCAAGGACTCCTTTACCTTTTTTTAAAAAAATAAATAAATAAAAGCTTTACTTTAATCATGAGCTGTAATATCAATTTTGTAGAATGAATTCTCTCATTTAAAAAAAAAAAGAAAGAAACAGTGAGCAGGCCGTTTAAAAAGGGTAGTGCTTCTGCCATTCCTGAGCTTTCTTTAAAAAGCGCTACAAGAATATCCTCTCTCATTCCTTCTATGCGTCGGATCAGAGGAGAGTGTCAGTTCACATACTGAAACCTTTGTGTGCTATCGTTTTACAAGACATAGGTCATGCTTGTCATCTTACTATTTTTGCACTGTTTTCAAACAAACTTTTACAGTGACATGTCTGAGTGATTCCTTGTATGCTAGAGCCAAGGGCAATGCCCCAGGCTTACAGAGTCCATGTAGGGTTTTTTTCCCCATTTTAAAACATCTATATCAAGTTGAAAGTATACCTGAATGAGGATCTTGAAAATGTGTATCTTTTTATTGGACTAAATATAATACCTGAGATTGAAGGAAGCATTCAAAACTTAGATGCAATTTTAAAACAAAACAAAGAGGAATCTTTGGTTTCTTAATCTACTGCACTGGTCTTTCCTAACTTGAAACTAACCTTCAGATGTGTGGATCTACAAATTCCCTAATTCCCAGTCAAATTGGCTCTGTTACAAACCCACTTCTCAAGAGCATTAGATCAGAAGAGGTTATACCTACTGCATATGTGTGCTTTTTATTTGTTCAAAATGTTTACTGTTGCTGACATTTTCTCCCCTCTGATTATATGCTATGTTTTATTCATATGGTTGTTTTAATTTTCTGTTTGCTGCCCAGAATTGTCTTGCAGTGAAGGGAGATTGTATAAATTGAAATAAACAAAACAAACAAACAAACATGTGACCAGACATATGGGGTGGCCTGATGAATGATAGAGAGATGAAGATGATAGATAGATAGATAGATAGATAGACAGATAGAGAGAGAGAGAGAGAGGGAGAGCACAATAGCACTTAGACTTATATAACACTTTACAGTGCTTTTACAGCCCTCTCTAAACAGTTTAGAGAGTCAGCATATTGCCTCCAACAATCTGAGTCTTCATTTTATCCAACTCGGAAGGATGGAAGGCTCAGTCAATAGATAGATAGATGGATGGATGGATGGATGGATGGATAGATGGATAGATGATAGATGATAGACAGACAGACAGACAGATATGGATGGATGGATGGATGGATGGATGGATGGACAGATAAAAAAAATGAGAGGCCCTGTTGTCCTGTAGAGCCTGCCACCGCTTGTGGGGACTGGTGAGAATGGTAAGACTCAGGGAGTAAATCAGGTGGAGCTGGCTGACTGGGGAGGGGGAGATCATGCTGCTCAGAAGCCGCCCCCGCCACTGCCTCCCCCCCACACAGAGAGAGAGAGGTTGGAGAGCTGGGAGAGGTGAGGCAAGGCACCCCTCAACGTGAGTGATGTCGAGTTGGCCATGCCCACTCAATCACATGCCCACCCAGTCACATGCCCACCCAGCCATGCCTACCCAGTCACATGGCCACCAAGCCACACCCACAGAACCGATTGTTTAAAAATTTGAATCCCACCACTGATTTAGGAATAGTGTTGTAGCTTTGTCCACACTGCAGATCTCTTGTTGATGAAATCATATTGATTAATTCAAATGAAAACTCTTGTTTTATGAAGTTTGGTTTGTTGTCTATGTGAAAAAGATGGTGTAGGATGCCATTCAAGAAGAAAATAATACTTCTTTGGGGAATTACCTAGACATTGAAAACTGAGGCATATTGATTTATGTGATCCCAAGAAAATATATTAATAGTTAGTAATATATGATATAGTTGAGAATAAAGGCCTTTCTACCTCTATTTTTAATTTTTTTAAAAAAATATTTTTCTTACTATATGTAAAAAAAGCAGAAAAAACAATGAAATAAATAAACGGTAAAATACAAAAAATAAGTAAGAAAAAAGTCCCTGTGTAAAACTATATCTCAGTTTTTAAACACATTATTAAATTCTGATGGCATACAATAATATTGCTTAGTCTTTCCATTACCTCATCAGATAGCCAATTCATATGCAGAGAATAAATATATTATTAGTTTAAGAAGGTAAATCCAGGATACCACTGTTTTTTCACTGTAAATAATATAGACTAATATTTTTCTTGCAACCCTTTCAAAAAATAAAGGAAATGGGAAAAGAAAGAAGAGGAAGAGGAAGAGAGGAAGAAGAGAAGGAAGATGAAAAGAGGGAGGGGGAGGGAAAGAAGGAGGACAAAAAGGAAGATAAGAAAGCGGAAATAAATAAGTGTAGAGTGAATACATACCTTTAATCAAAGATGTTAAACCAGGTATTGCAAAGTATTTCCATCAAAGAAGAACAGTTTGAGCCTATAGTCCATGGATAATAAACCTGATGTTCTTCATACACTAATAAGTTCTGAATGTTTAATACATAATTTGATATCACATTAGCATCTTTAAATCTTTTTCTTCCAGGCAACATATTAATCAACCCTTTAAATGTTAAACTAAATTAGGACAAGGATGAGACATCTTGTAACTCTAACAAATCAGAGTGGTCATCCAACTTCTACTGAACATCCTTTGTGGCATTGAAAAATAATTGGTTAAATGACATATGCCTTAAAGTCAAAGAATATGTATTTAACCCATATTGAATGCTCAGTAAATCCATAGCTTCTTCATATATTTTAATCAGTTTTAAATTTCTGATATATAATTCAAAATGAAATTCACATATTAGAAGCAGAATACTCTTTTCAATACAATATTTATAATTTTTGGATATTAAAGTGAACCAGAGATACTTTGGTAAGGTATATAGTTGTTTATTCCTTCACTGTATAATTCATATTGTGAAGCCAATCACCAAATCTGCGGTATCCAATAAACTTGGGAAAATATTTTTCTCTACTTTCTCATCATAAGAACATAAAGAACAACATAACATCCTTTAAAATCTTTAACTATTGATTTGTTGAAATAAAATATCCCAGCTCTTCATTCTGAACCATCTCCCTGCCTGTATGTTTGGCTATGATTTTTACACATAATATTCAATATTTGACAACTGTAGTCTTAGTTAATAAAAGAACATTACTGCTGATCCTGGAAGTAAGCATAGATGGAAACATTAAATATAAACCATACAGGAATGTTCTCATTTTTGCAAAGACTTCAAGAAGGAAAATGCATAAAAGATACAACACCAAAAAGATTTTTTCCCCTTCCAATTCGTTCTTCAGTTTTTTATGGGAGTAGAAGGGAGGATCAAATAAATTCACCAGAAGTGTTTCAGATATGGATCGGTTTCATTGATTAACTCTCTTCAAGAAATGCCTTCACATGTAGTTTTCATATGTGAGGAACAGTGAACAAGCCTTCCCTTTCTAATTTGCATTGCAACATCATTGATCAAAAGATCCAGGATGATAGCAGTGGGAGTCTTGGGATGCATTCAAACATTTTATGTATTAGTATCCAGGTATGACCATACCTGGAATAAATCCTTAGTAAGACCACATCTGGAATACTGCATCCAGTTTTGGTCACTACATTACAAAAAGAATGTTGAGGCTTTGGAAAAAGTGGAAAGAAGAGCAATTAAGATGATTAAGGGCCTCAAGACAACAACATATGAGTAACAGTTGCAGGAAATGAGTATTGCCAGTCTAGAGAAAAGAAGGACTAGAGGTGACATCATAGCAGTATTCTGGTATTTGAGGGGCTTCCACAAAGAAGAGGGGGTCAACTTATTCTCCAAAGCACCATAGGGCAGGACAAGAAACAATGGATGGAAACTAATCAAAAAGAAAAGCAACCTGGAATTAAGGAGAAACTTCCTAACAGTGAGAACAATTAACCAATGGAACAGTTTGCCTTTAGAAGTTGTTGGTGCTTCATCACTGGAGGTTTTTAAGAACAAAACTGGATAACCACGGGTCTGAAATGGTATAGGGTCTCCTGCTTGAGCATGAGGAAGACCTCCAAGGTCTCTTCCAGCTCTACTCTGATTGATTGATCAATTTCCATATGTATCAGGACTCTAACTAAAGCTTTGAACCAAGTTTTCCTTCTATATTCAGACTATATTTTTGGACTTCAGCAATGTCTCCAGTGTAACTTGGAATAGCGAGAGGCTACTGATAATTCCTTACTCACTGAATCCTATATAGGAATGTATCGCCAGAATATGGTGGTTGAATACCATTCCCATGTTCTAATGTTTAAAATATTATCTCATTGTAATAGAATAGATTTTCTTTAAAATATGTGAGAAACATATTAGTTTTCTTTAAATGTCACTCCAGTTATAGGCATAAAGACATCTAAGTTACTTCTGGAATGAGTTTTCTAGAGTTTCAGATTGGGCTCAGCTAATCGATTGAGGTGTATAATTTTGTAGGGTTTATATTTCTTGTGCTGTAAAATACAGTCTAAACCCTTGATCTATATCTTTGTAAATATGATTATATACAGAAACTTTATGAATGATATCCAATCGCCACCTTCGTTGTTAATAATACTCTGAAGAAAGCACAGGGGACACCCATTTTTCCTGAATAAAATAGGTTTAGGGAAATCAAAACAACCTCTACAAAAGAATCAATTGACTTTGTCATTCAATTCTTTCCTGAAATGATATTTGCAAGCTACTTGGGATTTTCAGGCATTATATATGCCTCCTCTGTGCTTTTAAAGTACATACAATTCTTGTATAGACACTATGCAATGTTGACTGAAACATATTTACCTGAAGCCTTGCTTTCTATTTTTTTTATTATTTACCTAGTTATATTTGTAAATATGGTAGCTTCTACCATATAACATTTCTAGCTGATTAAAAACACATCCATTCTTTTAGATGAGCCGATATTAGGCATTCAGAAATCTCTAAGTCAGTAATGGCTAACCTTTTTGCTGTCACGTACCAAAAGTGGGGGGAGTGCGGGGGGGGGGGTTGCGCATGTGTGTGCCTACACCCATAATTCAACCCCCCCAGACCTGCCCCCCACATGCGTGTGTGACCCTCTCTTCGTTATCCCTCCACTTTTGGCACACAATGGCAAAAAGGTTACTGGTGGGCCCAGTAGGCCTGTTTTCCACCATCCCCAGGCTCCAGAGGCTTTCTTGAAGCCTGGGGAGGGCGAAAACAACCTTCCCCACTCCCCAGAGGCCCTCCAGAGGCTGGAAATGGCCCGTTTCCTGACTTCCGGTGGGCCCAGAAGGTCTGAAAATCAGCTGGCTGGCACACGCATGCATGCTGGAGTTGAGCTAGGGCAACACTTGTGTGCCCACAGATATGGCTCCAAGTGCCACCTGTGGCACGCGTGCCGTAGGTTCGCCATCACGGCCAGGGCCGGATTTTCCTATAGGCTAACTAGGCTTCAGCCTAGGGCCTCAAGATCAAGAGGGGCCTACACAGTGGTGGGATTCTGGGGGTTCTAGGGGGTTCGGCTGAACGCTTTGTTAAATTGGTGGCTCGCCTGCCCCTCGCCTCCCACCCGCGCGGCGCCAGCCTACCGTAGCCAGGGGTGGGCAATTGTGGCTCTTTTACAACCTGTGGCCTTCAACTTCCAGAATTCCTGAGACATCTTGGCTATCTCAGGAATTCTGGGAGTTGAAGGTCACAGGTTGTAAAAGAGCCACAATTGCCCACCCCTTCCCTAGCCTGAGTTCTGCTGCCTGGGATCCACATGGGTTGCCACGTGGTTCCCCACCGGCTCCGGACGCAAGAGAGCAGGATGGAGAAAGCAGCGTCCACGCCTTCACTCACCCTCACTCTCTGCTCTGTTGGATCGCCAGCCGTTCGCTTACCCCGCCCACTCCCCATCTATTGCTGCCTCCGATGGCTAGAGGAAAAAAAACTTCAAATTCTTGCCGCGGGGCTGCCAGTGGTGCAGCCGAACCCTTTGTTAAATTGCTGGCTTGCCCCGCCCCTCCACACCACTATTTATTGCCAATAAATAGTGGTGGGCAAGGGGCAGGGGAGCCAGCAATTTAACAAAGGGTTCGGTGTTTTTTTTTGTAATTTTATTGGCCCATGGAGCTTCAGCATAGGCTAATTAGCCCTTGCTTAGATCGGCTCCCGACCCCCAGCTGATTTGCTCTCAGCTGTTTTCCTCAGGGCTCTTCTGCTTGCTTGGAAAGAGTGCTGATTTTTTCCCCCTATCTATGCTTAAAAACGAAAGAGAAAATAAAGCAGGCTGTTGGTTTTGCATGTTGGAAAATTAGGCAGGCAGATTTCTTTTCTTTTTCCTCACCAAAAAAGGTAGGTGCAAACAACGGGAAATTTAGGGAAAAAGAGGAGAGTTCAGGATTTTAAAACACAAAAGAAAAAAAGCTCTATTTAACTAGGGAATTGTAATAATTAAGATACTATTAATTGTATATTTCTGAAAGCAGAAATGGTTAAGTTGTGGTTTGGAGGAATATATGGGGGAAATTATTTGGTTTATTATTATTGGTAAATATAATTAATGGATTTGTAAGAAATTGGATTGCATGGAAATAATTGGAATATTCATGTTCATATTGATTAATATACAAAAAAGGTAGTTATATAACTAATTGATTTATATTAAAATGTTGAATTTATATTAAACAACTAATATTACATAATTAACCAATGTGAGGATGGATATAAAAATAGATGACAATGGGAAGGGGTATAATATAGAATAGAAGGGAAAAATTGAATTTGATTAAGATTAGAGATGAGGATGAAGGGTAATATTGGTTTTTTACAAAAATAGATGAGGAATAAATATGGCAAAAAGGAAATATAGAAATTGTAAATTTAATTGAAATGACTAAACACTATTTAAATTTGTGAACCGGCCAAATACTCTGTTCAAAGAAAATACATTGTATGTTTGTATGTCAAACTTTTAAACTATTTTAAATTGGAACTGTTTTTAATTATGGCCAAATTATTTAATTATTTTAATCAGTTTTTTAATCTTTCTATGTCTGGATTTTACTTTGGCTGTGCACCGCCCTGAGTCCTATATTGGAGAAGGGCGGTATAGAAATTAAAACAAATAAATAAAATAAATAAATAAATGTGTGTTTCTAATTATTGTTATTTATTCATATTTGTTCTCTTTTATTCTTTAAAGTTTAACAATTCATTCTTTATCTTAATATCTTTATATTTGTTTGGGGTTGGCTTTCTTCCCTTTCATCTTTTTTATTGTACAGCAATCTTTCTCCTCAAACCTACCACCTCTCTCTTTTCTTTCCTTCTTGCTTTCTCTTCCTCCCCCTCTTCTTCTCCTCCCTACTTCCTCTTCCTTTCTCCTTCTCCTCTCTTCCTCCCTCTCTTACCCTCCCTCCTACTCTAATTTCCCTTCCCTTCCTTCATCCCTCTCTATTGCTGTATCCTTTTATGCATATGGACTACTCAGAGGGCTGAAAAAGTTATTTCTGACTGGTCCTCGCACTTTTGACCAGTCCTCGAACTTACGACTGTCCTCACATTTTACCTTTTTCGCCCTATCTTGTCACAATGGTGAAGAGAAGCAGTTGTGAAATGAGTGACATGGTTGTTAAGAAAGCTGCACGGGCATAAATGTGAGGATGGTCATAAGTGTGAGGACCAGTCAAAAGTGCGAGGCTCAGTCAGAAATGACTTTTTTCAGCCCTCTGAAAAAAGTCTATGCACATAGCCACGCCCACCCGGTCACATGACGAGCTACCCATGCCTACACAGTCACGTGACCAGCTAGTCATGCCCACCCAGTCATATGATTGCCAAGCCACACCCCCAACTAAGCCACGCCCACAGAACCTGTTGTTAAAAAAATTGAATCCCACCACTGGTGAAAGGGCCTCATAAGTGGAATAGCCTAGGGCCTCTTTTCATCTAAATCCGGCCCTGATCACGGCTCTAAGTGATTGAAGGTCTTGAAGCATCTAGGAGTCATTGTGGCACAATGGTTAGAATGCAATATTGCAGGCTGACTCTGCTTACAATCAGGAGTTTGATCCAGACAACTTGAGGTTTCCATCATTCCGAGATCAGTAAAATGAGAACCCAGACTGTTGGGGCCAATATACTGACTCTATAAACCACTTTGAAAGTGCAGTAAAGCATTATAAAGCAAAATATAGGTCTATTACTATTGCTATATAACTATCTTCCAAAATTCTGCAAGGACATGGCTAGCATAATCACTGCTATTTCTTATACAATGTTTCCCTTTAATATATTGGCTTTCCCTCACATCTGAGTTTAACATTTGATTTATATGGGGCTCATTTCAATGTGTTGCGTCTGGGTGGCTAACAACATCTAAAACAGTGGTGAAATCCAAAATTCTTTACTACCAGTTCTGTGGGCATGGCTTGGTGGGCATGACATGGCTTTGTGGGCATGGCAGGGGAAGGATATTGCAAAATCTCCATTCCCACCCAACTCCAGGGGAAGGATACTGCAAAATCCCCATTCCCTCCCCACTCCTGGGGGGAGATTGCAAAATCACCATTCCCACCCCACTCTGGGGTGGGAACCTGCTGGATTTCACCCCTGATCTAAAATCATAATACAAATAACTTAAAAGCACAACATGTATAATTACAGCCAAGAAACTGACCTTTTTCAAATCAAGCAATAAACTCAGGGGGAAAGGCTTAATAGATTTTACAGACTTTGACACAGCTCTTGGAAGGTATTGGCTGATGGAGGAAAATGCAGTCCAATTTATGAGATCACAATTGTGAGATCACAACACACTAAAAAAAATGTAACTTGTCTTTTCCTTTGGTTTGTTCTATGGTTAGGGGCAAGAAAGGGAAATTCTGTAGATACCCATTCCACAGAAATCTGCTGCCATTAAGGAATGGCTTCCTGAAAATTTTTTAGACCAGCCTCTTTTTTGCTCTCAGCCACTTAAAATAATGTCTTAAAATTCAGTCAAATTTGTCACCGTATACAGAAGCCTTCATTTTTAGCCTTTTTCTATGTTCACATATTTTGTTTTGATGTTGATTACCATTCATCACTGTAATTTACCGTGTTGTTTAGATAAAATGGAATGATAAATATTTTAGAATATAATCTTCAAATGAAAAATCAAATATAGCTGCCTTGCCTGAAGTTAGTATGCAAGTTCAGTTTCTCATCAGAATAAATTATGTTGGTTTTCCTGTAGTGGTTGTCCCACTTTTCCCTTTCATCATATATCAATGACATATATAGCTTTTTAAGGTCTTTTGGCTTCATGCTGTACTGAATTAAAATTTCCTTTCCTGAAATCATACTGTAGCTATTCAGCATGTTAAGAATGTGATTCACAGCTGACCTGCACATCCTCATAATACTTAGTTGGCATATAGAAAATAAAATCTAATCAATCTCTCTCTCTCTCTCTCTCTCTCTCTCTCTCTCTCACACACACACACACACACACACACACACACACACACACACACTCCTGGATCATTTCTAGAAATTCATCAAAGGAAAGGGGCAGCCTTTTCATATTGTGATTGGTAACCTATATACTACTAAAACTCTCGTGTCTGATTGTTTGTAACAGTAAATTGGATGAAATGAGGCATTACATGACTTTTCTGGGATTTAAATTTGGAAGTTGTTGCCACGTCAGTGCTGCCATGCTACAGTCAGCCAGTCACATGATTGTTATTTCCAATGTTTTCTGCCAGTCTTTTACAAGGAAAGTCATTGGGGAAGCTGGCAGGCAATCATTCCTGCTCCCGCTGTTTTGTTTTGTTTTTTGTCCATTTGTCCAAACTGATTCTCTGTTTAGAGAAGCAATTTATCTCTGAAATAATGAATCACAAGTTGTCTAGTAGGGTATCATGTCTCTTTACAGGACATTCTATAACATTTGCTACTTAGAAAAAAGCATTGGGCATCAGTAAAATGTACAAAAAATATTACGTAACTCCTGCTGAGTGAGTTTCCTCATTTTCTTACCTATTACACATTTATTACTACTATTTGAGCCAATTCCCATGGATTCTGATTAGGACTGATTTGAAGATTGAATCATGAATCTACTGTGTTTTGAAGTTATGAAGTTTTGAAGTCAGAATATTATAAATGTTCATCTTGTACATGATCGGTGTCTATAATCAAGTAGTTCTAAATGATTGCTGACTTTTACCATTGCATGCATAGCAATTTGAAAGTTTCCCAAAACCAGAATAACTTATCTATAGAATTTCCTTTGGGTAAATGATAACTTCCGATTTCATGTTCCATTCTTCCTTTGTGCAGGAAGCTGACCTGCTAGAAAGGCTGAAATTCATGCATCCTTGTGTCTTTCTCATCTTGATAACTCTCAAAATACAGATGTGATGCCAATAAAATAGGCATTGTTACAATACATAAAGAAAATTTAACCAAAATGTTTTATTGATACATTCTTGGACAATATCACAGGATTGAGAATATGGAAAGGGGGGAGTTTTGCAGCAAAGATTTGTTCTCACTAAATTGGCACATAAGCAGCAAGATCAACGAAATTACTTATTACAAACAGTATAAAACATACATGCTTTTTCCTTAAAATTCTTTTTTTTTTTTTAATCACACGGGTCAGTCAATTGGGCATCAACAAAGAAGGGAAAAGAAATTCAAGACATGTAAAAGCCATTTTCTTTCTCCCAAACAGCATAAGAATTATTGAAATTATTGCAAAATTATATACTTAATGAAAAACAAAAATAAAAAAAAAATCAGAAAAGTAGAAATACAAATACTTAACATAAAATATGAACAAATTACACTACTGGCATGCATTCCAAATACTGAGACGACCTCTATCAAAGCTCAGCAAACCGTTCTGCTTTTTCTGTTGCCATCAGAATTGTGAAAGGCAGAGGACGAAGGTGGAGGTGAGGAACAAGGAAGGGGCTCGCTTAATCAGCACAGTTTTTGGTCTGAGACTTTTTTCTCCCTTTTTTAAAATAATAATAAAAAAATAATGTATATGAATTGTAAGTATTCCATAGTGATCATCCATGTCACAAATATAAATGCTTCCCAATCTTTGGGGGCTGGGGGTGTCCTTTATTTATTTATTTTCTCCCTACTTAATGTGCTGTGAAACGAAGAGAGCTTGCATGAGGCTGTGCATTCCAAACCATTGTTAATCCTCCGAAACAACGTAAATGGCAATATGTGAAAAGAACAAAGAGAAAAAAAAATAAAAAAAAAAGAAGAAAAGAAGAAAATCCTCACAAACTGTACAGAAAGTTGAAAAACTTGCAGTTTGGAAGTACATATAAAGACAAAAAAAAAAAATAGCCCCTTGAAAGTCACTTTTGCCAATTGCAATCCACCGAGGAGATGCTGGGCCAACGTTGCATGTTGGAGCTCAAAGATTTTACTCCCAAACAAAGAAAAAAGGTCCAACATCACAGCCTAATGGCAGTGCCAGTGACTTATTAAGCCAAGAATATCGTAAGAATATTTTCATTGAGCAGCTGTTCGGAATACTTGGATCCTCCATGATAATATAAGTGCCTGGCCTTTCAACTCTTCCAGCAGTACATACTCAGCAGCTTCAGGAGCAGGCCTACATAAGGTTTGGTGACTGAATGGATGAAAATCTTCATCCTCCCATGATTCCGTCTGATGCAGCGGATTAGATTACCAGGTTGTTATAACTGACATACTTCTTTTTTGCGGCAGGGCCTAAGAGGGAAGAACAGAAGAAAACAGTCACAAATAGAAAAAAAAAAAACCTGAGAAAAATTCTGTGATGGTATATAGTATACATATTGCCGTTTGGAAAGTTTTATTGCATTGCAACAAAGGTACATTTTTCACAGTGGTATCTAAAAAAGGCAGTGAATATAACTTCATTAAAAAATGAGCTATTTTAGAAAATAAAATGATAGATCCTCCTTTGGCGTCTCTAAACATTTTTTTCCTGATACAGTATGCTTGCAAGATATAATATAATAAGAATGTTACTCTTCTTATATATTTATAATTCATCAAATTCATTTAAATAGTTTTCGATATCACAGTCGTGACTCTGAATGACTAAGAAGTTAAACATTTTTTTAAAAAAAATAGCAAAATGGTCATTAAAGATAAAACCAACAAAACAACTGACAAGAGACCTTTGAATGGGCCATCTCACCTCTCAACCTACAAAACCTGGAAGTCCATGCTCATATTTACATTGTTTTTTTAAAAAAAATAAATAAAAAGTTTTATGTCAGTGATCAATACATCCTGGACAGTGGTGGGATTCAAATAATTTAACAACCGGTTCTCTGCCCTAATGACCAGCTGGGTAGGCATGGCTCAGTGGTCATGTGACCGTGTGGGTGTGGCCAACTCAACATCACTCACGTCAATGGGCGCTTTACCTTAGCTGTTACAATGTAATAAGGGTTAACCACAGAGGCAGTTTCTGTAAGCAGGGCAATAAAGATTAGGCTAGAAACAACACCAGAATGTTTCCTTCCTGCCTTCCTTACAGGATTAGCCCTGTAAAGTGGAAAAAAACAAAATAAGGCAACAACTGGTTCTCCGAACTGCTTAGAAAGTTAACAACCGGTTCTCTCGAATAGGTGCAAACTAGCTGAATCCCACCCCTGATCCTGGATGAGCCCTGATACAACATGAAGACCTTCATATGAATTAAGAGTGTTCTTGTCAAAAATGGCCTTTTTCAACTGAAAACTCCTATTCCAATTGTGTAACTGTTTATTTATTCACGATTAGTAGTATCAATAAATTAAGCAATAAGAGAAACAAAGGAAATATAAATATTATTTTAAGAACACTTGCCCTTCCTCCCCTGAAAGATGGCTGCAACTGCAAAGGGATGACTTCAAGACAACTTTCAAACTAGGGCACAGGATGGAAACTATATTGATCATTCTTATCAATGACATATTGAAGATGGGTAGCACAACTATATCTGTCCTGTTGGATCTCTTGGTGACTTTTGAATCTATCAGCTTTATTATCCTTCTGGACTGTGAAAATTGGGTGGGGTGAGGGTTGAGGGACCACTTTATGGTGAGTCCATTACTTCTTGAGTTGATAGTTTCAGTCTCTATGTAATGGGGAAGAGAGGATAAAACTTGCTGGCCAGGAATGCACAAACCATGACACAGGGGCTCAATATGACCACCATCCAAAATTATCCATCTCTGGTCCCAAAAACAAATATATTCACCCAACTATGAGTGAACTGAAGATAATCCTTACCACCTCCACAAGCTGCCATTTGGTGATGACTTCACCAGTCGCCTCATCATGGGCAACAAGCCCCACACCTGGGACTGGTAAGAATGAGCTATCAGATGGAGAAAAAGTGGCAGGGGCCTCTGGCCCCCATACAGAAGAAAGTTGCTAGCTCCTGCTTTGGGCATCGGGCCCTCCAAGGGTCAACCCTCTCCACCATTTTATTTAGATGAAGTTGTTTAAAGTTATTGATTGGTTTGAAATAAAGTATCATTAATATGCCAATGATACTTAGTTGTACATCTCTACCTCAGAAGCTGAAGAAGCTTCTTGGATGAGATGTGAAACATCTTCAAAGAAAAACAAGAAAATCCATTTTCCTCTTGAAAAAGCACCTTTGCTTTTTCAGAATGACTATCTCAGAATGAATGGGAGGTACAGAAGAACTCTGGATTCAACGTCTGGAAAATGTCAATATTTTCCAGGGTTAGAAGAAACAGTTGGAGATGAAATAAAGATGCTCAGAAAGGAACCTACTAAGTGACCTAAGCAGGAACCCCCATGTGTCCCTACAACCCAACTTCAGATTCTGGTGCTCACTTTCTGAGTCACCATTCAAATCTTGGAGAATCATTACACTCTCTCCTCCCCCACAGACTTTGCAGCTGTGCTGATGAAGATCCAAAGCTTGGAAGAGAACATCTTTGTCCTCCATTGTTATATATGTCCATAAACATACAAGCATTCACTCATTTTCCCTATCACCATTATCTTTTCCCATCTCTTCCTTCCTATCAAATTTAATTACCATTGTGTGCCTTCCTGCCCTGTATTTTCCAAATGAAAATTGTTGGAGGCATCTGAACTAATGCAGTCACATTGTTCTCCAGCTCCAATAATTGCTGAAATGCATGCCAATAGATGAACTCTGATGCTTTCTCCATTGTCAATCAACTACCAGTACATAGTAGAAAAGAAAGGTCAAAACTACAGTAAAGGGTTCACAGGTTACAGGGAAGTCAGCCAAGGACTATATGTGGCATGTGACCTACAATTTGCAGTTATACTGTCTGCCCATATGCCTGGAAATAAAGCCACTGATGTCAATAAAATTTACTTCTGAATATGCTGCATCGTGCTGCTAGTAACTAAGCAGCATGACAAATTCAAGCAAGGTTCATCCAGTGTACTAAACCAAGAACAATGAATCCCTAATTGTCAGTTTGGAGAAGAGATTTTTGTGTCATTGATAAAAGATTACTTTCTATTCTGTTTAGAAAAAAAAAAGTCCTCTTGAAAGAGTTTATGTAGATTTTACATTTTGAAGATACTTAATATACCAGCCACATTCACTTCTTTTTATCACTACAGTATATCTCTTGTTTCTATCTCCCCATCATGGCCACCAATAAATTGTATTTGAAACTGTCAATATTCACTCTCTGGCAGACAATAAGATGAAAGAGACAAAATTATCACATTTCCACGATTTAGAACATTTTACCCCATTGTGCTATATGCACATATAAATATTCTACAATATTTATTCAGACAGGCTTGAATTCCATCATACACACACAAAAAATGGAATTATATGATCCACTTGGGGGCATCATTTAGGAGTCCCAGTGAAATGAATGGTGATTATATTAAAGGAAAGCTGCCTGGCTGGGCACCAGTTTAATTCCTCTTCTGAATCTGTGTTGGAGCAGCTGCAGGCTGATTATTTGTGGCTGGGGTGGGAGGAACAAAATCAGCTGTAACATTTTGGGCATCTGTTGCTGCAAAATGCCATAAATCTAATCTGATACGAACACCTGGTAAACAAGATCCTGAAAGTAATAATAGCAATTGCATTAGATGTCATAAAAGGTATATACAAAATGGTCAGAATGGATTACACACCAAGTTCAGGTTTTGAAGCTTTGCAGTAAGTGATATGAAATGAAAGGTTCAGAATCACAGTTCAGACTCTGCAGTACACATGTTTTGTTGTGATGGTGTCAAGTCACAACAGCCTCACAGTAAATGTCTCTGAAATGGAATGAAAGCTATTAAAGTAAAAATTGGGTGTCAAGTATTCCAAGATAAATGGTAAAGCAAAACCAAAAACATAGGTAATAAACAAATTTTTTGTAAGTCACCCAAAGTCTTTGGGAGTGGGCACCATACAAATTTTCTTAAATAAAGAGGAATAAAAACTGTTACCATATGTATGATATTAGTATTCTAAATACAATGAGTTTATCATAACAGAGTAAGTAAGGAATCTCTAGTTAAAACTACAGTGAAACAAGATTTCAGAATTTGCAATCTATAAGAACTATTCTTCCAGTTATATTTTATTGGCTGGTATTGCTTTACAAGCAGGTTTTTTTGCTACTTCACATAAATAGCAGGGAATTTTTTTAGTAATTTCACAAGTATGACTCAGTGCAACATTGATTTTCTGCAGTTTGATTTGGTGAGTCATAAAATGAGTGTATTTAAGGGTATCCTCTGTTACAATTTGCTCACTCACAACATGTCACACTGTCATAATCTAGAACCTACAATTTGTTCCTGAATTTAGATTTGTTTAGGGGGGAAAAAGATTTCTCTAGGTCTTCTGGAGAATAGCACAGTATACAGTTCCTAATGAGGAAAGTGTTTATTCAATTGAATATACTTCTTTCTTTGGCTAAAAGCTCATTTCAATCCTAAAGCAAACATAAAAAAGCCTGCTTCCTTTGAAATGTAATTAAATAACATCGTAAGCATGATAATTTGCAGACGTCTAGTGGCTTGGTCTCTTGACTTCAAACTCATTTTCTACTTCCCATCAATTTTGTTTGCTGTGCTTTTAAAAGCATTTCTGTCTTCCCCTATGCGCTTATTGGATTGTGCTTGGGTTGTTTCCTTTTTATATGCAGCTAATTGCAAGATTTGGTAAGGAGGTGTTAGATGATTTTTTTTTATCTCATTTAACCATGTGAAGAAACGTCTGAACTGCAAGAACATTGGTGACCTATACCATAGCTGACTCTAGTACGTACTCATGGCAGACAATTTCCCTCTCCTAGCAGGTAGATGTTTTTGGAACAGAGTAATAATGGCATTCTTATTAACATCTGCAGCAGGAAATAGTCGGTTATCATCAGTTGAATATTGGTCATTCTCATGAAAATGCAGGCTAGTGTTGAATAATAGATAAACAACCCTGCAACATGACCAAATCATCTTCAAACAGAACATCAATGCTATAATTTTCTTTATTTTTTTTTTCATTTTGCATAAGATATATGTTTAATATAATTTAATACAAATTAAGCCTGGAATGTTTGATTTTAATGCAATCCTTTAAGTGCATTTAATACAATTTAGTTGCAGCATTTAATAGTTCTGTTTCTCACACAAAGATAAGTGTATGAACCAAAATAGGACTGAAATTGGGAGAGAAATATTTGCCTTTATTTCTACACACTGAACACTGCCCCCAGTTCAAGGAAAACCTAATTTCTACCACAAGATTTAATATTTCACACAGTTATTCATATAATTTTGAAAAGATTCATTTGCTGTGTGTGTAGAATTGAAGTAAACAGAGAAACAAGAGGTCTTGCTAGGGAACAACAAGAACATGATTTGTGAGATTGACAGTTAAAGTAATTTCATTTCTGCAGTATTTGTTTGTTTGCTTGTTCCATTGTATCTATCCAGAAAAAATTAAATAATTTACAACATGAACCCTGCTTAATGCATACTTATTAATTTTCCTGACATGATTGTAAGACTTCTCTTATGAGATTGCTTTTAGCTATACATTAAAGTTCATCTAAGGAATTTAAGGCCAAAAAAGTCATCATAGCAAGATGATATACATTTTGTTTTCTGGTTAAATGACAATCAGAATAGAATTATAATAATGATGTTTTGTAAAGGACAGAAATGAGGCACTAAAGATTAAGAGAATGCACGCTGCAGTACAAATAAGTATCCATGAGGAAGTTACTTTCTAGAAAAAATGCAAATGGAAACCAAGTAGTTTTAACAAAGAAAGTACCTGTACTATCCTTGAAAGTACTATCCTTGAAATAAACTTAGGCCAGCATTAAAAACCATTTCTCACAAATGGCTACAATTTATATGATACTGAAGTTTATTATATATTTGTTGATTTAGGGAAAGGTTACTATAAAATGAATTATGGGATCTTTAGCATGGTTATGGAGCTGAGGTGTGGTACAGTTAAGAGCATGGGTAGAAGAGGTCATGGAATTTTGGAAGAAAAGAAGGCAGGAATGTACATGGAATGCCTACCATGTAGAAAGAAGACAAGAATCTGGGATGCCACTTTGATGCAAGACAAGATACAACAGATACTTCTGGTGGGAATATCTGGTGGGAGTATTGTACATAAATGATGCATTTTGTTGATTGAGAAAGCAATGATTCTCACATAATATAGGTAGCTTGTATGAAGCAATATGGATATGAACACTGAGGTATCAAAGAGCAAGATATTTTATTCCACAGGGAAAATGAAGAGCATGATTGCAAGTTATGCATAAATGACAAAAAGAAAGTGGATGATTTGTGTACTTTAGTAGAAAAGTTATTGAAGATAGGGAAACATAAAATAAGAACACAGCTGAGAGTGAATTGGCAATGACTGATTGTGAATTGTATAACACTGGTAATGGCTGAGTGGGGAGCATATACAAGTAGCACACTCCGATAAGAAATTTTCAAATCAGTCTGTTGGGCTTTTTACAAGGAGAAGCTACATCCCCCCCCTCCAATAGTCTTCTCTTGGGACCCTTAACTTCTGCCTTGAGGTCATTTTCAATTAGCAATAATTGCACCTTAGATAAATCTTGTTGGCTACCATGCTAAACTGGTGGGCGTCTCTCCTCACATCGTTATTAACATTTATCAGTTAAACTGGTTATATTCCAAAAGACTTGAGGCTTAGAATAGCCATATCTATTTATTTAAAAAAAGAAGAAGACCATAACAACAACCTGGTTAATTATAGTTTTATTAGCCTTCTGAGTATGCTTAGGAAATAATATACTAGACACTTACATCACAAACTACAAGACTGGATAGAATCAGAAGTCTAATTGGGAATGTGTAGGCAGTATTTATAAAAGTGAGGTCAACAACAGATCATAATTTCATCCTTCGTCAACACTCAGAAATGTAAACCTCCCTGCATGTGGCTTGTTTAAATGTTAAAGCTGTCTTGATTTAAAATCTAGAGCAGACCTTTGGAGGAAAAATGTAATGATACATCTATTGATAGGCCCCTCCTTTTTCTGCTACAGAATTTATATTCAGACACTTTTCTAAGACTTCGATTAAAACATGTCAAGGCAAAATCTTGGGCACAAATTCTATATAGCATGAAAGTGGGAATTTATGCCAACACAAATGAATGGGAGCTGGTGCAGATGAAATTCTTGATAGCCATCTTTGCTTCCCTAATGGGACAGCCAGTGCCCATCTTAGACTGGAGATAGGAATGCCTAAAATTCAGCTTGGAGTTTGATGGTTAATCCTCAAAAGCACAAATTTTTCATAAGACCTGCCACCTTCAATTGTTGCTTGAACAGGAAATTGGTGAGAAGGCAGAAGGTTGCATAGAAGATTTTTTTTGGGCACCATTTTTAATGCCATTGGAATATATTCCAACTAAGAAAATGCTAATCCAAGGAATAAATGATATGAAGCATCAAGTTAAGTAAATAGATTACGAACTTTGGGTTGTTAATGTCCATGAGAATCATCAAATTATTTATATGCTATCACTTTTCCCAAACTGAGAAGAATACTTTTTTAAGTTAGAGAAAATGTTAGGATATTGAATTTAGTAGCTGGAACAGTAAAGTGTACAAAAGCCGAGGTGGCGCAGCTACTGCAGTACTTCAGCTGACTGCTAGTTCAGCAGATCAGCGGATCAAATCTCACCGGCTCAAGGTTGACTCAGCCTTCCATCCTTCCAAGGTGGGTAAAATGAGGACCCAGATTGTTGGGGGCAATATGCTATTTAGTTTACTGTCTTTGGTGTAAACCGCCCAGAGTCCTCGGAGAGTGGGCGGCATAGAAATATGACTAATAAAATAAATAAAAGGCTAGCACAAAAAAAAATTGTAATTGATTAGATAGAGAGTGCTGTCTCATACATGATGCAATCTACTCTATGATTGGTTGCTGTAAGTATAAAGGGGGTGTTTCCCTTTTTTCCTTCCTTTTTCTTCTCTGTGTTCTGTATAGTGTTCAATTTACCACATGGTGTTACTGTGATCCTGACTATCTTTTTTTGTGTTTTTTTTTTTAATGGATGATGACAATAAAGACTATAAGTTTGTGTTTGTGTCTCCGACTTCATCTGGACAGCTGCTGCGCAATTCCATGACAGAAAGCATAATTCCTTCTATCTTACTGCAATACAGATATGCTAATGTCCCATTAAATTGAACATGGATGTTAATGAGAAACTATTACAGTGTATATTTTACAGGGTCATTTGGATCAATCTCTTGGTGCCCCTATTGCACAAAGTAGCTACAAGGTTGGTCAAGCACTTCAAAAGAAAGCTTTGTAATTCCTTTTAGAAGAGTTGAAGCCTCCTAGCACTTGCTTAGTAACTTTAGCAAGTTTTATGTTGCTGCAATGGAAATAATGCAAAAGTTGGTACAGGGATGATTTTATTGCCTTTTTGTCCAGTTCCACAATGTTGCAGTTTTATAAATTATAGATGAACTATTAAAATACTTTCTAGTTTTAGGAAGTATTTTGAAATGGCTGTTGTTTTATTATGCTTTATTCTAGTTATAGATTTTAAGTTATAGGTTTAAGGTTTAAGATCGTTTTAAGGTTAAAGTGTCACATTTCTGAGAATTACTATAATCTCTGCTATTTCTCTTTTCTCCTTGAAAGGATCTTGTACCTGAATTGTTGCTTTGTATTTTCTATTTGCCTGTCTCACTTTCATTTTGTGCTGTTCCTTGACTGAATATAGATGACCTGAAATGCTGAGGTTCTGCTAGATCTGTGATGGCGAGCCTATGGCAGGCACATGAGCTGTTGCCGCAGGTCAGCTCCACCACACATGCATGCACCCTCCCACAGGCCAGCTGGTTTTCGGGTCCCTGCTGTGCATGCCGCGCATGACGGAGCACATGTAGGAGATGTGTGTGCATGCGTGGGGGTGGGGTGTGTGCCAGGGGCACACAAGCATGTGTGGGGGGGCACAAAGGGGGTGTGCATGTGTAGGGGTGGGGTATGTATGGGCCACACATATGCATTCACAGGGGTGAGCCACACGTGGGTCATATGCGCATGTGCGAGGGTTGGGGCGCGGAGGGATTGCACGCACACTGCATTATGGGTGAGTGTGCATGCGTCTGCGTTTTTGCTTACGCATGTGCTTTCAGCACAGTGCCGAAAAGGTTAGCCATCACTGTGCTAGATGGAGTGCTTAGAAAGCATGGCAAGTGCCACATGTGTTACAATTGGTCCATGGAAATAATGGCAGGAGATAAAATGAGGAGGGAATATGGCCTATCATTAGAAAATAAATACATTGCATCAGAGGACTATCTTGGAGATGTATATTCACTAAAGAAAGCTTCTGGAAGATGTTTCATAATGTGAAAATACAATTTTATTTTAACAGATTTTATAACAAGAAGCAAGACTCATATAGGTAAACTAAGCTTGATCCACTTTGTAGTCAGAATAAGAAGTCAGTCTATATAGAGAACAATCAGTTTATTGAAATGGAATTATTTTTGCAGGAGCAACCCTCTAATATTATTTCTATGTATGTCAACAAAAATCCTTTAACTCTTGCTATCATAAATTGGGAAAATTAAGAGAAAAGCGTGGACCTACAAAATATTTCCTGCATGAAATTACACTCTGAAGCAAATAAATAAGTAAATAAAAATAATTACCACTGCCAATGCAATTAAAAAGAAGAGAACAGAACTCAATAACAGAGTTGGAAGGGACCTTGGAGGTCTTCTAGTCCAACCCCCTGTTCAGGCAGGAGACCCTGTACCATTTCAGACAAAGGATTGTCCAATTTCTTCTTAAAAAACTTCCAGTGTTGGAGCATTCCTGAGGTCCTGAGAGGTTCTGAGGTTGTTGATATTTTGACAGGCTATAGTTAGTAAGAATTTACAAACAATTGAATGCTATTTTTTAAAACAATCAACATGCCTATTCTTTGCTTATATGCTGTCTGTTCTCAACAGACAGCATATAATTTGTAGAAAATAGATAATATTTTACATTGTGCCATCTGAACTATGGAAATATCTATCGTGTGTATGTGTGTGTGTGTGTTTATATATATATCTATAAACAATGCAAAATAGGGAAAAATAGGAAATCTTAAACAATTTACAATTGGCTAAGAGCATGAAAAGCCACTAATTTGCAGAAGAAATTACTGAGAACCTATCAGTCCATTACTATTGACCTACATATGCTTACAATCATGTAAAAAGGGATGGCTACTAATATAAGGCAAATGCATCTGTAGGCATATCACATCCTTTAGTAAATCTTTTTAAGTAAATCAATGCAGGTATAAGCCTCATTAATGGACAAAGACATTAAACTTTTCTGAGGAAATGAAACTCAGAGGCATAAACTCTCCCTGGGCAATGACCAGAAAAATAAAGCCAACTTCATTTTACCGAAAATGATGCTAAAAATAAATTGCAAATATACTCAAGAAGAGATGAAAAACAAATGAGACAGGAAAGTAATTGCATCAGTGCATTTAATCCTCTGTTTGGGTCATCAAAGCAAAAGTAAAGAAATGCCTGACTAATCTAAAGATTATAGGCTATGGTCTATAGCGGGTATTTTCCTCTCTCCCCATCAGTCTCATCAAAAATTCCTTCTTCAAATGTGTTATTTAAATTCCAAGACAAGATCCTATTGGTGCCAAGGGATTGGAAGCCTTTTTAAAAAAACAAACAAACATGAGTTTAACTCAGTAATGCTTCCACAGTTTTGAGAAGCAAACATCTCAGAACATCAACCAATGATTATTAGGGATGATTCTAAATAAAAAAAAAAAGAGGGAATTAGGTTTGATTCAGTCAAATTTTACTTATTCTTTATTCTGAAGCAAGAATGTAAGAGGAGGTACCATTGAAAGAAAATTGTATATCCTCATACTTTGAGCTAGGAAATGATTGGATTAGATGATTTTGTTATTTTTGTAGATTGTCTGCTCATCCTCATTTTCTACTAATCATTCAATTTTGAGAGCATGTTGTGGATCTGTCACAAATAGGCAACTAAGGCAACTATGAGATTTTCTACTTCAAGGAAGATCAATTAACTAGAAGGTAAATGGATGGGAATGTTCCCCGCTACTCTTCCTGAACCTCTACCATTCCTTAGTTGCCTTCTGTCTTTTTTTGAGGTTCAAGTAGCTCCATTTTCAAAGTATATAGCTATAGAAGCATTTCTCAACTCTGGTGGCTTTGAAGATATGTGGACCTCAACTCCCAGAATTCCCCAGGTAGCATGCTGAGCTATAGTGTCAGCCCTACTAGTAGACCAGATCAAGAAATCAATTCCACAGAAAAGCTAAAGCTACTTTTGTTAAGATTGACTGAGGTAACAGAAACTTGCAAGTCTTTTCCCCCATTCTCTGCTTTGGTAATGGTCTATACAAGTGATGGCTAACCTTTTTGCCATCGCGTGCCAGGAGGGGGGGCGGGGGGGGGGGTCACGTGCACACTTGCCCACACCCATAATTCTATGCGCCCCACCCCCACACATGCACACATGATCCCCCCCCCGCTCCTGGCACGCGATAGCCCGGTAGGCCCGTTTTTCTCTCTTACCTGGCTCCAGAGCCTCTCTATAAGTCTGGAGAGGGTGAAAACGACCTTCCCCAGCTCCCCGGTGGCCCTCCAGAGGCCAGACTCCTAGAGAGACTCTGGAGGCTGGGGACAGCAAAAAAGTCACTTCCTGTCCAACTGGAATCATTTCTGATCTCCGGAGAGCCTCGGGTGGGGAAGGCCATTTTCGCCCTCCCCAGACTCATACAGAAGCTCTGGAGCCAGGTGAGAGAGAAAAATGGGCTTTCCCCACCACCCCCCAGGTCCTCCGGAGGCAGGAAACAGCCTGTTTCCCTACTTCTGGTGGGCCCAGAAGGCCCAAAAATCAGCTGGCCAGCATGCACCAGAGCTGAGCTCACATGCCCACTGATATAGCTGTGCATGCCACCTGTGGCACATGTGCCATATGTTCGCCAACATGGGTCTATTCTTTCAAAGTTATCTTCCTTTCTCTTTTCCACAGCCACCTACAGCTTTTATTTTCCAATCATGCCTATGAACCTCAAGGCTTGCCCAATTTTGTTTGAAACAGGTAAGGCTTCTAATTTTCCCCCTCGTACAGGAACACTTTAAAATTAAAAGAACCAGGTTGAAAAGAAATAAGGAAGGATGCCAAATCAGATATCTTCAATAACACTCATGCCCATAGGCAGTAAGATAAGCATCAACATAGTACACAACTGATCTGAAATTTAAATTCCTGATTAGCTACTGACCGCAGGTAAAATTATCTCCAAAACTAACTTGCTCAAGATTCATGTGAGGAGAAAATGGGATAATTTACAACAATATCTGAGCAACTTGGCTTACACTATGTAATTTTTTTAAAAAAATATTTAGTCTTTGGTCTAACTATGCAGTCTTTCAGTTTCTATGGATAATTCAGAAGATTCCACCTTATTCTTTTCAGCAGATCATAACCTTATCATCCAAAGATTAGAAGACCAGCATATAAACCTGCCTTAGGTTCCATTCCACCACTAGGCAACATGGCATGGATGGTACCCCTGAAATTAAACCTTAAAATAAAATACAGTTTTATGGAAAATCAAAGCAAAAATCTTATAAGAAGACTGCCAAATCTTGCAAATCTTGGTCTGGGTCCTGTCCATTAAAAAGTATCATCTGATGGGATTTAGAAAGAGAGGCTTTTCAGTCATGTTGCCCATCCTCTGGAAAATCATCCTGTGATGGAATTACTGGTTGAAGAAGAGGGGGCCCATCCAGGAGGAATAAAGGGACATTCCTGTTGGAGTCAGTTTGGGGGAAGAAATGTCTGAAGCTTTTATCTGTAACCCTTAGGTTATAGAAAAGGAAGATAGTCTGGCGAGATTCTTACTATATAGGTGGTCAGCAATAAAATATCTATTTGGGCCTATTGATTCTGGTTCTGGAATGGTTCTGGTTTCCTGCATCTGACCTATCCCTCCTGAGATTAAACTTGCTCAATCCTTTTGGTCTTTCACAAGGTATTAAGATCTTGGCTTTTCCATCTAGCCTGGGGCCCTGGGACCATGGATGACCTGTTTCATGGTTAATTGAAATGAGAGTCATTATTAATTCTCTTAGGACCTATTTTATGCTATTTATGTTTTATTGTTTTTAATTTTGGTTGTTTTATTTTCATGGTGTTTTTAATTGTTAGGCACCAATTGTTGGAGTCAAGTATATGAGATAAGCAGCTATATATATTAAATGAATGTATTAAATGTATTAAATGAATAAATAAATGAACAAATAAATTCTTGTGGACACTGAATGCATACACTGTATGAAATTCAGTGGTATGAATCAGAAACTACCAATAATATATTTATAGACCATCAGTCATTAATATGAGACTCCAAATTGGTAACCATTGCTCTAAAATGTTGCATGCTATCCATTATTATGGAATGGATTTGCCTCCTTCTACTCTTGATGATATTTCTTTCCAATGTATTCTAATACCTTTCTGTATTTTCCCCCTGATATGAATAAATATGTTTTTCTACTGTATCCTTCCCATTACTTTCAGTAAATTCTTTTAAAGGAGTTTGTTTTCGATAATGCCATTATTCCTTATTTAACTGCAATATTATTCCTGGGCTTTAAATTCAGTAAATATAGCTATTGCAATCCTAGGTCATTTTGTCTATTTAGCTTATTTCTCTTTTAAATGCATTTCAGCTACTTAAAAATAAGAAGACAGAGAAACTGACTGATGTTTCCATCTAAAATCTTAAACTAAAATTTTCTTCTAATACTTTGTTCATGAAATATTGTATCTCACAATAGTAGGTCCACTGCTAACTGAATACTCTATCTCTATATCTCTGTCTCTATAACCCTACCTGGCATACGGTCTGATTATTTAAGGGATTGCCTGTCTCCCAAAGCATCTGCTTGGCTGATTCAATCCTGTAGGGTTGATGCATTCTAGGTTCCCTTGATTAAACAATATCATCTATCAGGTCCTCAGAAATCAGAGGTGGGTTTCAGCAGGTTCTGACCAGTTCTGGAGAACTGGTAGCGGAAATTTTGAGTAGTTCAGAGAACCGGTAAATACCACCTCTGACTGGCCCTGCCCTCATCTATCCTCTGCCTCCCAAGTCCCAGCTGATTGGGAGGAAATGGGGATTTTGCAGTAACCTTCCCTGGAGTGGGGAGGGAATGGAGATTTTACAGTATCCTTCCCTGCCATGCTCACCAAGCCATCCCATGCCTACCATGCCTACCAAGCCACGCCCACAGAACCGGTAGTAAAATTTTTTGAATCCCACCACTATCAGAAATACACCATGTATAAAAAGGTTACCCTGAGGTCTGAATGGCACCCATTCAGTTGTTGTTTAGAAGAGCCATGAAGAACTGGATCTGCATCCAGGCCTTCAGTGTGGGAGAGTGAGGCCCCTTGCTTCATTCCATCTGGTCTATCATGCTTGCCATCTTTTTTTTTTAATTGGTTTTATCATAATTTCAATGTTTGATGGCTGTGAGCACCCTAGAATCTTTGAAAGTTGGCAGCATAGAAGTTTAATAAGTTGTTGTTATTGTTACTTCTGATTTTCAAACCCAGAGTATCAATCCTTATAAAAATAAAACTGGAATGCAGTAGTTGTTAAGGTCATGTCAGTGAATATTCTCAGTCATCCAGCTAGAGTTATCTGGAAGTTGAGTCATGGCAACTGGACTTCTTTTCTTTTCTTTTCTTTTCTTTTCCTCTTCTCTTCTCTTTCTTCTTTCCTTTCCTTTCCTTTCCTTTCTTTTCTTTTTTTTTTTTGAAATATTTTCCTGCTTATCTAGGTAGCTTCATTAGTCCCTTACTGTCCCAGACTGAAGAAGCTGCTTAGATAAGCAGCAAAAAGAAAAGAAATCCAGTTGCCGTGACTCAGTTTCCAGATAGTTGTTATGGAGCGCTCAAAGCAGTGTGCCTTGGACTCCTTGACTGTGCCTGTTCATTAATTAAAAAGTAGAATGTACTCAATTCTAAAGGGATACAAAGATAAGGTGACCAGATTTTAAGATTGGTAATGAGGGACACCATTGTGGGCGTGGCTTATTTTGTGGGCGTGGCTAGCTGGTCATGTGACCGGGTGGCCATGGCTATGTGTATAGGGACTACTCAGAGGACTGAAAAAAGTCATTTCTGACAGGTCCTCGCACTTTTGACTGGTTCTCACACTTATGACCATCCTCACATTTATGCCCATGCAGCATCCTTAACAACCATGTCACTCATTTCACAACTGCTTCTCTTCACCATGGTGATAAGATAGGGCAAAAAACGTAAAATGTGAAGACAGTCGTAAGTTCGAGGACTGGTCAAAAGTGCGAGGACCACTCAAAAATAACTTTTTCAGCCCTCTGAGTAGTCCATATGCATAAAAGGATACAGCAATAGAGAGGGATGAAGGAAGGGAAGGGAAATTAGAGTAGGAGTGAGGGTAAGAGGGGGAGGAAGAGAGGAGGAGAAGGAGAAAGGAAGAGGAAGTAGGGAGGAGAAGAAGAGGGGGGGAAGAGAAAGTAAGAAGGAAAGAAAAGAGAGAAGTGGTAGGTTTGAGGAGAAAGATTGCTGTACAATAAAAAAGATGAAAGGGAAGAAAGCCAACCCCAAACAAATATAAAGATATTAAGATAAAGAATGAATGGTTAAACTTTAAAGAATAAAAGATAACAAATATGAATAAATAGCAGTAATTAGAAACACACATAGAAACATACAATTTATTTTCTTTGAACAGAGTATTTGGCCAGTTCACAAATTTAAACAGTGTTTAGTCACTCCAATTAAATTTACAATTTCTATATTTCCTTTTTGCCATATTTATTCCTCATCTATTTTTTTAAAAAAAACCAATATTACCCTTCATCCTCATCTCTAATTTTAATCAAATTCAATTTTTCCCTTCTATTCTATATTATACCCCTTCGCATTGTCATCTATTTTTATATCCATCCCCACATTGTTTAATTATGTAATTATGTAATACAGTTGTTTAACACAAATTCAACATTTTAATATAAATCAATTAGTTATAAAACTATCTTTTTTGTATATTAATCAATATGAACATGAATATTCCAATTATTTCCATGCAATCCAATTTCTTACAAATCAATTAATTATATTTACCAATAATAATAAACCAAATAATTTCCCCCATATATTCCTCTGAACCACAACTTAACCATTTCTTCTTTCAACACAATATACAATTAATAGAATCCCAATTATTACAATTCCCTAGTTAAATACAGCTTTTTTTTCTTTTGTGTTTTAAAATCTTGAACTCTCCTCCTAAATTTCCCATTGTTTGCAGTTTTGCACCTACCTTTTTTGGGGAGGAAAAATAAAAATAAAAATAAATCTCTCTCTGCCTCATTTTGTCACCTTGCACCAAAGATCCTGGTTTCGGTTTCGTTTCTGCAGCTTAGCTAGGGGGGAAAAAAACTGCTTCAGGAACTCTTTACACTGATTGCCTGTAGGGCGGCCCTTTGAAGCCCCGGGCAAGAGTTTAAACAGTTTTTTTTTCTTCTAGCCATCAGCTGGGGCTCAAGAGGCAGCGGGACTCAGGAGGCAGAATGAAAAATCGGGACTTTTTTGAAAAGCCGCGGGACGCAGGACAAATTGCTAAAAATCGGGACTGTCCCGCCAAAAGCGGGACGTCTGGTCACCTTATACAAAGAACATTTGCTCCAATATAGCTAGTCTAGCACAGAAAAATCCGTAGTTTTAAGAGCTAGTTCTATCCACTCTCTTAAATTGAAAAAACATATGCTAAAGAGATGTTGGAACAATCCTACTGAAGACTGTTTCCAGCTTTCATTTAATGGCCTGCAAATTTTCTTATAGCAATGTAACAGAACAAGCAGTTTTAGGCCTCACATATGATACATATAATATCAACTAGCAGTAACTATGGCAACAATTCATCTATCTCCTTATTCAAAAGCAAGTGAAAATAGTATATGAACTACTTTCATGTATGATTACACAATGTGCTGAATTTAAATGAGTTTTGGGGGATAATCAAAAGCAAATCTGATCCTTATAACTAGTTTGTATTCCTATGGCAATTATTTCCATACAAGCAACATTTACTAAGATTTGGGCTGTACAAAATTCAGTCACATTTCTCACCCTCCTACATTTTATTATATTTTCAGACATACTCTTCCTACCACAGCCATAGATTAACTTAGTCTGATGTGCTTTATCAATCCTACAGACCTGTAGTATATGCATATGGTTCTTTGCCTATTTATGTGTGTATGTAGATGCGTATAAATGTTCTTAAAAATCTTAAATATTCAGGGTACTTCATTCTTTTGAGTAGCTAAGTTGTGCTAAATCCACTATTCTGTTTGATCTGCTGATGCAGTTTAAGTTACTTAGCTTAGCAGTGTATAATAGACCTGGTTTATTATTTACTAACTGGAACTCCGTGCTTCGCTCTGTGCTTCGCTATGGTCAAGCTGTGATCGGGCTTGATAAATTGACATTTACAGCTTGAAAATTAACGAGTAGTTACACTCGGCCTTCCTCTCCCCTTCTGTCCCTTAGCCTTGCCCCACAGAATCTTCCTCTATCCTATCCCCTTCTGTCCCTCAGCCTTGCCCCACAGAATCCTCCCCTATCCTATCCCCTTCTCTCCCTCATGATTTCTAGCCGCTTCTCTCCGTGAGGCTTGCCCCACAGAAGCCTGTCCTATGCTATCCCATTCTCTCCAGAGTTATTTTCAAGTTGTGACGGGGAGTATAACGTATAACTAATTACCATCAGAACATGTTATAATAATATAGAAAATACTAATGCTCTGATGGTCATTTCAAAAAATCCTTTCTTAGTGAGCACCTAGAAGTCAAGAGGGACATACATGGCAAATTTTAAGTTTGTAGGCTTTGCGGTTCTGGAGATTTCGGGATTACGGCGTGAGTGGTTTTCGCTTTTATATATATATATACATACATACATACATACATACATACATACATACATACGTGTGTGTGTGTGTGTGTGTGTATATATATATATATATATATATATATATATATATATATATATATATATATATATATATATATATATATATATATATTTTACCAAGTTATTTAAATATTCTTAAACCTTTGATACCAATATTGCTTTTTCCTTCTTATAAATTTCTTATAAATGTACTTGATTTCTTTTTTACTAAGGTGGTAACCTTTTAGATATTGGAGCATATGTTATTACACCTACAATTTGTAGCCCATTCACATATAGACATGGAGAATAACATCTTATAGAGTAACGCTTCCGTGACACAAATGAACCTATTTGGTGTCATTAAGATCCTAGAGAGGCTTGAATTAAACCTGACGTTTTATTATATATTTTTGTGAACCAGTATTAAGATTTAATATATGTTCAAAGAAATCAAGTAAAATGTAGACATTTTAATTTAAAAAATATTTGAAATTTAGCAGGCATCCATGACAAGGCCTTTTCCAGCTAAATTTCTGAAATGTCCCTCTCACTGGAATGCAATTCTTACTTGAAAAATTATGCTTACAGTTGTCACTTGAATGACTTATTGCTTACCTTCTCAAACTATAGCTCGGGTATGTAAAATGTGAACAGCAGGAGTAAGAAATTCAAAGCTCTTCATTGAGCATTGCTTCACATCTCTCAAATCCCTTGCTATTGGACCTGAGTCTGAAAGTATCTAAAGTGCCCAAATACCTGTAAAGCATCAGATTCAGTAGTGGGTTGCTACTGGTTCATCCCGGGTCGGATAAACTGGTAGCCGCGGCAGTGGGAGGCTCCGCCCACCTGCCTGGTCGCAGAAGTGTTGCATGCGGGCGCACACGCACACGAGCGAACCAGTAGCAAACTAAATTGAAACCCACTGCTGATCAGGTTGTTTACAGATAATGTATGGAATACTTTATAGAATGTATAGCATGATAAACAAAGAAAATGGTAATTGGATCCTTTCATACAAGTCCCAGCTTTGATTTGGGTTTGGGTTTGAAGAGACCTTCACCCATTGGTTCTCCCCCCAGATCTATGACAAATTCTCAAGTAATCATCTTACTATGATTATCTTTATTATATCTTATCAAGGCATATGGATTTAACATGATGCCTTGAATGGTCAAAATTCTGATTTAAGACCAGGACTATCTCTCAATGATTACAAAATCCATCTCCAGGAGCTTTCAAGGCCTAAAGCCTAACAAGTTTTCCGTTAGGCTCTTTGGTATACTTACTTTGGCTTTCAGAAGGTAAAGCAAATAGTCTAATGAATGGAAATAAAGATTCTACATCCAGAAGGTTGAAATGTTAATTGACAACTAATTTAATATACTCTCTAATGTGAACTTGATAACAAAGTTGGCCTTTAGGAAACACTTTACAGATGGCAAGGGCTGATGTTGTAATCAATAATTATGTGAATTACTAATGCAGGCAATGAACAGTTTCCTAGCTGTCCAGATGGAGAGGCATTTTGCAGCAATGTATCAGGAAATGAAACAGTTGATCCTGAAAATTCCAGCTGGAACAAAGCTCTAGTCACTCTGATGTAGCTGAATAGTTGGAGGGTCATGCTACTCACTTCCATCTCTCCAAAGACATATGCACCAGTTTAGCTTTCTGAACTGTTATCAGTCTCATTTAAATGCAGTGACTCATGTAATGTGCCCCAGATCAAATCTCCATGTAAGTCTTATATCTGAGCTGAATGCAGAGAGCTGGACTTCATCAAATGAATGAGCTATATGGAAAACAAGATTACTAAGGCGAGTGGCCAGAAATAGCCGAAATCAGATAGTAGCCAATTTGGAGACTCCAATTATAAGGAAATGTGTATTTTTATTTCCCCATGTAACATTTTCTGTGTAGTATAGTAGCTTGTAACTGTATCTGGCAGAAATGGATATATGTGGAAAAACTGCTGCTCGCATCCTCTAAGGTATTTTGGATCAAGAGAGGATGATTGGCAGTGATAACCAGGAATGTACAGGGTCTCAGGAACAGTGCTTCACCTCCATATAGTGTTAACCGCTCTTAAAACAAGGGTGATATATAGTGACAGGAAATAAGATGCATGACTGCCCAGTATAGCATGAAGCGTGGTTAACCAGTGCAGGAACACAGAGGCATGTTGCTTCAAAGAGCTGTGGACTGTATTTTGGATCCATTTTCTGTCTCAGCAACAAAGCTGGATGGATAGGGATTTAGATTGGGCCAGGAGGGGGGGTTCCCCTCATTGAAATGTGCCCGCCAGGTTTCCAAGCATTCCATCAGCCGAGGTCACAGGGGAGGGACGGGGGGGTAGCGGTTATTATTAAAGAAGGTCTGAGACCAAGGGAGGCCACTGTTCCTCAGACGGCCAGCTGTGAATCCCTCCTTGTAAAATGGGGTCATGGGGTTCAGATGGGTTTGCTGATCACCTACCTGGCTCCCTGCCACATGGCAACAGCCTTGCCCGAGCTACTCAGCATCATCGCCACGGTGGTGGTTGACACCCCCAGGCTTATGGTCATGGGGGATTTCAACCTGCCGTCCGTGGGTGAGACGTCGGAGGTGGCTCGGGAGTTCATGGCTTCCATGACAGTTATGGACCTGATCCAGTTAATTCATGGCCCTACCCACATGGGGGGAAACACGCTGGATCTGGTTTTTGTCTCTGGACAGTGGTCGAGTGATCTTGAGATAGGGGATATAGTTACCAAGCCCTGTCATGGTCAGATCACTCTCTCCTTCGTCTCGACCTTCAAACCGCTGCATCCCGCCGCAGGGAGGCAGAGCTGGTAAGATGGTTCCGCCCCAGGTGCCTGATGGAACCTGACAGGTTCCAGATGGAGCTTGGGCCATTTCCTGAGGCTCTGGCACACGCCTTGACTGGAGACCTAGTGGCCGCCTGGGATAGGGCGGCCGCTGGAGCTCTGGATTGGGTCGTGCCTTTGTGGCCTCTGACCCGGCGCTGATTCAATTGGCTCCTTGGTTTACCGAGGAGCGGAGGGAGCTGAAGCTCTGGAAAAGGCACCTAGAGAGTAGTTGGAGGGCCAGTCTTTCTGAATCCGACCAGACACTAATAAGATCCCATATTAGGAATTACCTAGTGGTGATAAAAGCAGCGAAATGTAGTTATTTTGCTGCTCTTATTGCATTATCAGATAACCGCCCGGCTGCCCTCTTTAGGGTGACCCGCTCCCTGCTCCACCAGGAAGTGCGGGAGGACCCCTTGGAGGGTAGAGCTGAGGATTTTGCTCAGTATCTGTATGACAAAATCACTCAGATTCGGGAAGATCTGGACTCCACTGGGTGGTTTCGGGGGAGGGACTGGGGCAGGTCTTGAGAATGTTATCTGGGATGAGTTTGATCCTGTGACCCCTGAGGACGTGGACAGGATATTGGGCAGACTGAATGCGACCGCTTGTTTATTGGACCATGTCCTTCCTGGTTAGTGCTGGCTTCCCGGGAAGTGACACGAGGCTGGCTCCAGGGGATTATAAATGCTTCGTTGGGTGAGGGTGACTTTCCTGCCACCTTGAAAGAGGCGGTGGTGAGGCCTCTCCTCAAGAAGCCTTCCCTGGACCCGGCAATGTTGTTAAACTATCATCCGGTCTCCAACCTTCGCTTTGTGGTGAAGGTTGTTGAGAGCGTGGTTGCGCAACAGTTCCCCCAGCACCTGGATGAAACGACATATCTGGATCCATTCCAGTTGGGCTTCAGGCCCAGGCACAGCACGGAAACGGCATTGGTTGCATTGGTAGATGATCTCTGGAGGGCTCCGGACAGGGGGTGCTCCTCTGTCCTGGTCCTGTTAGATCTCTCAGCAGCTTTTGATACCATCGACCATGGTATCATGCTGCACCGGTTGGAAGAGTTAGGGGTGGGAGGCATTGTGTTGCAGTGGTTCTCCTCCTTTCTCTCTGACTGGTCACAGTCTGTGTTGACAGGGGGGCAGAGGTCAACCCTGAGGCCCCTCATATGCGGGGTGCCACAAGGGTCAGTTCTCTCGCCCCTCCTGTTCAACATTTATGTGAAGCCGCTGGGCAAGATCATCCATGGTTTCGGGGTGAAGTACCATCAGTACACTGATGACACCCAGCTGTACATCTCCACCCCAGACCACCCCAACAATGCCCTTGAAGTGATGTCCCGGTGCCTGGAGGCCATGCGGATCTGGATGAAAAGGAATAGGCTCAGGCTCAACCCATCCAAGACTGAGTGGCTGTGGTTTCCGATGCCCTGGATGGTGCCATCACTGACTATTGTGGGCGAATCACTGGCCCCCATGGAGAGGGCGCACAACTTGGGCGTCCTCCTGGATTCACAGCTGTCTTTAGAAGAGCACTTGACGGCCGTGACCGGGAGGATTTTTCATCAGGTTCACCTGATCTGCCAGTTGCGTCCCTTTCTGGATCAGGACTCCTTACGCACGATCACTCATTTTATTTTTATTTTATGTTACTTAAATTTGTATACCGCCCTTCTCCTGGTGGACTCAGGGCGGTGCATAGCCAAGTAAAAAACATCCAATACAAAATTTAAAAATTTAAAAGAATTATACCCTTTGGCCGAAAATTAAGAACCTTACAACTAAAACTCATTAAACAATTAAAAAATCTAATATCTCAAAAATGGGACCTCCCGCCTCGACTATTGTAACACTCTCTACATGGGGCTCCCCTTGAGGAGCACCCGGAGGTTCCAACTGGCGCAGAGTGCAGCCGCGTGGGTGGTAATGGGAGCGACATGGTGTTCCCATGTAACATCCCTCCTGCGCGAGCTGCACTGGCTCCCGGTGGTCTCCTGGGTGCGCTTCAAGGTTCTGGTCACCACCTTTAAAGCGCTCCATGGCTTAGGACCTGGGTACTTGCAGGACCGCCTTCTACCACCAATAGCCTCCCACCGGCCAGTACGCTCTCATAGACAGGGGCTCCTCCAGGTGCCGTCGGCCAAACAATGTTGACTGGTGGCCCCCAGGGGGAGAGCCTTCTCTGTGGGAGCACCTACTATCTGGAAAGAGCTCCCCCCGGAGATATAGAGGATCCCGGATCTGCGCACCTTCCGCTGCGCTCTTAAGACCTTTTTATTCCACTAGGCGAGCCTGGCCTAACTTCCTCCCTGTTTTTAAATAATTTTTAATATTTTTAACATTTTTAATATTCAAAGTTTAATTGGTTTTAAATTAATTGGGGTTTTTAATCTGTCTGGGCCAAACTATTTAATTTGGTTTTATTTCTGCTTTTTAAATTTTGTATGTATGCATTTTATTGTTGGCTGTTTACCGCCCTCAGTCTTTCGGGAATAGGGTGGTATATAAATCAAATAAAAGTAAAGTAAAAGTAAAAGTAGTGTACAATGAGAACTTAGAATAAATGAAAGTCCAGGTGAGGTGCCCCTTGGAACATCCAACAATTTTCTGGAGTCCCACCCACAGCCTTGGGGGAGAAGGAGTGAGTTCTTTTTTCCTATAGGAATACAGTCTGCAGAACCATGATAACTGGGAAAATTGGCTTGATGCATCTTCAAGCTCTGCATTGCCAGTCATAATGAAGGAAGGAAAAAGGGAAGAATGACATGCTAAAGAGCTTTCATGCAAGAATTAGGGCAGAAGCATTGTGGTTCAGAAACTGTGATAAGGAAACTCCAGCCTTTATTCATTAAAGTAGAGTTTCTTGGACATTTTGAATTCCCCCCCCCCCCCGTTTTCAGCAATCAAGGCTGAACTGTGGTTTATGAAATAAACTATTAGCAGGTACCTCTCCCATCTGTTGGCAGTTTAGGTCTAATGTCCCTCCTGTTGTTTCCACAAATTTTCCTCCCAATCTCTCTCACAAATCTAAAGGACTGCAACCAAAGAGCCAATTCTCATTTAAAAAGTTATCTGCAGCTTTTGCACTGAAATGCCAAAGCAATAAGGAAAGCTTATCCAGAGGGAAACACCTCTATGGTACGGGAATGGGACAACTTGCCACAGCCAACTTGCTGTGGCCAACTCATCATGGCCAACTCACTGCAGCCAACTCACCATGGCCAACTTGCTGCAGGACAACTCACCATGGCCAACTCGCTGCAGCCAACTCATCATGGCCAACTCGCTGCAGCCAACTCATCATGGCCAACTCACTGCAGCCAACTCACCATGGCCAACTCACTGCAGCCAACTCATCATGGCCAACTCGCTGCAGGACAACTCACCATGGCCAAATTGCTGCAGGACAACTCACCATGGCCAACTCGCTGCAGCCAACTCACCATGGCCAACTCACTGCAGCCAACTCATCATGGCCAACTCGCTGCAGGACAACTCACCATGGCCAAATTGCTGCAGGACAACTCACCATGGCCAACTCGCTGCAGCCAACTCATCATGGCCAACTCACTGCAGCCAACTCATCATGGCCAACTCGCTGCAGCCAACTCATCATGGCCAACTTGCTGCAGGAGAACTCACCATGGCCAACTCGCTGCAGCCAACTCATCATGGCCAACTCACTGCAGCCAACTCATCATGGCCAACTCACTGCAGCCAACTCACCATGGCCAACTCACTGCAGCCAAATCACCATGGCCAACTCACTGCAGCCAACTCATCATGGCCAACTCGCTGCAGGACAACCCACCATGGCCAACTCGCTGCAGCCAACTCATCATGGCCAACTCGATGCAGCCTACTCATCATGGCCAACTCACGGCAGTGAGCTATCCTGTGGCAAGATGGCCATGGCAAGTTGTCCTGCAGTGAGTTGGCCATGGCAAGTTGGCCGTGGTGAGTTAGCCATAGTGAGTTGGCTGTGGCAAGTTGGCCATGGCAAATTGTCATAGACTTCTACAGTACAGTTCCCAACTGTTGTGAACATTTAGCAGCCCAATGCCCTTCTGTGGGTTTGACTACACAGTTTTGAGAGGAGAGTTTCATTTGAAGTATATGTCCAGCATTTTACTGAGGGCTATTGGGATATCAACACAACACATGGATAGAGATGAAATTCCACTGGCTACATATTTAAAATTCAACCTTCCCACCCTATCACTTAACCTAGGTTAATTGTACCTTCGCTGTAGGGACGCGGTGAGGGACGCGGTGGCTCAATGGCTAAGATGCTGAGCTTGTTGATCGAAAGGTTGGCAGTTCAGCAGTTCAAATCCCTAGTGCCATGTAATGGGGTGAGCTCCCATTATTTGTCCCAGTTTCTGCCATAGCAGTTCGAAAGCATGTAAAAAATGCAAGTAGAAATATAGGGACTACCTTTGGTGGGAAGGTAACAGTGTTCTGTGCGCCTTTGGCATTTAGTCATGCTGGTCACATGACCACGGAGACATCTTTGGACAACACTGGCTCTTTGGCCTTGAAACGGAGATGAGCACTGCTCCCTAGAGTCGGGAATGACTAGCACATATGTGCGTGGGGAACCTTTACCTTTACCTTGCTGTAGGGAAAGGGAGCAATTATTTTCCCAGGTGGCAAGATAGAAAAATTTTCATGGGGACTAGATTTTTGGAGTGCCAGAAGAATAAGCACCCAAAATACCTGCTTCTCTATTATCTCTGTCACTTATGGATAGCAGGACAAGATAACAGGAGAAAAGCATGAGGGAATGGCATCCCACAGGATAAAGAAGCTGATAGCACAAGGTTTATTTCTCATCCCTTCTTCCTTCCTTGAGGAAAATAGGGATGTGTGGTGTCTTGAAAGCTGACAGCCTTCTATCCTGCATCCTTTTATTCTCTAGCCAATATTCTTGGCAAGAAAAGTGGAAGGGATGAGTTTTTGGCACAGAGGGAGAACCCTGCTTTTCCAGCTGACAAAAGGGAAATGGTCCTGGAAGTCAGTTATCAGAGGTCAGGCCATAGGTCAATTAAGTGCACAAAGTATATAGGGATTATATAGTGTATAAATGGTAATGAATATAAAAGCATGCATTGTGCTAGAAGAAAACTGCTTAGAAGCATCATACTCTTAGAAAAATATGTTCAAAAATGTAGACATTAGGCAAAATGTGGAACCAAACAAAACTTGCAATTAGAAAAAAAATGAAAGCCTGAACAAAATCAAACAGGGAGATTAACATACTCTGGTTTGCCAATTGAGGAATTGGAACACCCATTGATCTCAGTAGTAGGAGCAAAGTCAGATAACTGTGGACAGTTAAAGAACTATCCAAGAACTACCTATGTTTTGAGTAAATAAATAACTACAACTTGGATTACTTGGGTGGGAATATTAGCAAATATTTTTGCTGATGGACTATTGGGCCATAACACCATAATGAAACTCTGTTTCAAATATTTGCCATGGTTTAAAAATAGGACAAGCTGTGTACATGGAGAGTACAAATACTGCTAGCTTGAATTATGATAAGCTGAAATCTTTGTGGTGATATATATATATATATATATATATATATATATATATATATATATATATATATATATATATATATATATATGCACAACAGTCTGAGGTATTCTCTGGTTTTACTTTTGTTCAAGTCATTTAATAATCTATGTTTGGTGTTTGGAAATCCCTCACCAGGTGAAGTTCTTGCACAAAGATACTGATATACAGTACATCTTGTGCCAGCAGTTATTGCTAATAGAACACTCCCTTTATTTAATGATCTGATTTTCACACTCTTTGTCTTCTTTAGAAATAAAAGTGATAGGAATGCATTCTTTGGGTGCTTTTAGACAAGATTTTTATTGTGCTATTACCTATCATGTTCACAGACTTGTAAGAGAGATCAGGATCTACATATTACTGAGTTCCCTTGCTAATCCTACAATCTTTTCCTGCTGTTTCTTCTGTTTGTTTTTCTCATCACAAAAGATCCATTAAGGAAGCATTAATTTGATTCAAAGTACTAGGAGCTGTTTCCACTGGGAACACCCTCTAAGGGTTCAGAAAAAAAAAAGTTAAAAACTGAAATGAAAATACCTGATTAGATTACTTAGACCCTTATTGGGGGGGGGGGGCACACATTCTAAGAAAGGATAAGAGCAAATGTCTTTTGGTTTAGTTGAGGCAGATATTTCCAACAATCTTTCTAAGGATAAAAATGGCTGTTTATCAATAACCAATCAAAGCAGGGGTGAAATGCTACCGGTTCAGACCGGTTCAGCTGAACTGGTAGGGATGGCAGCGGGTGGTTCGGAGAACCGGTAGCGATGGCAGCGTGAGGCTCCGCCCATCTGCCCAGTCATAGTCACTTCCTTGTTTTAACCAGGAAGTAACCTGTTTTTTTACCCTCTGTGCATGCACTTCCAAACTGGTAGGGAAGGTAAGTAGATTTCATCTCTGAATCAAAGCCTTTAATTAATATTTTAATAAGGAAGCAATTTTGAAAAAAAAACATTTTCATAATATCACAAATACATCAGTTTACTAGAAAAAAATTAATCATCTCAGCCATCAACCAAACAGCAAATAAGATCTCAGATAACAGTAAATAAGATCTCAGATAAGAGATCTTCATACAACCCCTTTTTCCTTGTGTTCAATGAAAGAATGAGAGAAACAGGATGAATCCTAAATAGCTAAAAAGTTCAGTGCTTCAGTTCAGCCTGATGCTCACAACCTAGAAGACTGGTCCACTATCTCAACAAAAACCTGTAACTATTGTAACTATTGAGTACAATGATAAATCCTCTGAGGATATGACCAGAGAGTGTGATCTTACTGTTAGGAAATGGTTATTTGTCTAACTAGTTGATCAGGCAATATATAAACCAACAATGTATGTTTGCAGTCAGAAAGGTATTATATTGCTTTAAGACTGTATTGCATCATCCTGTACCCTGATTGGCTAAGCTCTGTAGCCAATGTACTTAAGGGAAGTCAGGATTATGGCTTGTGTGGATACTACACCATTTTACCTGCTTATTTGCTGTAACTCTCTACCTGATCTCACTTCATGATCACTGTTTGATCATAGCTACATGTTACTTTCTACTATTTATTGAATGTTTTAATACTGAACTTGTTCCTGTTTTGAAACTCAAGAACAACTGTACTATTGTGTAATGACAACAACTGGTAAGAAGACTTTGTTCTTGGAATATCCCTGAATTGATATTTTAACTATTGTCTTATCTGTGCATGACTTGAATTGTTTTTGGACTTTGCTTTACTTTTCCGAAAAGTAAAAGACTACAACAACTCAGTGTGTTTGTATGTTAACTGTGTGTTGTATGTTGACTGTTCACAACCACTCCCAGTCACTTTTCATGTGTTTACTCAAAGGGTACTCTGCTCAATAACCCACAACATCGGTTATGAGCCAAGAATATCCTTAACACTTACCATCATTGAATACCAAGAATGGATGTATGAAGACCCCATAGCTTCTCATCATTCAAACTTTTATCAGACATACCATCTTATAGTTCCCAAAACGTGTCTCGTTTAGTCACAGGTGGCATAAACTGGAGGTTGAAGTTGATTTCTTCATTAAGAGAAGGAATTTTTCCTTTCCTTTTCCTTTCCTCACCCCACCATCAGTTATAAAGTTAACTTTTATCTCATTTAAAGGACAGAACAAAATATTATCTTTATGGGGAGATCAACCATCATACATTCCTCAAAACCACGCTCTCAACCTAGCCCATATCCAGTCCTCTAGAGGAAGTCAATCTTTGAGATTAGAAATGAAATACTGTATCAGCAACTCATGTACTTTGTGGGGCCAAAAAAACCCAACAGATCATGGACTGTGGCTTTCCATTAACTGGAAAACATTCTCACAAGCTTTGTATTGACTTTATAATTCATTATTTCAATGAATACAATGCAAACAACTTCAGGTTTCATTAGCAACTTACTTCAGTAAAGTCAATGCATTTTTAACATTTAATGATGCATTTTTTAAAAAACAAAGCAGTAAAAGTGAGATCTTTATCTTACCTTCTAAAAAAGCAGGCAAGAGCTATACTGTAGGTGGAATAGTGTACCAAGTAACAGATTTTTGAACACTTTTTCTTACAGGTGGTATGCAGTCTATAGGAAAAGTAAATATATTTGTATATATAATCCATGGGTTTAAATATATCATATCATTTATTTTTTTATGAGCTAGTGTCACTCATAATATCAAGCTTATAACCTTGTCAAGGTGCAGTATATAGTTTATACCGGCAAGAAACCAAGCAATTCATAAAAAGGTTTGGGTATTTCCAAACACAAAAGAAAGTCTCCTTATATCAGGAAAATGATTTGGGACAGTTTATACAAATTAATGATTGTGTCCAGAATCCAATCCCTTTCACCATGCTATCAGTTTTCATTGCTCTTCAAAATTTGAGGTTGGGTTGATTTTCTTATCTCTCCTGTCCCTCAAAAGATGAAGTAGGCAACAACATGCCAAAGATGTCAGAAACTAATACAGATGAACAAGCAAAAGAGATAGCCCAGCATAGCAGCATTTGTACAGCAGACAAATGCGACGCATTCACCATTCACGCCTCTTTAAACAGGTGTACACAACCAATGGACACTTTTAAGCCCTGCCTTTTTTTCTTTTCATCTGATTGCATTCTTACACCCTTCTAGTCTGAAAGAGATAGAAAATCACAGGAGAGTTCAACCTTATGTATGTATGCTACACTGCTCTAGCTGAATTGTTATTTTGGCAACTCACTTTGGAGTAGCATGGAGACGAAGGAGAAGAACTCTTAGCTGAATTGAAGTAAGCCTCTCTTAATGCATATTAAACAGGCATCCATTTCATTTTACTACTGAGATATAACTTGTGGTGATCAGAAGGTGACCCCTCCAGCTGATGATAAGAGTCAAGCAATGTGTTATATTTCACACTGCATTTTCTCCCAAATATTTTTTACCAAGAACATCAATCATACATCACATTGCATGTATATGTGTGTGTGGGGGGCGGGAGAGGAAGGAAGGAAGGAAGGAAAGCTCATGATCCTTAGTTGATGAGCAGGTATCAAATCCTGTGTGAACAAAGAAACTTGTCTTCTTCAGATACACTACAGCCTACCTATATTTAAACCAACATCCACTGCTTTATTATTGGCGCTATTCATCTGACTGTAACCTCAACATTTAATTAAGTTATTCTTGGCAGGAGAGAATAGACTGAGTCTAAACTGATTGTTTTTCCTCACTGTGAGAGAAAAAGAAGGAAAAAGTGCAAGGGAAGTTTGGTTGTCTGTCTTCCTTTCTTCTCCAAGCCACTATGCTTCTTTCTGACTATAGAGGCAGCTTACTACTAGTCTTTGTTCACTCCATGTAGCTCATTGAGGTTAAATGACTCCTGAAAGCTGCTTGTATTTCTGAATTTCTGTCCCTTCTTCAGTTCTAATCTCTGACATCAGCAGCATGTCAGAAGTTCCTTGATCAACAGTTCACTTTATTCCATTCAAAATATGACGACTAGCATGACTAGCTTTTTAAAAGGCCGAGCTGAGGTATGGTTACCAGTAACTTCGTATCTTCCATTTTCCATTATTGAAAAATATGAGTTAGATATCAACAGCACGTCTGCATGTCTTGACCATTAAATGAATACAGAAGGCTGAGACATTTATTTATTCATGATAGCCTTAGAAGGTATCAAACTAGCTAGGCAGCTATCTATCATTTTATCTTCTAAATAGGGTTATTAGGAGAATGATTTCTATCATCTGTAAACCAGATCAGTTTCTCAATCTGGCTCCTATAGTATACATATGGCTGGATATAGAGAGTGATTAATGTCTGTTTGAGAGAGGGGGGGAGTGAAGAGACTATATTCAGTTGCCTTGGACAATTTTGGTTCAGTTTTTGGCATATAGCCATGCTGGCCACATGACCATGAAAATAGTCTTCAGATAACTCTGGTTCCCTCAGCCAAGAAATGGAGATGAGCACTGTGCCCTATTGTCAGACACAATTGACAGGGAAACCTTTACCTTTTTAAATATTAAGTATTTAATTTAATAAATACATATTATAACAGAAAATATGATATGGAAGATAGTACTAACATCCCATTGCTTACAGGCCACAAAACACTTTGAAGCTTTTTTTAAAAAAATTGGTAGATCCTGGAAGCCCAAATAGCTGAAACATAAATATATCGGTTTTTTGCAGATCTATTCAGGAAATGAAAGAAAAAAAAAAAGAGACGGGGGAATGTGATGGGCTTTACAGATTCATTAAAGTACAGTAACTTCATTAAATAAACTGGGGGGAAAGTCTCAAACTTTCTGAATCCAATGTCATCGGACTATTCTCACAGCTGTCTAAAAATGAATTTTTGAAAGTAATTATCCCTGACAACTACAAATCTTTCACCTTTATACATAACAAACACAGATCACTAAGTTAAAATAATAACAATTTGGCTGAGATGCTTCTATTGGCGCCAGTGTTGTCATAACTAGAAGAACAAACATTCCATTTATTCAAATAAAAGCACAATCAGAGATTTTGTTAAATCCTGTGAGATTTAGCCTGTGAAACTATAAGAAGAATAAATTACTTTGGGGGAAAGCAGCTATATGTACAAGTTTCGCCTTCATTGTAAGATGCTGAAGATACTGAAAAAGGAAGCAATTAAAATACAACAAAAGCAGACAGACTTACAGTCAAACATATAATAGCAAAGCAAAGCTTTTCAATGAAAAAAGCATGCATGCATCAGATGCAAGTTGTGATTATGATTAGTGGATTGGCAGGCATTGGACAGCTGACTTTTAAGGCTTTTCAAAGATCCTTCAAAATCCCATACTGGGATCCCCATTTTTGTGGGGAGGAGGATAAAAGGTCCAATTGGAAGTCAAAGATCATTTCATGGAGGTCTCACACATTGGCTCTTTACCTACTCACAAAATACCCTCAACAGCACCCATGTCACCTTCTTTTTTTCTAACCAGGTAAGCAAAGTAGACTGCAGACCCATTTTATTTTGCAAGATCACTTATTCCTTATGTGTAAAATGTAAGGACTGTCTTGGAAATAAAGATGATTCTGCAGCCTAACATTTTGCTTTGTAGTATACTGGCTTCCTGTTTAAAATTTTTAAAAATTCCATTTAAAAATTTGTTTGATAGGTACAACTAGGGGGTGAGGTGTCCACAGAGAAATGAGTGTTTGTGAATACCACACTAGGAACTCCAGACCTACATTTTTGTGTAGAAAAACAAAACAAAAGTTCAATTCATACCTGATAATCAAAACAGAGAGACCTATAGTCCATGAAACAATGTTAGCATATAAGTTGCACCCTCCTTGGCTACCAATCATGGTTATATAAGATGGTAGGATATTGCCAAGATCCAGCAACAACTAAATGGCTGAAAGTATCCCACTTCTGCCACACAGGAAAACTTTCATAGTATAAAGTGAAGATAACAATCACTCTCCATTGTAATTTACTATCCATTATGAAACATTCAGCACAATATTTTATTTAGTTTACCACTGCTGTAAATGTTTAGGAGAGTAGCTAATCTTCACCAATATCTCCATAAGCATCAACCTGGGTGCATCACAGAAAACAAACTAACTCAAAGTTCAGAAGAGATACTTTAAAGATTGGAGCATTTACAAGATGGACTGAAATATTGAGTCTTTTCTCTGCTACCAACCAATTTAAAAGTGAACCCATTGGCCCTTTCTGGCAATACCAATGCTGTACATTTCAGAAAATGGAACCAATAATGCCCTGGAAGAACATAGACTCCATGATGACGTCATTATTAGGACATTGTATGGATGAGAAAAAGATGGCTGGTAGTATACCACCTTCCTAGGACCATTCCTTTTCAAAGCACAGAATAAATGGCCTGTAAGCATTCCGATGAGCCACCGTCTCACTTTTAAACTGAACAAAGGAGAACGGAGAAAGCCCTTTGACTGTCTGATAATCCAATTTGTAACTACAAATACCACGAGAAAATAATTTCTCTTTCTCCATTCAATGAAAGTTCCTGAATTTGTCTCTCCTACCATATGTATATTTATCTTCTCCTTCTATTTATTGCCAGTTTAATGGAGAATAACTGAGATAACAATATGCTAGAATAAACAAGTGCTGAGACCATGAACAGAAAAAATGTCTGAAGACCAAGTAATAAAAAAACTGATGATTTTGCAAATATTTGATTGAAATGTCAGATGCCCTATTAATGATGCTTCATCTGCAGCCTATGATTCATTAACACATGCTATGATAGCCTTTTTCTGAATGCAATGGGGCAATAATCTGCATACAACAGCAATGACTTTTTTTCCCCAAAGCCTTTCATTAAGGAAAAAGGAGAGAAAGTCAATAGCTAACATTTTTTTAAATTTTTGGAACAAGAAATATCTTGGTGTTTGGAGGTACACAAATCTGTAGCATTCATTTAGGGAAAATAATATGATTGTATAATTTAAAAATGAAGAAGGAACACATTGTTAACCAATATCATCCCACAGAACATCTGACAGCAAATCCTATACTGAATACCAAACAAGGCTCTTGCAGAACAGTTAGTATCTAAAATAAGGATAAGAGTACTCAGTCGCTGCTTGGGAGGTGTTGAAATGACTTGGGGTTATGCCAGAAACTGTCCTTGGTACTCTTCATCTCAGGACATTTTCAAAAGCTGCAACAAGCTGATGTTGTTGACTCAAATTTCTCAACACTCAAAACAGTTTTCTGATTTAACCATTAGATCAGAACATCCGCCCAGCTTTCTTCAACCTGACACTCTTTAGCAACTTCCATGATCCACAGCCTATGTGGTGGATGAGTGGCAATTCTGGAAATGCTATTTCCAACTCATACAGAGTATCACGGGTTAGGATAGTCTAGATTAGCTCTTGTTTCACAAAGAATCTTCGCAAAGGGGAAAAGACCATACATGGGACATTACAAGTCTTCTGATCGTACCACAATCTAATCTAATTGGTTTAATGGCCAATTTTAATTTTACTTTTCCTCCTCATTAAATATCAGTTTCACAGAGTTGCAGAGGTGTTTTGACTCAACAACAATATTTAGAAAGTCAAAAATTAAAGCCTTTAAGTAACTGGTAGCAATTGTATCTAAGCATGAGATCATACTGCTGTCTGATGTTTGATCATTTTTTTTAAAATGATTGTTACAATGGCTTTTTGAACTTCTTAGGCAGGAAGACAGCTCAGGGGGAGGCTCAACTAACCACCTCTCAAAGGCATAATATCCACACAGCATTTAAAGTTGTTCTGTTAAGGAGTCCTAGTGGTACAGTGATTAAGTGCAATATTACAGGCAAATTCTGCCCACAGTCTAGAGTTCGATCCTGACAGGGCCCAAGGTTGATTCAGCCTTCCATCCTTCCAAGGTTAGTAAAATGAGGACCCAGATTGGTGGGGACAATATGCAAATAATGCTTACATTTGCAAACTGCTCAGAGAGTGCAATGGGGTGGTATATAACTCTAAATGCTATTGCTATTCTGAGAACTGGAAGCTACTTTTTGCCAGTTGTTGATAAATATGAGAAAGCCACTCAGAGAACTTTTCAAATGAGGACAATCATGTATTAAAATTCCTTTGTTCTTTACATAATTTGCATCTAATTTCCCTTTATGTGTTGTGTTCAAGTTAACCAGAATCCTCTGCCTGTGATTAGGGCTGTCAATTAAAATGGTTAATCTATCACCTGTCTTTTAATTGAACTATTTAAATAAATATTCATATTACCAAATATTCTCTCTAACTATAATAGTCCTTTAATGTTATGGAGATGAACTGGCAAACAATATTTTGTTGGTATTAAAATAATAGGGGTTTTTTTGGGGGGGGAGGGAGGGTTGTTGGAAAACCATGACACTCATTATTTGAGCAAAATGTCTTTTTGGGGGTGGAGATAAAAAATAAATTGCAACTATAATATTGGGAACTATTTAGAAACCAGCAAAACCCTGAAGTGCTGCTCCGGATGAATGTTCATCAAATAATAATACTCATAAAGGAGGATGGAGCCTAACAAGGAAATTTGCATGGTAAATGCTTCAAATTCCTAAACATCTGAACAGTGTTCACACTGAATCTAAACGCCATCATCAAAGTAAACACCACAACCACTACCATCCTATTTTAACTAGGCACGGTTGTTTTATGTTCACTGCGGTTTCATGTTCATATTGGAACATGAAACAGCAACTGACTTAGGATATAAATTAACACAAGAGTTTTTTAAAGTTTAGTTTTTCCTTCACATTTAAAGCAGATAACTCCAAGATTTTTTTTTTTTTGGTTGTTATTGGAAGCATTTTAAGACATTTCCTTTAAAGCTGTAGTGAAAACCTCAGACCAGAAGGCATTCTCTGTATTGTTGGACTTCAATTCTGGTCACCCTCAAAAGAATATGGCGGTGGTCGTAACGATGCCATGAGGAGTGAAGGCATATATTGCATATACTTTTTTGTATGAGTAAGCTACATAAAATAGGCAAAAAAAGACACCCCAACCTATTTCTTGCTTCTCTATTTAACAGCATCAGAAATAGGTGACCTGAATGAGTATTCAGTCTGAGATCAATTATCAAAGAAAACCGTCATGCTCAAAAGGCTACCCCCTAAAAGGAAAGGGGAGATATCTAGAAGACTTGCCTGTGGTACATTCTAAAGCAACTCAGAGAGTTATTCTCAGCATGGAGAATCAAAAAGCTCTGGGCAAAAGATTAACATTATAAAAGCAGCATCTCATGGGAATAGAACAGCTTCAGGTAGACTTCTGTATAATCTTCGGGATAAGAACAAAGTAGGGATGAGTTCTCAAAGATAAGGCTCCTCTCAACACAGTCTCTACAACCCTCTGGCAAAAAAAAAAAAAAGTTTAAAACTACTTACTGTTTGGATCTACATTTTCACAAAGTTCTGTTTTTGCTTCCCCATTGGGCCTGTCGCTAGTTTTGTGTGATAGTCGTGACGACATGGTGGCTGCTGTCACTACTGCTTTGAAGCTGCGTTTCCGCTTTTGGACGTTTAGTTCAGGATGGAAGATGATGATATAAACTTTCGGCATGTAAAGCATCCCCAGGGCCACTGAAGCACTTAAGTTCATAGATATTGTAAGGGTGGTGGTTTGTACATAGACCTAGAAGACAGAATAGGAAAAGATACACCATTGAAAAACACCATTGAAAAACAAGGAGTGGGTGAGTGCAATAACTTCAACAACGGAGGTGCCTTTTATGTGACTCCAAACAGATCTTCGGTATTCCAAATTCCTCATCAATAACCATTTGTCAGATGCTCATGTTATTTAGGTTATGTGTGGACTTTTGGTCTACACAATCTATCTGAGGCCATAGTGACAGGGGGAAAAAATGACAGAAATATTTCTTAAACTTGGTACAAAATTAACTTGATAGTGTAAGTGAATTTACTCAGTAAGTTTTCATAGGTGAAAAAATGTTTTTTTTTTTGTTGCTGTCAATTATAAAATTAACACATTTGTTTCCATTTTGGCTTAGACACTGTCCAAATATACCTGTGTTTTTCTAATGAATATGTTTTCAACTGACATTGAAACATTTAAACAGTTGGTATCGAGAATTTTTTTTAAAAAGAGAAATATAAAAACTTAACCAACAGAATTTGATTGGAGTGATTGACAAGGCTCTAATGGACTGAAATGGAGAGTTCCCTTCTTCCCTAAAAGCTTTTTCCCAACCAATGCCCGTAGTTAAACCCAGCCCTCATTATAAAACAATATAGATTCCATTAATGATTATTTGAGGAATATTTCCCATATATCCTCTTAGAGGGCATTTGCAAATGACAAGAACGTGTGTGTGTGTGAGAGAGAAAGAGAGATTGAAAACCTAAATTCTGGGGGAAAAGATCTTATGGACATTTTCAAAACATAGCTGCTATTGTATGCAAAAACCACGAGTTTCTAAGAACCATATAATTCAAGAAAAGGGCCATTTAAGTCATTGAGTTCAAACCCCTTCTCAGTGAAGATATACAAATAAAGGCATTCTTTTTTTTTTTTACATTTATAGCTTAGCAATTAGTTCCACTGTAGAACTAAAGTTTTCTCTAACATTTAATTGAATTGTTTTTTTGTAATTTAAGAATACTATTCTGTTTCTTATACTCTGAGACAAAAAAGAATAATTTGGCTGTACATAGCATCCCTTCACATTTTAAAAGCACTAACATATTCCTTTCAGAAATCTACTGCCAAGTTTAAATTTTCTCAATTTTCTATTTCTCCCTGTAAAATTTAGTTTCTTGTCCTCTGGTCATCCTCACTGCCCTTCTCTCAACCTATTCTAGTCTCTCTGATTTTTTCTTAAAACGTAATGCCCCAAATGAACACTGTTCCTATAGTGAGTGCTGCAGAATTTAGTGCATTAACTTTTCATAATTTGGAAATTATGCTATGATTGATGCAATCTAAAATTGCTTTTCCATTTTTAGCAGCTATGTCACACTAACTTCCAAGCGTCTTTTTACATCTTTTGCTAAACCATATATGTGTATTGTGTGCCAATGTATTTGATTTCTTTAACTTAAATGAATAATTTTATGTTTGTTTCATCCTTTTATTTTCAGTTCGAATTTGCTAAAGCAATTTTTAGATTTGTTTTTATCTTTCACTATCCCACTCGATTTTGAGCCATCTACAATCTCATCAGCATTTTTCATCTTTTTGTCCAAGTTATTACAGTAAATATTTCAGATTTGCAGCTTTAGGACCAAATCTGATGGAATTAAGTCAATACTTCCCCCAATTTGATGAGAAAGCATTGATCAATAACTTTTTAAGTACAGTTTCCAAGCCAACAGTGGATTTACTTAACAGACATGGTATCCACCTATTTTAGTTTCTAAGTGGTTTCTAAGCATACAATTTGCCTTTTTACAACAGTTAATCTCTGGTTTGACATTTGTTTGCAGTGTTTGCTTGTCTGTTTTTAATTTAATATATACATGGATATATATTATACAGGATACAGGATATCATGTTAAGCAATGTAAGCAATTTGAGAGAAATCAATATTAAACAACATGAAATGAAGTATCCAAAGACTCTAATCAACCAGTCATCACACAAAGAATTCAATGTGTAATTTCATACAGGCTTGGAGAAAGACCCAGGACTCATTTAAATAAGGCTATTGTGTGTGCATGGGGTGGAGCTGTACAAATCTCTGGGTGGCCAATTCCCAGAGAATGCCAAATCTGCCCAATCATATGAGATGTTTAATTATAGGAGACAGATACCCACCCACCCACCCCAATAATTGGCCTATGCCATGTGGGCCTTTATAGGTGATAACCAGCATCCTGAATTGTATCCGAAAGTCTATTTGTAAGTAATAGACTCAAAAAGAAGCAACATTATGACATGGCCATACATGCCTGTTAAAGCTGCTTTTTAGGACAGCTTCAGCTTCTAAATTGTTTTCAAGGCCAGCATATTGCAGTAATTTGCACTGTGGTTGTTTTAGGGCCTCATAGTCCAGCAATGGACTCTACTGCTGCAAAAAATGGATTTGTGTGAAGGCCTACCTACTCCTTGACCAAGACCTATACATCTAAGGAAACCCACACATTGTGTACCAGTCCCAAAGAGTGAAATACAACCTAATCATGATTGAAAATGAAACATCCTCACACTCATGTGATCCATAGGATCACAATCACTCCATTTTAGGGGTCAGCTTGAGTCTCTTTCTCGTCATCTAGCTTTTTGGTACCTTCTTAGTTCAAATTCATGTATTGTACTTTTTGTCAAGATTTGGTTGTTCTAAAAGGATGTTCCAGAATTTCAGAACTCTAACCACCTACTCCTCTCAATAACATCTCTTCTGCACCTTGAGTCTGTCCAATGCATTATTTTGACTGCAGCCAAAATAATGAGTCTTAATTTTTGAAAAATCAAGGAAAGCAAGGTGGACATCCTACAATTCTTTGCCAGACACTCCGTAAATCCTCTTGTTATCCTCTTGGATCTCCTTCTAACCATACTTCCAAATTTCAGTGTCATAAAGGAAGAAAATTAGAAGCCTGAGTCACCCTATGTAGAGATGATAAACCCATATTAGAATAAGCACTAAACTAAGTTATCCCAGATAATATTTTTAAATTGATTCTCCAATCTCTCTCACTCCTCAAAATGAAAGACCAAATAACAACCATCATCCTGGCCTTATCTATAGGCATGAAGTATTAGATACATTTCTCACCACCATATCTTAAGAAGGAATTATTGAATTGGAAAGGGTTCAAACAAGAGTAATCAGGAGCATTTAGGGGTGGGGGGCTATCAAAACAGTCAAGATGGTGGCCAGAAGCCCACAATTTAAGATGCCTTCCTTTTTGACATGATTAAAGTGCAAAAGCAGCTGTCCTAAATGAAAGATTACAGCAAGTAGCTCCTCAGTTTGCAGTGACATCAGGCTAGCAAACTTCTCAAATGCATTTAGTTGCTCATTGCATAACTCAAGGGATAGACTAAATGGGACTTGTCATATCCATCAAGGTTAATTTTATTCTTATTTTATGCATAGCTGAAGGACAATAGGAACTCATTCTATCAATGTGACAATGGTCATAGTGTAGGTCAGTGGCTGCTACTAGATGGCTCCAAAATTTCCTTCCTACAGTGTTCTGCATTTGGAGAGCTTGTGATAGAATAGTGCTTTACAAAATGGCTATGGGAAGATTGAAGCAGCACATGGAAAAAACAGTATTTTCTAAATCTTCTTATATGCTAAGAATTAAGTTCCTGAATGGGTCACCTACCTGTACAAGCATATAGAACTAAGGATGAAAAATTAGTAAATCATGTTACAGATCACAGGGGCTTTATGATATTTTGCAAGCTTCATCAAATCATTTAATAGTTTAATCAACTAATGCTTTAATTGCAGATTAAAATTTGTCCCTCATTTATTCTTTCATCTGGTTTATAGAAATATGTTAATTCATTCTTGCATGTTCCAAATATAAATGAACACGAAACTCAGACATAACTGTCCTTGAAATTTGAAGAGCAGGCTAGCAACTATTTTGCATTTGAGGACAGCTTTGTTCAAATATTACCTCAAATTATACATTAACATAAAAAGAATAAATTCCCATGTGTTGTAAGCTTGTAATTTTACTTTTTTCCCCTTCTCTGGAACAGCTACACTAAGATGAAAATAGCCTCCATACTCATTTTAAGATGATTTCAGTGCCTGAAATGGAAATTAATATCAAAGAGTCAATAGCCAAAGTGATACATGCCAAGAAAATTATAAGGATATGACTGTAATTTTTAGACTTTGGGATGACAGATGATAAGATCCCTCAATCCAGGAGTATGATTGTAGTTAGTGGAGAAGAACCTTGAAATTCATGAATTGATTTGGAAATGATAACATAATGAGGCCAAAGCCTCAAGGGAATTACTAATAGCACCAGATTTTTAAAAAGGATCCTTGGTTTGATTAAGACACCCACTGTTGGAACAGGAACTATGGGTATGAACCAAAGAAAACTTGAAATGGTCACTGTTACGTATTGAATACATATAGTTTTGCTAAAGTAAAACTAACCTTCAGATGACTGTAACTGTTAACTTCAACTGTTTTGGAGGGAAACTTAGAACATTCATATTTGGGCGGGCTTTTTGAAGTATTATGATTGGTTGAGGCCCTGTGGACCCGGAGTATAAATTATAGGGATTTGCTTGTTGTTGAGAGTTCCAGTTGAGTCAATAAATGCTGTTGTATCTATGCTATCTGTTCTTGCCTACCACATCCCACAACATAATAGTCACTCCCGAGATGAAGTGCATTAAATTCTTCAGGCTGCTTCAGGAATTTGTGAATGTAGGTAGATTGGAATGGGCTACTTTATATCAGATAATTATATATATTCAAGACATGAGATCATAGGAAGGAATGAAGTGGCAATGATACTCAAAGAGACATTGTTACAAATGTGCTAATTTGTAACTAAATAAATGACAGGACTGTATCAGAATTGTTGGTTGTCCAATGAACATCAAATGTTACACAAGGGTATGGTTTTGTAACAGACAAAATCCTGCAAAAGCAGCCAGGAATTCAATGACTAATTGCAAAAGCTGGGAAATGAAATGGCTAGCAAAAACATAATCTTTTTGGACCCAATCTGAGGACCCAGATTGTTGGGGGCAATATGCTATTTAGTATACTGTCTTTGGTGTAAGACGCCCAGAGTCCTTGGAGAGTGGGCAGCATAGAAATATTAATATTAATATTAATCCCGGGACACATGTTTACTGGACCCGTGTCCCTCCTGGTTGGTACTGGCCTCCCGGGAGGTTACACGAGGCTGGCTCCAGGGTGTTTCAATGCTTCGTTGAGTGAGGGTCACTTCCCCGCCGCCTTGAAAGAGACGGTGGTGAGGTCTCTCCTCAAGAAGCTGTCCCTGGATCTGGCAATATTGGCCAACTACCGTCCTGTCTCCAACTTTCGCTTCATGGCGAAGGTTGTTGAGAGTGTGGTCGCGCGACAGTTTCCACAATTCCTGGAGGAAACATCCTATCTAGATCCATTCCAGTCGGGTTTCAGGTCTGGGCACAGCACGGAAACGGCATTGGTTGCGTTGGTTGATGATCTCTGGAGGGCTCGGGACAGGGCTTGCTCCTCTGTTCTGGTCCTATTAGACCTCTCAGTGGCTTTTGATACCATCGACCATGGTATCATGCTGCACCGGTTGGAAGAGTTGGGGATGGGGGGCACCGTGTTACGGTGGTTCTCCTCCTTTCTCTCCGACCGGTCTCAGTTCATGTTGGCAGGGGGGCAGAGGTCGAACTCGAGGCCTCTTATATGTGGAGTGCCTCAGGGGTCAGTCCTCTTGCCCCTCCTGTTCAACATTTATGTGAAGCTGCTGGGCGAGATCATCCATGGCTTTGGGGTGAGATACCACCAGTACGCTGATGACACCCAGCTGTACATCTCCACCCCAGGCCACCCCGTCCTTGAAGTGATGTCCTAGTGCCTGGAGGCTGTGCGGATCTGGATGGGGAGGAACAGGCTCAAGCTCAACCCTTCCAAGACTGAGTGGCTGTGGCTCCCAGCATCCCGATATAGTCAGTTGACTCCATCACTGACTATTGGGGGCGAGTCTTTGGCCCCCACAGAGAGGACTCGCAATCTGGGAGTCCTCCTGGATACGCAGCTGTCCTTGGAGGAACATCTGACGGCTGTAACCAGGGGGACCTTCTGTCAGGTTCGCCTGATTCGCCAGTTGTGGCCCTTTCTTAATCGGGATTCCTTGTGCACAGTCACTCATGCCCTCGTCACCTCTCGCCTTGACTACTGCAACGCTCGCTACATGGGGCTCCCCTTGAAGAGCACCCGGAGACTCCAACTGGTCCAGAACGCAGCAGCGCGGGTAGTGACAGGAGCAGCATGGCACTCCCATGTAACACCGCTCCTCTGTGAGCTGCACTGGCTCCTGGTGATCTTCCAGGTGTGCCTCAGGGTGTTGGTTATCACCTTTAAAGCACTCCATGGCAAAAGGCCTAGCTATCTTCGAGACCGCCTGCTGCCACCGATGACCTCCCATTGACCCGTGCGCTCCCACAGAGAGGGCCTCCTCAGGGTGCCATCAGCCAAACAATGCAGGCTGGTGACCCCCAGGGATAGGGCCTTCTCTGTGGGGGCACCTACCCTCTGGAATCAGTTGCCCCCAGAAATAAGGAGAAGCCAAGACCTCAGTGCCTTCCGCCGTGCCCTTAAAACCTTCTTTTTCCAGCAAGCCAGGCTGGCCTAATTTTTTAAGTATTTTTAATTGTTTTGTTTCTCGTATTTTTATATTTGTACTTGATGTTTTTATTTGGCTGTTCACCGCCCTGAGTCCTCAGGGAGAAGGGTGGTATACAGATTCAAAATAAAATAAAAAATAAATTATTATTATTATTATTATTATTATTATTATTATTATTATTAATCATCATCATCATCATCATCTTTCTAATTAGCATTGCAGTGCAAAATATTCTGTAAGCCGCATTGAGTCGCCATGGGTGAATAAGGTGGCAATATAAATTCAATAAATAAAAAAATAAAAGTTTAAGAAATGGAGCAACCTAACATTAAAGAAAGATTTGGATTAAATAAAAACAATAATGACAATTACATATTGATAGGCTTTTAAGAGACCTCTTTGTTCATTGCCAGTATGTGGTTTAAATAACAAACCATCTACTCAGAAACTCAGCATCTTTAGAAGAACAACACTGCAATAAAATCATAGGACACAAAATGAAAAAGTTCATTTGGTTAATCAGCCAGGAGACTTCCACATGCAGCTTGTTGTCAAATGTACAAAATAGGTATGTCAGCAAGATTTGGTCTGGTTTACAATTGGCCTTGTGAAAAGGTTAGTTTTGTTTTTACCTTTGGTTTTATTGATTCATTTGAGCTGGCTAGGATCATTATCTGAGATAGATGGTCATATAACTTCTATTAATCAATAAATAAATCACATGCAGTCAAAATATATCAGTTCTATAAGAAATGGAGTTGATATGCTTATCTTAGGTAATAAAATACCCCGGGATTTATGGAAAGCGATAGGGAACTCTCTTAAAGCTGAACTGGAGAGCAACACAAGTAGGTTTCAAGTGCAAGGAAAAATGGATAATGAAAGTTTGGGTCTACTAAGATATTATAAGAAAGACATGATTGGAAAGTATGGAATCAAATGAGAGTGCCAAAAGTTTGAGATATGTGGATGGCACCCTTTTGTTATTCAAAATAAAAGATGGAAAAGACCCTATTATAAAAATAAAACTGAAACACTTCTACATACATACCAAGGGTGGGTTCTAATTTTTTTTACTATTGGTTCTGTGGGCGTGGCTTATTTTGTGGGTGGGGCTTGATGGTCAGGTGACAGTGGGTGTGGCTTGATGGTCAGGTGACTGGGTGGGCATGGCCAACTCAATGTCACTCAAGTCAAGGAGTGCCTCACCTGGCCCCTCCCCTCCCAGCCGTTCCTTGTCACACTCAGCCTCAACATATCTATAGTTCTGTAAAAATGTTGTTCATCTTTTTTCAGCTTTATTACCTACCTACCTATAGATGCGCTTTCATGAACCACTGAAAGGAGGAAATGGCTCACATGCTTTGCCCAAGAGTGTGATAGACAACAGGCTTTTAAGGGGCTGCCAGAAAGAAGGAGGGGGGGGCACCAGAAGGCAAAACAAGAAGCAATGGATGGAAACTGAACAAAGAGAGAAGCAACCTAAAACTAAGGAGAAGCTTCCTGACAGTGTGAACCAATAAAGGTGCAGAAATATTTCAGTCATAATTTCACATATAAAATATCCATTCGTGTAATACAACCTGCATATTGTTCAAAACAGTCATTAGTATTATGGCTGAAGTTTGACAGCAAGCCTAAAAGTCAAAGATTACAAGAGTGCTTCTTTCCCTGTATGTATACAAAACACCACATACCAGGAATAGCATATTAAGATGGACTGACATACCAATTATACTATTCCCTTTCAACATTATACGGAATGCAGAAGCTGGGGAAAATACCCATGTTTGGAAAAATTGAGCTGTGTAGAAGATGGGAAAGATAACGTATAGATTGGATTTTTGAGAACGAGGTCATTTTCAGAATATTATAGAAATTACTACAGTATAGATTAGCAATTGAGGGCAGGTCAAAATTGTATGTATTTTTCCTACAACATTAGGGGCTCAGCTTTACTCAGAGATCATTCTAACCCTAACAAACTCTGAGTCAATGAAGAACAAAAAAATATAATTGTTGAAGATCATCTAGTCAGCTTAGTAGTAGAATAGGTATTTAACGTGAATCTCCTTACCTCTAATTCAATGTTCTTCCCGTACTATACAATGCCTTAGAATCAGGAAGGTTTGCCTTCACACACCCAGGGCTCAAGTCATACAGGACATATTAAAGAAAGAAAGTTTCTCTAACTTTAGAGAACTTTAACAGTACCCAAAATAAGCAATTAATTGCTATAGAGCACAGTCCCCAACCTTTCCAGTTTGGCAAGCCAGTGGTGTGTGTCTGTGTGTATGTGTGTGTATCAGGCATGTGCATGTGCCCATGCGTGCACAGCTCCATTTGTGCAAGTGGCGGTACATGTACCCACTGCGCCCATGAATGGAGCATCATGTGTGAGCACAAGTGCTGTCCACTCACGTGAATGGAGCTTCACACATGCACACTTGCCTGCCCCTCATGCAGCCCAGTTTCTAAAAGGCCATGGGCCAGTAGTGGGCTGGGGGTTGTAGAGGAATGCTTTCTAGAGAATGTGGCAGCTTCTTAGCTTAAACCTCCAGAAACAGGGGAGAGACTATTAGAATCTGCCCCAGGAGCATAAACTCATTCCTGCCACTTCCATTGGACTGAACATTTGAGTCTTCACACATACAAACACCAGGGATGTCTCCGGTATGTCATATCCTATTCAGATGCTGGCACTATTTCAGCATAAACATTTCTATGCAGAAGGGATTTTAAAGCTGTAAATACTATTCCAAGGTCACATTTTACTATTGTCTCCATCAAAGAACAACTGACTTTTTGTACTAACACTTTGAAAAGAAATATAAAGGAATGCTTACTTTTTGTTCTTAATGATTTCCATCAATTAAGGTCTTTTGATAGAAATTAATAGCAGAAACAGCTGCCTATTCATGGGCTCTACTAAAACGTTGGATTTTTGTATTTGTTTATTATTTAAAGCCTCAGGTATCCTGCTTTTAAAAACCTAATTCTTACCTAATTCCTTTATGGCAAATTTATTGCCATAAAGGAATACTGATAAAGCAGTAATAAAATACAGTGGTTTTACTAAAGATTTATAAAACGGTACTAATACTTCACTTGATTTTGATTCTATGCCTCTGTTTATACAACTAAGGATTGTATTAGCTTTTTTGTCTGCTACTGTACACTGCTGGCTCATGTTTAAGAGATTGTCCACTAGGACTCCAACATCCCTCTGATAGTTACCATTTTTGAGCCAGGTTTTGCCTAATCTGTACTTGTACCTTTGATTTTTCCTGCCTACGTATAAAACCTTAAAATTCATGTTGTTGGATAGGGCCCATTGTTCAAATCTGTCAAGACCTTTTTGGTTCCTGAGCTTGTCTTCTGGGGTGATGGCTATTCCTGTTAGCTTAGTGTCATCTGCAAATTTGATGAGTTCCCCTTCTATTCCCTCATCTAAGATGAAGATATTGAATAGTACTGGACCTATGACAGAACCTTGTGGTACCCACTGCTTACTTCCCTCCATGTAGATGTAGTACTATTAAGGACTACTCGTTGAGTATGGTTTGTGAGCCAGTTACAAATCCATCTGATGGTGATGCTGTCTGTCCCACATTTTACCAAGAAGTAGGTTGTGATCTACTTTGCTGAATGCCTTGCTGAAGTCTAAATATACTATGTCCACAGCATTTTGTTTATCTACTAATTTAGTCACTTTTAAAAGAATGAAATAAGATTGGTTTAGCATGATCTAGAACTCATGCTGGCTTCTAGTTATAATTTTATTTGTTTCTAGATGTTCACAGATCTGTTATTGTTGTTGTTGTTGTAATAATAATAATAATAATAATAATAATAATAATAATAATAATAATAATAATAATAACTATTATTTTTCTCCAGTATCTTCCCAGGTATTGATGTTAGACTAATTGGTCTGTAGTTTCCTGGGTCTCAGGTTTTTGTTTTTGTTTTTGTTTTTGTTTTGAAGATGGGAACCACATCAACTTTTTTCCAATACTCTGGTAGTTCCCTGGTGCTCCAGAATTTTTTAAAGATATGGTACAATGGTTCTGAGATAACATCTGCCAGCTCTATCAGAACTCTGGGATGTAATTCATCAGATCCTGGTGGTTTATATTCCTCAAGTTCATATTTGCATTATTTTCATCTTTCTAACTCTGGTTTGTTTGTTGCGTTGTTAACTCTTAGACTGCATAGCTCCTTAAATATAGAGCTTTAAATATAGGACTGCCTCTGAATAAGAGGCGCATAGAGAATTCTATATTCAATAGAGGGATTTCAGAATTAATGAAATTATTTCCATTTTTCAGGCTCCATTTTTCATCTATGCTGTCATATTATCTTTAGTAAGTAGGGACATTTTATCTTTAGTAAGTGGGGATATTTTATCTATACTTCCATCTTTATAAATTACTTTTGGAAACATATATTAAATATAGATAAAATAAACTGTAGGAATATATAAATAATATCTCTTTTGTGCCCCTTTTCTCTCCCTCTCTCCCTCTGTCTCTCTTTTTCTTTGTGGATGTTTTAATTTTTTCCTTAATTACACTATATTTAGGGCTTTTGTTTTGCTTTTGTTCTGGAATTCCTTGGCTTATATTTTCAAAAGTGCAGTGCAGCTTTTAAAACAGAAATGGTAAATGAGCACTCTTAATTTAGCTTAGTGCATTGTAAGCCGCCCTGAGTCTCTGGAGAAGGGCAGCATATAAATAAAAAATTTAAAAAAAAATTAAAAAAAGAAAACTACCTGCACTGTTGCATTCTGCAGCAATTACAGCTTCTGAATACTTTCAAGGGCAGCCCCACAGAGGAAATTTTGCAGTAATCCAAATAAAGAAGACCAAGGCAGAATTGTGCTGCCCCACTCACTCACACATACATGTCAGTGTGGTTTATGGAGATTCTGGTATTCCCCAGCAGTTCTCTTCTCCCGACTTTAGAATTGTTCCAAACAAAGCCAGTCACAAGGAAGCCCAGATTAATCCCCCAGGCAATGGACAATTAGTCCATAAAACAAAACTGCTCAAACAAGTAAGTCCAATAAATGAACATAAAGCCCCCAGGCAAAACCTGAAAGCACATCCACGTTAGCTCACTGGTTATTGAAGTTCAGAGTCTCAAAATTCAAGTAGAAAACACAAACAAACACACAGCCACGACCTGCACATGATGTTCCCAGCAACATCTCTGTCTGCCATGCTAAATAGCTTCTTGGTGCAGTCCATAAAGAAGAGCAGGGCCTTCTCCCAAGCAATCTGGCAGACCTCCGTTTCTCTGCCCTGCATGCTCTGAGATCCACCATGGCAGGCAGCTTCTCCCCCTCCTCTTCACTGTCCTGCAAGCTGTCCCCAGCCGAAGCCTGTAATTCTCTTTCTGCTGGCCATTCAGGGTCAGCAATTAACTCCATTCCTGATGTGCCAGCAATGAGCTCATTCTCCCTCAAACTGGCCTCCAAGGAAGAGTTGGAGGAGTCATCCAAGGGACACGACAAGTGACTGAGCAGGACCTCATGATCCATTAATAGGTTTGATTTATAGGCCTTCAGAAGATTTCTTTCAATTTGCAAGTCTTTTATGGTTTTCAACCACTTTTACATTTCTTACCATAATGGGGGATAGGGGAAGAAAACCGATTCACAAATAAACATTAGAATAGCTTCCTATGCTGTTTGGCTGCCGCTATTTTATTTATTTATTTTTTTTATTCAGAGGCAGTAAGCAGTCCAGTATGAATAATCAAGGCTTTACTCCAAGACAGTATGAGAAACAAAGAAGAAACAATAAAATACAGCTTACAAAAATACAACACTATGCCTAAAGAAGCAATGACATCTTACTAACATCTCCCATTTAAAACAAAAACCCAACCAATGATGGACCCCTTTTCCAAGCCAGCAGATGTGCAGGTTAGTTTGGCTCTGATATTTGTTTTATAGGGATTTGTGACTGGTTTATATAGAACACAGTCAATAATGAATTCACCTGTACATGACTGATCATTTTTGCCAAGGACAAGGAAGATGGGTATATCCCATAAACATGTCCATCTACTCATCCCATCTCATCTCATCTCATCTCATCTCATCTCATCTCATCTCATCATCTCATCTCATTCTTGACAGTGTTCATCTACCTATGCCAAGAGAAAGGCTACGCCAAGAGCAAAAATTATCTGGTTTATATAAAAGGTACTTTTTCAAAAGGCAACTGGACTTCCTTTGTTTTTCCTTGAAGATGTTTTGCTTCTCATCCAAGAAGTTTCTTCAGTTTTGACATTCTTGGATGAGAAGCAAAACATCTTCAAGTAAAAACAAAAAAAGTCCAACTGCCACTTGGAAAAGCATCTTTGGGACAATCATGACTTGGATGACTGAGAATCTCTATCAACATTTTTATATCGGAGAGTTATAGCCAAGAACGGAAAAGATCATACCACCCTACCAAGATGATTTATGCCAAGACTGAACAGGTCAGATCAATAAAGTAGCTGCTTGAGGTTAACTGATATAGTGTGCTAAATACTCAAATATATTTCACTGTATAGTTATTATATGGAAGTATAGAATTATATCAATGTAAGGGGAAGAGTGCACACCACTGTCCATTTCCTCTTTGCCAGTTTTCCAGAAATTCCACTATTATTACACTTCCCAATATATTTTGTTTGACTACCACTAGGAGCCATATATCTGGAAGCAGTAGGTAGATCATCTACCCACATGATCTTGCATTAAAAACACTGAACTACAGGAAGAAAAGTTGTGTTTTGTTTTTTAGGATATTTCTTTTTCAAAATAAATACATAAATCCTAACTAAATAATAAAAACATTTTGTGCATTTTTTTTTTAAATGAGATATCTGAAGGTACAAGAGGTAGAATGTAGGGGAAATAATACTCTGCTTAAGTATAAGCTAATAGAGAGTGCAACAACATCATTTTATGAACATTGTTTGTCTTTTTAAATGCACATCTATAACACTTAATTCTGAAAAGTTAAAACTCCTGTTGCCATATTTATCACCACAATTATGACTTTTTCCATTTTATTTATGCATTTAGTTCTACATTTCTCTCTCTCTCCCTCTCCCTCCCTCTCTCTCTCTCTCTCTCTCTCTCTCTCCCTCCCTCTCTCTCTCTCTCTCTCTGAAATAACCATTCTTTGGATAATCAAGAACACAAAGAAAATCAGTTATAGTAGGAAGGTAGAATTATGTAATCTAAAGGCAATATAGACCACTAGATCAAAAAAGTAGATTTCAGAAACATTCCCAAACTGAGCTTGCCACCTGAGAGATCTTACTCTAGCCCTCAACACCTGATGAAGACAAGCAGAAAGTGCCTTTCTTGAAATGTTCTGAAGGTCCAAGTATATCAATAGTTTAGGTAACCAAGGCTCAAGTAATATTCTTGCATTCCAAACGTTATTGTATTCACATCTATGTGCAAAGAGGTTAGTGATTAATAATCCTGATATTGGAATAATATATTTCAAATAATATATTATTCATGATTTCCATGTATGACTTTTTAAAAATTTTACAGTCACGTGACATCAATACTAGCCTACTGAGATTTGTAGTTGCTATACTTTAAAGTGGTAATTGAGTTACAGAGTTATGCTAAGTTGATTGCTACCCTGCAATGAAGTTCAGTGAGTTTTACCAATGACTAATGATGGTTCCCCAGGGGACATTTGATAAACAAATGACAGAGTTATGATGATTGAAGCTATTACTATACAGAATAACAAGGCATGCAAATAGCCTCTATAGGTTTCCATGGGAATGTCAAGGAAGCATGTTGCACCACCTGATTTTCAATTCAATACTGTGTAATTAAAGAAAAAGCAATCTTCTCTTTAGGTAAAAGAAAATGACAGCAAGCTATTTTCACCACACTTACTTCTTTAATACTTGGTAAGGCTGTGGGTCCACACCAAGTGTACTAATTTACTATTAAGCTAAAGAAGCCTTGTACTGAAACTGTATTAACAAGCTGTTTCGTGATGAAGAAAAGATTTGGCCAAACACAGACTAAAGAAGTGTAGACCATAAAAATATTTCAAACTCTGATCCTATATATGAATATTGTATATGAAGCTCCATTAATAATGGAATTCATAATAGCTGGTCTTACTTCTCAGCTCCACTGGTGTCACCCTTTATTCTTCACTCTTGAAAGAATTACTTGAAAGCTTTGTATTAACTAAGATGGGATTAGAGTTCCCACTGATTATTTTTTAGTTTAAAAAGATGGAGTCTGCAGCCTTGAGAGATTAAAGATTTTGAAAAACAATAAACAAAAACATGCAGTCTCATAGTTTAGCTCTTTATGTCTATGTAGATACTCAGTCATTCAGGTTATGGTTGTCCCAAAGGTGCCTTTTCAAGAGGCAACTGGACTTTCTGGTTTTTCTTTGAAGACATTTCGCTTCTCATCCAAGAAGCTTCTTCAGCTCTGACTGGATGGTAGGGAATGGAAGGATTTATACTCTTTGCTGACAGATGGTCATTTGCATTCTTTTAGTGGGTCGTTAAGGTCACTTGGAGGTTTATCTGCGTCATCAGGGTCACCTGAGTGGTGCAAATAGGTGTGGAGCCTTCATGGAACTGTTGAAAGGACTGTGTTGTAGACTGGAGATAGATGATGATGTATCCCTCCCCCTCTGTTGAGAGAGGGCTGTTCAATTTTGCCATAGATGGCCTCTTTAACCCCTCTTTCAATCCAGCGCATGGCACAACATAGAAGAACAAAGACATCAGGACTAGATTCAGCAGTATATCTGCATTTAAAAGATACAGGCCACTCTTTTGAAGACAGCAAAGTCCACATTTTGGACAGAGAAGACCCCTGGTTCCACACTCGTTTGCACCACTCAGGTGACCCTGATGAAACATAAACCTCCAGGTGACCTTAATGACCCACTAAAAGAATGCAAATGACCAGCTGTCTGCAAGGAATATAAATCCTTCCATTCCCCACCATGCAGTCAGAGCTGAAGAAGCTTCTTGGATGAGAAGTGAAACGTCTTCAAAGAAAAACCAGAAAGTCCAGTTGCCTCTTGAAAAAGAGTGGGACATTCAGCTCTTTAGTTTAGTTTACTTTACTTTACTTTATCTTCTTTTCTTTTTTCTTTTATTTTCCAGAAACTACTGCAACTATTTCAAGAGCAGATGTACCCAACCGTAGGTGTCATATAGACATCATTTTCCTCCTATGGCAGAGCTAACCCATTTTGATGCAAAAATAGAGCAGAAGTACATTGTGAAAACAGGAGGACTGAAGGATGTAGTTGGAGAAATTCTGCTGAGCTAAGCTGCATAACAGTAACTCAAAGATGAAATGAATATCAAATCTGACTGCATAGAACCCAGAATCTAATTTGATGCAAAATAAGCAAAGAGTTTGCGACATCTCTGAAATGTACTACCTTTTTATAGCTCAATATAAGTTACCTGCCAAGGTAACGTGGGAAAAATTAATCAACCTGGAAAGATACCAGCTTCTTGGAAACAGTAGCAGTGACCTGTTCTGCCTTACAGAACAGTGAAGAATGGGGATAGCTTAATACATAATTAGTACACAGAGCTGAACTGCATTTGGTGAATTGAATTAAGAAAGGAAAGGCAGGGAATTAGGAAGGCAATATGAGTAATTATCTTCATCTCAAGCACTTATCTGAAGACTGCAGATAATTATTCCATAGAAATCCACACAGAGGGTTCCTCATTCAAATCTGTGCTTTTATCTTTCACGTGACATACATCACCATCACTATCACCACATCTCTAAAATGTTATTTTTAATAGTGTAAGCCATTATTACTCTTGATTGAATTTCTTTATACTTTCCTGGAATAGGGAAAAGAAGATCTGATCTTTATCTGAAAAGAAGCCTTGTGGAAGGTTCCTTTGTGCGTATATGAAAACTGCCTGAAGTAATAATTCGTAAGATCAGAGGATACCCTCCTCTTCCTGGGCTAGTCTTACCAAGAAGAAAGCTTGTAATCTGTAGACTCTTGTGACATGGAATTTACTTTTATCAACTACAGACTTCATCTTGCAACGTATTAATTGTCATGTTGAATAAATTTCATTGAGCAATGCGGAAATCTTGGATACATTTATGGCAGAGGAAAATTAATTAGCTGTCAAATAGACCTAAGCAGGTGATGAATGCAGGCAACATTCAAAAACAAAACAGTAAAACGGAAAATCCCTTTTTCATGAATATGTATAATTTCTCATTCCGGCAAAGTATCTGTCATAAGACTCTTCATAACAGGGAGTCGTTTGCCTAGGGCAAATGTGGTAAACACCTGTTTTTCTACTTCTGACAGTCTGAAAAGGGACAGATGAGCTTTATAAATGAATTAGTATTTTATTACTTCCATTAACTAATTATATTGTTATCTGTGATGGGAAATCTTTGCCATGCCAGCAATCCAACAGAAAGGTAAAAAGGTAAAAATGAAGATTTCCCCTCTCTGGTTGTGTCTGACTCTAGGGCGCAAAACGTGCATGTGATTCTGTGACCCCACATTCTATCAATCTAGGCCATGCTTGATAAAAACTTGTAGAATTATTATGACATGTACAAACATCAGTTTGTACATGTCACAACTGATGTTGGGCTGGTTTGTTTTTTTTTTGTCCAACACTTCTTTTAAAAAAAAATGACTCTTAGGTAAGAATGGAAACAAGGCAAAAGGCAATCTGCAGATTGCTTTAATAATCTAATGTGAAGGTTGAGTGGCCACAGATGACCAATATGTAAGCAGAAAACAATCATTTAGGTGCTACAAATTTAAACCTTTGAGAGTATAAAAATATTTTGTGTCTTCTGATTCATAATTGTCAGCAACTATTGTGTGTAGCTTCATTCATGCCTGCAGTAAAGATGCTATCAAGTTGTGGTCAAAAAGCTTGATAAACCTTCTTTTTTCCTCTGATTTTAATGTTTTTATATTAAATTTATACAAATTTTATATTAAATATAAAATCTCCATGCTTGTCTATTTATTTCTCCATCCATCAACTTCTGCAACCATTGATCCATCCCTTCCTATTTAGACTATGCTTGCTTACCCCTTCCCCCACTACATTTTTGGGTTTTCTCTGCCTCATTTCTTCCTGACTCTGATGCTCATGCAGTCATGACCTCTGAGTGAGCTAAGCTTAAATTGGTTTGAGACAATTATAGCTCCTCTCCAGATCTCTTTACTGAGCACAAAGAGTCTGAGAAAAGTAAGAGGTTGATGGGCATAGGGATGTAGCCATTATATGTTCCTTCAGCCTTTACTCTATGCGCATTCATATGTACGCATTCATATGTTCAATAGATTTCTGATTTACATTATTAATGAAATATTGTCATGTAGCTAAGAGAAAAATGCCCTATATTTTTTCTTAAAACAGCAACATGCCTCCAAGCAGGAATGTAAAAGCTTTTCAGAAGACATTGGACATACTTTTTAAAACTATGTGAAGGTAAGCATCTTACTGGTCTCTCAGAGGAATATAACGATGTCAAAATTAAAATCAATATTTGCCTTTGAAACCGCATGGTTCTTCTCTCCTATAAGAAATGTCACGGTCTCTGTTAAATATTAGTATGCTTTTTAAGATTGGAGCTAATAAAGACTGGCCCAATGTAATTTGCGGTGGGATTTTCAACAGTGGAATTTAAGGGAACATAACTAATTGGACAATCATGAGATACCATTTGGTGCAAATATGGCTCTTCATTTCAGCAAAAAACAAAACAAAAAAACACACCTTACACTAGGCATACTATATAAGCCTGGCAGGCAACAGTAATAAACTGAAGATGCAAAGAACACCAAGAAGTACAATAATTCTGATCAGTGCCTAAAGCTGCTTGGCACAAATGCTTCTCAAATTAAAGCTCTTGCTTGTAAGTCTTGAGCAATAGCAAACTTGCATGTTATGCAGTAGTTGTGCAGATTATGGGCTTCATGAAATTTCAGTATGTCCAGTTGCAGCAGGAAACACTGGGTACCAAAGAGAACATTGGGGACACAATAGGAAAAATTATTACTTGCAGAGGACAAACTCAAGGGGAGATGAGTCCACCATAAACAGGTCCTCTAGGACTAATTTTCAATATCCCTTAAGTGTGAAAATATTTATCAATCCTAAAAGCATAATACGGCACATGACCTTGACAGAGAATTTTCATGTCAAAAGTCTTTAAAAAATCTTAAGAGGACAAAATGACAAATAGAAGTGTTTGTAAAAACTATCTGAAATTAAATATTTATAGCATCAATAATTAGAGAAGCCTTTTTATTCCTCCATACTGGTTTACCTCCCCATTAGTCAAACAACCCCCCGTCCCATCACTACCACCACCACATGCAACCACACACAAAGAATTTTTTTTTTCCTTTTATGTTACATAATGATACTTGGATCTCTGAAGCACAGAGCAAAGCAGTGCTCTCTTTTTTTCTAACTAATATTCCAACAACAGTCCCTAATTTTAGCCAAATGACTTCACATAATATTTTGTCCTTTAATGTAGTATATTGCATTAATGTTTTTTTTAACTAAAATAACAGAATATAAAAAGTTAACAGACCAGTTAAAACTAATGTTGCATTTTCAGGGTATGAGGCTTTGAGAGTAGCTATTGTTATTTGTTAGTTATGCAGGACTGCATAGCAATGTCCAACTGACCTGAGATAGACAGAGTAACAGACAGATCGCAGAAGAAGCAAACGACACCTATATTGTCCACTTGAAAACTGAATGGTCCTGTCTGTGACATCAGTAGAAGTGCACAAAATGATCTATTTTGAAAAATGTCATCTTGACTGTTCTGACCTTCTTTAAAAAGTATACAGCACAAACTTATTTCCTTTAATTCAGACGTCTGTGAATTATTGTCATTCCCAGTCCAAAGGCTTATCAAACAGTCTTGCAGGGGAGTGTTTATAAACACCCACCTTATCTCTCTTGGAATGCTGTCAGAAACTAATTGCCACATGCAGGGCAAGGCCAAACTTAGCACAGAGTCAAACAGAACTTTTCCATAGCTTTTACGGACCAGATGAACTAATTGCTTCCTGCAAAAGCTCATGTCCCATTCACTTCTCTTTTATGTCTTATGGGAGGGGCCAATCATCTCCAAGCCTTACTCCCAAGTTGACCCTGTTTTCTTAATTGTTCCTGTCTTCTGGCAGCTCTGCGCATGCGCACACTGGGGACAGGCTCATGCTGTTCTTCTGCCTCGTTGATATCAGATTCTGGAGACTCCAGAGGCAGCAAAGAACTACCAGACGGCCTTGGCCCCCTCTCTGTCTCCGACTGAGAGCCATCGTTCAAGCCTTCCCCAGACTCCAGGACTGGCCCACGTTCCTCCCCAACCTCCTCACAGTCCGAATCTGCTGCCAGCTCTGCTGGCCACTGGCAGGCCACAACATTGACTCAATGTTGAGTCCGAGCTGAAGTGACCGTTTGAAGTTACAACAGCACTGAAAAATGTGACTTATGACTGTTTTTCACACTTATGACCATTGCAGGATCCCCAGGGTCATGTGATCAAAATTCAACCGCTTGACACCTGGCTCATATTTGTGACAGTTGCAGTGTCCTGAAATTTTTTTGATCATCTTTTGCGACCCTCTGACATACAAAATCAATAGAGAAGCCAGATTCATTTAACAATTGTATTACCAACTTAACAACTGCCCTGATTCACTTAGCAACTTTGGTAAGAAAGGTCGTTAAATGGGGCAAAACTCACTTAACATATGTCTCATTTAGCAACAGAAATTTAGATCTCAATTGTGGTCATAAGTTGAGGACTACCTGTAGTGCTTTAGTCCAATAAGGCAAGTAGCTTTGCTTCAGTCTGTCAAATTGAAGTGTGTCAGTTTTCTCCTCTTTGCCATTTCAGTGCAGGGGGAAAAAAGGATTTTTTTAATGGAAAAACAGATCAAAATGAAGGTGGTATCGCTGATCTGATTTGTGCCATCAATTCAGGGTATGTTTTGACTCAGCTCGTTCAGATGTAATATGGAAAAGCAGAGAAGCATATGAAGCTTCATGAACCCTGGGATCACTAGCATGCTTCCCGTTCTTGCTTTCCTGTGAATTAAAAGACTTCAAACCATACTCATATAAGTCATAATAAATTGGTTTGCCTTTCAGTTCCTACAAGACTCTGGTTACTCATTATTGTAAAAGGGAGTTACATGTTTCTCTAAGAACATTTAATAATTGATTAAGTTGCACACATAGATTTTATTCCTGTCTTTATTATATTAGGATAGAAATGTATAGTCTGGGGTTCCAAGAAAAGCAGCAGTTTTCCAATGGTGTGGTACTTTGGCGCAAATAAATCCCAAAGATCTCACTCAGCTGTAAAACTTCATGTGATATAATGAAAAGGCAAGGGGGAAGTTATCAAAGAAACTGTAATTAATTAACGGGATGAAATACTAACAGAATTATTCTTAAATTAAATCTAAACATTCAAAGGCCTCCTAGCGTCACTTGTATTTTAGAAATTTAGCTCCTAACATGACATTCAAAGGCTAAGTGTAGCTCAAAGAAGAAGGAAAAATGTTCTGAAGCCCTGTGGGAAGACTGGGTGATTCCAGCTTCGGTAGGAGGTTTAATTGGAGGAATGCTCCTGATGGACATATGAGATGTGCCTCTACAGAAGAGGTTCAAAGGTCAGTTTCACCAAGGAGACAACAACAAGGAAAAGCTATTAATTATGTTGAACAAGCAGGAGATCAGCTGAATCTGTGGGGAAGGATTCAAAATGAACAAGACATGGCCGACAGTGTTGCGGTGTAAATCTTTAAATGTGTGTTTGGTGCTGGATTAGATTGTGATATTCCAATTGCCCTACCTTTGGAGAGGGGAAATGGAACAATTTATGAACTACAGGACAGCTGTTTGAGTTTCCTACCCATAATTGAAGGATAGCAATAGCACTTAGACATATATACTGCTTCACGGTGCTTTACAGCCCTCTCTAAGCAGTTCACAAAATCAGCCTATTGCCCCCAACAATCAGGGTCCTCATTTTACCTGACCTTGGAAGGATGGAAGGCTGAGTCAAACTTGAGCCGGTGAGAATCGAACTGCTGAACTGCTGGCAGCCAGCAGTCAGCAGAAGTAGCCTGCAGTACTACATTCTAACCACTGCACCACCACGATTCCTATGTATGAAGATGTATGAGGGTGAATACCAAACTATGTATTTTGGAGTCTTTGAATGTTAAGCCTACTAGGATTTGGTGTGCTTATTCTGTTTCTTCAAGCAAATGAATAGGGAACCCTTTGTTTCATTTTTCATGTCTGCAAATATGCCATAAAAAGTGACTGACACATAATCTTGGCATTTTGTGGTATTCAATATCAAATTTGAATTACTGCTATAAATCGTATTTCTTTGCTACTTGCACTTCATTCATGCTAGCCGTGGTAAGAGATTAGAGTTCAAATGAAAGAGATTTTTCTTCTTCAAGTGCACATATAAACGTGCACAAAGCACAGATGGACACACAAACTTCTGTGTACAGCAATCTTCAAAGGTAACTTTGATTCGTGAGACTTAGAAAAGAATTATTTAAATGTATATAAAAAGGGGATGGGGTGGCTCAGTGGTTAAGATGCTGAGCTTGTCGATCGAAAGGTCGGCAGTTCAGCGGTTTAAATCCCTAGTGCTGTGTAACGGGGTGACCTCCCGTTACTTGTCCCAGCTTCTGCCAACCTAGCAGTTCAAAAGCACCTAAAAAATGCAAGTAGAAAAATAGGGACCACTTTTGGTGGGAAGGTAACAGCATTCCGTGTGCCTTTGGTGTTTAGTCATGCCGGCCACATGACCACAGAAATGTCTTTGGACAGCACTGGTTCTTCAGCTTTGAAATGGAGAAGAGCACCGCCCCCTAGAGTTGGGAACGACTAGCAGATATGTGTCAGGAGAACCTTTACCTTTACTTATATACAACTATAAGTTGTTTAATTCTGGCTTGGCAAAACCAGCTTGAAACTCTAGATAAATCCTTGAATAACTAAAAATCATCTGATCTAAGAGAATAAGCAGGATCAGATCTGATTAATACTTAGAGTAGAGCCTGGTCCAATATATTTGGTAGGGGGAAAAAAGAAAAAAAATGGAGTTTCAATCTCTCGATCAACTATCAATTCCATTCCCTGCAGGGGTGGGTTCTACTTATCTTTACTACTGGTTTGGAATGGGGCCGTGCGCACATGCTCGCTTTGCTCGCTCACATGCTCTTCTGCGCAAGCACAAAAGTGTTTTGATGATGTCAGGGTCAGTGAGCGGAGTCTCCCGCCAGTTTTACTGCCAGTTCTATAGAACCGGTGAGAACCAGGGGCAACCCACCACTGGTAATATATGGTAAGGTAAGGTAAACTAATTCTATCTGTACAATAATAAGTGGATTTCTGCTTAAATTATTGGATTATTTCTGCCCTGCATCATTGAAACCTGTCCCTCCAAAGAAGATTTGGGGAGCTCATTCCAACCTGAAAGGCCAATGTTATTCATAGACATTACCCATACTAAGTATCAACTCTTTCATAAAATCTTCTTCATACCACATGAACTTATTATATTTTGAATGCAGCATCTGGCAGCATCAACTGGACACTAACTACTGTATACCAGTATACATAACCTTGAGACATCATCTTGCCACACTGGACTAACAAATGTCAAATGTGCATAAATTATCTTTATGAACTTTAGAGGCAGGCAAGCAAATGTGTCTCAGTTGATAATTGTATTTAAAATGTAATATCTCTTCAAAATTATCCCTGCTCTCCATCAACTGGATCTGGAAGAATATAATCATGCTCTTTGGAAACCTTGATCTATGCTTGCAATTCAATCTATATGTTCTTTTGGAGATACAGCTCTGACTTGCTAGGCTCCCTCAGTTGCAAGAAGGCTGCAATGTCTGTGTGAAAGCACTGGACAAGGAAGGAATTAGAAATGTTATCCAAATCCATGACAGATATGGAGATAAGTTTGCTTCTGGGATTCCCTGTCTCACTTGCTCTTTCTTTCCCCTCATTACATTTCATCAGTATAGACAAATACGATAACAGCTCACAACAGGGCATGTGTAGTGCAGGTGTATTTGGTCAAATGGCAAGTTACAACTGACAGCTTAGCTTGACAATCGACAGCAACTCAGAAATTCACAAACACTGTTGGCATGGCAATGAAAAGTCTGGGAATAAAGCAAATACCTGCAGCTATTTCAAGCTGTCAGAAATGAGTAATATTGCCTACATTGTTTCATACCCTGACAAAATACAGTGTGGGCCAGGAAGTTCTCTCTTTCTCTCTCTCTGTGACAGAGCACACTGGTTAATCCCTCTCGAAACTTTTTATGATTTTGATAAGAATGGGGGGGGGGGGAGATGATGAAGAATGTGTTGAAAAAAATATAGCGTTGTAGTGAAGCACAGAAGATACAACTAAGAATAAGACACTGAATTATGGAGAGGTAGAGTAAAATGAAATAATCAAAATGATGCTATAGAGCACTGCACACCAGAACAACTAAATACAAGAACAGTTTTTCCCTGAATGCCATCACTCTGCTAAACAAATAATTCCCTCAACATTGTCAAACTATTTACTAAGTCTGCACTACTATTAATCTTCTCATCGTTCCCACCACTCATCTCCTTCCGCTTATGTATGGCTGTAATTTTCTTGCTTGTATCCTTACAATTTATACTGATATTGTTTCCTGATTGTTTATTTGTACCCCATGACTATCATTAAGTGTTGTACCTTTGATTCTCGATGAACGTATCTTTTCTTTTATGTACACTGAGAGCATATGCACCAAGACAAATTCCTTGTGGGTCCAATCACACTTGGCCAATAAAAAATTCTATTCTATTCTATTCTATTCTATTCTATTCTATTCTATTCTATTCTATTCTATTCTATTCTATTCTATTCTACCCTACCCTATCCTGAGTGGAAGTTTTGTTCACATGATTGATCTTTGTCTTCCTCTCTCCTGTCCTCTCCTCGCAATGGTGCTCCTTCTCCAAAATCTGGAGCGCAATTTGAGGAGATTTGGAAAGTTGGCCAAGAAAATAGAATAAAGCCCAATCCTTAACATGGAAGGTCCCACAACAAAACAAGTTGTTTATTTTTTTTTCTTTGTCTCAGTAGTTGGCAGCACCTGACTGTCTTTGAGTTTGGAAGCTAGAGTTCGGCCTAGTTGGCAGTTGGCTGGAGAATAAGGAATTGAAAGTTCAAGTGGGGATTTCAAGAAATGCTAGAAGGCGGCAATGGCAAATTATTTCCATATCATGTCTCAAAAACTGCTTGGATGTGTCTATAGAAGTCACTAGAAATCTCCTTAATTTGAAAAAGGCCTTTCTTACATTTTATTTAATTTTATAAGGAAATCCATCCCAACATATGTTTTTCACATGGAGACTGACTTTTATATTCTGTGCATTTTGTACCAGTCTACATTCATTCAAAAACAATTCATCCTGACCCTTTCTCTTCATGTTTTAACACCCAAACACTTAAGTACTGCATTCCCACTGCATTCAATTTAATTTTATGTTTCTCCTCATTTCCATATAACAAAGTGGACAGAAACATGCTCTTATACCCAACCAGTTTTCCTTTGTTTTCAATAAACATTTATTCCTTACAACAAACTACATACCACCTATTATCTTTTGACTGGCATTTGCAAATCTTAAAAAAAATTCCTTCCCTTTTCCTACTCTTGGCAAATTTTCTACTGTGGTATACACATTCATCTACTTGCTCTGATTATTATTATTATTATTATTATTATTTACTTTTACTGTATAATTTACAGTTTATAATTTTATTTTCCCTGTCAACACAGCTATCCTGGTCCTGGGCACATTAATTTCAGACTCATATAAACTATCTAACATTCATTAAAAATAATTTGTGTTCTTAGCCAACAGCGAGTACCATCTGTATAAAAATATACACATATTTATATTCCACATTAACACATCTGTAACATCAACAAAATTTCTTATATAGTTTTTCCATAAATATATTAGACCATGAAGAGGATACTACACATTCTTGCCTTAATCTCTATCGCACAATACTAACCCAATACTAATTTTTAAATGTTTTTTATAATGATTTTAAATGCATTGTGAGCTGCCCTGAGTCTTCGGAGAGGGGCGGCATACAAATTGAATTAATAAAATAAATAATAAAAATAAAAATAATAAACCCATTCCCAAGATTTTCACTTAGTCTCCTATAAGCATTATTTCCACCATATATTATTCTTATTTCATTCCACACCCATTCTCTAACTCTAGTAAATTATGCTTTTTTAAATTTACATTTGTTTCTTTGCCACATATACATGAAAACAAACTCAAACTACCTATTTTCAAAAGAAATAGTCCTTTTTCTTAGCAGGTACTCATTTATTTTTTGGATCTCTGAATTGCCCCTTTCTTCTTCAGTACTTTCTTAGCTTGTTTAAACCCATCTATTCATTTCATCAAACCGAACATTTTTCTCCTGGATTGCATTTATTCAAAATGTTGCACACTTTTTCCCCATCATACACAGTTCTTCCATTATCACAATTCATTTGAGCTTAATATTTATCACCAACATACAAATTTCTGATTTTCCTGTGCACCAAGACAACCTAGATGGCAATAATTCACATTTTCTTATATACATTTTAATCCTTTTGGTCATAATTAATTGCTTACTAGTATGTATTCATTAACTAGTCTAAAAGGCAGCCTGATTTAAATATGGTTAGAATTAATCTCTCTCTCTCTTTCTCTCTCTCTCTCTCTCTTCCCCCCTCCCTCCCTCCCTCCCTCGCTTTCTCCCCTCCCCCACTCCCACATCTCTTCCCCCTTTCAATCAGTGTTGATTCCTGGTGACTTCCCAGTACTTTTCTTGGCAAGATTTCAGATGTGACTTACCACTTCCTTCTCCTAGGACTGAGGGAGGATCACTGGTCCAACATCATTTCAACTGGTCTCCTGGTTTGGGGTGGTTAAGCTTGGTGCCTTAATCATTACATCAAAGTGCCACTCTTCACAAACATACAACATACATATTTAATTCATTGTATATATTAATTCGTGTTGTTTTCAATTTACTCCTCTTGTATTACCAGTTGCAATTTTTCATGTGATATGGTCCTCAGCAAATGATGGGCCCATAGATATTGATCTTTAGGGCCCATCATGACTTTAGTGAACTAGAGCTTGAACATTAGAAAGACAGATAAAGTGTGGACCAGATGACAACCTGAGTTATCCTATTGCTATAAGCTTTGCTTATTGTAAGGAAAGTACCAGTGAGTTTTGGTACACTTTGCCCAATGAGCCAGAAGCCTAACCACAGCCAATCTAATTCTAAGTACATGAATTCTATTCTATACAAATTTGGATCTATAGTCGGAACCAACTTAGCAGGCAACATATTATGGTCAGATGTAATAGGAAGAAGGAATAACCTTAAGGAACTGGAGAAAGAGCTACTTTCAAGACAATTATAAAAGACTGAGATAAAAGAAATCTCAGTCCAGGACAGAACTGTAACCTGAGAAAATAGAGAATAGACCTTTATTTCTCACAAAGATAAGGGAGGGAGTAGGAAGCATATTCAGAACTTCAAAATTCTGTTACTATAATGGAATAAAAAAAATTATTAGCTTGTCTGACTTTGATTTCTTATCTATCTTGAAGGGCTGATCCCAGTTTGGAAATATTTGCACTGTCCTGAAACACACAGGATATATTTTACTAGTTAAATAAACTAAATGATTGCAACCAATTGGGTAATCTTATATTTAAAAAGTTATAAATAATAAATAGGAAATCATAATAGCTTCAGTTGACTTTTCAGCCTGATCTTAGTCAAATTTTCTTAGAAGGGAGTTCTACTGATTTAACTGAACTTGACTTTCTCACCTTAAGTGAGATTGAAATGAAAATGAAAAACCATTATTATTGACTTGTCCATACCACTGTGACGTGCCTATTTTGTTTTGCATCCTATGTATTTATATCCCACAGTATTTTAGAGTTATTGCTTTATGCATGCATCAAACTACATGATTTTATTAAATAATGTTGATTCTATCTGTATTTTTAGTACTTGCAGAGTTGGTACTACATCAGTTATGGTAATCTGGCCTAGAAGCAAGAGGGTTTATTGCTAGGTGGATGACTTTTAAAAGAATTAGAGCTGAAAGTTCTGAAATCACCTATCAGATTCCATATGTGGAAGAAAATTGCTTTGCATATTTTCACAGCACAAACCCTCAGATGGGTTTCATGATGTGCCTTAACAGGTCCGATTTAATGTAATGACTTCTCAGTATTTCAGATACTGAAATTCCGCTCACCAGGTTTACCCTTCTGGAAAATGGTAAAACGGTAAAAAAAAGAAAAAAGTTTTGGTTCTAGCCTACTCTTATTTAACTCACAAGGATCCTCAAAGGGATCCTTAAAGGATCCCTCTGATGTGTGCTGGTATACTTAAGCAGTCCTCATTCTATAATACTAGACCTGTGAATATAAAGCAGCCACAATTTTTTAAGGAATGGCAGATAATGCCCAGTCAGTGCCCACATGTTGTTGTTAGTTGCGAAGTCGTGTCTGACCCATCATGACCCCATGGACAATGTTCCTCCAGGCCTTCCTGTCCTCTACCATCCTCTGGGGTCCATTTACGCCCACGCTGACTGCTTCAGTGACTCCATCCAGCCACCTCATTCTCTGTCGTCCCGTTCTTCTTTTGCCCTCAGTCTTTCCCAGCATTAGGCTCTTCTCCAGTGAGTCCAGTGAAAACACTTTTTGTTTTCCAAATCTATTGTCTTCATAGCCTGCTTTTGTTTGCTTTTAAATTCTGAGTCCTTCTTCAAAATTGTCTAATGACTTTGCTTGGCTTGTGGTGTATCTTATTCTATTGCCCAGTGTCTGCTAGTAAAGCCAGTGGAAATATATTGCTGCCAAATCTTCTATTGATGGGTCAAAAACAATATTGATTACAAGGTTAGGAAATTTAGTGTACAATGACCTTTCTGCTTTAAAGCATAATCCCATAGATCCTGTAACTGCTATGTGTGATCCTCAAAGAACACATTGCTTTGCAGACTTTAAAACTATTGTACATCTAGGGAGAAATTTTATCGCTTGCAATCATATTACTTCTAAGCATCCTTAAGGTAATTTCATGTTGTCTTGGGCCTAAGTTCAAACTACTGTGAAATGTATAGGTTGAGAAAAGATGAAAAGCATGTCAAGAAAAGCAAAAGAGAGGTCATGCACTCTTTCAATCCATTTGCTGGCTCCAGCCCCACAGATCATGAACCCTGAAAGTATGTGCTGCTGAACAGAAAGAAAAAGAAAAAAAAAGCTTTCAGCAAAAATAAAGAATAAGGATGTGGCAAAGCAAAACATTGAAAATAATGAAATTATTACCAAGGTCACGTGTGCGCACAATTGAGTTGATTTTTACAGAGACATGAAAATATTATAATCATATTTTGTGGTAACAAGTTTTTCTGACCAAGTTTCAGAGTTATTTTTACTGACATCAACAAGATGAGGACGCTTTGCATAATAACTTTTTACTCTTACTGTATAAACAAAAATTTGCAAATAGACCTAAATTCGAATAACTGAAGGCATCAATATCTTTTTTAATACAAGAGCAAGTAATGAACAGCTAGCTATTTTAAAAATAAACTTTGGGCAATAGAAAGCTATTAAACTTTTATTAAGTAATTGCTTGTTTCATAGGAGGGCTTGGAAGTCTCCTACAGTGAGCTGGGACACTAAGGTGTAGGCATTAGAAGATTTAAACTTACCTGAAATAAATCTAATTAAATCAAAAGGTTTCACTTCTGTGGAGGATTACATGGCATGAATGTATAATAGTGGATTTATTACCTGGAATAATTACTGTAGGCTCCATCTCTTTCTAAAGAAGTCTAGCATATTTCATTGGTTTAAGACAGTGGTCCCTAACCTTTCCAGCTCTGAGGAGCAGCAGCAGTGGTGATGGGTAGCGGCAGTGATGGAGGGGGAAGGGAATGGTTTTGTGCACACAACATAAATTAGTCCATGCACAAATGGAGGTTTGTGCACTTGTCTACCGCTTGCGCGGTCCGGTTTCCAATGGATCACGGTCCCATAGCGGTCCATGGACCGGGAATTGGGGACCCCTGGTTTAAGAAATGTGTTCATTTTGAGTGGAATTTTTTCCTACTATCAGTATCATATTTCAAACATATTTAATATATTAAAAAAAAAAATAGACCTGGAGGTTATAGATCCAAATTTGATTTCATTACGGTTACAGTCTTGTGAGATATACTCATAAATACTTCTCTAGATTGATGCTTGGAGGAAATACAATGAGTTTTAGCTTTTGGAGCCTGACATGCCCCTTTAATCTCTATATTAAACTTCTTGTGGCCAAAATAACTGAATTAGAATATTTTTAGAAATTAGCCTGTAGCATATTGCAATTTCTACTTTATGGAAATGATCTATTAGTCTCAACTCTAGATATTACATTTAGCCTTTTAAGAGTATGCTTTATTTTTCTACATTATGGATCTCAGGATGGATTGTTTACAGCTGCAGTCTCCTATGATAGTTATAGCCTGCATTGATTGTTATAGGATAGTCATACAATTATTCTAAACTTATTGAAAACTATTTTAAGTTTATTATTTCATCTCTCTCTCTCTCTCTCTCTCTCTGTCTGCCTGTCTCTGTCTCTGTCTCTGTCTCTGGTCTCCCCCTATTTGTCTCATGAATGCTGTACTGAGTGGAAAAAAAAATACTTGTAACTTCCAAACCCGAAGAGCAAGCACCCAATAGGGAGCTACAAATTTCAGTCTTTATTTGTAGGGATAAAACATTTGGTGATGTTTTTATTAGGTTATTTAATGCAAATTCTGTCTGTGAATAATTGCAAATTCTGCTAAGTTTGATTTTTAAAGAAGAACACTTTACAAAATTCTAACATTATCTATTTTAGCCAACCTTTAAGAAAACAGGTAGATGGAACAGGGTAGTATGGCTGAGCAATATTTGCTCACCTACTTTATTACTTGAGTAACTGTACATCAATACTATCCCCCTTTGATTTGACATGCAGCCTAGGCTCTTGTTTTCTTCCAAATGAATCTTCCTTGCTCACTTTTGAATCAGATTAAATGTGTTCCTTAAAACTCCACATGCTAGTTTGCACATTCTCTTCTACCCAGCCTCTATTGACAATGTGGTTCATTTGCTGAAGGAGTTGAGGCTGATGCATCATTGATTGCAAAGAATGAATTTTTAAAGGGCCAGGCCTCCTCATCCTTATCCCTAGTCATTATCAGTTTTCATTTTCCACGAGTGAAGGGAGCTAATGAATCATATTGATTTAACAAGTATGTGTGTAGCAAAACATTTGATCCATTCACGTCAATCTGCCACAGTCCTATTAGGTTGGCTAATGCTAGCAATATATTATTTAAAAGCCTCTGTTCTTAGGATTGTGCACACACTTTCTCTCTCTCTCTTAGTGCACACATGTGCACGTCTGAGCACAGTTGCCTCTCGATCTGCATTTTTATTTCAAGGTACAGTATTTCATTTTTTAGCTAAAAGCAAAATATTGTATGCGTTTGTTGGGGGAGCTTCACTCCCCCCCCCCCACAATTCATTCTGAGCAATGCCATTGCCTTATTTTTGAATGAGACCCATTCTAAACTTCAGATTTTGCTTCCGGGGTAAAATATGCCATCTTATTATTATTCCTTCTTTTAAAAAAGACAAAATAAAATGGAACTTTGATGCTTTCTATATTTCACTGAGAAAAACAATAGTTTGGACAGGAAGTATACTTAGATGATTTAATTCATTGCAATCTACAATGTCATATCCATGGACATATAATGTGACTCATGTCAGGAATACTGCTTTTACATTGGTCCATGTCATCTGTCCAAATCTCTTGCTTCCTAAGACTCCATGGGAGTTCCTTGAAATTCTGTTCCCATGACAGTAATCCATAGTTATTTCAAGGAATCAATTTTTCTGGATATGAATCAGGGGTGGGCTTCAAAAATTTTAGCAAGGGGTTCTCTGCCTGGTTGCTGGATGGGCGTGGCCATGGTGGGTATGGTCTAGTCAGCCTCTTGCATCATTGCAGGGAGGGTGTTTTTACCATCCCTGGGCTCTGGAGGCTTTCCTTGATTCTCCAGGAGGACAAAAACGGCTTCCACAGGTTCCTGAGGCCCTCTGGAGGCTGGAAATGGGCCTGAACTTCCAGTAGACCCATTTTTCGCCCTCCCTGAGCATTCCGTGAATGCCCTGCAGTTACCTGCATCCAAAACGGGCCGCATGGGGACACCTGGGAGGGGAAGGGCAGGGTGGGAGGGGCCATCAAGGAGTTGGATTTGGGGGTTCTCCGAACTGCACAAAATCTTAGCTAGAGGTTCTCCCAAACCCCTGCAAACCCCCAGCAGCCCACCCCTGATATGAAATACATATTGCATAATGAACAAACTGCACATATACTATTTGAACAGTGCATGATGCTACATTATGATATGTTTTGTGATTCAATTGTTTATGCAAGCAAAGCCTTAATAAGGAACACCTTTCCAAGAAAACTCCCTAGGATCCACTATAGATAGTGAGGGCTATCTATAAAAACAGGTCTATACTTTTCATAATCTTTGCTGCTATTCCTCAAGATTTATATTCTAGTAAAAACTGTAAGAGTAAGAAAGTATGAAAAACCCTGAAAAGCATAATTTGGTTTCCTAGCCATTTGGAACTTTAAAGCTGAGTAAACCAAAGTACATATTGAATTGTGAAAATAGATTTGTTTTAGGGTTGACTTAATTAACTCATTACTACGTGGTATATAATAGTCATTCTTTTCTTCTGTTTATAAGATCAATAGAGAAATAAATCTTTCTAATTATAAAATAAGACAAGATGTCTCAGGCCTATTAAAAGTTCATACACATTAAGCCCTAAGCCTCCTAAATAAATATACAAAACCTGGCCAATTCATCTTTGCCAAACTATAGCACTTTTAACATGTGGGGATTAATCCATTATTATCAACAACTGAAAACACATGCATTTTATTGTTGTTATTATATTATTGTAATCCATATCCACTTCTTGAAGTTAGTTCAGAAACCTGAGTTAATGTTGGGTAAGCCAAGACTGACTGGAGTTGTGTGATATGAGGCAGGAAAAAAAAGTTATTATCTTTTCTGTCTTTCTATTCATTTCTGGATTTATTTCAGGCTACTACTTTGACTTATAAGGTGCTTAAATCACTGTATCTGATAGAAGATATCTTCCTATTTAAACACAGAGTGATCCTAAAATCCTCTTTGAACAACTGTTCTGAGTATCACACAAAACTGTGATACAGTGGATGATTATGCAGATAGAAACCTTTTTAGTTTACTTTACTTTATTTGTTTGACCCCAAATTGTAATGCTTTCTTTAGTGAAGTAAAATATGACTGGAATTTACAAACATCTCTGTGGCACAAGGATATTTTCCCTATACCTAATAAAAATAATAAATAGGCACTTTGTATATAATCCCAAAACAACTGTCAGCATTGACAAAATCACCAGCAGTCAATTACAAAAGGCAGCTTTACTTGGAACAGCTTACATCCTGCAATGATACCTAACACCATCAAACAATATCTGCTTAGCTCAAGTCCTTGGGAAGAACTCAATAGATGGATAAAAATGTCAAATCCAGTTCAAATATCTGGCTTAGTGGATGACCAAACAACAATTGTATCAACCAACCATGGAAAAGCAGGCTGCGTAGAGAAATTGCAAGCCTTCCTCCCCTCTTATTTCAGCCTTCTGCCTAGCAATAGTATGGCAATGTGAGCCAATAAAAACTGCAACTTTGAAATTGGTATGAAAGGAGATGGGAGAAGATGTATGTTTTAGAAACTTTCTAGAAGCCATCTGCAAAGTTAAGCTGCCAGACAAAAGTAGGTGTTTTTCCTTCAGAAGGAATGAACAGTCCAAAAGAAGTACAGTTGCCCAGCAAGACAAAACACAATATGGTTACGGGAGCGACCTGGCGCTCCCATGTGACTCCCCTCCTGCGCGAGATGCACTGGCTCCCAATGGTCTTCTGGGTGCGCTTCAAGGTTCTGGTTACCACCTTTAGAGTGCTCCATGACTTAGGACTGGGGTACTTACGAGGCCGCCTTCTGCCACCAATAGCCTCTCACCGACCAGTACACTCCCATAGAGAGGGTCTCCTCAGAGTGCCGTTGGCCAAACAATGTTGACTGGCGGGCCCCAGGGAGAGAACCTTCTCTGTGGGGGCATCCGCCATCTGGAACGAGCTCCCCCCAGAGATACCGAGGATCCCGGATCTGCACACTTTCTGCCGCGCCCTCAAAACACTCCTATTCCAGCAGGCTGGTCTGGCCTAACCTCCCTTTTTAAATGCTTTTAAATTGGTTTTATAATTGGGATGTTTTAAATTTGGCCAAAGTATTTAATGTATTTTAAACTGTTTTTAATGTTTGTATTATGTATATTTTACTTTTTTGGCTGTTCACTGCCCTGAGTCCTTCGGGAGTAGGGTGGTATATAAATTTAATTATAAATAAATAAATTTTAAAAAAAGGTCAAGGTCTATATGCTGGCCATTAATAGAAAAAGAAGAAATCTCAGAGGGGACTTAAGATCGAACAGGTTTAAGAAACATTGATGCATCTTAGTAATAGTGTAGAACAAAGGATTTTGATAATTGTAATTAAATAGTAATCATGAAATCTCCAGAATGGTACAGCCTACAAACTTGAAATTTGGCATATATGTTCCTCTTGGCTTCTAGGTGATTGATAAGAAAGGATTTTTCAAAATGACCATCAGATCATTAGTATTTTATATACAGTATTATATTCACACACTCTTATGCTAAGGAGCTAGACATTCTACTCCCACTCCCCACCTGAAAAGAACTCTCTTCTAACTGCCAGTTGCCTTATATTAATAAGCACTGATGCACCCCCTTCGCAAAAATGGGTGTGGAGGTGGCGCATGACTGATCTGGCCTGCGGGTTGGGACATTCTACTTCCCCTCCCCTCTGTTCCAACTGCCAGTTGCCTTATATTAACATGCTCTGATGCTGCGGAGTTACACATTCTATATTAAGTTTCAGGCTTTAAGTGTCAATTTATCAAGTCCGAGCACATAGTTTCATAGCAAAGCATGGGCGTCCAGCTAATAGTATATAGTAATCAACATAGTAATAGTAATTATCATCATAATAGTATAGAGATAGCAATGGAACAGAATATAGGAAATACATATCACTTTTATACATTTGTTTTATGACATAAAACACCTCCACAAATCTATACAGAGATAAAAAGAAACCACCTTTCCAGAGTCCAGGACTTTTGAGTTTTAGTTAGTTCCGTTGAGTTGGGTTTTAAAAAAAAGCTGAAAAAAACTATTGCTGATTTTATTAAATTACTGTTTTGTTGGACTTTTAAAATATATCTTAATGTAGAGTTTTATTCTCATCTGACCTAAGCTTAGTGTCAGGCTTCAATGTCGTCTCAAATAAAATAAATTGTATTTCCAAACAGATAGTCTTTGAAGAAATCTTTCATTTTATTAAGCACGACAACCTGTCCTCGATCGTGGCGTAGCCAACTCTGACTTCCTGACCCCAAACCTTCCCTTTCCATTCCCCAATTCTCTGGGTCTCATTGGCCTTCTTCCAAATCACTCTCCCCAAATCTACTACTTAAGCTCCCAGGAATGTTCCGCCTCCCATCTCATCTCCTAGGGGATATTATCTTCAAGGAAAATAAATAGGTGAGAAGTCAAGTGTCCTCTTGCCAGCTGCCCCCTCTTCTCCTTCTTATATCAGCACTAGAGTAAATGCAGGTTGAAGTGCTGACATATAGTACATAAAATTATCTGCTACAATGCCCTTCCTGTCAATGACTACTTCAGCTTCAACCACAACAATACACGAGCAAATAATAGAACAAACTCAAGGTAAACCACTCCAAACTCGATTGCAGAAAATATGACTTCAGTAACAGAGTGGTCAATGCCTGGAATGCACTACCTGACCCTGTAGTTTCTTCCCCAAACCCCCAAAACTTTAACCTTAAACTGTTTACTGTTGACCTCACCCCATTCCTAAGAGGTCTGTAAGGGGTGTACATAAGTGCACCAGCATGCCTACCATCCCTGTCCTAATATTCCTTTTTACTTACTCTTTTCATGTATTCAAATTATGTTTATATTTTTACCTGTTATCTTATATATGCTTGACAACAACTTATGATTATGATTAATTGGTTTTATGGCACACTAATTTGAGATTCTTCTAAAACTGGGACACCACACACAAATGGTGCCTTGGTGGCGCAGCTGACTAAGTGCTGTTAAAGAAGCACCAGCTGCCTGCAATTACTGCAAGTTCAAATCTCACCAGGCTCAAGGTTGACTTGGCCTTCCATCCTTTCGAGGTAGGTAAAATGAGGACTCAGATTGTGGGGGCAATAAACTGACTTTATATAAAAAAGAACATCACTTGGGGGGGCCAAAAGCCCTACTAAGCAGGTATATACAAAAGTATAAAGGCTATTGCTTAACACATTGTAAGCTGCCCTGAGTCTCCGGAGAAGGGCGGCATACAAATCGAACCAATAAATAAATAAATAAATAAATAAATATTCTGAATGAATAGATACAGGGGAAAAACAAAACAAAAACATCTGTTTGGATGAATCTGTTGTTGACTTCTTAACATTAAGATGGCTTCTTAACTTCAATTGTGTCCTTATGTGAAAATAATCAATTTAGTTATTTTTCTGAGAAGTTATCTTTATTTCCGACAAGTCAGAGATCAGTATGATTATTCAGCAAAGTTGTTATACTTGTTCTTTGTTGTATGATGTTATAAGATATATCAAAGGGAAGCTTGGTGAAGCCTGGGACATTCATTCTTTGCTTAACATTAAATCAAAACAATATTACTAACCTGACATTTTATGCTCTTATGTATTTCCCGAGGACTGTTTAATCTAAAAGACAGCTTATGTATTTTTAAACAAAATCTTTCATACCAAACATTTCAATATTTTTTTAAATGGTATCTTACTATTAAAAAAACAAAAGCAAAATAATCTTTAAAGTCAACATCTTAGAAAAATGTACAAAAACTCGAGGCAAAAAAGGTAACTCAGTCACTTCCAACAGAAAACTCAAGTATTAAATATAGATGCTTATATTTTAAAGCATAATAATAAAGGCAAAGAAAATAAGAATTTTGCCTGGCAAAGAGGAGACCTCTGAATCATGATGAAGTGAGCTTTTCTGCGAAAGAAAAGATTTTCTGTGAAGAAATACTGTGAGGTTATTGACTGGATTACCTTTATGTCTTAAATCAAATGAACAGAAATGTAATCTTAAAATTAGGTAAGTAAACTTTATTAAAGTCCTTTACCAGTTGGTTAAAACTAAAAGTGATAGCCATAAGTTATAATATGTTCCAATATCTTGAAAAAAAAGTGTAAATAGAGCCATTTTCTACAACAAATATTGTGCTTCATTTTTCTGCACTGAAAAACCTTTTATTGAGGTTTATTTCAAAGAGGAGTTTCTAGTCCTTCCAAGATGACATCTACATCATTTTATCTGAGAAACTGAATGAATCCATAACCTAGTAATCAACCCCAATCTTTCTATAGTATCCATAGATGTCCCCAGAAAAGAGGACAATAGACTTATAGTTATCAAAGATGGGCTTATAGAAGAAACAGAAACAAAAGATGTTCTTCCCCTATATACAGCAAGGAGGTAAGCATAATTATCTTTGCAGAGATAATTTCTGGTTTCAAAATGGTGGCTGAAATTCAGTGATCAAAGCCCTGACCTTTTTTACCTGTGGAAATCACATGTGAAACTCCATTAAACTAGAGACTTTCACTATTGTTGCACCCACCATTTTGAAGTTAATACTCTAGCAAACACTGCAGCCCAATTAAAGATGAGAAGAGCAGGAGCAAGATGGGAGGTAAGTGGGATCTGTTATTAATTGATAAACCACCTCCACTGTGATGCTTCCCCATTGTAGCCCAAGCCAACTGGCAGACACAGGCCTTGAGGCTCTTATGGAAGCTTGGGAGTGTTGGAGCCAATCTTATTCCGTAAGGCAAGATATTCCAGAGGGCAGCTGCAACGGCTGAGAAGGCCCTTCTCTTAGAACTGGAATACTTGCACAGACTTGCAGCATGCCTCATATACAGTTATGTCTGAACCTTGCAAACAGAAACCCCTAGCCCTTCAATTAAAAAGTCTGATTTATCTCTAGAGTTTAAATCAAGTACAAACTCCTATATCAGGGAGGCAATTAACAATTGTATAGATCGTTCCGCTTTTCAAAAATCTAGAAAACTGGCAACAAATCTCTTTAGAGATTCTCAGTCATGCAGGTCACGGTTGTCTCAAAAGTGCTTTGTCAGAGCTGAAGAAGCTTCTTGGATGAGAAGCGAAACATTTTCAAAAGAAAAACAAGAAAGTCCAGTTGCCTCCTGAAAAAGCACCTTTGAGACAACCATGATTTGGATGACTGAGAATCTCTACAGACTTTTAGCAATACAATTTGGGATGAACATCCTTTGAAAAGTGTGGAAGTAGGAATGGATTTCCAGAGGAAAAATTGCAGACTACAGGAATCAGGAGCACTATTCAGGTGACCCTGAGGACACAGATAAACCTCCAAGTGCTTCAACGGCCCTCTAAAAGGGTGCAAATGATCAACTGTCTGCAAGGAATATAAATCCTTCCATTCTCCACTATCCTGTCAGAGCTGAAGAAGCTTCTTGGATGAGAAGCAAAACGTTTTCAAAAGAAAAACAAGGAAGTCCAGTTGCCTCCTGGAAAAGCACCTTTGTGGCAACAAATAATTTAATCAATATCCATGGGAGAAAACAATCCAGGTTTGCATTTCTGGTATCAATCAGATTTTTAAACAAAGTCAGAGTTTATCAAAATGTCATGTTTTTTTTCCTGAATTTTTGCTGTTTGCCATTGCTACTTTTACTTTTTTTATGTGATTTCTCTGTTAAAGAATCCCATCTTAATTATCTAAAGCTGAGAAGTAAATCATATTTCTTTTATTAATCACCGTAACAACAATGGTTTGAACAATCAATTTTTTTTAGTATTACTATTTTCTTTCTCCTGTAATGATGTATTTTCTTCTGTAAACTGTTTTTTACTCTGTCTCTCTCTCTCTCTGGTGACACATCACAGGAAAAGATATGAAATACAAAGCAGCGGGGCTGATCATCCTAAGCATAAAATGGCTTCAGAGTTAAGAAGTAATCCCTCCATCCTGGTTGTTACAAAATTACAGTCACACCTAGCTCACTAATTTACCGTATTTTTCGGAGTATAAGACGCACCGGAGTATAAGTTGTAGCTTAGTTTTTGGGGACAAAAATATGGGGGCTGGGGGAAATCTGCCTACCAGGTATTCATCTGGCTAGCGTCCTTAGTCTAGTCAGCTTCAGCACATTAGTTTGCTGGTTTTTTATCCCCTCTTGGGGATAAAAACAGCTTCTAAGGCATAGCTGAGAGGAAGTAGCAATGAGAAAAGCAGGCAAAGCGGGGGGAGAGATCGCTGCACTTGGCTATCGCCTAGTTAGGGCTGAAAAAAAGCTTCTAAAGAACAGCTGAGAGTCAGAGCAAAGCATGGAGATCACGTCACTCTTTAGCGCCTCATTAAAGCACAGCGGAGAGTCAAGAGAGCAGGCAAAGCTGGAAAGATCACTCGCTATGCCTCGTTAGCACCATGTTAGGTCTGAAAAAAAAAGCTTCAAAAAAGCTACATTCGGAGTATAAGACGCACCCAAATTTTCAGCCTCTTTTAGGGGGGAAAAGGTGTGTCTTATACTCTGACAAATACGGTAAACTTTTTTTTTAAAGGAGCCAAAATACTTTCATGTATCATATTTTTTCTTTAGTATCAATAGCTCAATTATCCTCACAGGGGCTGAGAAAGATAATACATCTACATGCTTTGACTAGTGATCAAAATACTACAAATACATTTTCTCTAGAATGGGCAAAAAAAAAAAAATGAAAAGAGAAACATCATTCGTGGGTTGATATTTAACCAAGTGTGAATCAGACCTTCAAAGAAAAAGAAGCAAGACATGCAAACAGTACATTATGCATCAGCCCTATTGATAAAGGATCAAATTATAAAAAGTCTCTTCAGAGAAAGGTTCATTGAGAAAAAAAATAAAATAAAATCCACCTTCTCTAGCATGGAATATTAGTTTTCTTTTTGGGGTTTCCAGACAAATCCACCAGATATCTGATATATACTGAGCCGAGGTGGCGCAGTGGTTAGAGTGCAGTACTGCAGCTACTTCAGCTGACTGCTAGTTCAGCAGGTCAGCAGATCAAATCTCACTGGCTCAAGGTTGACTCAGCCTTCCATCCTTCCGAGGTGGGTAAAATGAGGACCCAGATTGTTGGGGACAATATGCTAATGCAATATGCTAATATGCAATATGCTATATGCTAACTTTGTAAACCACTTAGAGAGGGATGTAAAGCACTATGAAGCGGTATAGAAGTCTAAACAACAATAATAATATTATTGTCTCCATTTAGGAGAAAAACTTTTGCAGGTCTATAAAGCAAAAGAAAGCTGAAGTAAAATCATAAACTATGTTGAAGATTCACTTAGCAATTGCTTCTCTTAACAACTGACTTGATGGTCCCTGAATGAGAACTGCCTGTTTGTGTGTGTCTCTCTCTGTGTGTGAGAGAGAGTATGTGCTTTGTTGCTGATTTTCTTTTTTTTTATTATTATGGGGAGATTTTGATTAACAGCATAATAAATCAAGCTAACAGGGATAAACATTAAAAATGTGCAAATGCAGTTCTGAAGCACTTCACTTTGATGAATATTCATAGAAGACACTTTTCAATCTGGCCTTCCTTCCCCTAAAAAGGAAGTGGTGGTTTTGCTTTGCAGTGCCTCATTTGTGAGGCCTAAGCACATGCTTTTAGCTACTGGAACTAAATATTGCCAGATGAAGCCCCAGAAGCACAGTGAAATTCCTCATTGTGGCAAATCACCTCACCTCCATGCCTGATTGAGGCAAAACATGGCTGCCTCACATGGGCCTAATATCTCTATATATTAAGGTGACCAGACGTCCCGCTTTTGGCGGGACAGTCCCGATTTTTAGCAATTTGTCCCGCGTCCTGCGGCGTTTCAAAAAAGTCCCGATTTTTCATTCTGCCTCTTGAGCCCCAGCTGATGGCTAGAAGAAAAAAAAACTGTTTAAACTCTTGCCCGGGGTTTCAAAGGGCCGCCCTACAGGCACTCAGTGTAAAGAGTTCCTGAAGCAGTTTTATTCCCCTAGCTAAGCTGCAGAAACGAAACCGAAACCAGTATCTTTGGTGCAACGTGACAAAATGAGGCAGAGAGAGATTTATTTTTATTTTTATTTTTCCTCCCCAAAAAAGATAGGTGAAAAACTGAAAACAATGGGAAATTTAGGAGGAGAGTTCAAGATTTTAAAACACAAAAGAAAAAAAAGCTGTATTTAACTAGGGAATTGTAATAATTGAGATACTATTAATTGTATATTATGTTGAAAGCAGAAATAGTTAAGTTGTGGTTCAGAGGAATATATGGGGGAAATTATTTGGTTTATTATTATTGGTAAATATAATTAATTGATTTGTAAGAAATTGGATTGCATGGAAATAATTGGAATATTCATGTTCATATTGATTAATATACAAAAAGATAGTTTTATAACTAATTGATTTATATTAAAATGTTGAATTTGTATTAAACAACTGTATTACATAATTACATAGTTAAACAATGTGAGGATGGATATAAAAATAGATGACAATGGGAAGGGGTATATATAGAATAGAAGGGAAAAATTGAATTTGATTAAGATTAGAGATGAGGATGAAGGGTAATATTGGTTTTTTTAAAAAAATAGATGAGGAATAAATATGGCAAAAAGGAAATATAGAAATTGTAAATTTAATTGAAGTGACTAAACGCTGTTTAAATTTGTGAACCGGCCAAATACTCTGTTCAAAGAAAATAAGTTGTATGTTTGTATGTGTGTTTCTAATTACTGCTATTTATTCATATTTGTTCTCTTTTATTCTTTAAAGTTTAACAATTCATTCTTTATCTTCATATCTTTATATTTGTTTGGGATTGGCTTTCTTCCCTTTCATCTTTTTTATTGTACAGCAATCTTTCTCCTCAAACCTACCACCACTCTCTTTTCTTTCCTTCTTACTTTCTCTTCCCCCCCTCTTCTTCTCCTCCCTACTTCCTCTTCCTTTCTCCTTCTCCTCCTCTCTTCCTCCCCCTCTTACCCTCACTCCTACTCTAATTTCCCTTCCCTTCCTTCATCCCTCTCTATTGCTGTATCCTTTTATGCATATGGACTACTCAGAGGGCTGAAAAAGTTATTTTTGACTGGTCCTCGCACTTTTGACCAGTCCTCAAACTTACGACTGTCTTCACATTTTACGTTTTTTGCCCTATCTTATCACCATGGTGAAGAGAAGCAGTTGTGAAATGAGTGACATGGTTGTTAAGAATGCTGCACGGGCATATATGTGAGGATGGTCATAAGTGTGAGGACCAGTCAAAAGTGTGAGGACCTGTCAGAAATGACTTTTCAGCCCTCTGAGTAGTTCCTATACACATAGCCACGGCCACCCGGTCACATGACCAGCTAGCCACGTCCACCCAGTCACATGGCCTCCAAGCCACGCCCACACAATAAGCCACGCCCACAATGGTGTCCTTCTTACCAATGTTAAAATCTGTTCACCTTACCCTATACACATAGCCATGGCCACCCGGTCACATGACCAGCTAGCCATGCCCACCCAGTCACATGACCAGCTAGCCACGCCCACAAAATAAGCCACGCCCACAATGTCCCTCTTTACCAATGTTAAAATCTGGTCACCTTACTATATATTAAATATAACATTTTGCATGAGAGTGAGTGGAAAATATTTCCTTCGAATTATTTATAATCACGTTTTGAAAATAAAAAAGAAACATCAAAGAAGAAACAGGGTTGTTTTCCTGTTGCTCAAAACATAGAAAATGGAATGGCAACTGTTTTTGAGTAAGCTGTGGTTATTTTAGCTAGCAGTTGTATGATTATGCAATGTCACATGAGGGATATTCAAACTGTCCTCGCAGGCTTTATGATTTCTAAATTTAAGGGAGGGAAAGAGAGGAAGGGAGGGAGAAGCTGAGTGTGAGCCTGGTGCATTTAATGCCTAACAAAATAATTTAGCTAGAGCCTGATAAATATGCATCACAAAAACCTGGTGCCAATAGATACAAATCCCAAGATTCCATTCCATTCTAGTATTGTCATGAAAAAAAGAACCAAAAATAGATGAAGGCAGAATGACTGTAGCTTCTGGCTACTGCAGTATTGAAGATGCTATACTTAAAGCAAAATAAAGAAGCAGAATTTTAAGCTGACCAAAATAAATAAATAAATATAGATTCCAATAGAAGAGAATATATGTAAGTCAGGGTTGAGCTGTGGAATTTTTTTATGCTCTCTGAGCTTGGTTGTTTGCTTCCAGATATTTCATTACCCAGCTAGATAACATCATTAACTGCCAGTTGAGTGTGGGGTTTGTTTTCTGTTTATATACAGTAGCTTGCCCTGTCAGTGTTGGGAGTGGGTGGGTTGTTTTTTCCTTGGTAGTTGATTAGGGTATTATTTTCTGTTTGATTGTTTGTCTGATGTTAATTCCTGCTTATCTGGGTGTTAATTGCTGAAAAGGACATGCTCTGGTCTTTTTCTTTTCATCTAGCTTTTTGTTGACTCTTTTATAAATATGGTTTATTTCTATGGCTGTTGGTGGCTGATTTGTCTGATTGCCAAGCTTCCAGGAATTCCCTAGTGTTTTGGGATTTAGTTTGGTCCAGGATGTTCACAGTTGAAACTACAGTTGAATATGCCATATGAATCTGACCATGAATACATTTTCATAATGTCTTCTGACTGCTAGTTGGTGTTCATGATTGTACCCTGCTAGTCTTCTGCCTGTCTGTCCTACATAGTGGCTCTTATAGTCCTTACATTGTATATTGTACACTCCTGTTATTTCTTGGACTACTACATCTCTTGGTTTACTTAAGATCTTTTGGATGACTTTAATTGGTTTGAATGCTATGGTGATTCTGTATGCTTGTAATAGTCTGTTGGTTGTTTCTTAGATGCTTTTGATGTATAGTAGTGTTACCCTTTTCATAGTTTGTATTGGTTATCCTGCAGTGGATTGAATGATCAAGCATTTTTTGATAAAGTTACACGGGTATACAATTTGTTGGAAGATGTTGTATAGGCATCTATACAAACGTTTCTTTTTTTGGAAAGTTTTTTCTGAAGAACTATCAAGGAGAAAATTTCCATAATCCACAATCACTACCAGGACAAACTACTGCATATAATCAGGAAGCAAACCTCACACTCATTATTGTTGTTATTTAGTTGGGTAATGAAACATCTGCAAGCAAACAAGCAAGTTCAGATAGCACCAAGGACTCCACAGTAAACATACTGTATGTCCTATGTGTCTTCCGTATCTGTAGAAAGAAATTGGTTAGAGGCTTTATCAAGCCACAGTTAACCTTACTATTGAACTGCATATAGTAAAACAGTGATCTCTGTTCATAATTAAGATATTTACACAACGATGCAATAGCTATTTTCCCCCTAGAATTAACAATTAATAACAAGTACTCTTTTTCAGTTTCAAGGAATAACTAATATCTCTTCCCCTCAGATCTCCCCACCAGTGGTGGGTTCCTCCCGGTTCGGCCCAGTTTGGCCGAGCCGGTAGCGGTGACAATATGATGTCACCGAACCGGTTCTCTTTGTTAGGGAGCTGGGCCCTCCCGCCTGCCCCCGTGTTATTCTTACCTTTTATTTCTTCTTTTTTAGCCCAGCTAATAGTGGATTGCCGCACCTCAGCTGGGCAGATTTGTAACATGCTTGCACGGAGCGCGTGCACAAAGAGGTGATTGCGTGCAAAGCGCATGCACAAAGAGAACCGGTAGTAAAGGCAGTTAGAACCCAGCACTGCTCCACACCCTTCTGTAATTTCCAGCAGTTCCAATATTTCTTGTATATTGGGGATCTGTGATTTGAAAACTGCATATGAACTTTTGTACTTTAAAATTAGTTAAATCATAGCACTATCTACTCTGCAAAAATAGAAATAGAGCTTACTTTGGCCATATTCTTTTATTGCTCAAAAAGATGATATGTGAACAGAATAAAATAAGCATCTGTAATATTGTGTATATCTAGCTGGCTGCATCATGTTTTTAAAGCAAGAAGAAATAATGCCAGAGACTGCAATTTTGATCTGTTTGCTAGTCATTTAGATGCCCCAATCAGGCTTATTGCTATTCCCCAAATGTAGTGCCTTAGAGTTTGGCTCTGAGATTCAGTCTTAATTATCCCATTGGTTCTTCTTTTATTTACTAAACCCCCAAATTTAAGTGCAGTTTGGTAATGTTGGGGCTGAAGTTGGCAGAATCATAAATATGGGACACAGTCTCCAACTCCCAACATTGAACAAAGAGCAACCAAATATTTATTGACTAGAAATGGGAGATGTAAAGGCCAGAAACCATGTAGCACATTCACATATATACATTCTTGTGTTCTAGGGTAACCAGATCTTCATGGACATGATCTAGTCATGCCAAATCTAAGAAGCTTCTTTTTTTTATGAACATGCAATTAAGTATTCTGGAGCAGCATTCTCCAACCTTTTCAGATTGGCAGCCTGGTGTGGGGGGTGGGGTAGGAGAGGCAATGGTTTTGTCCAAGGGGCAAGTGGGGCTGTGTACACTGGTTCCTGAAGCTCACTGTGAGTGGGGCTGTGAGAACCGACACCAGCAGTTCATGTGAGTCAGGCTGTGCACGCAATGGTCTGGTTGCAAATAGACCATGGCCCAGTAGTGGGCTGTGGCCCACAGGTTGGGCACCCTTGTTCTGGAGAGTCCAGAATGATTATTGTGCCTGAGGTGTGGTCTGATAGACCTTTAGAAGCAATATTTTTATTTATATATTTAATTTAAACTCACTATCCAAATCTTAAACAAATAGGCAAATTGGGCCCTGAAGAATGAATAAAGAGTACCATCTGTATCAATGGATCTTTTATCCATTAAATGTTCCACAAATAATGTGATATTTATGCTTTGTGTCATTCCATTCCACTTTTCTTCTTCTTTATTTGGGTCATAACACAAATAGAATATGATATTATATGTATTACATGCACGGAACATCTTTCTCTGCCTCTCTACCAAATTCAAGTTCATTATTTTTTCATTTGCCTTCCTGCTAAACCAAGGGGTTTGTAAATTTAACTTCATGTTTAATGTACATTATTTACTTGAGTTTTCATTTCTTCATATTCAGAAAGAAATCAGAATAATTCCACCAAAGTGAAGGCAAAGAAAAAAAATCTTTACTTTCTACATGAAATAACAAAGTGACAAAACTTTCTGGTTTCAAAGAATTCCTCACTGACTGCAGACCTATCTCTGGAGGTGCCATTTTTTTAAAAAAAAAAAATTTCAACTAAATGAATATATCAGCATTATTAAGTAGTTTTATATAGAATTAACTTTTAATATGATTATGTCATTGTGAAGATACTGAACATTTCACAAAGGGATTATTATTAGTAATACCTTAGCATTCATCTGTATATTTCTATTAGAAATACAGAATGTTATAGCATCATGCATATACTTTTTATGCCATCCAAATGGCTGGTGGCATGTTTGTCATTGAAAATTAATATCCAACTCTCTAAATTATTTATAAACAGCAGGATTATGGCCTTGAGCTCTTCCTGTTCAAGATTTCAAAGTAGATGCACAATTCTCAACTGACAACAAATCCTATGGGTATTTTTATGGAAATTTGCAGTGCAACAAGTGTGATAGGAAAAATTAACACCAAACTTTCAAGGAACAGAATCTATTGATTTATGACCTCCTAAGCAAGAGTTAATCATTAGGATTAGCCTTAAATTTCAACCACAGATTCTGAGACATTTGAATATACAATATATCATTTATGTACCTTTCAGTTTCACTGCTATGTTTTAACATCCTACATAATCATTTGTAAGCTAAACCTAGAGGAAGAAAAAAGAATGAGGATATGTTTGAGAAACAAATCCTTACATAGACAAGGGTTTGTTTGTTTGTTTTTAGTGGTTTTGAGTCAGTTGATTCTTGGTGATTGGCTGGACAAATTTTCTAAGAAACATTTTCAGAAGTGATGTGTCTTACCCTGTTTACTCTAAAATAAGACATCCCCTGATAATAAGCCCAACTGGGCTTTTGAGCCAATGGCAATAAAGCCAAACACTTATTCAGGGTTCAAAATAATTATGAGACAGGGTCTTATTTTCGGGAAAACATGGTAGCCACCTTCTTCCTAGTGCTGAGAAAGAATGACTGGCCCAAAGTCACTGGGTTTGTGCCTAAGGTGGTCTACAACTCATGGTCTTCCAGTATTTAGCCTAATGCCTTAACCACTACATCAGACTGGCTCATTTATCCATGATTTTGTTTGTTATTAACTCAAGGGAAATTCTTACCATGGGGAAGAAATTTATTTACCACAAAGAGACAGCCATCCAAAATCATTAAAAATGTTATTGCAGCTATCTAATCAGTTAAAAGCTTAAAATACAGGGTCTATATCAGGAACTATGACACTTTTGAAAAGTAATCCTTCAAGTTGAGGTTGATCCAGGGAATCTAGAAAGACATATCCATGTGGTTTTCTTGGAATTACTGTTTGTTTATTTCATTTATTATTTAAATTTGTAAAGTCACCTCAGAGTGATATTGCATACCATCCAAAGTGGATTGTCATTGTAGAAATGGTTTGCCCTTGCTATCTATGAAGATGCTTTGAGAACTTCCCAGTTTACCTCTCATTCCTGAAATTCTCCAGTCATGTCTGGTCTACATACTAAATTTTGCTTAGCTACCAAGCACAAACAAGCCAAGTACTTAGGTATTTTATACAATATGATTAAAAAAACAAAGAACTGTATAGCCCAAAATAGTTACAAAAAGTTTTTTTAAAAAATAAAGGTTATTAAGATCTAGTGCTGAAATGCTGGCAAACACATGGTTAAATAAAATTGCATTTATGGTAAGCATTTTTATTTAAACACAATATAAAAAGAATTATCGTACTCTGTTACCCCAAATAAATGTGCCACATCTGTGATGTGCTCCTTCAACCTTCTGCAGATGCCAATTATGTGCTACATAGATATATTGTCAATTTATTTCCAATATTTACCCATTTTGATGGCTTAAGAGTAAATAAAAAGGGACCTGAATTTCTAAATCATAGGGCTTACTCAAATATGCTGCCCAATGTAGTAAAAGAAAAACCCTTTAATGCTTAATATCCCAGGAATAAGGGGACTGAAGAGTTGTGCCTTGCATAAAGAATGAAGTTAACACCTTTCATTATATAGTTGTTTGAGATAAAGAATTTTTAGGGAGAAAGAAATAGTAATTGTAATTCAGCATGAAAAACATTTATGCAAATATAAAATTCAGGTGTAGAATTTTAAGCTTTCAGTAGTTTGCCTGACTGATGAATTAATCAATCTTTCTTTCTTTGGTACCAGATTTTTTAAAAAAATCTTGTCACATCTTTTTCCTTCTTTCTGTGAACTTGTGGATCACATCCATATTTAAAGCATCTATTCCTAAATCATTCCTTGATAAGATAGCAAAAATTAATCTGCAACATGAATAATAAATGGTTATTATTTAAAAAAACTGAAAATTCTTCCATTGAATTTGTTCATACATTAAATTATTAACTAAAAATTTCCTGTACATCAATGTTGAGATTGCATATTCATTAGTAAATAGACTCATATACTTACTACTAACTACTATAAAAATTGTCCCAAAATACCATAGTCTCTTCCTTAAATTGTTCTAACTTTATTTAAAAAGCTGATAAAATTGCTGATTTCCATAATGAAGATATGTTTCCAATTCCATTTAAATATTTGCTGTTGTATTTGCTGAACTTCTATCAGGGTTCTTGCATGTTCTTTTAAATAAATGCTTATTCTGTTGTTTCTGTAAGGCACATAATGCTTTATGATTTCAGAGTTTCGGGGCATGTTAAATAAATATCATTCAAAGCATTACTCACTCTGGAATGAAAAAGAAAAGCAAACTACATTTTTACCTCTATTTTCTTAGAATAAGTCTACAACAGTATTGATTTCTTAAAGAAAATTGCTCTGAAAACATTGTTTTGTTTGTTCATTGGAAGAAGCAAAGCTCTTTTATGTAGCAAAGCTACTTTGCATGGTTTCAAGGTTTAGTTTCTATATTTGCTCCAACAAATATTTGCTTCAACATTCCCTTTTATTTTGGAATAGATCCCTTAAGGTAGCTTTTTGGTGTTAAGTTTCTTTAAAAACAAAAAACAAAAAACAAAAAACCCCTGGAAATAATTATTTGAAGAATTTTTTTTTCATTTGTACTTATAAATATATCATATTGCTTATCTCACAATAAACATCAATGTGAATAAATAGCTAAGAATTATTTAAATAAATATTAATATATTTACTAAGATGTATTTCTATTAAAAAATTGTCACAGAATTCAAGAATTCACTCATACACATATAGATAGATATGTAGATATAGAAATAGATGATAAAGATTATATAGATAGATATAGATATAGATAGATTCACATTCACTATTAGACTCTTTTCTAAGATAGTTTTAAAATTAATACTTGGAAATTTTCTGTTGTTGAATTAAAACTAAATATTGGGCATATGAATTGTTGAATCAAGAGAATTTCATGAATGTCTCAGAACTTCACTATGGATGACAGGCTCAACTATGATAAAAATAAATATTATATTGTCATCTCTAAATCTCAATGATCAAGGCATGAAAAATGTTGAAATTATCTTCCTTGCTTGACTTCAGCAGATTAATGTTGCTGTGAAGCTGAAGATCACATAAGGGACATGTGTTGATGCCAACACAGAATTCCGCCCCCACCCCCCGCCATACAATAGGTAACTGAAATCATCTTGTCAAACTAACCTCTTAATTTAAAGTGTTTTTTTTTTAAAGATAGGTTAACAAAGTTTTAATGTTTTTCATTTTAAAGAATTAAGAATGCCAATTCATTCTAACAAATTGTAGAGAAAAACTACAGTAAGGAAAACAATAATACCATCTGTTTAATTTATTGACATAATGTATGGAAGGGAAAATAATTATTTATGCTGGCCATATCACTGATTTTGAACTAAAGAAGACAGTGATAGCCACAAGCAGCCAGGCAGCCATTTCACTGTCAGCCTAATATAGATATCCAAAAAAAGAGGACAGGACAGGAAATAGAAAATTAAAACAAATAACCAAATAGAGTTAAGGCATCAATTTAGAAAAAGGAGTTCTGCCTTAGACACAAAGCCAGGTGGTACAAGCCTTGGACCAGTCACTCATTCTTAACCCTAGGAAGGAAACATTGTCAAACCACTTCTGAAGTCTTGGTGAGAAAACTGCACTTGTCCAGGCAGTCACTAGAAGTCATTGCTAACTTGATAAGATGATGACAAGAAGAAAAAAGATTAAAAATTACAGTTGATTTACATGTTTCCTTTTATCATAGTTATGGGAATGATGAGTTGCATAACTCAAGGTTCGGTAGAATGGAGTGTCATAAGTAGGAGTGCTAAGAGCTATGTTTTTAGTTCCACAATGTATACATTGACAAATGGTTTCATGGTACCCTTTTGACAGGCACATTCTTGAATATATTGTTGCTATAGCAACTGCTACTTTATGCAGTTTCTCAGAGGTGTACAGCACTTTCCTGGTGAAATACACATTAGCCTTGTTAATCAAGCAATGCTGTAGATGGCAGGAAAAGGAAGATAATCCTTTTGTTTTAAGAAACACTCAGTAGGCAGAGTGCTCACTTGCTAATGTGGCTTTATTTAAATGGTACTTTATGCAACCAGAAACTACCCCATTTATATTTCCTCTCAGTGCCTTAAAATGGAATGTGTACATACATGCAATGACACAAAATGGATTTAGCAACAAATGGACTTAAACATTTTCCATTTCCCAAAGGAAAAGGTGGCAGAGTCAAAGATCCATAATACAATCAGAAAAACAAAGTTTTGTTTAGGGACAAATGTTTTACATTTACATTTTTCCATAAAATTATATTTCCATAAAATTATATCAAAAAATGATGATGTGCCTCGGTGGCACACTGGTTAGAGTGCAGTACTGCAGGCTACTTCTGCTGACTGTCAGCAGTTCAAATCCCACCAGGCTCAGGATTGACTCAGCCTTCCATTCTTCCGAGTTGGATAAAATGAGGACCCAAATTATTGGGGGCAATATGCTGACTCTGTAAAATGCTTAGAGATGGCTGTAAAGCACTGTAAAATGGTATATAAGTCTAAGTGCTATTGCTATTGCTATAATTATTTATAATATAAATGATAAGATATGAATAATACTGTTCATGTGACAATGAGAGTTTAATAGTCTATAAACCAGAAGATGCTTAATAGACTTCACAGTTAGCTATATTGACAGCTTCTTCAATTAGTTATTAAGGAGTTGAACAATCCGACAATGATCCATGAAAGTTTATGAATTTATTTAAGGTGCCAAAGAAGAATTTGAATGCACATGGCAGAATCATAGTCTGCTCTAATAATTTCTCATTGATTGCATACAAAGAAAGCCTAGAGGGGAAATAAGACTCAGTAGCCATACATTAGTCAATGCTCAGTTCTCAAATCTTGCTACTCTTTGTAGCACATAGACAGCAAACTATGATCTTGCAGATGTAGAATAGCAGGCAGAACTGGGGATATGCATCTTTAGCTTAGAGTTGTTATGTTTCCACAAATGGTCCAACTTCTGCTGAATTCTGTCGATCCTTATCTGGCACCAATTTAATGTTGAACTTTAATTGACTAGATTCTTTCTATAGGCTTCAATAAATCTTCTGTGCTGCAATTTAACGGATGAGCCTGTTCCTTTGCACCTGACAGTATGGATTATTTCTACCCAAACTGTTTCTTTCAAGATGCCCACTTTTTAAATTACAAAATCTTTTTATTTTTATTTTTTGCTTGCAGATGTATTTGCTTCCTTGTCTATATATTTACATATTCTGATATTATTTTTCACAATTAAAAATAAATATAAATAGCACTATAAAATAAACACTAAGTAAAATTTCAGCAAATATTTTTCAGTGCTTTTTATAAATTAATTACCACTAATATGTCATTTCCACCCCCCCAAAAAAAAACCCTATGAAAAGGGATAACTTAAATGTATCTGCCCCCTCCCTAGGGAATATGTGATGATAATATTACTTCTCCCACTCCCTTAATTATGAATTCCTGCTTTAATTGAAAATACAAAGAATCATAAAAATAGTATGCTTCATTAAGGCATACAAAATTTTCTTATTATCCCATAGGTTGACATTACACTTAATAAACATTTATTTCAGTTTGGTTTTACCTACATAATAGGAGGTATATATGGTCTAATCATGATTACAGCAGTTTTTTAAACAGGAGAAATCTACCAAAAACCACCACCTTTTTACAGAGTATTGAAGCATGCACCTTGGTGTGATTTCATCCTAAAACTGAGTTCTTTTTCATTGTTGACATTCAGAAAACATCTTCAGAAATAACTTGGAAAGATTCATTTGTCAAAGAGCTTCAGAAGATTAAAAAGAAAATCCTAGGAAACCCATTCCAATGGTTTTCTAAGTAATTCTCAATCTCTCCAGGCTTTCTCTCTGGCTATTGTGAAATGACAATATGGTCTAGAAGCACATTCTGTGTTCTGGTCTGTTTCCACCAGGGTATCATATATTAAGACTTAAGGCCCATGGTATTCGATAAGAGATTTAAGGTCACACTTAAGGTAATTCCCAGACAGTGTCAAAAGGATATGGATAGGAAGATTGATCTGAAAGAGTACCAGCCTCTTTTCAGATTCTGAACCAGATTTAGTGAATTAACCTTCCCTAAAAAAAAAAAAATAGAACAAATAGAACAAAGTAGAACAAAACATTATTGGCAGAAGTTTAGAAGCAGTTTCCATGATACCTTGGAGCCAGGGTGGCGCAGTGGTTAGAGTACAGTACTGCAGGCTGCTTCTGCTGACTGCTGGCTGCCTGCAATTTGGCAGTTCAAATCTCACCAGGCTCAAGGTTGACTCAGCTTTCCTTCCTTCCGAGGTGGGTAAAATATAATAATAATTATTATTTATTATTAATAAATAATAAAATAAATAATAATAATAAATAAATGAGGACCCAAATTGTTGGGGACAATATGCTGACTCTGTAAACCACTTAGATAGGGCCATAAAGCACTGTAAGTACTATTGCTATACCTTGTGTTTATCTGAATATATTTTGACACATGCTATTTTATATACTGGAAATTTAAAAATAATAAAATCTGTCTTGGAAAGACTAATGTTTCAATGTAGATTGGTTAGATGTTAAGGCCACTTTAAGGAGTTTAGATTTAGTACTAGACAATCTCAGAAAAGTATGAAGAAAAAAAAAAGAAAAGAAAAAAAGAAATAGGCACCTTTCATTGCAAACTGCATCCCCAAATATTTTACTGTATAATTAATATACCCATTTTGCTGTATATTATTAATTTTCATGCTGCAACTGAGACCTGTTTCAGATTTATTCATTTGACTTATCAAGATAGCTAACTATTAATCTATGCCTCTACAGAAATATGTTTGTGTCTTTGTGTGGTTTTGTATATACATGTATGTATACATGATATTCATTGAGAAATATAGCCCAGCTACCTAGGGTTGTAGTTAGTACCTGCCTGTAGAATATATAAAATGTGTGCATGACAAAATATATATTTTCTGCATAAAAGTATTCTAGGTAAAATTGCTTTCAGTCTTCTACTACTTTTCATATTTCATGACAAATATACATATTCCAGAAGCCTCCAAAGAACAGAAATAAATAAAAATGAAAAGAAATTTCCAAGAAAAGATGATTCCAGAAAATAATTTCAATAATTTTGTGCTAATTGCTTAAATAATTTGCTGCAGGGCTTGAGGGCTTGGTGAATTCACTTACCTACTCCCTTTCTCATTTTACAATTCTAATATTTTGTTTCAATTTGGTTTATTGATTTCATTCTGCTCTGTTTGACCTTACAGGGGCCATTTGTGCTCTTTTCAAGTGCCACTTGGTATTGATTCTGCATAAGCCTATAGTTTCTATAATTGGTCTAACACTTGTTGGGAGTTGACTTTGCTTCTGAACGAGACATTCACAAATATGGGGAGAATTTAAAATAGGTTTGTAGTCGAGACCAATTATATTGGTAACATTATCATGAGCATTTTGTTTGTGTAACATTTTTCTAGACAGGTGAGTTAACAAGCTGTGATACACTATGGTGCTTAGCTGGGAAGCAAATGGCACACAAGGAATGTCAGTTGTCCTGACAACAGAACATATTATAATATCTCTGAATAGTTGAGATTGTTATTAAAATATTGTGATGCACCACACTCACTACAGAACAGCTAGCATTATACTTAGATCTATGAGATATGATTCTTTAATTCTCCTTAAATCATTGGCTGGTGCTTTTTAATGAATGAATGTTATTAATGAATAACAATGGACCATAATTGAAATTTTTCCATTATCCTTATGAACCACTTCATAAGTAGACACTGAACAAACACCATCTAACCATCATAGCATTGTCTTTCCATCCAGAGTATCATTTTTCATTTGTGTCTCTCCTTCTCCTCCTCCTCCTCTTGCTTCAATGAATCCTTAGTTGTTCATGTGATGATAAAATATGTAATTCATACTCACATTTTTAAACCATATTATTCTTGAAATCATATCTACTACCTTGATATACAATTCATATCATATGCTTAAAACGATATAATTGCTTTTAATTTTTCAGCTTAAATGTGATGAAACTGATAGCCAATTCTTCTAAAACATTCTTTGTAGTATACAACAAATATGAGAAATAATCTCATCTTAAAATTCTTTACATTTTTTTAACTATTATAATGTTAATAAGTGACATTAGACTTTTTTTACTCCAGGTTCCATCCTAAAAATACTGATTAATTATCTACAAAAATATTGCAGATTTGGATTTGTCCACAACTAATTTCATTGTTGGCAGAAATTGAGAAATTTAATCTTGGCCAAAAAAAAAAATCAAATATTTTACTTCATTATACTGCCATTGTGACTGGCATACAGCTGATCTAAAGCATTAGAATCATGCTTTATCATGACTTTTATGAATTCAAAACTAGACACCAGAGGATCGATGGATAAATAAATAAAAAAATAAATAAACAAACAAGCAAGCATGACCTTTGTTTTTGGTTAGTACTAGAATTTACAAAGTAAAATAAAACGTTATGACATTTGAAATGCTCCAGAATTTTTTTTGAATAATGGGATCAGATATTAGTTGCTACAATGTCAACAATGATATCTGTTTCTATGGCTAGACTATGTCCAAAAGATGTTAATGAAGGAATGACAGATGTGAATGAATATTTTGAAAGATTTACAACATAAAGAACTGAAACAAAATTAAATGACATAGAAATATTAGAATCAGAAATAGTGGAAAATTAAAAAAGCATGGAATATAATATAATTAAATTAGAAACAAGCAAAAGAATCATTTGGATAAGCATTATCCAATGGACATACAAAAGAAGCTAGTTAAAGCCTTGAAAGTTAAATGGGAAATACAAATGATAAATTAAGGGAATGACCTAGATAATGACTCTTTATTAGATTTACAAAGGTGGTTTACTAAATCATTGAAAAAAGCATTTGGGATGGGAAAAATTGAAGTGAGATCAGAGCTTGCAAGAACATTTGAGTGAATTAAGTTCAAGATTATTAGAAGTAAAAGGAAGGAATATAAAGTTGGTTGGTTTGACCAAAGTTTAAAAAAAAAGATGTGTTCTTATAAAGCTCTGGTAACCTTTTACGAACTTTTTGCTGATACCAAATCTTTATTATTTCTTTCTATTTCTCTTAGTTTAGTTTGTACTTGTTTTTATTATTATAATCAACATTGTAAATTATTTTAAAAATAAATTATATTAAATTAAAACTAAGCTGCTATACTATATTTAAGTGTAGTTATAGAACAATCATCATTGCCAATAAGACATAATATACCACCATAAAGGATTTGTGTTCAACTGCTTTATGCCCCAAGGGTCCTACAGTTTTCTGATAAGGGATGTCAGTGGTTTCAAGCTCAAATTAAATATAACAGAACATAAAGGACAATCCTGGCAAGTTCCACAAAATGTCTTGAAAGTGAGGGAATAATTCCAGTTACAATCATGTTGTCTGAGAGTTTCCACATATCTGCTGTCTTCAATGAATAGGTAACTCTCTACGGATTCATACACACACACAAACATACAAGCAAACAAATACAGAGAGTATGTATTTACTTATAACTGTATTAATGGTGTGTTGTATTTTTAAAATTCTGTGACTTGGTCTTGGATCATAAATAAGCAAACAGTTAAGTTCAACAAATTCAACAAAACCACCCTGCCAAATCCAGTAATAATTTAATATTGTCTGAAGCTTGTTGCACTTTTATTAAACTAAATAGCCCAGAATGGACAATTAAAAGGCCATTTTGGCTGTGGTCCACATACTGAGGTTGCTATCAAAATTTTGGAATCAACTATTAACAAGAAAATTGGCCAAAAGGAATCCACAACCTCCAAAACCATTGTTTTAGAAGCCTCATTAAAGTTACAAAAATGTGACTCAAAAATGAACCGTTATAAACTTCCAATAGTATAGAATTCAAAAATTCTTGTATGTTTCATGCCAATTAATAGGGTAATGATCATACTAGCAGCTTTTTTCTCTTTTCATAAATAGTATCTATTCTAACCCAAAGTGACAAAGATGCAGTTAAATAAAAGGCTTAGCCTTGTATAATCTTCAAAAGAGCTACTTTGTTAAAAAAATATCAATTTCTTCCCGAGTAACCTTTGACTCAACATTAAATTTATCATTCTTTACCCCTGTTCCCAATATCTTTGTTCTATGCAATTCAATGAATATTCAATATATCATACACATAGAAGAGATTAAGTTCTAATTTAGGAGACAGAAAAGATTTATGTAGATCTGGTGTAGGTTTCATTGCATACATAATTGCTTAATTTTATTTTCCAAATATCCTTGTTTAGTTTTTTTTCCATGAAGCATATGAAAAAAATACAACCTTTAATAATAATGCATTAAAAGCAGCCCAGACTGTTATTTAAAAAAAACTATTTGAATATTGCTTTTACCTACTCTATCAAAAAAAAGGAAGAAAAGGAAAAAAGGAAGAAAGGAAAAGAAAAAAAGAAAGGAAGGGAAGAGAAGAGAAGAGAAAAGAAAAAAGAGAAGAAAAGAAAAGGAAAGGAAAGGAAAGGAAAGGAAAGGAAAGGAAAGGAAAGGAAAGGAAAGGAAAGGAAAAAAAAGAAAAAAAAGAAAAGAACCACAATTCTTTTTAAGCAACATCTTGGGGAAAAAGAACATTTTTTCCTTTATAATAATTGATAGTGTTATTGAAGCGTGACCAGAAAATGCATTTTGAAGTTGAAAAGATATGCACTCAAGTAAACTGCAGAAGTGCAGATTAAGAGAGATAATTATATTGCTTTTGAAGCAGGAAAGATCAGTGCATTTAAGAAGAGGGTCATTTGTGTTCCCGTGACATGGGTTAATTTGAACAACATATGCTTTGCTTCTGTTGGTACCTTTCTACAAGATGCTCAGCACATAATCCATGGAATTAGAGCTGCTGGGATAAGAGAATATTCAATGAACTGACTGCAAAATAGATTTTGGTTAGCTATCCAAAGATACTTTATAATTCTGTGCACAAAATGAACAATATCAATGTTGTGCAAGGCAGTTGCTGAGTTTCTCTTGCTGAGATAGAACAAACTCATTGCATAGTAGATACCCTCCCCAACGTTTCTAATTGGATCTGGAGGCTGACAGAGAAACAAAATTAGCAAGTTAATCTTATATAAAAGAAGAGAAGAAGAAGATTAACATTAACTAGGGACATTAAGCAAGGTAGTAATTATCTAAATGCACAGTAACAGACATGGAGTTGTATTTAATGCTGCTTGTCAAGAGTGGAAATCATTAGGAGAATAGCTTTTTCTTTTAAAATGTGCTCCAGAGTATTGGAATGACCTCCAGAAGTAATTTGGAAGACCTCTAGAAAATATAAGGCACAATAGATTAAGTGATATTGGATGAGGTTCACTGTACTTTTTTAAAGGAGGCTATCTCATTTCCTAATTTTGGCCCCAATAGATATTGGTGGGATCTTGAATTGTTTCATGGTTCTCACAGAACAGACTCCAATTCTATTTAATTTAAATTAGGAAATGTAGGAAACAGTATGATTTTCATTACCTGCATTTTGTTATTTAATATTAGTAGTGAATCAGTGAGAGACTCAGATAGATAGATAGATGATAGATAGATAGATAGATAGATAGATAAAGATAGATAGACAGATAGATAGACAGACAGACAGATAGATAGATGATAGATAGATGGATGGATGGTAGGTAGGTAGATAAATAGATATAGATATACATACATACATACATACATACATACATACATACATACACATATATATGTGTCTATATGTATATGTGTGTATACTGCATATATTCTGTATATATACATACATATGTGTATGTGTATACACACACACACCCCTCTGAATGTAAAGCACAGGGAGAAAGCCTTCACATATATGTGTATGGTATAAGGTGAATGGTACCCTTCATATTTATGGCTGTCCTTAGAAGATGGCATTTTCCTTGTACATGTTAGTGTTGTACTTGCAGATATACTCATAGAAGGTATTACAATGAACATATAACATCTAATGGGAGCTACATCATGCCCAATTCTTAGTTTCAGATTTGGGAATATAAACTACCTTAATACAATCCTTGGTTTTATTGCTTAAATTGCATCACAAAATAAGGGGTGAGAAGAATAATAGAAATCCATATTCAGATATATCATGTGCAAATTTTGCAGAGAAAAACTGTTAGACAATTGAATTCAACAATGACATATGGTTGGTAATGGTTCTATTTGGTCTCTGCCTATCTGGTTTTCCATATCTTTTGATTACCTGAACATTTATTTATTGTTAACCATTTATTAATTCATTTAATACCGTTCTAATGCAAACATTTGTTTGAAATTGCCATAGTTGAAGTAAAAAAAAAAATACTATGCTTGGCTATACTTTTTCACTGGATCCAAGTATTATTACTGTTTTTATCTGAGTAAAATCACAAGAATATCTAAATAGCCTTGGAATGCCATTGGTATAACCTGAAATTATCATAAATGGACCTTCTTCTTTTTATTAAATGTAACACAATATTTTTTTGCAATGAAGAGATGGCTGGATGTTGATAGTTATTGTTAGGTATACTTGGTACATATTAATACGTTTGATTCAGTATGTACGATTTCAGGAATGGCCGTTAATATTTACTTCATATTTGAGGAATTGATACCATAGCAATAAACAATCTTTTGCTCTCACTTTGTCTGAACTGAAAAACACGGGCCCAAGCAAAATATTTTTTGACAGACATTAAGAATAAGAAAGCTGATTAAGCTATACACTGCATTTCATACTGAAACAATTACTACTTTCCAGTTGTGGCTGAAACAATTACAACCATGGAATTAATGGATTAAGTGATTCTTGTGCTTTATTTACCACTTTATCAATCACTACCATCATCATAAACTTCACCTAACTACAGGAAAAACAACATCAGCAACTTTATGTATAGCTGAAGCACTTACCAATCATTTTTGTCCAAACATTTTTCCCCCATATCCAGAAGGTGGTTTCAACACTCCTTTGTATTTTAAAATGTAATGGTTTTATAAATTACTTGATTTTCACCTACCTTTTCAGCTGCTTGGGAAGTGCAAAAAAATATTGGAATGAAGGCAAGCCATACTATACATGTAGTGTACATAGTGAATCCAATGGGTTTGGCTTCATTAAAATTCTCTGGGACACCCCGAGTCTTGATGGCATAAACAGTGCATGTAACCATTAGGAGAATGCTATACCCCAAAGAGCATATTATTTGTAGATCCGTAATGTCACATTTGAGAACGCCTCTGGCTTGATCCGGTTCCATAGATTTATGTTCATCATAATCTATAATACTGTTTGGTGGATCAACAGCAAACCAAATGAAAACTCCAAGAAGTTGTACTGATATCAAACTTGATGTGATTGCTAATTGTGATGTTGGGCTAATAAGCCTGGGTGCTGTCACTGATTTTTTGCCCTGTTCAAATATGCGATAGATGCGGTTTGTTTTAGTCAACAGAGCAGCATAACTTATGCACATTCCCAATCCCAGGAAGATACGCCGGAAAGAACACACGGCAACATCTGGCTTGGCAATCATCAAGAAAGTGATGATATAACACAGAAATATTCCTGTCAATAAAACATAGCTAAGTTCCCTTCCAGAAGCCCTCACAATGGGAGTATCATTGTACCGAATGAAGGTTGCCATGACGAATATGGTGGCAATAATTCCAAGCATGGCCAGAAAGACTGGGATGACCGCCCAGGGTGAATGCCACTCCAACTTTACAATAGGGATAGGGCTACATCCAGTGCGATTCTCATTTGGTCGTTGATTGTAGGAGCACAGCTTGCAGCTCACTTCGTCAAACTGGTATTGGTAACCATCACACAGTTCACACTGCCAGCAGCAGCTCATCCCTTTCATAATCCTTTTTCGTTCTCCTGGTTTACAGGGAAGACTGCAGACTGAAGAAGGGGTTTTCTTCACTCCTTTGCCCCACTGCATTTCATCCATCTAAGAGTAAAAGAACATAGAATAAATGAGACTGCTTATCCGGAAGTGACTATCAAGTAGGCCTAGTGCCATGATGGTGAACCTATGGCACGCGTGCCAGAGGGGGCACACAGAGCCCTCTCTGCTGGCATGTGTGCCATCGCCCCAGGTCAGACCACCATGGCGTTTCTTTCATGAGTTTCTGTTTCCCTGCAAATGACGAAACAGAAGCTCACGAAAGAAAAAGATCTTACCTCTTGCCGCGCTGCCAATGTTGGGAGGCCCCGCCTCCCACCAGCCAGCTGGTCTTCGGGTCTTTGCTGAGCATGCACGCATGTCTGCACATGTGCATGTTCGCGCATGTCTGTGCATGTGTGTGTTCATGCATGTCCACACATGCCCACATCTGTACGTGCATACACCTTTCAGTTTGGACATGCGCGCGCACACACACAGTTTGAGCACTCGGTGTCTAAAAGGTTCCGCCATCATTGGCTTAGTGGATTGATGAGTTGACATGAATATATTGGAGTAAAAAAGACATGAATATATTGGAGTAAAAAAGAGATGGTAGCAGCGAGGAAGAAAATGAGAACTGTTGCTGAGGGAATAAGAAATAGAAATAAAAACTCAATGAAGAAGCAAATACTAAAAGAAATAAAGGTTATTACCGTAGGGAAATAGCATGAAAATAGTTTCGATGGAAACCCACATAATTGGAACAATGCATTTTCTCCTATTAGCATAGCTTTCTTTGCATTATTATAATATTCTTCCCTTGTGACCACGGAGCAAACACTTGAATAGCCGGCATAATCTTTTAGAACAGGAAAAGTCCATTTTGTAGAATTTGCTTGAAGTGTGGCTATAGTTTAATGAACAGTGAAGCCTGAATAACCATGGCTCTTAAAGCTTTCTTGAAAAAGGCCTTTATCATTTCTTTCCAAATCCTGAATTAATTCTTTTCCGACACTGATGTGTCTACTCCCCATCCCTTTTCTAAGCAGCCTCAAGTCACCTACGTGTGAGGTGGATCATTTGTTTAATAAATAATTAAAATTGGAAGCATGTTTTGATGTATGCATGTACAGTGAAGTTCACATTGACTTTCAGGAATCCTGACCCACGTTGTGTCCCCCCTACCACCACACACACACACACACACACACACACACACTGGAAAGATGTGAATGATAGAAACATGGCTGAATCTCCCCATCCCTTATCTATATTAAACATACTATTTCAACATGGCTATTTCAAGCAAGCCTGTCAAGGATTTTGATTTTATTTTTAAACAAAGATCTCCAATTAGAATAGCTGCTGCCTGTACTAGTCCCAGGCAGAGTGGAAACTGATCCAAATCTTTAATCTTTTTTTTTCCTGAAGTGCCCTACTATATATTAAATAATGAGTTCCACTGAGTTCCATTTACCAATGCTACAAATTTACATTGAGTGACATTGAAAACATGATTGATAGACATCCAAATTTCCTTGGAACTCACAATGGACTGAACATTCTGTTTCAGAATAAGGATTTATTTGTCTTTGTACGTGCAGACTTTTTTTTCTAAGTCACATTATAATACAGTCTGGCTGTACTAACAGAGACAATGACTAGAACAAAAATTGCTTTGTTCTTTTCTACATAAATTGGCCGTGTATAAGTTTCAAAAGAACAAGATATTATTCACTGTGGGCAAAATGAAACCTAGTGAATTGAAGTTGTATGTCACATTCCAAGGCAATAGTGGAAAAATACTCAGAGGGATACCTCTAAAAGTTATTTTTAAAGATTCTTGCACTATATGCTAGGTACTGTGAATAGACTAGAGCTGGAAGGGACCTTGGAGGTCTTCTAGTCCAACCACCTGCTCAAGCAGGAGACTCTATACCATTTCAGAAAAGTGGATGTCCAGTCTCTTCTTAAAACCTCCAGTGATGAAGCACCCACAACTTCTGAAGGCAAGCTGTTTCACTGGTTAATTGTTCTCACTGTTAGGAAGTTTCTCCTTGGTTCTAGGTTGCTTCTCTCCTTAAATAAGAGCCTTGATAGTACAGTGGTTTAGTGCACCCTGTTATTAACACAGCTGCCTGCAATTTCTGCTGGTTCAAATCTCTCCAAGGCTCAAGGTTGACTCAGCCTTCCATCCTTTCTAAGGTAGGTGAAATGAGGACCCAGTTTGTGGGGGCAATAAGCTGACTTTGTATAAAAATATACAAAAGGATGAAGGCTATTGCTTAACACATTGTAAGCCGCCCTGAGTCTCCGGAGAAGGGCGGCATATAAATCAAATTAAAAAAAAAATACTTTCAATCCATCATTTCTTGCCTTCTGGTGCTTTGGAAAATAAGTTGACTCTCTCTTCTTCATGGAAGCTCCTCCAATACTGGATTACTGCTATTTTATTAATTGTGTCTGCCTTATTAATACTGCTATTTATTAGGTCTGGCACAAGAGGCACACTCTGGGTTCCGTATACTAAAGAATGTGACTTCATATTTCTGTCACAGGTGAATATTGTATTGTGACCTACTGATACTTGTTTCATAATTCTTCAAATTTTGGAGTTCTAAATAAATAGATGAGTGAGATCTCTCAAACATATCTTGTCTCTAGAAGACATTCTAGAATTAATTTTGCTACTATATATTCATAGTTGAAGAATTTGGGTTTACCTTTGCTACCAATAGACCCTGGTGCTCTATTCAATTAGATTATGTGAAGCAGCAACAAGGAGATGGATGGATGGATGACGATAGATAGCCTCACTACTACATACATTACAGTCTATATAGGTTGCAAATCAGTGGTGGGTTGCTACCGGTTCTCCCCGGTTCGGACGAGCCAGTAGTAGCGATGGTGAGCTGAGAGCCAACCGGTTCACTCCAACTCTCTGGGCCCTCCCACCAGCCTCTGCGCTAATCCTACCTATATTTGTTCATTTTTAGCCCAGCTGATAGGCGCGGCAGAGCAAATTGCTATGCCTCAGTTGTTCTGAAATGGAATGTGTTTGTGCAAGGCGCAAATTCAGTGTGTAAGTGAGCAAAGCGAGCAGGTGCACACAACTAGCGTGCAAAGCGTGTGCACAAAGTGAACCAGTGGTAACCAGGTTGAAACCCACCACTGTTGCAAATAAAGAAATCTGGCTTTCAGTATAGACAGATTTAATATTTAGTACTTTTTCTTCCAATATTTTCTGAGTAAAATCTTTGTGGAACATATCATTTCTGGCAGGCCCATCCCCCCGTCCCCTATTTTTAATGCACCATATCTTCAAAAGATGAACTAGAGAGTATGGAGAAGAGAAAGAACCTGACATGTGAGTGGCACAGTTTTATTTACAATCTCATGTAATATTAGATGACTGCACAATCTCGAAAAAGTTGGCAACAGTCATGTCATTTTATTTTTCTTGGATACATGTGAGCAGGAGGTTAGAATAAATTAGAATGTAGATTCGCTAAAAAGAAAACTAGCAGATTCTTCCAATCCTTTCACTGTTTAATACGTGAAAATAAAAGCCATTTCCTTTGTACTGAACATAATCAAGGTGGCTTGTTGTTTTGACACTGACAATGGTCATTTCAATCATGAGGTCTGTTATGTGAGATTGGCAGCATTACCTGCCAATAAGCAGGCTGCTGCAATCTGCATCATTTGCAGTGTCTGTATGGTCTTCCAAGGCAGCCCCATGTAAAGATAATTGCAGCAGACAAGCATTTCTTAAAGTGTGCTCCTAGGAACCCAAGACCCACTCAAGGGGCCTGGTGGCTCAGCAGACTAAAAGCATTGTGATTAACACCAGCTGTCTGCAATTACTATAAGTTTGAATCTCACCAGGCTCAAGGTTGACTCAGGCTTCCATCCTTTCTAAGGCAGGTAAAATGAGGACCCAGTTTGTGGGGGCAATAAGCTGACTTTGTATAAATAAACAAAAGTATGAAGGCTATTGCTTAACACATTGTAAACCACCCAGAGTCTCCGGAGAAGGGCAGCATATAAATCAAATTTAAAAAAAAAGGGTCCTCAAAATAAAAATTACTTGCCAACATATGTTGAAAAGTAATACAATATTAATAATCTCATCAAATAATCATGAGAAGTGGGAGCAGCGAATGCATCAATTTTAATTTTTAATATAGTAACTATCGATAAATATAACCCATACAAATAATAACTCTTTTGGGAACTTTTAAATGTGGGAAGGGGTTCTAAGAGAAAAAAAAAGTTTGAGAAAGTCTGCAATCAACAATTGCAACCATCAGTCAGAATAGAACAGAACAGAACCACAGAGTGGGAAAGGACCTTGGAGGTCTTCTAGTCCAACCCCCTGACTCAGGCAGGAAATCCTATAACATTTCAGACAAATGGTTGTCCAATCTCTCCTTAGGTCCAGTCCAAGATACATTTTCTTCTGACAGTCTAGAATTTTCTTTTTAAAATAAGGTAATGAAAATCCATGTCATGTCTATAATACGAATGTGTGATATTTTCCTTATGTAAAAGCTCTAAGGAACATCATATACAGGTGGTCCTCGACTTACAACCGTAATGGACCCCTAAATTTCTGCTGTTAAGTGAGCCATTTGTTAATGCACCATTTTACGACCTTTTTTGCCACAGTCGTTAAGTGAATCACTGCAGCTGATAAGTTAGTAACCTGGTTGTTAAGTGAATCTGGCTTCCCCGCTGACCTTGCTTGTCAGAAGGTTGCAAAAGGGTGATCATATGACCTTGGGACATAGCAACGGTCATAACTATGGACCAGTAGCCAAGCCTCAGAATTTTGATCACATGATCCTGGGGATGCTTCAAAGGTCATAACTGAAAAATGGTCATAAGTCATTTCTTTCAGTGCTGTTGTAATTTTGAACAATCTCTAAATGACCTGTTGTAAATCAAGGATTAGTTGTAGTATATCTCATCTTATACAAAGTCATTCCTGCAAAGCTTCGTTAAGATAAGATTAAGATAAAAATCAGTAAAAGGTTTATTATATATTAATTAACACACTATGGCCAAAACTAACATTTCTCCTCATGCAGCTCCAGTTGTTCTCTTTAGTTATTTATTAACAACTAATCTGAGTTTAACACAGTGGTGAAATTCAATTTTTTTTACTACTGGTTCTGTGGGTGTGGCTTGGTGGGCATGGCAAGGGACGGCTATTGCAAAATCTCCATTCCCACCCCGGTCCAGGGGAAGGATATTGCAAAATCTCCATTCCCACCCCACTCTGGGGCCAGCCAGAGGTGGTATTTGCCAGTTCTCTGAATTACTCAAAATTTCCGCTACCGGTTCTCCAGAACCTGTCAGAACCTGCTGGATTTCACCCCTGGTTCAACAGAAATAATAGGAATGTCCATTGAGGATTGTCCTCATATTTATTGTTACTTTGGCATTTTTTTCCAGTTACTAAGACAGTAGACCCGAGACCTTTGATATATTGACTTTGATAGACAAGAATATTTTCATGACTTTGATCCCCAAGCTTATGCATTAAATAATGTAATTATTTTAAAAATAGGCTTCAAATTGATAATGAAATTAAGAATATGTCAATGAGGTTTTGTGAACGCAAACCACATCAGTATACCAAAAATTGCTGTGATGAATAAAAAAGATTAGATCTTTTCTCCCAAACTTAAATTCTTGTCTGCAGAGAATAAGAATACAGTGTAAACCAGTGTGTGGAGTGTCTTCTCCCAGGCAAGACTGTTTCTGTTGCTTTTCATGCTTTGTCTGGAATGAAGTTCATAAGGAAGAGCTATGTAGTTGAACTTGGCAATCAAGAAAGCATGACAGAAGACCAGCTCTTCCTCCCTAGAACAGTTTTCCTGCCTGAAAGAAAGGTTGAAGAAGTTGAGAATCCGGGAACCACTGATTACAGTAAAAAATCAACTCCATCCCTACCTAAATATTTTGGCAGCTCAGAGCTGCAGGACAATTCTAACCTTTCTGAAAATGCATATAACAGATCATTTGCCATCCCACAATCATCCATTATCATAAGAAGTGGTACCCTTCTTGGCCATGTCTTGCAAATAGCAATGGAGGGAAATTATATTGCAATGCAGCTTTCCCCCCGCATCTTTATACCTTGCTACAGATTCTGTGAGAGATTGTGATTGAAAACAAAAACAAAACCACAACATTTTTTGAACATCATGCGCAGCACAATGCTAGCACTGGCCGTGGTGGGATTTTTGATGAGCCATGATTCAGGCTGTCTGCTGTTGTTGTACATTATATGGTGCACATGAGTCTCTGGACTCAAGTAGTCCTTGAAAATCTTAAAATGTTTTTCCATTGTTTCTACTGAAAGTTGATTAAAAGAACAGTTGCCATAAGATGAACGGTTGCAGGAATTGAGTATGTCTAATTTTAATGAAAAAATGGGCTAGGGGAGACATGATAGCAGTATTCCAATATCTCAGGGGCTGCCACGAAGAAGATGGGATGATCAACGTATTCTCCAAAGCACCTGAAGGCAGGACAAGAAACTAATCAAGGAGAGAAGCATCATAGAACTAAGAAGACATTTCCTGACAGTTGGAACAATTAATCAGTGGAACAACTTGCCTCCAGAAGTCATGAATGCTCTATTGCTGGAGACTTTTAAGAAGTGATCAGACAATCATTTGTCTGAAATGCTATAGGATCTCCTGCTTGAGCAGCGGTTGGACTAGAAGACCTCCAAGGTCCCTTCCAACTCTGTTATTCTGTTAAAAAAAATATTATCAAGTAATTAACATAAATCCAAGATGCATAGAAGGGGAAAAAAAAGATGTAAAATGTTAACTTGGTACTATTCACTTGGTACAGAAAAGGGAAAATAATATTTAATTATGGGCCTTGATGTAGGGAAACCTTTTTTTTTAAATTTAAATTGTGATGTTTTCATTTAATAAAATGCCAATATCAATATCAACATTTAATAAAATGTTAATATCAATAACAAAAATAGATGAACTTTTGGTCACCCTAGAAGAATTAGGGTCAAAGAAAACCCTAATTTTTTGTTTTGCTTTAACTTACTGCATACTATAGAGCAGTGGTGGGTTCCTCCCGGTTCGGCCGAGCCGGTAACGGTGACGATATGACGTCAACGAACCGGTTCTCTTTATTCGGGAGTTGCCCGCCACCGCATTATTCTTACCTTTTATTTGGCCCTGCCCCCAATCTATTCGCTGCCTTCCGAGCCCCAGCTGATTGGCTAGAAGGAAAAAAAACTGTTTAAACTCTTGCCACCCTACAGCTTCAAAGGGCCGTCCTACAGCTGATCAGTGTTAAAAGGCAGTGTGGTGGTAGACCAGTGCCTCCAAAAACAAATGAGTAGACCAGTGCCTCCAAAAACAAATGAGTAGACCAATGCCTGGTAGACTGGTGCCTCCAAAAACAAATGAGTAGACCAATGCCTGTTAGATCAGTGCCTCCAAAAACAAATGGGTAGACCGGTACAGCTCTGCAAGCAGTTAAAAGCCTGGTAGACCAGTATCTCTGCTAAATTCTAAAGAATTGTCACATGACCATCAAACCACACCCACAAAATAAGCCACGCCCACAGAACCTGTAGTTAAAAATTTTAGAACCCACCCCTGCTATACAGTATACAGTATAACATACCAGCTGCTTGGCTGGTTTCAAAAAAGGGCAGGACCAATTCATGGATATCATAGAGATCAATGGCTATTAGCTTTGATACTGTATCATGTGACTGCCTCTGAAATTCATCTGCTGAGAGACCAGTGGGCTTTCTTGTGCAGTTACTTGGCCGCTATTGGACTACATGGACCAGGGTCTGATCCAGTAGTTGTATATGTTCTTATGTTTTTATATATTTTTCATGGTTGGTTTATCTAGCCAGAAGATTGTTGGGCAAAGAAATAGCAATTATGTGAGGCAGCAACTTGAGAAGTCATTTTAAGCAATCATATTTTTCTCAGTGTGTTTTAAAAGTCAATGTATTTCATGCTGTTCTCTTGCATGACTTTGTTTGAAATCATAAATATAAATCTGATTCTCATCGGAACTGCAGCATTTAAAGGAGTAGAATACTAGAACTTTTTAAACAAATTGTCCATGAATCATAGAAATTAGGCACCATATTTGAACTATTCCTGTTGTTTTCTGTCAGAATGTTTCTATATTGAGAAAAACGGCTTTTAAAACTCCTCTGAGACCACAATTACATTGCAAAATATTGATTATATTACAAAAACCTGACCATGAATTCTGCAGTAGTCTTCTGTCACAACAGTTTTATCTATTTTGAATATGATTCTAAAGAACATTTTATCTCCCTTATTTTTTCAAATCATTTTAATGCAGCTGCTACTTCTTAAGCCTGCACATCACTCCCTCAGTACAGAACTACAAAGGTTTTATCCTCTTTCCTTCATGCTACTTGTGCACTACATCTCATATTTGATTATTATTTCTCATATTATTGCTTGCTACTGACTGGATGAACATAAAAAATTAAAAATTAATGTGAATCTTATTTACAAAACATAAGGGCCACAGAAATACATAAACCACAACAATTCTAATTTGATTGCTGATTCAACCAGTAACTTAGCCCAAAATGTATTGGCTTATTTAAATAATGGAAAATAATGCTCAAATGTTTCTGTACTGATTGGTTTCAATGTAAACAAAATTTATAATGACAAAGGGTAGCTTCAGTGCATCTAGCTCAGAATTATCTAGATAATATGTTCAGAGCAGAAACCACTTTAAATTTCCTAAGACCTACCATAAATGGCTTCATTTCTACTATCACATCTTCAGGATACCAAACACTACAATTTTATTTTCATTTTGCATCAAAGGAGAGGCAAATGTTCCCCTGGCTCCAGATCTTGCATCCATGGTTGATTCCAAAAGAGCAGCAGGTCTTCATTCTTTTGTACTCTTTTGTTGAATAGAATCATAGACTTTCAGCATGCAAAGTACTTGCTCTATCATTTTACTACATTTGTAGACCAATGCTGTGATCTTTTGGTGGCTCAGCTTCTTTTCTTCTTGTTGGAAGAAAGATATGCCTTAAAAAAAGCCATTTTCATCTGTGCTTTGGATCTCTCTCTCTCTCTCTCTCTTTTTCAGAAGACTGCTTGCCAACCAACCAAAATAATGAAATTTATTTCCATATTATGTACATTTGCCTGGCAAAGAATAATTATTTCCTCCTCCTTCCTGTTCTCCTTCTCCTCCTCCCCCTCCTCTTCCTCTTCCTTCTCCTTCTCCTCCGCCTCCTGTTCCAAGTAACCACATATCTGTATTTTTGTCATCCAATGTCCCTTGTTTCAAGGAACCATCCATAGTCATTGGATGACTATGAATATTCATGCACTGGAATAGATCAGCCAGTGAATAGGCATAGTAACAGGTCAGCCAATGGGGCTTGTTTTGGAAACAGAAACTGAAGCTAGAAGTCTGGGCGTGGCTAAGCTCTGTGCTCAGATCTAAAATGAAACTAGTCTGCTGCTGGAAGTGAAAGCAATCTCTCCTCTCTACCATGTTGAAAGAACTCTGCTATTGGTATTGTAAAATTTACTTCATCTGTCATTATGTATATAAAGAGAAGTTAATGAATCCAGCTGAATCGGTTATCTGTGTGTGCTTCTGGATTTGATTTTTGTAAGAAACTCGTGACACCTTGTGCTATAATTATTTTGGTTCTGAATAGGACAACTGTGACATATTTTACTGAGAAACGATTCTACATGAACACCAGTCAGAAAACTAATCACCAGCTGTGAACATGACTCCAAGAGTCAGAATTTTATGAGTGAACAATACACTCTGGTTAGACCAGAAAGCTATCCTTGAAGTTATTATTAGATTATTCAGCTATCCCTTTGATAGGTCAAAGTTGTTGGGTTTTTAATTCAATAGACGAGCAGGCATGTTGCCTTCACAGAATCAGAACCAGCACAGCTCCATCCAAAAGCCTGAGAACTTCATCTTGCCCATGCCCACGTCAGCCAGACCAAAACCCACTATTTCTCTTAATTATAAAAAACTTAATTAATTAGCAAATAGAGATTCCAAAGCAAACTTAATTTTCCAAGAGCAGATCTCTGCTTACTGTTTAAACTGCTTGTATCCTGTGTGTTTATGCATGACTCTAAATGAGTTTAAGAAAATTCTGCTCAGATTAAGACTCTTTGACAAGAGTTAGGATACTCAGATTGAACAACAGGCTACCACCTCTCTCACTGGCCAATATCCTTGCTTCTGTGCCTTCCCAATTTTCTGTTCAATAAAGCAATGACTAATCACTTTTCTTTCCATAGATGAGCTTTTATCGACAAACATATGAGTTTCAGAATCACCTCAAACCATAAGATGGGTAATGTAAAAAATTAATAAATAAATACACTTTTATGTATAAGTATATATTTATAACTATATCATTTATATCTACATATAAATCTAGTAAACAATCAAGTCATTGTTGACACTTAGTATATACAGATATACAAATATATGTTGTTAAATTAAAAATTTATAAATTTATAAATTTATACAAGTTGAAATGTCCATATAAGCAGGCCTAAAGAGATAACAAAAAGGGCCTTACTTTTTGCTGCCCTATTGTTTTCCCATGACTCTCCGAATTATAAGAGCACAATAGGTATAAGTGTTGCCCAGTGGTGAAATTAAAAAAATTCCCCTACCAGTTCTGTGGGCATGGCTTGTTAGGGGGGAAGATCATGTGACTGGGTGATGTGACCAACTTGACATCACTCAAATTGAGGGATTCCTCACCGGCCCCTCCCCTTGCCGCCACTTCTTGTCGCGAATGGCAGGAAAATGGGGAGGGGAATATCCCTGCCTACCATCCTTCCCTCAGTCTGTACTGAGATTGAGGAATGGATAACAGGCAGGAAAATCCCCTTCCATTTTCCTTTCTTTCATGAAAATGGCTCCATTCCAGCCCCTCCCCCCATCCCCCTCCCTCCTGGGGACTACCTTAAAAGGGACAAGCTGCAGCAGCTCCGTTGTGAATGGAGGGAGAAAAGTTAGCATTCTCTCTGCTGCATTTCACATTGAATTCTGTGGCAGAGAGAATGCTAACTTTTCTCCCTCCATTCACAACGGAGTTGCTGCTCCCTTTATAGTTCCCCCCTGGCCCCCTTCCTCCTGGGGACTACCTTAAAGGGACAGGCTGCAGCAGCTCCATTCTGAATGGAGGAAGAAAAGTTAGCATTCTCTCTGCTGCATTTAACATTGAATTCTGTGGAATATCGAGTGGCTGGAAGAGGTGAGCGGCGACCGGCCAGGTGTGGGTGGGGTCAAGGAGGGGTAATTATTACCGGCTTGGCAAACTGATGCCCATAATCCCTAGCGGTTCACCCGAACCGGTCCGAACCGGTTGGATTTCACCCCTGGTGTTGCCTTGTAAAAGAAAAGGTTGATGCTTCAGAAAATAATGTTTTGGTGGTTTTTTTTTGGTTTTTTTTAAAAAGCCCTTTTCCCAAGCTTCCAAATTTCCTTATCCTTCCTTTAAATAAACAAATTCAGTAGTGCAATGTTTTACTCTTTGCCCAGGAACTGAAGATAATACAATTTCATCCTCAGATTCCAAATAACTTACAGGCTATTCAGAAGCTAACCCTTCTGCAACCAACCAGCAACCATTTATTTACCAGGTATGATAAACCTTGTGCAGCAGTAATGGTAAAACGCACTGTAGAAGGCATAAGAGAACATGGTAAGTATTGGTTTAGTTGAAAGAGTGTTCCTTGTTCTGTAAAATAGCCAAAGAACTGCTGAGGTCTGCAACAAACTGAAGCTTTCTATCTGAAACAGGCAGGTGACATAACATAAAAAAGCATACTTTAGAGGTAGAGCAGAAAAAATATAGCCTAAGATTGCTTTGATGGTGAGTGGAAGATTAATAACAGATACAGTTATCTAGTTTTATTCTCCAGAAATGGCTGCAGAACTGATCAGGGCTCATAAACATATTAAATGGTAACCAGAAATAGCTTCCAATCATAAAAGAGAAACACTTTCAACACTCTTCCAATATAAGTCTTTCTCTCTCTTTCTGTGCCCAGAAATATACAAATCACATTGTGTTGTTTTGTGAAATGTCACAAAGCAATACACATATCCAACAATATAAGTACACATAATCTAATACCTATTTTTATCAGAACTACCTGCCAAAATAATGATGTCCTGATCATTACATTGGACTTTCAACACAGGCTCATCAGCCACAGCTCAGTGAATGACACCACCTTTTTGTTTTCAGCCCATCTCCTCAAGATATAGTGATGGCTAACCTTTTTGCCATTGCGTGCCAAAAGTGGGGGGAAGGTCACTCATGTGCGTGCCCACACCCATTATTATTATTATTATTATTATTATTATTATTATTATTTATTTATTTATTTATTTATTTATTTATTTATTTATTTTGTATACCGCCCTTCTCCCGAAGGACTCGGGGCGGTAAACAGCCAGCAGATAAAATACAGAAAATACAAAATTAAAACAATATTAAAAACCAATTAAATTAATTTGGCCCACAGTTAAAACACCCCCATATTAAAAACCCATAATTTAGCAATTTAAAATTAAAGCAACTTAAAAAATATGGTCAGGTCAGCCCAGCTTGATGAAACAAAAACGTCTTTAAGGCACGGCGGAAAGTGCGCAGATCCGGGATCCGCCATATCTCCGGGGGCAATTCTTTCCAGAGGATCGGTGCCCCCACAGAGAAGGCTCTCCCCCTGGGGGCTGCCAGCCGACATTGTTTGGCTGATGGAACCCTGAGGAGCCCCTCTCTGTGGGAGCGTATTGGTCGGTGGGAGGCTACTGGCGGCAGAAAGCGGTCTCGTAAATACCCGGGCCCTAAGCCAATTCTATGCACCGCACCCCCCATGTATGCATGTGTGACCACCCCACTCCACTTTTGGCATGCGATGGCAAGGTTGGCCTGTTTTTCACTCTCCCCAAGCTCCAGAGCGTTTCTAGGAGGCTGGGGAGGGTGAAAATGGCCTTCCCCACTCCCCAGGAGGCCCTCTGGAGGCCAGAAACAGCCTTTTTCCTGACTTCCGGTAGGCCCAAAAGGCCCAAAATCAGCTGGACGGCATGCGCATGCATCCCGGAGCTGAGCTCGCGTGCCCACTGATATGGCTCTGTGTGCGACCTGTGGTATGCGTGCCATAGGTTCACCATCACGGGACTATACACTACCTTTCATTCAGTGCTGGAGGAATGAGATCAAGCTACAAATATCTTAAAGCACAATGTGAACCACATTTGACCTTTCCATATGCAGATGAAACATTAAATATAATTTTAATATAGGCATCTCATCAAATGAAGCCAGTCACAAGGAAGGCATGCCAAAAAGCCTGACTGAATTTTCCACTCATTCTGCCTTTAGAAAAGGAGGCAGTTGAATAAATCTACAGTTTCATTGTATACCATCAATGCAAATTTCAAATAATAAGCATTTTCGGAGAAAAAGCCGGCTAAGCAATTTCCTGACAGCATGGTACATGAAAATATACTGGACTTGAATGAAGAATGAAAGTTCTCCAAGCTCATCTGAGGTTTTAAAGGAAGACTTTATGATAGCTGGGTCAGATGGTCCATGGAAAATTAGGGTGCATTTGAAATAAATGAATAAATATCAGATCAGCAAAAAACAAAGAAATTATAAAAAATTATTTAACAGACTTCCTTTAAACGTGTTTGTTTGTTTGCTTGCTTGCTTGTTTACAGTATTGGTGAGTCATCAAAGTGACTGCCTGCTCATTTGCTTTCAGGTCAGTTTTTATTTAAGAATATGTGGCATAGATCAGTGATGGCTAACCTTTTTGCCATTGCGTGCCAGGAGAGGGGGGGTGGGGGAGGGTCACGCGCACATGTGCCCATGCGCATGTGTGCACAACCCCCTCCCCCCTCCCCCTGGCACATGATGGCCTGGTAGGCCCGTTTTTCTTTCTTACCTGGTTCCAGATCCTCTCTGTGTGTTTGGGAATGGCGAAAACAGCCTTTCCCATTCCCCGCCCACCCCAGGCCCTCAGAGGCAGGAAACAGCCTGTTTCCCTACTTCTGGTGGGTCCAGAAGGCCCGGAAATCAGCTGGCCGGCACGCGCATGCACCCCAGAGCTGAGCTGGCATGCCCACTAATATGGCTCCGTGTGCCACCTGTGGCACGCATGCCATAGGTTCACCATCACGGGCATAGATGGTAAAAACTATCCCAGAAACAAATCTATGATTAATCAGTTATACAAGTGCCCAACCCAAGGTGGAAACAAACCCTGGAAATAGCCATGATGAATATTGGATAGTGAATGGCCAGCATATAAATGTAATAAATAAATATAATAAATAAAAAAATCTAGACCTCAGCAAAAATTCTAATTACATATAGATACTTTTTTCCCATAAATTATGATACATCGGAAGTGTCAATTTCAAGGCCCAGAGGCCAGATCTGGCCCATGGGGTGCTTAGATCTGGCCCATGGGGCCACCCTGGAAACAGCAAAAAAACAGCCAGGGGTGCCTTTGCCAGCAAAAATGGAGCTTGGGAGGGTTGCAGGAGGACATCGTAGCCAGAAATGGAGCTCCCAAGGGCCACATGCAGTCCTCCCAAACTCCGTTTTCGCTGACAGAAGGTTACAGGAGGCTGTCACAGTTGGAAACAGAGCTCAGGAACCTGTTTTCATTGGCAGTGCGCTTGGGCCACCACAGGTGCCCCTGACATGAGTGACATTGAGCTGGCCACATCCACCCTGGCCATGCCCACCCCAGCCCCCCGAGGTCAAACACAACCCTGATGCAGCCTTCAATGAAATTGAGTTTGACACTCCTGTGGTACATCATCCAACTGTTTATGAGAAGCTGCAGACTAACAGCATACCTGCCAATATAGAAGGATCAGAAAAGCTGTATGATTATGACAATGAACTACATGTAACAGCATGGGTTAATTAATTGATTAATGTATTCCTCTGCTCCTCCAGCATTCTCTTTCTTTTGCCCTAAAGAGATAAATCCAACAAAAAGACATTAATAAGTGGTGCTGAAATATGTAGTGTTCACCATTGCACGCAATCTTTTTAAAACACAAACCAAAAAAATATTATTGACCAAGAAGAGACAAGCATCTGTGCACACTCTTTTGTGTGACATTTGAATTGACCAATTAAATAGTGGTTTGAAAAATCTGACAGTATTTGGCCATTACAAAACAGGTCCTTAAGCAAAAGTTTTCCATCTTTTTAATGGAGGAAATGAAACACACTTTTAGGTCAATTACTTTCCATTTCAGAATTTGGACAGCAGATGGGGGATTGGGGAGATCTAACTCTAACTATACATGGAAACATACAACATGGTGGCCCTATCACATAGCCTTTTTCCCAAATGTGAATGGTATAACTAAGGTTAGGATGTGTGGGAAAGACAATAATTCATTTCTCTATCTCTCTTTTTTTTATTGAAAAGTTTTACAAAAAGTTTACATATTCCCCCCCCACTTCACTACCCCAACCTCCCCCCTCCCCCTCCTCTTCCCAGAACAAATTACAGGGTATAACCTTCAACAATCATAATCAATCCTAGTCTAAATAATTATAACATTCCACATCTCTTGTTCCTTCAATTCCCTAATTACCCACCTAGCTTAATTACTTAAAGACACACCAAATATCTATATAATCATTCATAACCTATCTGCAATTTCTTATTCCGGTATTTATTTTGAATATAATCTATCCATCTTCTCCAGTCTCTTAAATATCTTTCATCTGAATGATCCTTCAAGTACGCCAAGATTTTTGCCATTTCCGCTAGGTTTCTCTATCTCATTCAGCCAAACTGTACCTCTACAGTATGAGCATGACACCTCTCAATAACCATATGAGGCTACTCGGTAACTTGCTATGTGCCCATGCCAGCTCTCAAAATAAGCTCATCTTAACAGTAGCAGCCATGAAAACAGTAGGAACTCAGCTCATGCCCATATGGGGTCAACCACGGATAAAGGGCCAAAATCTTCAATTGCATCTGCTTTTGTCTCTTCCTTCAACTGCAGCAGCCCTTTGGGGCTAAGAAAAAAGAGGAGGAGAAAGAGGTGGTCACCGTAACTGAAGTTCTTGGCCTAGGAACAGAAACATTAGGCATCCATTTATGGAGATACTATTGAGGAATAATACCTTCTCTCCACTGGATTAATGTGTCTCTCCATCAAGGTTCATTGTAATGGTAAGCTTTGATACTATAACTGACTATTGCTTAGGGGTAGCCATTTGTGGGGAAATGGGCGTTGGTTCTTACCTGATACGCCTCTTCTCTGACTGTCGGGCATGGCAGTCAGGATGGGTGGAGACTTGGTTGAGTTTGATTGGACCGGGTTTGTAGAATGAAAGAAGTCCCTCCTCCTGATGTAGCTGTCAGTTTTGAGACGAGGGAGTAGTGTTAGAAGCCGTGTCTAGGACGATAAAGTAGAGAGTTAGAATCCCCACCCCTCCCTGAGATCGACTTCGCCACGGGCCGGCCCCCAAGCAGGGTGGGGCTGACTGCCGTGCCCGACAGTCAGAGAAGAGGCATATCAGGTAAGAACCAACGCCCATTCTCCTGTAGTCGGGCACGGCAGTCAGGATGGGACATACCAAAGCCATGTGTCCAGTCGGGAGGGAGCAGGCCGGCCCGGGCCTAGGAGACAGACCGGACCTGTTGCAGAACCCATCGACCAAACGCTGCATCTGCCAAAGCGTATTTGTCCAAACGGTAGTGGCGAATGAATGGGGTCGGAGAGGCCCAAGTCGCCGCTCGACAAATCTCATCGATGGAAGCCCGGGTGGACCAAGCCGCGGATGTGGAGGCACTCCGTGTAGAATGAGCAGTGACATTGCGCGGGACCGGGAGAGAACGAACCTCGTAGGCAGTAGAGATACAGGCCCTAATCCAGCGACCCAGTGTGGTAGAAGTAATCTTTGAGCCCAAAGACGCTGGCAGGAACGACACAAACAGTGCGTCGGAACGACGAAAGGTAGCTGTACGAGAGATATACACCTTAAGGGCCCGACGGACATCGAGAGTATGCCAACGTCTTTCCCGGGGGTGTCCCGGGGAAGGACAGAAATTAGGAAGAACCACCTCCTGGGTCCGGTGAAAAATGGAATTAATCTTCGGGACGAAGGAGGGGTCCAGCCTTAGCACCACCCTATCCTGGTGGAAAAGGCAGAGTTCCTTACGAATGGACAGGGCCGCCATCTCTGAAATCCGCCGTGCAGAGGTGACCGCCACTAGGAATGCCACTTTAAAGGAGAGGTGCCTCAGGGAAACATCCCTCAGAGGCTCGAATGGAGGATCAGTGAGCGCCGCTAGTACTGTCGGCAAATCCCAGGAAGGGTATCTGTGAATAGTAGGTGGTCTAATGTTGGAGGCTCCTCGAAGAAATTGGCGTATCAGTGGATCTTTGGATACCGGACCCATAGAGGGGTTCGACAAAATGGTAGAAATAGCTGCAACCTGGCGCCTTAACGTGTTGGGCGATAGACCTGAGACAAAGCCCTCTTGGAGGAATTCGATGACCATCATGACCGAGGCCGAAGACGGAGACTGGTGATGTCTGTCGCACCACAGAGAAAAGGCCTTCCAGGTAGCCTCATAAATACGGGAGGTCGAAGCCCGCCGAGATGCCTGAATCGTGGATATGGCTCCTGCGGAAAGAGGGAGCTTAGTTAGGAGGCTCCGCTCAACCTCCACACGGCGAGCTGGAACCAGTGCGGATCCGGGTGCTCCAGCTGTCCTTGAACGAGGACAACGCGGTCGTCTGGAATTCGCCACGGGTCCTGCACCGACAGAGATTTGAGATCGGCGAACCAGGGACGTCGATTCCAAAACGGAGCAATCAGAATCACCTCTGCCCGTTCTTGTAGTAGCTTCCGTAACACCCTGGGAATGAGATTGACCGGAGGAAATGCGTACAGCAGTTGATTGGCTGGCCAAGGTGGCAACAGAGCGTCCACCGCCTCCGCTCCCGGACAAGGGAACCTGGCAAAGAAGTGCGGTAGTTGATGATTGGAAGCGTTGGCAAAGAGATCTACCATCGGCTGGCCAAAGCGGTGGATTATTTCCTGAAATAGCTGAGGAGTGAGAGACCACTCCGTGTTGTCCATGGCTGACCGACTGAGAGCATCGGCCGTTCGGTTCTGGGTCCCTGAAATGTGAGCTGCCCGCAATGAAGACAAGTGTCTCTCCGCCCAGTATCCCAGGCGCTGCGCCTCCCGCATCAGGGCCTTGGAACGAGTCCCCCTGAGTCTGTTCACATGCGCTTTGGCAGTAACATTGTCCGTCAGAACAAGGACATCTCGGTGGAGGACATGAGCTCTGAAAGCCTTTAGAGCCAGGAAGATAGCCCAAAGTTCAAGCACATTGATATTCATTTGTTGTTCTCGAGGAGACCAAAGACCTTGAGTCAGGTTCGGACCCAAATGAGCCCCCCAACCGGACAAACTGGCGTCTGTCGTGAGGAGAAGGAGCTGAGGTTCCCGAAATCTGGTGCCTTTGAGCAGAGCTTCCGATGTCCACCAGGAGAGAGATCGGAGAACCGGCCGAGGAAGAACCAACCTTGTGGACGATGTGTCCCTATGCGTACGTTGAAAGGGAAGTAGGAGCCATTGTAAGTCCCGACAGTGCAAACGTGCCCAAGGGACAATACCAAAGGTTGAAACCATCTTGCCAAGAAGACGAGACAAGGAAAGGATCGAAGATGACCTTTGTCCGCGTATACCGAACACTAGCTTCCGCAGGCTGGCAATCCGGTCAGGTGAAAGAAAGACCTCTGATGTAAGGGTATCAATTACTGCCCCCAGGTGTTGAATGTGTGTGGTAGGAGTTAAGTGGCTCTTATCCCAATTAATGGAGAACCCATGGTCCTGGAGGACGTGCAGGGTGACCCTAATATCTGACTGCGCTTGCTGCCGTGATCGGGATAAAATGAGAACATCGTCTAAATAAAAGGAGACCCTGATGGGGATGGACGAGATGTGGCCCATGAGAGCTGCCATTATCTTAGTAAAGGTCCTAGGGGCCGAGGACAAACCAAAGGGCAGAGCCCTGTATTGAAAATGTTTGTTATTATAACAGAAGCGGAGAAACCGACGATGGTCGGGCAGAATGGGAACATGGAGGTAAGCTTCTGTTAAGTCTATAGATGACAGAAAATCCCCTTCCCGGATACCGAGCAATATGGTTTGCAGGGAATGCATCTTGAACCGGCGGTATGTTATGTACCGGTTCAATGATTTCAAATCAAGGATCGGGCGCCATCCTCCTGAAGACTTAGGGACCAGAAAGAGGCGAGAGTAAAAACCTTCGCCCATTTCGCTAGAAGGGACTGCCTGAATGGCCCGAATAGATAATAAGTGACGGATAGCAGCTTCCACCTGGGCCCTCTTAAGGGGATTAAGGGAAACCGGGCAACGTAAAAACCTACTAGGGGGAATGGAAATAAATTCTAGGGGAAGACCAAATTTAATAGTATTTTTCACCCAAGCATCAGACACCAATGCTTCCCATGAAGGGAAGAAAAGAGCCAAACGGCCCCCGAGCCATGAAGGCCCGTGACCTTTAATAGTTCCTCCGGAAGGGATGTCCTCTACCCCCACGGGCAGCCTTCCTGGGGGGAAATCTAGACCCCTGTCTGACCTGGATATCTCGATTGAAGGATCCCCTCTGCTGGTAGGAACGGTTGGATCTCTGCTGGTAGTAGCTTGAATCAGAACCTCAAAAGGACTGATTACGAAAGGAACCGGAAGAACGGTTGTCCGATCGACGAGTCATGGACGGCAAAATCTTCCGGTGGTCCCTAGTCTCGATAAGCAGAGGCTCGAGGGAAGCTCCAAATAACTTATCACCTGCAAATGGAGATGAAGCTAGGCGCCATTTACTGCGAACATCCGCCTGCCAGGATCTTAACCAGAGCAGTTGACGGGCTGTAACCGCTGAACCAATGGCCTTGGCGGAAAACCTAGCGGCATTTAAGGTGCCATCCGCCAAAAACTCCATTGCTCCTAAAATTTTGTTTATATCCTGATGTGCCCGGACATCAGACGGAGAGATACGACCTTGTAGTTGCTTTAACCAAAGAATAGATGCTCTGTTGAAAAACGAAGCAGACGATGCTGCCTGGACTGACCATGCCGCTGCCTGGTGACCTTTAATAAGAGTCCGCTCAGACCTACGTTCTTCCGGGCGAAGAGATTCCTCTGCTGGTCCCGAAGCTGGAGAAGGAGAGGACAAGGCCGCTACAGGAGCATCCACCACTGGAATCTGCAAGAGGGAAACATACTCCGCTGCCAAATTATAAAGACGTCTATCCAAACTATTCGGAATTGGACCCGTACTGGGATTTTTCCATTGCCTCAGTAACACATCCGCAAAAAGTTTAGGGGCCGGAACTATCTCCGTTTGTACTGCTGGTTCTACAAAAAGGGACGAAGAAGCAGCCGGAGCATCTGACTGAGATTGAGGATTAGCAGTTGGGATGCCCAACCCAGTTGTGATCTGGGCCTTGTGCAATAAAGAACGAAACATCTGCGGACGGAAGAGGCCTACAAAGGAAGGCTGATCGGGCTCTAGGCCTTCATCCTCAGACAAATCTTGATCAATAATGGGCTGTTCCTCGTCCCCAGAAATAGAGCCGTGACTGTTTCTAGATGGAGAAACTGCATGTTCAGGGTTCTGAGATGAGGCCCGTAAAGGCTGAGAACTGACTGAAGGAACATGACGGCTTAAATAATCCGAAACTTTAGAGGAGGCCCTCTCCTGTAACCCCTGAGCAATGCCCTGCTTAATAGACTCAGTGATCAAATGGGCTAAGGCTGGAGTAAGCTCTAGATTATGGCTCTGAGGTGCTGTAGCCTCTATCTCCTTGGAAGTCTGGGGAGCCACACTTGCCCGTTGGGGAGGTTGTGGGTTGGTAGACGGAGAAATCCCAGAGGAGAAAACTACCGCTGTATCAGGGGCAATCAAGTCATCCGTTACAGAAATATCAGGAGACAGACTAGGTTCTAGGGTGTTAGTCTCCCCAGGAGCAGGTTCCGCTGAGGGGGCCTGGACAGTCAATGCGTCAGCCTGCACCTTGGATGAGGATGCTGCTTTGTTACAGGCCTTCTCAATGGCCTTGTGCCGCCTCTCTTCATCCTTTGACATTTGGGCCTCCAAGGATGATTGGGTTCTAGGTTTTTTGGAATAAGAGGCTGAGGAGGATTCTCCCTGTAGGCCTTTACGCTTGTGGGTGCGTTTCCCTGTCTTGGAATCGCCATGAGCCCTGGCGTCCGCCATTTTGGAAGGGCTATAAAATGGCCGCTGAGGAGAATAAGCAGGGAAACAAACAAATAAGGGCCCAACCTGGCCTACTAGGCCATAACTCACTGCGATATACTACGCTCCTCAAAGCTGGCCCAACGGAGCTCAGGAGAGTGCTTGCCAGCCGGTCAAAGCACTCTCAGTAAGGCGCTGAGTTTGAGACGCTGAGGGCCCGTAGAAGACGTCCGCAGTTGCGCAGGAAAAAATATACAGGCCCAGCCGAACCATATGGCCTCTGTGGATAAGCGCCTGCCAGCCGGCAAGGACGCTTCAGGAAGGAGCGCTCAAGACGCGCAGCAGCCCCTGTCAAACCAACGGCGTTCGATCGCTCCCACAGAGAAGGGAGAGCCGTCCGTGAATTCACCGGAAGGAAGGAGGACCAGCCGAATCACGTGGGTCGCCCCAGTGAAGCGCCTGCCAGCCGGCAAGGACACTCACAGAAAAAGGGAGTGATTGGGGCGCGCAGCAGCCGATGTTATTTAAATGCCGTCTGAAAGCTCCCTCAGCGCCATCCGAGTCTGTAGGGCCGAACGCGACGGAGCGAACTCGTGCGCGTGGCCGAAGAATACTTGCTGACTAAAGAACCTCGGAACTATCATTAGCGGAGCGAAAGAAGCTCCCACGCTGGAACAGGTTGTCAATTAAACGTAATTCAACGAGGCTTTTCCTTTTCTTTCAATTATTCTTTTTTTTTTTTTTTTTGAAAACCGAAGAGCTGTCACTAGACCCGACTGGTCCAAACTCGACCGAGTCGAAAAACTGACAGCTACATCAGGAGGAGGGACTTCTTTCATTCTACAAACCCGGTCCAATCAAACTCAACCAAGTCTCCACCCATCCTGACTGCCGTGCCCGACTACAGGAGAACTTCATACAACTGACTCATTTTATCAATAGGGATTACTCTTGGCCCAGCTTCTTCCCAACTGACACTTTATTCTCCTTTCCACTTTTTTCCTGCAAGATAGTGATTCACAAATCACACTAGCAGAGAAGATGCTTGCCCACATGATGGGAAAGCCATGTCCCCTTCTTTTTAATTGAAATATGAGATTTAATCCAACTTGTCTCGTGAAACTAAGCAAAAAAAAAAAAAAAACCACACAAAAAAAAACACCAGATACCTATCAGTCCTAGGAAATATGGATTTATAACTTATTACACCTTTTGACACTCCTGTGCTTAAGATGATTGCCAAGTGCTCCTTTGAAATGATGAATTCAGCAAGTCCAGATTATTTAAGATAAATCATACTTGAAAAAGGGCTGTTTTAAATTAATGTCGTTTCGGTGCCTATGCTTCATTCCTAAAACCCCTGTTCTTGTACAGTAATTAAAAGGGGATGGGGGAGAGGAAACCAGAACAAGACAAAGAACCCCCATAGTTCTATAAAAAAGTAAGGAAAAGTATTCACTTCAATCTCAGGCTGCTGCAGTATTGCGCATTCAAGAGCCTGCTATTTTATATCATTATTGTTCAAGAAGAACTACTGCAGAAAACCTGATATACTCAAGCAACTTGCCTAGGACTTACCTTCCTATTAATTCTAGGAGGGCAGCTGTAGCCTAGAAATGAGAAAAACAGGGGAGTAAATTTTCTCTGGTGACTAGGTTTTATGAATGTTGAGTTTAGAATTTCTTCATGGATTCTCTTTTCTCTGCTCTTTGTAGCTATCTAGGACTGATTAGTTGCTAAAAATTTTAAGAATTGCATTTTAATTTTTAAAAACCAATGGAAGCTTTGTAAGGAGAATTGTGAAAGCAAGGATGATTTAAGAATGACATAATGAAGGAAAGTGCAATGTATTTAATATATGGTACACTTTATTTCATGTAGTTCAAACAAATTAAAAAAAAAAAAACCAAGGTGAAATCCAGATATACAATTAATCCCCACCCAATTATCCCTTCTGAAAACAGAAAAAAAATTAAAATTTCCCAACAGATATTAAAAATAAAAAATGCATATATTAAATTTCTATTTGATCATCATATCATTGCTCTTAAAATGTGCCTTAAAGGAGGCTCTTTTTTTTGATGAATGAAATGGAAACAAAGTAGTAAGTTCAGAATTATGATAATTTATGAGGCATAATACATGGTTTGAACTACTCCTTAATGTTTCTGACATGGCAAATTTTGTTCTTGTGAAATACAGCTGGTCAAATGGAAGCTGGCATCTTTGATGGATGGGTACATTCTTCCCACATAAAAATTCATTCCATCATCAAGACATATGGGTCACCATGCCTGGCATTTACTGACCACTATATTACAATTAAGAATGTGGGAGACTTTTTATTTACACAACAGATATTAGTTGTTACTAAAGAAGAACAAGAAAAGAATAGGTTTTGTCAAAACAAACAAACAAACAAACAAAAAAACCCTGCCATATGCATCAGATACAAAAGAGAGAACTTTGGGATTAATCCCAAGGAATATACAATATGTAGTTTTGAAAATAAGAAGAACAATTCTGTTGGAAATAGTTATTTATGACTGCTGCTTTACAATATTCAACATTCAAATATTTTCACTACAGTTTTAAAAGTTTTTCAATATTTTTACTATCCTCTACTCCTACATATTTGGTAAAATTGCCTAGCTTAATGGGAATGTATAAATGAGACTTATATTGCCATCAACTCATTGAGACAGCTTTGCACATCCCTCACTTCTCATTCAATTATTTTATTAGCTACATATACACTTCTTTTATGCTTTCTTAATCTTTGCTAATTTTTTGTTCTATTCTTAAATCTAATTTTGTTGACATTCACCAAGACTGAGGATCAGGGGTGAAATCCAGCAGGTTCTGACTGGTTCTAGAGAACCAGTAGTGGAAATTTTGAGCTGTTCAGAGAACCGGTGGCAGAAATTTTGATTAGTTCAGAGAACTGGCAAATACCACCTCTGGCTGGCCCCAGAGTGGGGTGGGAATGGAGATTTTGCAATATTCTTGCCCCAGGAATGGGGAGGGAATGGGCATTTTGCAGTATCCTTCCCCTGGAGTGGGGTGGGAATGGAGATTTTGCAGTATCCTTCCCCTGGCACGCCCACCAAGCCAGGCTCACCAAGCCATACCACACCCACCAAGCCACACACAGAGAACCGGTAATAAAAAAATTTGGATTTCACCACTGCTGAGGATAGACACTTTTAAGGTCAAAATTTACTAAGCTGTTAGTAAATTCAAATTTTTCTATGCCTGCTGAAAAGTTCTTACAGGCATTGCATTCAAATCTCTGCCTTCCCCTTGGAACAATTTTCTTCTTTTCCAGTTGGACTCATGTTTCAATTTCCCTGTCCATTTGCTTTCCAGAGCCATTTCATTTACAGAATCATATAATTAGCTAATAACTAGTTGCCATTAATACATGTTTTTCCAGTAATTTCATTTATATTTCATAAGATTCTTAGTGTCTACATTGATTTTTCAGCTCTGATTATTAACACATGTTTCTGTTTCACATGCCTTAATTATACAATATGAAAAGATTACAGTTATTTTTGGAAACACATATCTCTGGATATTTTATTCTTCTAAAATGAGAGTATATAACTAGCTGGAACTGGGCAAGCATTAGAATCAATAAAAAGGAGTCCCAAACTTTTGACCACTACAGTATTGAAGTTTTGCCCCCAGATATTATCCAGCAGACTCTGATTTTAGAGTGCAGAAGCTCAAATAATGCAGGGGCCAAAAATGTACGGTTTTACATTTGGTTTTACACCATCTGTGATCATTTATATACTGTATAGAATTTTCTTTTTTAATGAAGAAATAGCAATAGCGATAAGACTTAGCCTTATATACCGCTTCACGGAGCCCACTCTAAGCAGCTTACAGAGTCAGTCTATTGCCCCCAATGATCTGGGTCCTCATTTTACTGACCTCAGAAGGATGGAAGACTGAGTCAACTTTGAGCCGGTGAGAATCGAGTCCCTACCAGGCAGCAGAATTAGCCTGCAATGCAATATGCATTCTAACCACTGCGCCACCACAACTCATAAAATAGGAAATGTAAGTGATTTTTTTTTAAATTATGCATCGGAATCAGGGATCATGGCAGGAATCATTCAACCCCATTTCCATGCATTCAAAAGTAGCATATCTGCAATGAGGAAACGAAGACACATCATTTAGTTCCACAGTTAAACTGCTTATTTCCAAACGGTCAGCTCAAGCATTAACTTGAGAACTAGAATATATTTAACATGTTTCCTATATGCCTTCTCATTTCTCTTATATTTAAATTCTACAGATGTGTTAAAAAAGTGTGTCACATTTTATTTTTACAATAGTTTCTAGCATAGGGGCTTTATCCATAGTGATTCCTCCCTAAAATATGTAAATGTAAATATCTCAAGAGATGTTTCATATGGATATTATCTTGCTTTTAGCATTTGAAAAAGAAAAAAAAAAACTCAGGGAAAGTTGTTTATTTAACTGTAGCTGAAGAAGCTTCTCGGATAAGAAGTGAAATGTCTTCATAGAAAAACCAGAAAGTCCAGTTGCCTCTTGAAAAGGCACCTTTGGGACAACCATGACCTGGATGACTGAGAATCTCCATAGACATTTATTTAACTGTAGTTTCACCACTATCTCTTTCACCAGTGTGTCTTCACTGGGAATATAGATTATTATTGATTTTTGATCTTGGAAACATGAAGTCTGACATATTTCAAGGGACACTAGTGTTCACACTATGGCAGTATTTCATAGACTAGAATGCCTTCATTTCCTGTAGCAGAATTCTTTGACATCCCAAAATTCAAATAAACCTACAGCCATTGACTTTCTGAGTCTTTAACTGGAGCTCAAAATTAATATGTTTTCTTGAGTCATCCTTAATCCTCCACTGACTCCATAAACTGATACATGGAAAAATTAGGTTTTGTTTATTGAACATTAATTATATTTCACATTGCCACATTAAGAGTCACTGTAGTCATGCCTGGCTGATCAAGCACCAATAAGGGGTTGGGGTGGGAAGAAACTGATAGCAGATCATTACACACAATAACTGGAACTTGTCATGAGATGTAAAATGCTTACATCTGGGTCTGGTAGTCAGAACAGCAAGAGAGATTATTGTAAAAAAATAATAATAACCCATTCACTTATCTGTGAAATGTACTAATATAAGAGAGAGAGAGGAATTTGTTTTAAAACTTCACACAGTTTTCTAACTTTAATTTAAATTAATTTCTATGACTCTAACATTTTGAAGGATTTCAGTACACAGTTATGTCTAAGTATACTGTATTTACTTATATCTAAATATATTTACTTATATCTAAGTAACATTACTTATACATTACTTATATCTAAGTATATCCCTTGGACGGCAAGGCAATCAAATCGGTCAATCCTAGAGGAGATCAACCCTGACTGCTCTTTAGAAGGCCAGATCCTGAAGATGAAACTCAAATATTTTGGCCACCTAATGAGAAGGAAGGACTCATTGGAGAAGAACCTAATGCTGGGAACGATTGAGGGCAAAAGAAGAAGGGGATGACAGAGAATGAGGTGGATGGATGGAGTCACTGAAGCAGTAGGCATGAGCTTAAATGGACTCCAGAGGATGGTGGAGGACAGGAAGGCCTGAAGGAAAGTTGTCCATGGGGTTGCGATGGGTCAGACATGACTTCACAACTAACAACAACAACAACAACAACAACAAGTATATTTACCCATGTGGTATGCTTGTATTATCATTATCCTTCTCATCTTCTCTACTATCACCTTTTATTGGTATCATTGTTACAATTATTATTACTCTGTTGTTTTGCATGTATACCAAGAGCTTCTGCACTGGAGACAAATTCCTTGTATGTCTAATCACATTTGGCCAAATAAAGTATTCCAATTCAGAATAATAGAATAACAGAATTAGAAGGGACTTTGGAGGTCTTCTAGTTCTAATTGCTTCTGATTCCTGCTTCCCTGCCTCTAGCTACAGTCTCTTTTCTTTCCTCCTCAACTGGTATAAATCTATTCCAATCCCTGGGACACAGCCCAATACCAGGCCTTGAGCCCTTCAGAATCAGGCTGCGGAAGTGGCGGGCAAGTGCATGCATTCATGCACACTCCATTTGTGTGAGAGTTAGGTGAGCATGCATAGAGTAGCTGATTCTATGCAATCAGCTTGCCCAATGATTGCATAGAACCATCGTCTCTCTCTTCCCCCACCCCCGGTCAGTCTACAAAGCCAGAAAGGTTCCATGAGACCTAATAACACTCACATTTTTTTCAGGCAACTATTCAGTTGATTTTTGTCTTCTTCTATACTTTGGCATACCCCAAATCCCCATGAATAAACAGAAGCCACAAGTTGTTAATGAAGATTCTCGGTCACCCAGGTAGTGTCTGAGCAAGTTGTCTAGTAGCCATGACTATTTCTATACAGAAGCTACAAGTCCATTTCACTGCAGAATGAAAGGCACTCAACCATCTACTGGTAGTTTTATGATTAAATAATATTAAAAGCTAGTAGATTTGGCACATATGCTCCATTCTTCATGTGAAATACAGTGTAATATGACACAAATACCTAAACGATGGAACCATAGTTTGTTTTGTAAAGTTAAATAAAATATAAACATAGCACAGATGTAATTTAATCAACTAACTTTATCCCAAAGATGCTTTTTTCAAGAGGCAACTTTCAACCAGAAAGTCCAGTTGCCTCTTGAAAAAATTACCTTTAGGACAACCATGACCTGAATCACTGAGAATCTCCATAGATATATGGATAAATAAATAAATAAATAAATCCATAAATTTAATAAAATGAAATGAAATGAAAAATGAAAGATATTAAAGTGACTTTAGATTGCAACTTAAGATGCTGAAATGTATTTATATTTGGATAATCATGCATACACTTTCATTTTTTATTATATTGAAGTGATAATCCAAACTTTACGTGAAGAATACATTAAAAATAAGGACTCCTGAATATTAGGAGTTGTTCATAAATTAAAAAAAAAATTGGACTGCTTGGAGTAATTCATCTATATTGTTTAGGAAAAAAAAACAAAATAATTATCATATTTTACCTTAATACAATTAAGTCCAAAGCTATAATCTAAGGCATAGTTATTGAGATCAATCCTTATTAATGGATATATGATTGTGCATTGTCTACTCCTTGCCCTAATCATTTTCTTAAACAAGAAAGCAGTCAAGACCTTATTTCTTAAAAGACGTTACTACTTGTTTCCTTTTGAAACAATCTAGAAAACATGCTATTAAACCAATATATTTATCAGCAGAGCTAAATTACTCTGATAACCATTCCCCTAAACAAGACCATGTCCTGTTTTGAATAACTGGTCTCCATAATGCACATGTTATTAAATCATCCTTATTGCTTGGAATTAATTTGGGTTGTTTAATTAAATCCCATATATTATTGTTGGCCTATGTTATTACAATGCCAGATCACCCTTGTGAGTAATTTGCATACTGGGCAGGTGGAAATTGACATAGAGCCTTGGATATTCTGTGCCTTTGCATTGCTGCTATACAAATACATTTTCTGTTCTCCATTTATGACACATAAATGGACTTAAATCTTATTTAGTCTTCTGGGAGAATTCCATTAAACTAGGCAAGAAACCCACACCGAACAATAAATAGCTATTCTTCCAAGTGTGAAATCTTTAGCTCTTGAAAGCTGGAAAACATTTTTCAACAATACCCCGTTGTCTTTTTAAACAGATGTATATTTCCTAAATGAGTGGGATTCTCTGAATAAGTTACCTCCACTGCAGCTTCTTATTTTTATCTTTGTACCTTTGCTTCAAAAAATTCATTTGGTCAAAACAACTTTTTTACTTGTTTGGTGATGCTGTTTAAGAGGTATTGGGTTGGAAGATTTGGAATGGAAGACGGACTTAAACACTCTCAAATGAAAATCATTGATGTTGGTCTCTTAGACAAACTTAAGAGCTGCTGATGTGATGGAAAATCTCAAACATGTTGGCATATTGTATTGAGCTTCAGAAGCACAAGGGTGCTGAAGGGCAACCTGGGATTAGTTAGATTAGTTCAGTTGAAATATTGTTTTCATAGGTTCATTTCCATGATTGTTAGTTGTTCAGAGTTATCACAGAGTTGTGGAAGTAGGAAATCTCTAAATGATGCACAAATGAATTGTATTGGGTGTTAATCGGTCCACAAGCAAAAAAAAAAAAAAAAAAAAAAAGCTTCAGGTAGCATAGTGCAGGTGCACTCAACATAGTTTTTGTTTGCTTCTTTTTTAAAGAAACAATGACAATCCAAAAGGAGGAAAAGTGTTTTTTTAAATATTTCATTTCAAATCCCAACATGTACCTGACACAGATATTAATAACATAACTGACTCTGAAGGAGTGAGGACAATTAACCAGTGGAACAGCTTGCCTTCAGAAATTGTGAGCGCTCCACTACTGGACTTTTTAAGAAGACACTAGACCCGTGATGGCAAACCTATGGCACGCGTGCCACAGGTGGCACATGGAGCCATATTAGTGGGCACGCCAGCTCAGCTCTGGGGCGCATGCGCATGCCAGACAGCTGATTTTCGGACCTTCTGGGCCCACCAAAAGTAAGGAAACAGGCTGTTTCCTGCCTCTGGAGGGCCTGATGGGGGGTGGGGAAGGCCCGTTTTTCTTTCTTACCTGGCTCCAGATCCTTTCTATGGATCTGGGAAGGGCGAAAACAGCCTTTCCCACTCCCTCGGAGGCCCTACGGAGGCTGAAAGGGCCCATTTCCCGACTCCCGGTGGGACAGGAAATGATGTTTTTTTCCTGTCCCCAGCCTCCAGAGACTCCTAGAGAGGCTCCTACAGACTCCTAGAGAGGCTCCTACAGAAAGTAAGAGTAAGAAAGAAAATTGGGCCTACCAGGCCATCATGTGCCAGGAGCGGGTGTGGGTGGGGTTGCATGCACATGCATGTGGGCACGTGCATGTGCGACCCTCCACCCCACCCCACCCTCTCCTGGCACGCGATGGCAAAAAGGTTAGCCATCACTGCACTAGACAGTCACTTGTCTGAAAGGTTTTCCTGCTTGAGCAGGGGGCTGGACTAGAAGACCTCCAAGGTCCCTTTCAGCTCTATTCTATTCTTCTTATAATATTCTTGCATCTGGAAAGTTTCAGCATAGTTTTAGTGGCTCAGTTGGAATCATTTTTAGAGTACAGTCACCTCTGTCAAATTCATTAACTATGCCTCTTGATTATAATAATTAGAGACAAGGACTTCTCTCTGCAGTTATTTCATACATGTGGTCTAATATTTCCTGTTCCCATATCTGCACTGTTTATCCTCAAATTATTTTACAGTACTAACACAGCTCTCATTCTGACAAAGGTATTCAAGGGACTGCAAATTGTATTGGATCCCTCTGTGTCTATTCCTTTATGCTTATCAAGTAGAATTTCCATGTGGCTAGTACATTTTATGATTGAAAAATGTATTTTTCAAGCTATTAGGAAAAGTGACCAAAGAAGCTCCTCTGAACATTTCCAATAAAGACAAAAGGGGGACTTTTCCAGAAAATGAAAGAAAATAAACAGGACTGAAGGAATATGGAGTTCATGCCAGTAGAAATTTTTAGCACTTATTCCTTCTCACTCTCCCAAGAATGGCATTAAGGGCCCTCAAAATCCAGAATGGCTTGATCTGGCTTTGGATGAAGAATATGAGACCTTTTGAATGACCCTTTTGCTCTTTGACTCATGGCATTTATTTTTCCTGCTTGGAGGCTCAGATTTTGAAACAGTCAATGCTCTGCTAGAGAAAAGTGTGGAAAGCTTAGACAGAGATAGAGAGATGGAGCTATGAATAACAAGAGCAAACCTCCACCTCTTAGTCTGAGGTAAGTTTGAATCCATCACCAAAAGAAAATTGGCAACATCTTGAGCATCATAGATCAGATTTCTCCAAACCCTGGGCTGTGACCTGTTGAGAACTAGACTATACAAGCAGGAGTGAACATGTATGTGCACCTCCACTTGTGCAAATGGAGCTGCATGTGTTTATGTGCATGCCTACCACTCACACAGAACCTTCCCCTCTCCCCCTTCACTGGGCATCAAGCTGGAAAGATTGGGGGCCGCAGCATATATGATAGTACAACAGTGAAATTCTTTGCTACATTCTTATTTGGCAAATAAGACAAGGAAAGGGTCAGTCAACTTGATCCCAACCTCAGCAGCCATTCCAACATCTTGCCTTGCAACCTGAGGACGTGTTTGGGGTCGTTGTTCGATCTTCTAGTCTTTTAGTCTTTGACAGAGATACCTACTTAAATTGAGTTGCTTTCCATGAATTTAACTAAATTGTCTTTTCCTATTAGTAGTTTATCTTATCAAACTGAGCCATAATTTATCAGAAAATATTTTTAAACTCTTTTGTTGCTGTTTAAAGTTCTGTTGTAAAAGATCCAGCATGTAATTATTCCAAAGTCAGTTCAAATCTTTCTAACTAACAGTCAGTGTGCACACATTCCTGTGATGAATCTTCAAAGAGTCTTACTAAATATTTACAAAAGGCTACAAATCCAGCCTATAGGTGTTGTAGGGCTGTGGAGTAATTTGATGAAGCTTTAACTGGACCAGCTGATCAAAGCAGAATCACTAATGGAAGGAGGAACCAGCTCTAAAGCAATGAATCAAACTGGATGATTTTGAAGCATTTTATAGCCAAGCATTTGACTGATGCAATGGCTTTTTTATGGCTTCTAGGATTGTTAGGCTTTTTTATGGCTTCTAGGAGATACTATGCAGCAACTTTATGGAGAAGGGAAGGGGCTGAGTGATTGACAGACCCTCTGACAGTTACATGAGCAGCTGATCAACAAGATTTATCTCCTCATTAAACTCTCTGCCAATCAGAGCACCTTTGGGGAGGTAAGACTAAAACCCAAAAGTGCTTTAATCACTCAGCTCTTAGCTTCTTTGAAGTGGATAATCACAAGCTAACTTGGATCTCTCATATGCTAATAATGTGTTATATTTCTGTTAGTTCTACTAATGGAAGGATTGAGGACACTGACTCAGCTCTCAGCATCCTGAATGTGGGTTCAATTTGTACCTGCTTCTGCTCAACTTACTCAATGAGCCACAATTCTGACTTGCAGTGAGTATATACTCACCATGAGGGGCTTTGCTTGCTAACCAGACACAACAACTAAATTCAGCTTCTTGTCACTTCCAAAATCCCAAGGTCAAAGGTACAAACCTATGCAGGGGTGAAATCTACTTACCTTCCTTACCAGTTCGGAAGCGCACATGCGTAATGTAAAAAACACATTACTTCCTGGTTAAAACCAGGAAGTAATGACACCCAGGCAGGTGAGCGGAGCCTTTCTCTGCCATTGCTACCGGATTGCCAAACGACCAGCCAAGATCGCTACAGGACAAGGTGATCCGGTCCAATCCGGGAACATTTCACCCCTGAACCTATGCCATCTCACTGAGGTGAGTCAGTGAATCATATTTCGGAATCCAAAACCACATTGACTTATTTAAAAAATAAAAATAAACTTTTGTATTTTAAAATTGGAACAGAATATTTTATGCATTAGTGTGGCAACATCTTATAGGCATTTTACTGGACAATATCTTGTATCCTCATCTAATGCTGTCACAAGAGTGATATGTGTATGTGTGTGTGTGTGTTTGTGTGTGGAGAGAGAGAGAGAGAAAGAGAAAGGGGGAGGGAAGGCTTGGACGTCAGGAAACAATTGACCTGGTGAGATATGTGTATGACTTTATGATAGGTTTAGACACAGTTACATTATTTTTTACTCTTCTGTTTTTATGTTCTTTATTATTTTTGTTATTTATGAATACTTTTTTTTTCTGTGTGAAATTGTGGAGGAGGTGTTGATGTTCTGCAAAATGTTTATCATCTCTCTTTTCATCTCATTCTAGGAAAACAAAGCCATTTCATTTTGCTTGGAATTTCACCATTACAACTTAAAAGACATACATACACCACACCCCAAATTTATTCTTGAATTGGTTTTAATGAAATCAGGGCCCCTCTGAATTACAAACATCCAGTTTAGATTTAATCAATGTTGATTCACAAAGGCCTGGTATATATTTTACAATATAGTATAGTATAGTATAGTATAGTATAGTATAGTATAGTATAGTATAGTATAGTATAGTATAGTATAGTATAGTATAGTTTGGTATAGTATAATAAATATAATATAATATAATTAATATAATATAATTAATATAATATAATATAATTAATATAATATAATTAATATAATATAATTAATATAATATATAAAGAATGGTTGCTGAAATTAGGTACGTCTACTTTAATGAAAAGAAGGACTAGGGGTGACATGATAGTGTTCCAGTATCTCAGGGGCTGCCACAAAGAAGGACTCAAGCTATTGTCCAAAGCACCTGAGAGTAGGACAAGAAGCAATGGGTGGAAACTAATCAAGGAAAGAAGCAACTTAGAACTAAGGAGAAATTTCCAGACAAAACAATTAATCAGTTGAACAACTTGCCTCCAGAAATTGTGAATGCTCCAACACTGGAAGTTTTTAAGAAGAGATTGGACAACCATTTGTCTTGAAATGATATAGGGCTTTCTGCCTGAACAGGGGCTTGGCCTAGAAGACCTCCAAAGTCCCTTCCAACTCTGTTATTCTGTTATTTATTTGTGGCATGCAATAATTTCCGGGTATGTATTTTATACTATATATAGTTTGTATCTGTGTGTGCATGTGAATACAGGTGAAACTCGAAAAATTAGAATATCGTGCAAAAGTTCATTTATTTCAGTAATGCAATTTAAAAGGTGAAACTAATATATGAGATAGACTCATTACATGCAAAGTGAGGTAGTTCAAGCCTTGATTTGTCATACTTTTGATGATTATGGCTTACAGCTCATGAAAACCCCAAATTCACAATCTCAGAAAATTACAATATTGTGAAAAGGTTCAATATTCTAGGCTCTAATCAGCTAACTAAGCCATAACACCTGCAAAGAGTTCCTGAGCCTTTAAATGGTCTCTCAGTCTGGTTCAGTAGGAATCACAATCATGGGAAAGACTGCTGACCTGACAGTTGTGCAGAAAACTATCAGTGACACGCTCCATAAGGAGGGAAAGGCTCAAAAGGTAATTGCAAAAGAAGTTGGATGTTCCCAAAGTGCTGTATCAAAGCACATTAATAGAAAGTTATGTGGAAGGGAAAAGTGTGGAAGAAAAAGTTGCACAAGCAGCAGGGATGACCGCAGCCTGGAGAGGATTGTCAGGAAAAGGCCATTCAAAAGTGCTGGGGACTTTCACAAGGAGTGGACTGAGGCTGGAGTCAGTGCATCAAGAGCCACCACACACAGACGGATCCTGGACATGGACTTCAAATGTCGTATTCCTCTTGTCAAGCCGCTCCTGAACAATAAACAACATCAGAAGCGTCTTACCTGGGCTAAAGAAAAAAAGAACTGGTCTGTTGCTCAGTGGTCCAAAGTCCTCTTTTCTGATGAGAGCAACTTTTGCATCTCATTTGGAAACCAAGGACCCAGAGTCTGGAGGAAGAATGGAGAGGCACACACTGCAAGATGCCTGAAGTCCAGTGTGAAGTTTCCACAGTCTGTGTTGATTTGGGGAGCCATGTCATTGCTGGTGTTGGTCCACTGTGCTTCATTAAGTCCAGGGTCAATGCAGCCATCTTCTAGGAGATTTTGGAACACTTCATGCTTCCTTCCGCAGACAAGCTTTATGGGGATGCTGACTTCATTTTCCAGCAGGACTTGGCACCTGCCCACACTGCCAAAAGTACCAAAACCTGGTTCAATGACCATGATTACTGTGCTTGATTGGCCAGCAAACTAACCTGTCCTGAACTCCATACAGAATCTATGGGGCTTTGCCAAGAGAAAGATGAGAGACATGAGACCGAACAATGCAGAAGAGCTGAAGGCTGCTATTGAAGCATCCTGGTCTTCCATAACACCTCAGCAGTACCACAGGCTGATAGCATCCGTGCCATGCCGCATTGAGGCAGTAATTGATGCAATAGGGGCCCAAACCAAGTACTGAGTACATATGCATGCTTATACTTTTCAGAGGTCCGATATTGTTCTATGTACAATCCTTGTTTTATTGATTTCATGTAATCTAATTTTCTGAGATTGTGAATTTGGGGTTTTCATGAGCTATAAGTCATAATCATCAAAATTATGACAAATCAAGGTTTGAACTATCTCGCTTTGCATGTAATGAGTCTATCTCATATATTAGTTTCACCTTTTAAGTTGCATTACTGAAATAAATGAACTTTTGCATGATATTTTAATTTTTCGAGTTTCACCTGTACTCAAATTTTCAATATTTTTTTTTTAATTTGATTTATATGCCGCCCTTCTCTGGAGACTCAGGGCGGCTTACAATGTGTTAAGCAATAGCTTTCATACTTTTGTATATTTATACAAAGTCAGCTTATTGCCCCCACAAACTGGGTCCTCAATTTACCTACCTTAGAAAGGATGGAAGGCTGAGTCAACCTTGAGCCTGGTGAGATTCAAACTTACAGTAATTGCAGACAGCTGGTGTTAATCACAATGCTATCAGTCTGCTGAGCCACCAGGCCCAGCAAAGAATACAACAAAATATACTTTTGTTGTATTCTGAGTGGGAGTCATTTTAATTCTGCTTTTGTAAACTTTTCATTTCCCCGTTTCTGAAAAACCTAGGAATAATTGGGATTTACCATATTAACATAGTTCAGCCTCATAGAAAGCAAACTATGTAATCATCTTACATTTATTGTATAGGTTTTGATTTTCCTCTTGCTGGAATGATCAACAGCCATCTAGCACTGTTAGCAGTGAACTGTTCAGTGTTCAACACAACAGTGTTTTTGAATAAGGGTACGAAATGCTCTGGAAAAAGGGCCTATCAGTGTTCATGTTGCTGCAATAAGTTCAATTGCAGTAAACAGTGAAAAGTTAATTACATTATTAGCATTATTGCAAAGGGGAAGCTAAATATGAACATTTTTTATATTTTGGAATAGCATTGCAATGTGACTTCTGAATATGTATTTATTTTCATAAAACATACTTCTAATGCAACTTCTAACTGTAGCACAAGCTATAATTTTTCTTCCATTATTTCATATTAGGAATCAGCAGTTTCTCTTCCTTCTCCTTGTTTCTCTTCTGAGATGCTTCCTCTTCTTCCTGAAGGCTAAGCTAACTACAATAATTACTAGCATTTATTCTAGACTACAGAGGGAAGATTCAAGTCATTAAATTCCATGAAGCTGTGGAATTTATCGAAAGAGAAAATTTGTGGCAGTATGTGGAATATACAACAGCGAATATGAGCCTAAGGAATATTCAGACAAAGTGGTGGCTTTAATAGCTAGCAAATAACAACAGCAAACCATGATATGTCATTAAACAGGGTTCCAACATAACATCATTACCTCCAGGTTATGCATTTGGATTATGCAATTCATATTATCATATAACAAGTCACAGTATAAGAGAGATGATCGTACTCAGGTATTCATATTTCACTATCATACTTTATGGAAAGCATTTAAACCAGTCTTTAAGCCAATCATGAATTCATGTGTCCAAGGTTTGATCAACATTGCCTTTTTTTTCATTCTTTAAAAAAATTCCTAGCTAGAACATGACTAAAAGCTTGCCTTCATTTAAAAAAAAAGAAAAATCAATTCCCATACAATCCACAGTTAGAGACCATGTCATCGGTGTAATCAGCTCATAGTGGATTAGATTGAATATAAATATAGAAGAGAAAGTTAAAATATGCCTAATATATATATATATATTTGCTTTTATTAATGGTTTTTCAGTTAGTTTTTCATTTGTTTTGGCCCTAGGCCATAGGACTATATCGTAACAAAGAATATTCAAAAAGAGATTTTAAAAAAACCAAGGTTTTAAGATTAAAATGAACATAAAGCTGAGTAACAAAATTTACAAGGTAGTATACAGTTTCTCAAAAATTGCTGATGGTTTTTAGCAGCTGCCATGATAAGAGGAACTACTTTCACTTAGCTTCTTGTATTGAAGCTGTTTCTTTAGTACATATTTTGAATCCTCATAATTAATTCTTTAAATTATTTGAGGGGGAAAAATCTTCAAAAACAGGACAGCCCTTTTAAAAATTTGAGTGAAAGTGATGCCCTATGGACTGCATCCAAGGGTATGTTCATGTTAGGAAAGACATATCCTCTCATATAAGAAATATCTATAAGAGGATTTTTTAAAAAGAAGGTTCAGAGTCTGCAGTAGGAAAATAAAGGACGGTATTTCCACTTACTGAACTACTGTTTGATCAAGATTGCAAATCAATGCAAAGTTAGGTATATAGAGACTCCCTTAAAGTCAGTATAAAAAAGTTAGTAATAAAGACTAATTGAAATCTCTTTCATGTCAGTGACTGACATGAAACTCACATAATGTCTGTGCATTATCCAACATATTAGTATTTTATAATAAATGCATCAGAACCTTTAAAACATAGAGTTGCTTCATTGCTTCATTACTCTCCCCTTCTCTCCCTCAGGCTCGCCTCATAGATCCTCTCCTCTCCCTTTCTGTTCCTCAGGCTGGCCCCGCAGAAGCCTCTCCTGTCCTCTCCTATCCCCTTCTCTCCCTCAGGCTTGCCCCATAGAAGCCTCTTCCCTACTCTCCCTCAGGCTGGCCCCACAGAAACATCTCCTATCCTATCCCCTTCTCTTCCTCAGGCTTTCTAGCCCCTTCTCTCCATGAGGCTTGCCTCACAGAAGCCTGTCCTATGCTATCCTGTTCTCTCCAGAGTTATTTTCAAGTTGGGAGGGGGAGTAGAACATCTAACTAATTAACATCAGAGAGTGTTATAATAATATAGGCAATACTAATGCTCTGATGGTCATTTCAAAAAATCCTTTCTTAGTGAGCACCTAGAAGCCAAGAGGAACATATGTGGCAAATATCAGTTCTGGAGATTTCGTGATTAATGCAAGAGTGGTTTTCACTTATATATATATAGATTATAGTAGTTGTTATACTTTAGAATAGACTGCTGCTTTAACATTTCAGCTGTGCTGTTTCATTAGAAAGAATTGCCTTATGAAGATGATAAATTCAAAAATATTGGGAATGCAATAAGGTTTCCATTTCTTTGAACATGCATGACACTCTCATCCATTTCAGCTACCTGCCTTGCATCCTCGCTTTACCTGGGAAACTACTGCTATAGCTGTGGTAACAAATATGTCAGAAAAAGAAAAAAAAATATTGGGCTTTGGGTTTTGGTATCAAGAAGCAGGAGGCCTCAACATAATGCTCAGCTCTGTATTTCAATCTGATACCTAAAGCAACTTATTGGCTGGAATAATTCTGCACAGCTCTGCCAAGACATTTTTTTTTACTGCATTCACAGACAAAGAAATTATTACAGAAGGCAGATTTTCTTTTACATTTCACCATCATTATTTCTTTCTCCCGAATTACCTTAACTCATATCCAAATACTTTTTTTTTCAGAATTATCTCTGTAAATTTGGACAATAACATTACTGCTTTAAAAAGCTTTCCCCCTTAAATTAATGCAATTTAGATCATTTGGCATTTTTGTAAAGCATGACATGGCCTGCATGAGCAGCTGGACAGGTTTTAGGCATTGAAATCCAGTGTTTGGAAGGGAGAGAGAATGACAGAAGTATTCTTACCCTGATAAATGGGATACTAGGCAAGGCTGTTAAGTGATCATCACAAATTCAAAAGCAGATACGTGTTCTTTCGGCAGATCATGAAAAAGTTTTCTCCGTATCATTCTAAAGGAGTAATATTTAAGCCCAACATATTGTCAGCTGAATAGCAGCCAATATATATCAAATCAGGCATCTGTTCGTTTATGATATTCAGAGAATACAGCCACATTTTTTATTTAACCAAATGTAAATCCATGGGAGCTCAGACTTCAGTGCCAAGCCAGTCATGAAAAGGTTTATAGAGCAGCCTACATCAATGATTTTTTTTTTTTTTTGTCTTACTGCCTTCACAGGGTTTCCCTATGTTCATATTTCTGCAGATTCTGCTTACAAAAATATCACGTCTTCATATTTTGGAATAGTAGCAACATGTGGTTATATAGTCTTTTACACACACACACACACATCTTTTTATTTATCTTTATTTTCAAGGGTTTGGGGCAAACATCAGATTGTCTTAGGCGATCCTTTTTCTCTTTGATACTTCCTTTCTATTTTTTGAAATATGAGTAGGATCTGAAGTACTAATGATTTACTAAGTCAATCCTTTTTTCACTTGACTCAACTTACTTTCATACATTTAGCATATTATGTCTAGGATAAGATAATATTGAGGAAATTATGGCAATTGAGATGTCTATGTTAACAGAAGATTTCAGATATATTTCAGCTAATGCAGTTGCCACCAAATTTCACTATCAACTCTGGGCATTAGGTCTATTTCATGAAGAGATTTATGTGTGTGTGCGTGTGTGTCCCCAAGCAAAGTTTCCTATCATGCCATGCAATTAATGGGCCTTCCAAAATGAGATATCAACCATATTGTTTCAAACACATTTGGAAAAATCATAAACCCATTGTAATATTACTATTACATATTACTAGCCTGACAGACTGTTCTGCCCCAGCTTCGGATTCCCAGAGAATGTGACACACACCAAGCTTCGCAAACACTGATTAATTCCAAACAAACCCCTTTCAAGAATGCAGGCTTCCCAGGCAAAGAGTCCTTATCAAAGTTATTAAGAACGAAGTCCGACAAAGGTTGGCAACCAGCCCAGAAAACCAGATATGAGAAGTCGCTCGCTCTCCAAGATGCTCTGCAGTAATGAGACGTTGTTTCTAGCAAGAAAGCACTAGCTGCGTGCGACTTAAATAGGCTAAGGAAGTGGCCAATTATCCTCAAGCCCTACTCTCAAGTAGACCTCCTCCTCCTGAGTAGCCACTCCTGCCTTTTGGCAGCCCTGCATGCTCAAGCATTGAGGAGAGGCTCCTTCACTTCGCTCTCTCCACTGGAAGGAGCCTCTGGAAGTTCTGAAGGCCCTGGCTGAGTCTCTGCCTCTGGCATCACATTCTCTTCGGCCTCCTCGCTGTCCGACGTGAGCGCCGCCTGCGCAGGCTGCTGGCACGACATGACACCAGCCTCCTCATTGTCGGGATCAGCCATGATCTGCGCAGGCCACTGGCGGGCTACAACACAGACAGACTTGGGAGTTACCAGCAAGGGAATTCTTTGCAGGGGGAAATTATATAATGGAATTTATAGTACAGACTGCATTTTGACTGAATGGAACATTCTGATTTAATTCTATAGAAAAATGAAAATCCAGACAATTATATTGTTTACTTAGTCCCCTAGTATGATTTATGTTGAATGCTTATTTGGTATCCATGACTATCACTCAGTGTTGTATCTAATGTTTTATAATGAATGTATTTTTACAATGACTATGATAATGATCTATCACTATTGTTGTATGTACACTGAGAGCTTATGCACCAGAGACAAATTCCTTGTGTCTAATCACACTCAGCCAATAAAAAATTCTATTCTATAAAGAATTCTATTGGTAAACTTATACTATGTAAATCTACTTGCTGGAACCGTTTTGGATTCTTCCCGATCCCAAAACTGGAGCACTTCACAAGACATTTAGACATTTAGAATCATCATAAGTTCGAAGCATATAATGGGAACATAGAACATACAAGGCTTTCATTCATGTGAGATTCCTCTCATTATCCAAAGAGAAACTTATATAAAATAATAGAGACATACTCAACATGTGTTTGGCAAAAAATAGCATACTTCTTACTGCAACATCCATGAAAGAAAAAAATAAAGGGGACATACATTGAGCTGTAGGTCATCTGTCCATTGGCCTATCAGATGGTAGCCTGGTGTGGAGGTATTTGTGGTTTGATATTGAAAGATGTCATAACGTCCTGGTGCATCACCATTCTTATTAAACATCACTGGAGTGCCAGCACTACCTAAGAAAGGATGTGAAGCAGAAGAAAAGAGAAACCAGGCAAAACTTTTTTTATATAAAAAACAAAACCTTGCTTTGTTTTATTTGCATGAACATGACTGACAAGCATTAATTAATTTCCTCATTTGTTTCAATTTCAAGCTATCCAATAACAAGATTCTCTTGACAATAGATAGAGAAATTAAACATAAAAGACTAAATGAAGCAATAATGAAAAAAAGGACATTAAAAGAAAAAAATTAATAAAAAAATAATAAAAATGGGAGACATAATTTTAACCTGGTAAAAAGAAATATCAACATAAACCAATCCAAACACTGGAAAAATGATCAATCATGCCAGTTTAAAAGTTTTTGAAAGCTGAAATTAAACTTTCCCAGCAATTCCTATTAGCAGTATTATATGGTCATTTTTAAAATGCTCTTCCTCTATATCCCTTTTTGATTAATAACCATTAGCCATGTGGTTTTTGCTGAATAAAGAAATTAAAAAATAGCAGTAACTGTCCTGTTTCTGTTTTAAGTTATATGTAGGACAGGTTATGTGACATTTCTCCCTTCTATTACAGAGAAGGATTTTTTTAAAGTAAAAATCAGAACTTCAGAACATAATTTTTGGGGTTTCCTATCAAAAATATATATATATATATTTGCTTCACAGAGATACAGCCAGCAGAAGATAGCCTTGGTGTGACAAATCTTGACCACAATCCAGAAATAGCTTAATTTTCCAAAATCTGCTCTTATTCTATCAACCCCCACACTTATGGAAGAAAAAAAGCCCACATAGAAAATAATCCATGTGCTTGGCTTATTTTAAGCTCACAAATTTATTATTTTGGCAGACAGTTTCTGAAACATTGCTAATTATTCATAGATACTGTTGGAATATAATAATTCGATTAAGAAGTGTAATTACAACAATAGAAAGCAGTACAAATTTAAAAAGTATAAAAAGAAAAAGAAAAATGTGCAGAATAGAAAGAAAATGATAAAGAAAGAAAGAAAATAAGAATATACAGTTGCAAAGAAAAAGAAATATATAAAGAAATTATATTCCACATTCATCGCAATTTTAGTAAGTTACAACTTTATCTTAAGTTACAACAAATTATCTCCTCCTCCCATACCTCAACTCTTATCTATGATCAAATCCTTGAAACTTAGCTATTTTACTTCTGATGTCAGCAAAAAAAATCTGTTAAACTTAACCAATATAATAACATCTATTTTAGCCTTGATCAAATTCTATGTTGCTCCCTTTACTCCTAACAATCCTGATCCTTAGTTCCTTCAAGTAATGTCATTGAACATGATTTCTTTCATTTTTTTATTTGTTCCACCTCATAATATTCATCAAAACTTTAACAAGCCTCTTTTGGAAATCTAGTATAGGAAAATTATCCAAGTCAACTTCTTAGTTTGTTGTTTTTTAAAATTATTAAGGTATCAAGAGTCCTCCATTCCTCTGATCGCAGTAGAATACCTTATGCCACCAGGCTTGAAATTTTGGACCTGGACAACCTAGAACTACGCCACCTATGGTCTGACCTAAGTTTAGTACACAAAATTGTCTACTACAACGTCCTACCTATCAATGACTACTTCAGTTTCAACCACAATAATACACGGGCAAACAATAGATACAAACTCAAAGTAAACCACTCCAAACTCGATTGCAGAAAATCTGACTTCAGCAACAGAGTGGTCAATGCCTGGAATGTACTACCTGACTCTGTTGTTACATCCCCAAACTCCCATAACTTTAATCTTAGATTGTCTACTGTTGACGACACCCCATTCCTTAGAGGTTTGTAGGGGGTGTGCATAAGCGCACCAGCGTGCCTACCGTCCCTGACCTACTATTCCCACTTATTTGTACTCATCAAATATGTATATACTTATACCTGTTTATACTTATATGTTTATATGTTATGTTCATACTTATACTTGTTTTCTCATACATGCTTGACAAACTAAAAAAATAAAATAAACAAATAAATAAATAAATAAATAAATAAATAAATAAATAAATAAAAACAACCAGTTTCTTTTGAATGTCCAGTGTCACATCTTTTTCCATGTCATTCTTGCAGTCCATCATTTTTAAATCCACTTTCAAATCATTCATATTCTTGTCAAATATTGGTCCTCTTTCATAAAATCTTTCAGATTTTACGAAAGATTGGTCTGTTTATAGAGGCAGACACTATTAAAATTAACTTCTGGGTGCATTCTTCAAAAATATTCTTCAATATATCCAATATTAAAGCATTTTTTAATTCTGTAATTATAAATTGAGCTTGAGTATTCTTCTCCTTTAACTGAAAATTTTAATTCCTTTTAGCTCCTTTTAGTATCCAATTTTATGTTTAACCTTATCTTATGTTTTTATTTTAAAAAATAGAAACAAAAGCATTTCCCACAGGAAGGCTTCTTTATAACTTATTCCAAAATCTTATTTCAAATTTATCTGGAGCCTTAGTCCATTTGTAACATTTTAAAATAAAAAAAATAATCATCCCTTTTCTGTTTATTCCAAATTACTCACCTGGTGCTGTGAAACCTGTCAATGTAAATGTTCCTAATAAATGAAAAATATTTAACAAACAATTTCGGAAATTCATTAGAAAGGAAGTTTGCAAACTTATTGTCTGTTCAGAGGTGTCACCCACAGTTTGAGCAAGACTGCTATTCTCTCATTTCTGAGAGTTTTAAATCTACCATTGCTTTTCAGTCACCTCACAAGGAGCAGCTGTCTGGAGCACTTATGGACAATCTCAGATCCTCTTCTTGCCTAGAGAGGGAATTATTATTCCACCATAGTATTTAGCTCCACATTTGAGGAGCCATCTTCAGTTCACCATTTCTTCCCTGGATATCTCTTTCTCCAAGAATATTATACATATATAATAATATATAATATATAATACACACACACACACACACACACACACATATATATAAGATCCTGACTTATATTTTTTTGAATCCTGAAATAAGTGCTTGACCTTATTGCCATGTGCTCAGAAGCCCGATTCGGCTTATTATTAGGGGATGTCTTATTTTGGGGAAAACAGGATATACAGTGTGTATGTATGTGTGTATGTGTGTATGTATATATATTGATAAAAGTTTGTAAAGGCAGTAGTAATGCCATTTTATAAAAGGAAAAAACTGACACCTGCCATTATAAATAAATGAGTGCATCCTGTAGCAAAATCTATGCAAACGAAGACATAATATGTTATTTATCAGAAGACCAATGTTTAGATAACATAAAATTCTTATTTATATAGACATTGTGGTGAACTAAAACAATGACACATTTTTAACATGATATGAAAGGAAGAAAGGAAGAAAGGAAGAAAGGAAAGATTGCACAGGAGATAGATGTTCATGCTGAGAGAGCAGGAACTATTGTAGTAAGCTAACACATCCCATTCTATTGTTAGAGCTTGACTAAATCTTTAAACTAAAACTCTGTCAGAAGGGAGCAAGAGGAGCAGTCCATCACAACAGCTACTCAATGTTACTTGACAAACTTGGGTTGAATAAATATATTTTATTTGACCTCCACTGATCATCTAGAGTGTTATATTCCTGAGTTTGTTATAAACTGTGGGAAAAGAAGGTGCAGATGCAGCTTTTGAAATTCATACTAAAAGTGACTTCTATCACTCTTTGACCTTAATTTACTTCTATAATTTAATAAATTATAAATAAATATATAATAAATAAATAAATTCAAAAAGCCAAAAATTCTGGCCTTAATTCTTCCCTTTTACATAATTAACAAATGTTGACATTAAAAACTTGCCTCCTTAGGTTTGTCCATACAACCTCCGGGCTCTGAAGTCAAGATGACTATTAATAATTTGCTGAGGATGTGTCTTCATAGCAGAGACACCATCAATCATTATCACAATCATCATCACCATCTCTAAACAGAAATGTTAAGAACCTCCAAAGTATAGTGCAAAAATATTCAAACAGCAATTAGCAGATATTGAGGGGGAAGGGAAGGAGGAGAACGGAGAAGCTCTCAAAATGCTTTTTAAAAATAATGTTTTGTTATTTATTGTTGTTTCTTCTGCTTTTTAAATAGTTGTTTCCATTTTATAACCTTCAAGCCTTTGTATATTGACATATATTCTTTTTCTTTGCTTTCTTTGTTTGTAAATTTTACTTAAGTAATAGAAAAAGATGTTAAAAATTCAAAAACTTCAATAGCAATAGCACTCAGATGAATTTTTATATAATTGTATTGGCTCATTTTACCAACCTTGGAAGGATGGAAGGCTGAGTCAACTTTGAGCCGGTGAGAATTGAACCCCCGGCAGTCAGCAGGATTAGCTTGCAATACTGCATTCCAACCACTGCGCCACCACGGCTCCTTAATACATTTTAGATTACATCATTTTCAATAAGAAATAATTTCTCAGAAATGACTTCATTGAAATTCAATAAGAAATGACATTTCAGAAATGACTTCATTTAATTTGTGTAGAATAAATGGTGAGATTGCTGGGATGAAGTAGAATTAATGCTTCACTTAAGTACATGTTTTTATAACACCCAATAATTGTTCCATTTGGGAAAGAAGTTATTGCATATATTAACTTAATTTTGAGATTCAGTATTTTTAGATGTTTGTATTCTTTTGAAGTGTATTCCTATCACATGGGAATTGACTTCTGAATAAGAAAGAAGATTTTCTGTACTTTACTTATAACTAATTGATGTATTGTTCAGCATTGGAAAGAGAAATATATGGCTCCAACTACTCAATGGTCTGCAGAATTCATCAGCATACGTAGATTATCTATGAATGACTGTTATGAATTATAGCCTCCATTTATTGAAAAATTTATTGTACAACTTTACATACATAGGCTTGTCTGTGCATATAAACCCTATATGTTTGGTGTTTTTTTCTTTCTCTTCCCTATCCCCTTCTTTTATAATTACATGTATACATCCATGCCTGTTTCTGCCTTAGCTGGCAGAAAGAATGGAACCTTTCTGGCAATCAGTTTCTTTCCTTTTTTGATCTCAAGTACAAATAATGACTCATGCAAGCTAATCCACGAAGGTGTTATTCCTGCCATTTCCCATCACTTGTCTTCCAACCTTTTTTTTCTTAATGCGATGATCGTTCACCCTTTTTTCCCCTCCAACCTTCCCTTATCAAAACCAAGAAATCAATTCTACAAAAAGATTAAACAATTTATTTGTTATTTATATTAGCTATAGTAATAGAATCCTGCAAGTCTCCCACAATGCTTTATTCCCTCAATCCTCGGTAACTACTCATATGATTTAGGGTAGTGTCTGTCTGAGTCTCTTGTGTATACACTCTTCTTCTTTTGGACTTAAATCACATCTTTCCCATTGCTGCTTTTCCAAAGGATCTGGCCTATTCCTGCAAGTCCTTTTCCTTACTCTCTGCAACAGACTAACTGCATCAATTTTATACATATAGGATTGTAAATGTATATATTATGACAATAAAAATACCACAACAGTGAGGATGAACAACAAGCAACATGGTTTTGAAAGTACAATCATTACCAACAGGTTGTAAATACATAATAATATTCATTCACAAATCTAATAAAATAGTGTTGAGTCCCATTTCTTTTGGTGTTTTAAAACTGAGGATGCATAATATAATTAATAATAAAAGAATGGTATAGAATAGAATGGAGTGGAGTGGAGTAGGGTGGGGTTGGGTGGGGTGGAGGAGAGTGGAGTGGAGTAGAGTAGAGTAGAACGGAACAGGAGAATAGAGTAGAGTAGAGTAGAATAGAATAGAATAGAATAGAATAGAATAGAATAGAATAAATATAAATAATTTTTATCCCATCTTACTTTATTCTCTTCTTCAACCTAATGTCCCCACAACAACTCTCCTGTGAGGTGGATTGGGCTGAGAGAGATTGACAGGTCCAAAGTCATCCAGCCCACTTTCACACCTAAGGTGGGACTAGAACTCATAGTCTTCTGGTTTCTGGCATGGTGCCTTAATCACTAGACAAAATTGGCTATCTATCTCCTATTACATTTTTAATTAGCCATTTGATAAGAAAGCTGTTAGACAAAAATAAATTCCAGAAAGTTACAAAATAATAATAATAATAATAATAATAATAATAATAATAATAATAATAATAATAATAATTTTATTTCTATACCACCCTTCTCCCGAAGGACTCAGGGCGGTGTACAGCCTATTTAAAAACAGAATCAACATCAATTTAAAATAATTTTAAAATATTAAATAAATTCCCATGGTAAACCTGAACAAAATAACTCTTCAGCAAGCAACACATTTTGCACTACATCCCATCATTATTATTAGGTTAATAAAGTATTGGTTAACCAGTTATTTAGGATTATTAAGGTGAAATAATAGGGCAATATAAGAACACAGACTCACCATTGAAGTTAACAGTGCGTATATATCTCAGTAGCTTCTTGCCCCCTGCATGTTCCATCTCTGGGCAGATCCCAGAATAATCGCTGCACAGATCCTTGTTCATTTGATGCAGGGCATGAGCCATGGCATAAACAGCATCGATCACAAACTGCACTCTACCCTCCTGTTCATAGTGGGAATCTTTTCCGATCCTTTCCTGTCCTACACATTTAAGGATACAGACAGAGATAGCGGAGATTTTGATGAACATCAGATAAAAGCATTAAGTTTATATCAAAAATAATGGATGTGAATGAGAAAAAATAGTAGTTATTTGAAAAGGACAGTCTTTAAAAAATTCTAAAATGAAATCCATAATGAGACATATCATTTCAGGAAATACTGAAGAAATGATTTTGAAGCCAAATAAGCAATACTCAGGGGATCTCTCTCTCTCTCTCTCTCTCTCTCTCATCTAGTACAAAGCTTTATCAGAAAGATGGGCAGCATATTAATTTAATAAATAAAAATAAATAAAAATAAACAAAGGAATCCATCTGCCCATGGAGGCTATCAGTCACATGGAGTTAGTGTTTATGAAGAGTTTATGAACATTTGCGTCTGATATTCAAAAACTAAATTTAGTTTTTCTAATCTAAAGCTAAAAATCCATAATAACACCCGAACTGATAGTTCTTTGTGAGATCATTGTTAAACAAATAATAAAATAAAATAAAATAAAATGTATACCTCCTCCCTGTGCACACTTTGTTTTTCTCACCATCCTGCTTAGGTGAATTACTTTAGTTGAATGTTTAAATTTAAGATCTTTATTTATTGTTTTAATGTTTTATACTGTATTTCATTCATTGTCTGCAAGCTGCCTAGAGTTGCCTTTGGCAAGATGGGTGGATAGATAGGTAGGTAGGTAGGTAGGTAGACAGACAGACAGACAGACAGACAGACAGACAGACACCTAATCATAACAAAGTATTTGTCTGAAAAGAAAGATTTTTTTCATTCATTCATTTAGCAAAGTACACATTATTCCAAAATTGTACACTTTGCATGCTCTTCAATCAAAGCCACTAAATGAAGATCTTGCCAAAATGCAAAATGATTTCTGTGTCTATGTCTTTCCTTTCTTAATCCAGAATAAATAAAATAGCTTTGGGATATACAGAATGCCAATGAAATATTCATTTGCAAGGCAGTCCATATTTCTCCATTTTTTTGCAGAGGAAATTGTAACAATCATTTCTTGGATAACACAAGTGCTGATTCTAAAACTAATTATATTTTTTTAAAAAAATACAAAAATGGAGAAAACACTGTAACCTTTCCATGTTCACAGAATCTTCTGTTAAATGGCTTTTCAGGACAGACAACGGTCTTCTCTGCTTTGGTGGACAATTCACACTGAACTTTCTTTTTCTAGGCTAAACTCCTTAAATAGAGAATCTCATGAGGAAAATCAAACACCATTTGTTACAGCGAAATAATTTGCAGAAGATCGAAATCGGGATCCCTCTGTGGCTAGAAATATTCACTTCATCAACTTTTCTTTACAAAAGTCTCTCATTCTCCATTCATCTGTAAAATATACTATCCATCATCGTGGACAATGAGCTAAATATAGTACATGTTCTCTAAAAGCATTGCTGCATGGTTAATAATTAAATCACATTCTAACATAGAATAATAAACTTGGGGGGAGAGGGGAGAAAGAATATTATACCGGTATTCTTAAACTGTTTTGGGGAGCTTCTTTTTCTGAAATACATGTTCTACACATTCAAACATTTTGCCAGCAGACTGAATACAGAACCAGCTCTGACCTCAGGACTGGGATGATAGAATGGCTATTCTTGTTTTGCAAGACTTTCAGTGGCCATCTGAGGTATTGCTTTAGAGAAAGCTCCACTCTGTCTGTGAGGCTGGACTTAGGAGATCAGATAACAATGTAGTTTCAGAGGACCAAGCGGAAAAAAAAAGAACTTTAGGGATTTTAAAAATAATTTCTACATTAAAATACTTGCTACACTGCGGTTTTCTCATGATAGTCAATGAATCTTATTTTGAACATGAGCTCCGAGTAGAGCCAGATGGCTTCAAAAACTAATCCCAATTGAATCAGATACTTTACAAATCATACAATTACATCTGACAACTTACAACCACAATTGGGACCAGAAATTTGGTCATTAAGTGAGTCAGAACTGATTATGACCTTTTTTTGCTGTGGTTATTAAGCAAATCATGTAGCTATTAAATGAATTTGGCTTTCCCATTGACTTTGCTTGATGGAAGCCAGCTGGGAAGCTTGTAAATAGTGATCATGTGATCTATCATGCTGTAATCCCTGGAATGCTGTAATCATTGTAAATATACGCCAATTGCCAAGTCCCAAATTTTGATCACATGACCATAAGGATACTGAGACATTGTAAGTTCAAGGACTGCAATAAGTATGATGACTAGACTTTTTTCAGAACCATCTTAATTTTGGCCATTAAATGAAATGTTGTAGGTTGAGGACTATTTATATGCATTTTTAAAATATAGTTCTTTTTGCAGATATCATATCTCTATTTCTTTATTCCTTTGAATCTTTGGATCAACATTGGAATAGTTCCTATTTAAAGTAGGTCATATTAAAGGGTAATGACTCTCCTAGTTTGCTTGTTCTTTCCAAATGATGATGGGGGGCACTCCTCTTTGTCTTCTCCAGAATATGTCAAATTAGACATAGACATAGGGTTGGAAAGGACCTTGGAGGTCTTCTAGTCCAACCCTCTGCTTGAGCAGGTGACCCAATACCATTTCAGATAACTGGTTGTCCAGAATCTTTTTGAAAGCCATCCAGAAATGGAGCACAGACAACCTTTGAAGTCAGGCGATTCCATTGGTTGATTTAGGAAATTTCTCCTTAGTTCTAGGTTGCTTGTCTCCCTGGTTAGTTTCCAATCATTGTTTCTTGTCTCACCTTTGGGTGTTTTGGAAATTAGTTTGACCCCCCTCATTTTTGTAGGAGCCTCTCAAATATTGGAACAGTTCTATCATGTCACCCCAGTCTTTTCATTAGATTAGATATATCCAATTCCTGAAACCATTCTTCATATGTTTTAGACTCCAGCCTCCTAATCATTCTTTTTGCTCTTCTCTGCATCTTTTCCAGGGTCTTAACATCTTTTTTATACTGTGGAAACCAGAACTGGATACAGTATTGCAAGTGCAACTAAGATTTTGTAAAGCAGTACTAGAACTTCACATGATCTTGATTCTAACCCTCTATTAATGCAGCCTAGAATTGCATTGGCTGTTTTTGGCTGTTGCCACTAGGACTCTAAGAGCCCACTCATGTATTATTATTTGTACTTAACATGTTTAATAAAACTAAAGGTTTATGTTTGTCTTGTTATCAAAGGTAAATCATGTTGCCTGAATCAATCTCTTCAGTATAAATCTCTTGCTACACTTATTGTGGTGAATCCAAATTATCTCGCACAGAGCAAGATTAGGCCATCAGCAAGTTTCTTCAGTACTTTGAATGTAAGTGAACTAGTTTTAAGGTTGCCTGGTGGATGCATAATCCATTTTCTCTGGATAACATCTAGTTTGTCAAAGTCCTTTGAATACAAAATGTTTTGTTGTGATCTCACTAGTCATAGCGTTAAATAGAATTATTACCTCTCATAAATTAAACTCCCTTAACTTTTTCTTTCAGCAGATGCATGCTATTATTTTCTTATGTTCAGTTTAGAATGATTTAAGACATATGTATTGCTAGCAAGCTAAAACTCTGCATCATTTAATGTTGATACCTAGATATCCTTTCATATTTTTCTTGGGTTTGGTTCAACGTATCAAACTATCAAAATCACACTGGAGATCCAAGAATCAAGATTCCATCTAAAAAGGGATCTTTTCAATTCTTTCCAGTCTTAACAGTCCAATTCTGTTACATCAACAATCCATCCGTTTCTTTGTCACTAAAATGCTGATTGAGTTCAGGAATATTCTTAGGACTCTTTTTTTAATGAAGGCCTGGGTGGGTAAGGCTTAGATATCTCATGCAGAATTGTCATATATTTTGTCAACAGTTCTCTAAATGTTAGTCACAAAGGCCATCAGCAATTTACCTTGCATTAATCAAACCATTAACATCTCTCAAAGCAAGTCTGAATATAAACCTGCAAAGGACAAAAGATTATTTGTGAGGTTAGTTTCAAGTTCCTCAGGGAATTAGATGATTGAAATTGCCAACTTTTTTTCTTCCAGTAATGTTTTTCATATCAAGAAAAAATATGTTTTGATCTTTTTACTTGACCTTCATTTACATGATTTTCTTTGTAATTCATGGAAATTATATTTCCCCTCCTAATAATTTTGCTTTCGATCTACTATATTGTACATTAAAGGGATATTTTTGTACAGTTCCAACTTCTAATACCACCTGGGGTATCTATGATAAATTTGTGATATCTTGGAGACTATAAAGGCTAATTGCTCATCAAGAAGCTCTTTCTGCAATCAGGAAGATAGTGCCTGTTCTGAAACCAGCACATACCACATTCCATTTCTTTTTTTTAAAAAAACACATTATCAGTAAAGTAAAAACACATCTGAGTTCACGGTATCAAACTGGTGGCCCATAGACTGGATGTGTCATGCATTGGCCGCACCCACCCCAGCTCCACAAAGGGAAAAAATGTCACGATATGTCACATGACGGCAATGTGATGCCACGAGTTTGACACCTGTGTGCTAGACAATAAGTAAAATGTAAATAAGATTATTGTAGCCACAGACATAACATACATAATATACAATAAAATAATAGTAGCATAGTAAGAGTGCAAAATGAAATAATTAAAAAAAATGATATTAGAATGTAAAAACTAGATAAAGCTGTAGGTACTACTAAGAACTCATGTGTTTATTTTTAAGTTTGAATGACAACAGAGCATCAGAGACAACCTGGTTGCTAACACTTGGAAGCATGTTTGCAAGAAGATAGATCAATTGTTTGAGGTCCAGCAATAAGAAAAGTCTGCATGGATCTGAACCATAGTAATTGCTTTCAAATTATAAAGACAAATTCTAACTCAATTTGACCAAGAACTTTGGTATTTCCCAAAATTAAGGGAATTTAATAAAGAATTTGTCTTTATAATAAGTTTTACACTATCTGATACAAAGGCTGTAGAAAAGTTTATTTATTTATTTGTATCTTTATCATTTTTATAAATAACTCAAGGCAATGAGCATATCCAACACAACTTTCTGCTCCTATTTTCTCGTGCAACAACAACCCTGTGAGAGATGAGTTTAGCTGAGAGAGAATGAATCACCAGCTGGCTTTCACAGCTAAAGCAGAACTTGAACTCACAGCCTCCTGCATTCCATCCTGATGCCTTAACCACTAGACCAAACTGTCTCTCTGTGTAGATGGATGGGAAAATGTGCATCAGCATGTTTGCCCTTAAAGAAAATGTAGTTATTTTGAATAATATGAGGATTTAGATCTCAGATCAGATGTTTGCATACTGGAGAAAAATTTATAGGAGTTAGGAACTATCTGCAAATTAGGTCGTACATGTCAATTTCCAAACATTAGGGGTGCTCAAAACTTGTGACATGTCTTAGGGATTGTAAAAATATTTTGGTTACTTTAATATAGCTTAGATGTGCTTAATAAGTAACTACATAACTATCATAACTTTTTAACATTTTGTTTGTTTCATTTTGCATTGCTCAGATAATGTGTCATAGCCAGCAACAATTTTTGGAGGGCAGGAATTTTGCCCCCATCCATCCTATGCAGAGGTGGGTTTCAGCTGGTTCTGATCAGTTCTGGAGAACCGGTAGCAGAAAGTTTGAGTAGTTCGGCGAACCGGTAGTAAAAATTCTGACTGGCCCCCACCCCCATCTATTCTCTGCTTCCCGAGTCCCAGCTGATTGGGAGGAAATGGGGATTTTACAGTAACCTTTCCCTGCCAGGCCCACCAAGCCAAGCCAAGCCAAGCCACGCCCACCAAACCACGCCCACAGAACCGGTAGTAAAAAAATTTGAAACCCACCACTGATCCTATGTACTTTCTCACCACTATCCAAAGTTGAAAAGTGATATCTGGGGTCTGGGTGGATTTTCCTGCTGCAGTTTTAAACAAATCTTTCCTTCCTTATGTCATTTTAAATATTCTTGTCCATTTTGACTGGTGTATTTTATTTGACTAATCCTAGCATTTCTTCTATTTCACAGAGACAAGAATGACCTCTCAAATGAGTCAATGGCTACCATAGTCTCTTAGAGCAATTTTTCTTAATCTTCACAAGTTTAAGATGTGGGGACTTCAATTCCCTGAATCCCCCAACCAGAATATCAGGAATTCTATTATAGAGACAGGCTCTAACAATAATTTTCTAAAGAGTTTGGTTTAAAACTTGGCAGAATTTTGTATTATTATTATTATCATTATTTACTTCATTTATTAATGGCATGAATATGGGACAGGATCATCTTAAGGATACAGCAAGGATATGTCCATAGATTAAGCAATTACATTAAGCAATGCTTACTTAAGAAATTTCTTACTTATACTTAAGAAATGATAATGTATTTAGATGTTTTATTGCTACAAGAGAGATCAGATAGTAATAGCAATAGCACTTAGACTTATATACCGCTTCATAGTGCTTTACAGCCTCCTCTAAGCAGTTAAGAGAGTCAGCATATTGCCCCCAACAGTCTGGGTCCTCATTTGACGGACCTCGGAAAGATAGAAGGCTGACTCAACCTTGAGTCCTTCATAATCAAACTCTTGAAGTGAGCAGTGAGTCAGCCTGCAATACTGCATTCTAATCATTGCAGCACCATGGCTGAGATGCCTGCATACTCATTACTTAATTGATTTAATCAAGCATATAGAACTCATGACGCATGTATGCAAGGGCCCATTCTTTCTGAATCCTCCGAGCCTCTCGCACTTAATTAAATGTCAAGAGAAGGTATCATGAGGAATCAGTTCCTATGAAGCATTTTAGATAGGAATAGCTGAGAGTGATGAATAAAATAAGAAACAAATAAGCATTTTAAACCAAAATAAAATGTGCAAGCCCCCCACATAAGTATTTCATTGCTTGAGATATACTAAAAGAGGACATATATTTACTTTGAGTCTTCATGTGGGTAAAATATATTCTGATGGGCAAGCTTAGAGTGCAAATAAGCTCAAAAGTCTGCATCTGAAATATTTCCTTTAAGGTCAGTAGAAAAGTTCAGTCATGACATGACCACAAGCGCTGCCTTTAAAGTTATCACTCACAGTGTACATAATGAGGCAAAACTTGCCCTCAAGCATGAAAGCACAACTCGTGTTATGTTTAAGGGGACATCAACATATTTGTCAAATGAGACAAGCCACAGGGTTGCATAAGAGAACTCTGAGGTTCATTTTTATTTGCTTCAGGGATTTGGCATTGCTGTTTCTTTTTGGACATATTTTTTTCATTAATAAGTCTAATAAACATAAATACTTGTTGTATTTAGCGTGCAGATTTTTTTTTTAAAAAAAGAAGAACGAAGGGAAAATATGATAGCATTCTATAAAATCTGCCCTGTGAAAGAAAATAAGAATGAGAAAAGGACAAGGACCAATGCAATGAAAGTAAAGTAAAGAGATTGAGGCTGAATTTCTGGAAGAATTCATGATAGTAAGAATTGCTAAATAGAGGAAGACTCTGTCTAGTACAGGGCTTGGCTTCACCCTGCTGAGGTTAAATTGAGCAGGACTACATAACTAAGAATATTCCTTCCAAGTCATATTATCTTATGATTCCCTGGGTAGATTAATAACTCATTCAGCCTCTGTCTGCATCACAGAATTTGTAAAATAGAGAAGAATTATAGCTTTACTTGCCTATAGTTCTTCAATCTATTGGCTCCATAGCTGTCTAATATAGTTGAAAGAGGAATACAGAGGCTTAATGTTATGTGTCTGCAACAACTGGCCCATTCTGAATGAAAAGTTAGTTTCTCAGTTTGCTCCTCGTTCAGAATGGTGGCAATAAAATTTGTGCAAAGTAGCCTAGAGAAAGTAATCAAGGGGAAGAAAAAGAGGAAAATGAAGATTCAGATGATCCCAAGGGACGGTGTTTCAATATTAGCCATACATTAAAATAACTGATTTGAAAAGGTGTAAATGAATGGGAAAATGTGCATTAGCATATTTGTCCTTAAAAAAAAGTCACTGAATTGAATAATATGAGAATTTAGATTTCACCTAAGATGTTAGCCCGCTGGAGAAAGTTTATAGGAAGATTTTTAAAATAATTTATTTCCTTTAGCTATCTATATATTGACCATAGTAAGATCTTTCTACTTGACCCAAAGAAAGAAAAAAAAAAGCTTCTGACTTAAAAGGTAGGATTAATATATTTACTTATTTTGGGGAAAAATGTATCTCAACAACAGCTAAAAGTCTTTGGAGATTCTTAGTCACCCAGGTCATGGTTGTCCCAAAGGTGCTTTTTCAGGAGGCAACTGAACTTTCTTGTTTGTTTGTTTTTTGGTTGAAGATGTTTCACTTCTCATCCAAGAAGTTTCTTCATCTCAGACTGGATGGTGGGAAATGGAAGGATTTATATTCCTTGACTGGATGGTGGGGAATGACCAACTACCTGCAAGGAATATAAACCCTTCCGTTCCCCACCATCCAGTCAGAGCTGAAGAAGCTTCTTGGATGAGAAGTGTAACATCTTCAAAGAAAAAAAGGAAAAGGAAAAGGAAAAAACCAAGGAAGTCCAGTTGCCTCCTGAAAAGCACCTTTGGGCTCCTCAGCAAATCCACTTTCAAACTAAATCATTCAAAATAGCATGCATGCAGAAACTGACTTAACCCCATTCCCTCAATAAATAATAAAAGTCAACACTTTAAGATAAATGTCAATAAGCAAAGTCTAAGATTAACAAAAAACATCTCTAAAAATAAACAGTAATGTCAGAATCCTGAGGCACATAGAAATGAACCTCTTAGAATAGTCAGATCCATATTTTTAGGACTACAATAGAGATTTATCTCATGCATCCCTGTGGTTTGTTAAAGGTAAAGACAGAGTATTGTGAGGTTATAATTGTAACTATAATTCATTATGTTGCATCTTTTTAAGAATTATTTTGAAGTCTCTATGTATGGGGATATGGAAGTTATTCAGAGTCCTCTGGGACTGGAGTAGCACACACACACACACACACACACACACACACAAATCCAGTCAGTCAGTCAACTGTGAAGCCTTTCAAAAATTCAGAATTTATTTTACATTTCTTAAACTGATATTTCCCTACAGATCAAACAATGTTAGATAAATTAAGTAGGAATTCTCATTTATTGGTAAAATGGGGGAGGAAAACTGTGAAGGAAAAAGTTATTTAGTATAACACATCTATAAGATAAATTAGAAGAGCTAGTTTGGTTTAGTCAATTAAGGCTAGCCAGAAACTGAGAAACCGTAAGTTCTAGTCCCATCTTAGGCCCAAGCCAACTGAATGATTTTGAGCCAATTATTCTCTCTCAGCTCTAAGAAGAGGACAATCTAAACTTCTAAAGTTCTAAAAACTTGCCAAGAAACCTGCAGGGACTTGTCCAGTCCCTTGCCAGACACTGAGTCAAAGGCACCAAAATAGACAAATGAATAAAGATGCATGAGATGAATACATACTGTACAGTTAAAAACACTGGTCATTTTCACTTAACAAACAAAAGTAAAAATGTATTTGGGTCACAGAAAACTTAGAACACATCTGCACACTTCTATATTGCATCTGTATGTAGAAGCGGTGAAATCTGCTTACCTTCGCTACTGGTTCAGGAACAAGAGTGTGCACCTCTTCTGCGCATGCACAGAGCCTGTGCATGTGCAGAGGGTAAAAAATGGAATATAATGACGTCCTGGCGGGTGCGCAGAGTCTCCCACTGCCGACACTACCGGTTCGCGCAAGCCGGATAGGTCCGGCTGGATTTCACCACTGGTATGTAGGTATTTATAAGTAAAAGAATGCAATTAGTTCTCCTTTTAAGTGTGGTGGAGCTGCTTTGGAGGAAAAAAGTTCATAGATAAAAGAAGATTGCTGGTGTAGGAGATTGGATCTTTTGTGACTGGAATGGACAAGGGTGGTTTTTTTGCGGTGGGGGGGAGAGTTACAGCAAAAAGAGAGGAAATGAGGGAAGACAGTTTAGAGACATGGAAGTAAAGATCTGTCAGCTTAAAATGAAGGGTGATGATGTGGAAACTGCAATGCATGCAAATTGTTCTATATTCTATTTTCTCACTAATCAGTCCTTAAAGTAAGAGAGCTCTGTCTTCAGGGACTGCTAATTGAAAGTAAAAAAATAACTTTATTCATAAAAAAAATATCCCCATGATCTTTATTTACAACTCCTGTTGACAAACTACATCAAAGGGAAGTATTACAAAGAGGTGTTGAGAAGCTTAGGAGAAAATTGGCAGAAGAAGCATATTGTTATAGTAAATCTTCTAGGGATGCCAACAGGAATCAATGGATATGGCTAAAATGAGCCTACACCAATTGTTCTACATCAACTGAGAGGAGGCAGGTAGTGTGAGGTGTGCCTCTGGCTGTTTTCTTTAGAACAAACAAACAAAAATAAACAAATAGGGCCTTGCTTGCATATGCATTTGTTCCCATCCCTATATCAACATAACAAACTCATTTGAAGTGTTAAGATTGACTTCTACATTTTAAAAAGTTAAAAAGCTACAATATTGACTCTAAAGCATTTTTTTTTTTTTGTCAGGTACAAGGATCTGTTCAGTTTACAGTGAAGCGCAGGTGGCATTCATCATTCATAAGGCATATTACCTAGTTAGTTAATAGGTTACTGTTATATAATACCAAATACTAAAAATGAACTGATGTCTAAAGAAGATAAAAAATGGATTATTTGTATAATTGAAGGGGAGCCCCCTCAACCCAATGGTATATAATCACATTTATATTGCTTATCGCACTTTTATATAAAGGATAGAATCATAAAGCCCTTTCTCCTACTTCTGTACGCCTAAAAGGGAACTGGGCATATGTACCCTTCTGCTGTAACCAGTGTAACCACAAGATGTACCAAGTTGTATTACTGGAATGTATTGGGTAAGATGTAAGATATACCCATATATGGAATATGTATCACAAAACTATAAACTTCTGCTTTTGTACTTTTCCAGTGAATCTCTCTTAGATTTATCTATCTGTATACACGATGTATTATCTATAAGCGGAACTGAATATGCTATGTCACTTTCAAATCTCAGGAAACTATAAAAGTCTGTTTTAGGGCGTAGTTCGGGGCTCAGTCCTCAGCAGGTGACTGCACTGGGCCTATTGCTAGCAATACTCAATAAACCTGTTTTCTCTGGATCTCCGTGGTCTTGTCTCCTGACTTATTTACAGGTACTGATTGGGATTAGTGAATCCCGCTTCATTTCTGGCGAGCCAGCCAGGAGGCAACGGAATTTTTAAAATTCCTCTGGACCGTCACCACGCTGTGGGAGGGTCTCGGAGGCTCGGGGAACCATCCCAGGCGCCATCGGACATCTTTTAGTCTGAGGGACTTCCCTGTGGAGCCGGCCCCTTCGCAGCCTCGGTTGACGCCTCCAAGAACCACTTGAGGGAGACCAAGAGACCAGGAACACTTCAATCCAGCTGGAAGGAAAAGAAAAGAAGCCTGCAGGCAAGTATCTGTTTCCCTGGGAAGAGGTAATAACTATTAGCCTGTAGATAGGGGAAGGCCTGATCACCCTCCCCTCAAGGCTAAAGGTGGGGTCAGGGGGACCCCTAAGGGAAGTTTGTCTTGTATGACAGGTGCAAAGGGCACCCTTCCCTAAAAGTCAAAGGTGGGAGGTTTGTCTGGTGTGACTGGTGTGAGTGTTCCCCGCGGTTCTGTTCAGTGGCCGTTGAGAGTCCGGGACTGGCAGCCGGGGAAGTGTGATTGAGATCCCTTGGTGTTTCCCTGGGAAGGAAGGACCCCTTACCTCCTTCTCAAACCCCTTTCCTACTTGTCTTGTCTGGTGCCCCTGGGTGGAAGATGGGTGGAGGAGGAAGTACGCCACTTACCCCTTTGGAATGTATGTTAAAACATTTTAAGGATGCCTACATTAGCCAAGACTACGGCATAAGGTGGAGCAGGCAAAAGCTAAGGGTTTTCTGTGAGGTGGACTGGCCAGACTTTAGAGTTGACTGGCCAGCGACAGGGTCCTTGGACCCAGGGGTTGTACTGCAAGTACACCAGAGGGTTTTCCACCCCACGTTAGGACACCCGGACCAAGCCCCTTATATCGATGTCTGGCTTAATCTGGTACAACACCCCCCCCAATGGCTACAAAAATGCAAAGCCACAAAGTGCAGGCTGTTAGTCTCCCGCACTTTGCCACACAAGAAGGGAGAAGCCAAGGCCTCAATTCTCCCCAGCTCCCCCGAGGAATTACCCAGTCCACCGCCATATGTCCCACGCGGGGATGATCAAATAAGCCCTAGGGCCAGTTCCTCAGCGTCCAGCAGCACAGGAGTAGGAGCTGGTACCTTTTTGCGAGCCTTGGATGACTTGGGCATCCCTGACTCCCCTGGGATACCGACCCCAGTTGACCGCTCCGCTCAAACCAGTTCGGATGGGGTGGAGTTGGGGGCTCGCCCAAAGGAACAAGAAGCCCGGAAAAGCGAACGGGTAACCCCCCCCCCCAGGGATGAATTAGAAGAAGCAGTGGGGGGTGAACTATTGCCTCTTGAACTGAAGGAGGGCCCCATAGCAGAGCGAACTCGTTCCAAGCACACCGAACGGGGTGAGGAAGATGATCTGGCTGAGGGTGGTGTGGCCTTCCTGAATCCCCTCCGAAGGGTAGACCAATCTGTGGTTGAACCAAACAGAGCGCCCGTGATAGTCTCTGTGTTTCAACACGTCCCTTTCACTTCTTCGGACCTTTTAAACTGGAAAATGCATTATGGTCCGTTTAGTGACAAACCATCAGAGGTCACGGATTTGGTCAAAACTATTGTAGATACCCACAATCCAACATGGCGGGATCTACGGCAACTGATGGCTACCATCTTTAATCCTGAAGAGAGGGAAAAGATTCGGAATGCAGCTCTTAAAATTTTAAAAGGTACTATCCCAGCCCAAGACACATTTGACCGGTGGGTGGCTAAGAATTTCCCCTCCGAGGATCCAAGATGGGACCCCTATAAGATAGAGGACCTAAGGTCCCTTCAAGATTACCAGCGCCTTGTTGTGCAGGCAATCCAGGCGGCGGGGAAACCCACTACCAACATGTCAAAGCCTTCTTTGGTGATCCAAGGTGCCAACGAAGCCCCGGAAGCCTTCTATGCCCGGCTGTTAGATGCGTACCGCATGTACACTCCCATTGACCCCACACAACCTAAAAATGCTCGCATGTTGGCAATGGCCTTCATCTCTCAATCTGCCCCTGACATACGGCGAAAATTACAAAAGTTAGAGGGAGCTCTTGGGAAATCTATGAGTGAGCTGATGGAGGTTGCAAGAAAGGTTTTCGCAAATAGAGATAGGATTGAGGAGAAGAAACAGGAGCAGAAAATGCATAAGAAAGCAGAACTGCTCGCTGCTGCCCTAATGGCCAGGCCTGCGGCCCGGGATGGGCCACGGATGGGCGGAGGCTCAAGGGGTCAGGGGTCAGGGGGACCCCTGGGGCGGAATCGGGGCCAGGGGTCAGGGGGACCCCTAGGTTGGAATCGGGGTCAGGGGTCAGGGGGACCCCTGGCGCCTAACCAGTGTGCCATATGTAAAAGGACTGGCCACTGGAGAGGAGAATGTCCCGACAGAGAAAAGGAACGTGTCAATGAAGGAAACCGGGGAGGCTTTGCTGGAAAAGACCGAGGTGGACGAGGCAGACCCTTTCGAGGGAGGGGACGTGGGACGTTTAACACCCCCCTCATCGGTCTAGCTGAAGTCGAGGAATGGGAGTGAAACAGACTGGGTTCAGCCCGCCTCCCAGAACCTATGGTCAGATTAACTGTTGGAGGCAAGCCCATTTCCTTCCTAGTTGACACAGGGGCCACCCGTTCCGTCATAACCAAACCCTTAGCTAAGCCCTCCCCGCATACCATCACGGTCCAGGGGGCCACAGGCCAACCAATTCAGAGCCCTTTCCTCAATCCCCTAATTTGTCACACGGGCGGTAAAACAATAACCCATCAATTCGTGTACATGCCTGAATGCCCCCTTCCTCTTATGGGACGAGACCTGCTATGCAAATTACGGGCTCAGATTTCTTTTGACCATGATGGCTCTGCAACCATGACGTATGGCCAGGTCTCTATGGACGTCCCACAGGAGGAAGCATGGCGTCTAATGGCTCTGCAGGAAGTTGAAGGGAATACCGGATGGGAGGACTTTAATGTCCCTTTGCTGTGGGCAGAGGACAACCCCCCCCCGGTTTTGCTAGCCATCAGACTCCCATCATTGTCGAGGAGCTCCCTGCCAAAACTCCAGTTCGCCTTCGTCAGAGGGCTTACCCGAGGCACATTATGCAAGCTATCCAAAAGGTTATTGATCTCTATCTGGCTCATGATATTCTGGTCCCTACTGAATCGGCCTGGAACACCCCTATTTTGCCCATTCCAAAAGGGCATGGCCGCTTCCGCCCGGTTCAGAATCTAAAGCCCGTTAATAGCGCAACAGTAACCATACATCCTCTGGTCCCAAACCCTTACGTGATTCTGGGATTAATCCCCCAGACTGCGTCATGGTTTTCGGTCATCGACCTTAAGGATGCCTTTTTTACCATCCCTGTTCATAGAAAGAGCCAGCACCTCTTCGCTTTCGAGTGGGAAGATCCGGCTACTGGTCGTAAACAACAGTATACTTGGACCAGGTTGCCTCAAGGTTTCAAGAACTCCCCCACTCTGTTTGGTAATGCCCTTGCAGCTGATTTGGATGCCCTACACCTCCTGGAGCCAGATGTCCTTTTACAGTATGTTGATGACCTTTTGGTCACCGGCCAGTCAAAGGACATCTGCTGGGAAAACACTTACGACCTGTTACACCTCTTACAGCGCTTGGGCTATAAGGCTTCTCGGAAAAAGGCACAATTAGTTTTGCAAAAAGTCAGATACTTAGGATATGATATTGAGCCTGGGAAACGAACCTTGGGTCATGAAAGAAAAGAAGCCATATGCCGCCTCCCCACTCCTCGGACCAAAAAGGATCTCCGGGGGTTTCTGGGGGCTGCTGGGTTCTGCCGCATTTGGATTCCCAACTTTAGCCTCCTTGCTAAACCACTCTACGAGGCAACCAGAGGTAGTGACCGTGAGCCACTCCTCTGGCAAAAAGAGGAACAGAAAAGTTTCACAAGCTTAAAACATGCTCTTATGCAAGCCCCCAGCTTAGGCTTGCCCGATTTAGAAAAACCTTTTCAGTTATTTGTAGATACTAAACAGAATGTTGCGGTGGGGGTTCTAACCCAAAGGTTGGGCACCTGGCATCGCCCTGTGGCCTATCTTTCCAAGCAGTTGGATCCTGTTGCAAGAGGTTGGCCTGCTTGTCTGAAGGCTGTGGCTGGCACTGCTCTTCTTACTCAGGAGGCTAGCAAACTAACCTTTGGACAAGAACTTGAAATTCAAACTCCACATGCCCTGAAGGCTGTCTTGGAAACAAAAGGCCATTTGTGGTTAACCAATCCCCGAATGCTTAAATACCAAGGCTTGATAATCCACAACCCCATGATTGTTTTAAAGCAATCCACTTCCTTGAATCCTGCAACTCTCCTCCCTGAGCCCGATCTTGACACCACCCATGATTGCATTCAAACTATTGAAGAAACATATGCTAGCCGCCCTGATATGTCAGATGTCCCACTTTCTCAACCTGACTACACGCTTTTCACTGATGGCACTAGTTTTCTCCAGGATGGTGTTCGCAAGGCTGGATATGCTGTCGTCACCTTGACAGATGTCTGGGAAGCCGAGCCCCTCCCTCCTGGGACTAGTGCACAGTTGGCAGAACTCCATGCTTTGACCAGGGCCCTTGAACTCTCTAAGGATCTGAAGGTTAACATTTACACTGACTCGAAGTATGCTTTTTTGACTGTCCAAGTACATGGGGCTTTGTATAAAGAAAGAGGACTTATTACCGCAGGGGGAAAGGACATCAAGTATGGTCCTCAGATTCTCCGTCTGCTGGACAGTGTCTGGGCCCCTCACAAGGTGGCTGTCATGCACTGTAGAGGACACCAGAAAGCACCGTCTGACACACAAATGGGTAACCACAGGGCTGACCAGGAGGCCCGCCTTGCTGCTTCTAAACCTTACACACTACAGGCTCACTGTCTAACCCTGTGGAACCCCCCCCCCGACTCCATTCAGCCACACTACAGCACACTTGAAATTGCCCAAGCCCATGAACTTGACGCTTCCCTACAGGGGGGTTGGTGGGTCTTACCTGATTCTCGCGTTTTCCTCCCGGGCACCCTTGCTTGGGATGTGGTCACTCAGGTTCACAAACAATTGCACCTGGGCAAGACTGCTTTGGCGCATGCTCTGCTACGTGAACTGTATATCAACAAAGTCCACAGCATTGCCGCCAACGTCTGCTCCAGGTGCCACACGTGTGCCGCTAACAACCCTAGGACTGGACCTCAGCCTCCGCAGGGGCACCAGCCTAGAGGTGATTTTCCTTTTGACTCACTTATGATTGATTTTACTGATATGCCCCGCTCTGGTTCATACTCTGCCTTGCTTGTCATTATCTGCACTTACTCGGGTTGGCCGGAATGTATTCCCACTCGCACCAAGAGAGCCTCTGAGGTCACTAAGGCCCTCTTGCAGCTTATCATTCCTCGCTATGGCCTACCCTCTACAATCTCGTCAGATAATGGCCCTGAGTTTATTCACAAGGCTACACAAAAAATTTCTACTATGTTAGGCATCCACTGGCGCCTTCACTGTGCATTCCACGCTAGCAGCGGTTCTTTCGTAGAAAGGGTCAATAGGTCTATCAAGGATAAACTGGCCAAAATTTGTCAGGAAACGCACCTAAAGTGGCCGGATGCTCTGCCTCTGGCTCTGTTTGCTGTACGTTGTACTCCTTGCAAAGATTTGCTTGTTTCCCCTTTCGAATTGCTTTATGGGCGAATCCCCAACTTAGTTCGGCCCAATGTGTCTTCCGAGGCCCAGGTGGGGGACGCTATTAAGTTTAGACAGCTCCAATCGCTGAATCAAATGGTTCATAAGCTCCAGGATTATGTCTTGTCTTCCCGTCCTCACCTATTAGTAACCCCTACCCATAACATCTCACCGGGTCAGGAGGTGTGGGTTAAGGAATGGAAGTGGGAACCCCTTTGTCCTAAGTGGAGGGGCCCCTTCTCTGTAATCATGACTTCTCCGCTTGCTATTAAAGTTGCTGAAATTAAGCCTTGGATCCATTGGTCACGAGTCAAGGTTGCCGCGCCGTCTTCCTGGCGGGTTGAACCCAACCCAGCGCAGCCTTTACGCATCACCTTTCATCGTGGGCGGTCCTCACCACTGGCTTCCCCTTCTGGTGACACCCTGGAAGCTGTCCCTCTACGAACGGGAGCCGAAGTTGGAACCCCTGCAGGTGTTACTCCGGAAGCTGACACCCATCGCACGGGCAACGACGTTCGCTACACCCTTCGCTCTGGCCGACAGGTCCCCTCGTAACACATTTTGCATTTCTTATGTGTTGGTTTTGTAATTGTGGATGTGATTGCTGTTGCTGCGCTCACTGTGTTGACTGTGTTTTATGTACGGGTGTTTGCTTGAGTGTGACGTAAAAATCATAGAAGACGTTCTCGCACACTACTTGGTGATAGGACTAAAGTCTTTTCGCTATACACTTAAGATTACCCCTACCGTGGAGAGAGCCTTGCGGGACCGGAACAGACGGCTTCGGGAGGATGGATGCTGCCCAGCGTATGCGTGAGACCGCTTGTATTCGCCGCGGCCTAATGCCTTCCATTTGGGTTGTTGTTGTTTTTTTGTTTGTTAGTATTGTCATTAACGCCCTTTATCTCTATCGCGTTCTGCTCGGAACAGGGGGGAAGGGGAGCCTGGACTTGGAGGGTCCTCTTAATCCCATTGAAGAAGGAGATCTCATACCTACAGATGATGACGTCTGGACCTGGTTGGAGGAAAAACCAACACCAGCCCCGACACTAGCTCTGACGCCGGGTCCATTCTACGACCCGGTGTTATACGATCCGGTGTTGAGCCCTAGACAGAAACCCCGTTCCCTAGCTACTGCCATGGAACTTCCCCTATGTATTGATTGTTTCTTGCCTCTTTCGGGAGGAAGGCGTTTTGCTTTTACACTCCTTAATACTCCAAATTGCTCTACAGGTTATCTTCCTCCCTGCAGATACAGGGATCAACAATTCCTTCGCTGTAACGATGTCCCTTTATTTAAATGCCACCTCATACGCCCTTTCCGTCTTATTGAATATGGTACTTCGCACAAGCAGAGACCGCCACGAGATGTGCCATTAGGGAAAGGCCCTTGCAATTGTCAGGAAAAGGACAAACAGACCCTTAGGATCGAGTTTGGGAAACCTTCCTCGTGCACCCAGTTCGACCTAACTACCTGTATGAATAATCAACAAACTTTCAAACGATGTAATGGGACAAAGGGGATATACTGCTACTTAGAAGGTAACACACAAAACTGTGCCCCTTGTATGAGAGACGCTTCCTTCCTTTACACCCCACTGAATACTTCAATGTGCCACTCTGGGCCGACATGTGTCCGGAACAATCGGAAGTATAAAATTTGTGTTCTTAATGGCCTTCCTTATTGTTATCTTATAGGTTCCCTTCCTAAATCCAAGCCGCCGGTGGCCAAACCAAGGCCGCCACCGCGTGACCCGACGCCACCCTCGTGCGCAGAATGCATTGTCACTACTCGATCAGATCAGGTAATTAGCAAAACATTAATCTACCACACTGCTAAACCTGATGATTGCCTCACTGAGCTGTCATCCTGCACTCTGAATAGCACGGTCTATAGGAGGTGCAGGGACAAGAAGGCAACAGTGCAATGCTATGACCCTTCACAGATCACCAAGTGGACTGAACATGCAGTCCACCTTTATCACATGGGTGGCTCCGGCTTGGAATTAGTTGCTTCAAATTCCACTTCTATCAGACAACAATCCCTGACTCTGACTTTTGATGCTTGCAACCTTATTAATAGAGGAGGCTATTACCAAACCCGATGTGGAGGTTTGGACTGGGAAAGGGAGTATATGTTCAATAATAAGTATATATGTCTCAAAACCAGGTCGAAACCTGACTGTCACCTTGCTGATACCTATAATTGGTGCCCCTATAAGAGTTGCATCACCAACACGGACGGTAATCAGGCTATCTCCCTTCGTACTGGAGTGGCTGCCAGTAACTGTCCTTTGGGTAAATGTAATCCTGTTATCCTTACCTTCCATCATTCCCTTTGGAGCTCGAATGGGGATGGAGCTTATGCTGATTATGGTTTTCAAATTGATGATAGAGGTAGGGATCCAGGTGTTAAAATTCGGATTAAGTTTACTAAACGGGCCCGATCTCGAGGTGACACCAAACATTTGTTCTGGTCTTTCTATGAAGAAATTGCTAAGCTTAACATTCCTGATTTCCCTGCCCAGGTACATAACACTTTTGTCCGCCTGGCGGAGGACATTGCTCATACCCTTAATGTTTCTAATTGTTTTGTGTGTGGAGGAACCAACATGGGTGATAAATGGCCATGGGAAGCCCAGGAGCTTAATTATTCTACTGTCTTGGAGATGGAACAGCGCAATAATCTCACTGCTACGTCGGGTAAGGATGGAACGTGGGCCCTCACTTCCAATCTCGTGGGATCTGTTTGCTACACTACAAATCGAATCAAAGGCTGTTTCTATGTTGGATCTATTCGCTGCCGCTCCGCCTGGAACAATGGTACCTGGTGGTCCGGCATCAATAGAACCTACACCACCGAGGACACAGCCTTGGAGAGGGTACAACTTATGCAGAAATATATCTTAGACCCTCTTAACAAGACTCTTGCTTGGTTAGCTCCTGACGGTATGTATTGGTTGTGTGGTGCTTTTGCTTATGCTGAACTCCCTGCTGGCTGGTGTGGCTCTTGTGTACTTGGTATCATCCGCCCTGGATTCTTCTTGCTTCCCCTTCGTCAACGACAGGTCCTGGGAGTACCTGTCTATGATGAAATTGGGAACCTCATTAGGAACCGCCGACATGTCGACACTTCTCTTATTGAGAAGGTCAATGTTGGAGGCCCGCAGAAATTCCAGGAAGAAGAATGGCCACCTGAGAGGATAATACAATACTACGGACCGGCCACATGGGCGGAAGATGGCATGTGGGGCTACCGTACCCCTATATATCTTCTCAATCGCCTCATTTGTTTACAGGCTGTTGTTGAAATTATAACTAATGAAACGGTTAAGGGACTTACTAAGCTTGCAAAGGAAAGTGTCAAGTCCCGTACCTATATCATGCAGAATCGCCTTGCTTTAGATTATTTGTTAGCCAAGGAGGGAGGTGTGTGTGGCAAGTTCAATCTCACTAACTGCTGCATTGAGATCGATGATAGTGGTCATGTTATTAAGGAAATTACTGATAAAATGGTCAAAATCGCACATGTCCCTGTTCAAACATGGAGAGGCTTCAACCTGGCAGATGCCTTCTCGGGATGGTTCCCGAAATTGCCAGGTTTGCAAGCTATAGTTGCTCTCATTGGCCTCATTGCAGCTGGTTGTGTTATTTTGCCTTGCATTCTCTCTATCTTTATTCGCACAATTACCAGCACTCTATCTTTATTGGTTGAGAAGAAAGCTACCGCCCAAGCAATGGCCTGGTGGGAATATCAGAAACTTATCGATATGGAAGAAGATAACCCCATATGTGAAACTTCGCAGTAATTGCATTACTTGGCTAAGTCTCAACAGGGGGGAATGAAGGGGAGCCCCCTCAACCCAATGGTATATAATCACATTTATATTGCTTATCGCACTTTTATATAAAGGATAGAATCATAAAGCCCTTTCTCCTACTTCTGTACGCCTAAAAGGGAACTGGGCATATGTACCCTTCTGCTGTAACCAGTGTAACCACAAGATGTACCAAGTTGTATTACTGGAATGTATTGGGTAAGATGTAAGATATACCCATATATGGAATATGTATCACAAAACTATAAACTTCTGCTTTTGTACTTTTCCAGTGAATCTCTCTTAGATTTATCTATCTGTATACACGATGTATTATCTATAAGCGGAACTGAATATGCTATGTCACTTTCAAATCTCAGGAAACTATAAAAGTCTGTTTTAGGGCGTAGTTCGGGGCTCAGTCCTCAGCAGGTGACTGCACTGGGCCTATTGCTAGCAATACTCAATAAACCTGTTTTCTCTGGATCTCCGTGGTCTTGTCTCCTGACTTATTTACAGGTACTGATTGGGATTAGTGAATCCCGCTTCATAATGGTATATTAAGAGTATTTTGTTTCCCTGACAATTTTTTTTCCATTCCAGGCTGGGGGACGGAAGATGGGTCGATATGCATTGCTTATCCTCCTGCCAAATAGCTACCTTTGACAATTTCTGCCCAAACATGAGCTCATTGTCTGCCCCTTTGACCGAGTCATACCTTCAAGTCAATTGCACATTTCAGATAATTGGAAAAGCTCTAGGAATCGTCTTTCATTTCCACATGCTGACACTTAGGATGATGTCATCCTGACCTCACTTCATTCTGTCCTACTATATACAAGCCAGACAACGTTTAAGATAGAGAGTAGTAAGAAGAAACGGACATTGTGGTCCTGAACGTCCATTTTCGGGGCGCTGCGACTCCAATCCATGGATGGGTAGTATCTTCTAGTTGCTGGGCAGAAAACTGAGTGCTAATTACTTCCCCTTGTTAGGCCACGCCCACCTCGACCAATCAGCTTCAGTCTTTCCTCACGAAGGCGCAGGAACAAGGCCAACCATAGAAATCCAACACAATAACTGACACATAAACACAACAGGAAGCCGAATGGGAGGGTATGGATTGGAGTCGCAGCGCCCCAAAAATGGACGTTCAGGACCACAACGTCCGTTTTCTATTGCGCTGCTCCTCCAATCCATGGATGGGATGTACCCAAGTTCAAATGCCCAGGGCGGGAGGCTGACTGGAGTCCTCATTCCGGGGCATGGCCACTTGCTGTAAGACCCTACATCCAAACGAGGCATCCGACGAGGCATATTGCTCAATTTTGTAGTGTCAGATAAAGGAGGATTCAGAAGCCCAAGAGGCAGTTCTACAGATTTCAGACACTGACGCATTCGTCGACCAAGCTGCCGACGCAGCAGCACTGCGAGTTGAATGTGCGTAAATTCTCATTGGGCGAGGACGCGCCCTCACATTGTAGACCGTGGTAATGCAAGCCTTAATCCACCGGGCAATTGTAGTAGACGAAACCTTCCTCCCCATCGAAGAAGGAGTGAAAGATACAAGCAAGGACTCAGTCTGACGAAAGGACTCTGTCTGTTTGATATAACGCCTGAGAGCTCATCTAACGTCCAAGGTATGCCATAAGGATTCAGTCTGGTGGTGAGGGTGTGGACAAAAGTTAGGTAAGACCAACTCTTGGGCGTGGTGGAATTGTGAATTTATCTTTGGTAAGAAAGACGGGTCCAAGCGCAGAACCACTCTGTCGCTGTGAAATATGCAAAGGTCCTTGTGCACCAACAGAGCAGTGAGTTCGGATACACGCCTAGCCGATGTAATGGCTAAAAGAAAGGTGACCTTAAGTGTCAGAAATTTTAGAGACACTGAGGCCAAGGGCTCAAATGGCGAGGAGGTAAGCGCTTGAAGCACTAACGGAAGATCCCAGGACGGGTATCTGTGTACCACAGGCGGCGAGATGTTGGTGGCGCCATGGAGGAAACTCCTAATCCTGGGGTTGTGTGAAAGAGTATGGTGTCTCTCGCAACAGATGACGGTGGATAAGGCCGCCACCTGACGACGAAGCGTGGCAGGAGCAAGACCTTTGGCTAAACCTTCATGCAAAAAGTCCAGAACATCTGGAACATCCGCAGAGGTTGGGTCTACGTGATGGGAAACACACCAGGAAGAAAACGAACGCCAAGAAGATTCATAAATCCTAGTGGTGGAAGGATTTATGAAGGTGGAAGGTCACCTGGCAGCTTGAATCACCTTAATGACGTCCGAAGATAATCTGTCTTTTTGTAGTTGGAGCCGCTCAAGCACCAGGTGGCCAATCGGAGCCACCCTGGGTCTGGGTGGAAGATGACCCCTTGGCTGAGCATCCTCTCCTCCAGAGGTATTATCCACCGAGGAGCTGCAGACAGGCCCACCAGGTCTGCATACCAGGGTCTGCGAGGCCACTGTGGAGCAATCAGAAGCAATTCGGCTTTCTCCAACAGCATCTTCCTTCTATCAAGATCGGCTCTAGACAAGGGCCGAAAAGCAACGGGGCAGTAAATGGTGCTGATGCTAAGTTCCATTTAGCTTTGTTATCTACACGCCAATTGCGAAGCCAGAAGAGACGTCTGTTGGTCACCGTTGCTGCCATAGCCCGCGAAGCAAATTTTGTCGCCGTTAGAGAGGCATCTGCGGAGTATTCCGTTGCCGCCACAAGTTTGTTAATGTCCTGGTGTAGTCTGGTATCAGTGGGGTGCAATCTCTCCTGAAGCTGGCGGAGCCAAATCAGGGAAGCCCTATTGAAAAACGAGGTAGCAGTGGCCGCCTTGATAGCCCAAGCAATGGCTTGATGCACTTTACAGAACCCTATTTCCATCTTGCGGTCCTCTGCTTTAAGGCTGTCCACAATGTCCGAAGTCAGTAATGAGGAAGTGGACAAGGCAGTGACCGGGGTGTCAACTGAAGGTACGGCCAGGAGCTCCTCCAACTGCGACTCTGCAGAATAAAGACGCTTGTCCAGGCCACTCGGGGTTGTCAGGGAACCTGGTTGGCCGAAGGCTGATGTAATGACATTGGAAAATAAGGGCGGACAGGGAATCACGTCCTGGTCTTGTTTTGAGACTTGAAAAAGGGCATTGTGCGGGTGCTGAGAGTCAGAAGGCTTCTCAGCTATACCCTCTGCGATACCAAATTTGGTAGCAACCTTGGCTTTGTGTAGTAAGGATTTGAAGACCGAAGGCCGAAACATATTTGTAAAAGAGGGTTTCTCTGGGGGAAGATCCTCATCCTCTGAGAATTCGACATCCTCCGGGCAAATTTCCCCTTCTTCAGATTCCTCAGAAGAAGATTGGACAGGGCAGTGCCTGCTGGTACTGGGCCTGGTTCTGCAGGGAAAACGTCCCAAAGGTCTAGGCACAGCGGTCTGGTTGATGGCGCTTTAATGCGGTGGGAACCGGCTCCGCAGCTGTCCTTCAGCCGGCGCTTTCTTCCTACGGCGCCCGCGCGCTCCCTGCGCTCACCAGCTGGCCGGAAATCGTCAGAGGCCGCCCGATGACAAGGCAGGCACTCCGGAGCCGCTCGATTGTTGGAGCTGGGGCGATGGCAGCACTAACGGCTCCCCGCTATATTAGCACGTCGCCAGCGGCAAATTGGACACAGATCCGCTCAGCTGGGTCGGAATCCGGTTAGCTGCAGCCCCGATCTGAGGGGAGACAGACCAGGCGGCTTGGAGCCCCAAGCACGCCCAAGGCACGCAGCAGTCAATAAACCTCCCACGTTGCAGCTCCTTAACAGAATTTTTAAAGAGGACAAAAATAAGAAATTAAAATAAAAAATTGAGAAGGGAAGTCTAATTTTCCTTAAAGGAGAGAGAGAGCACTCAAATTGCCTGGTTCTCACAGCAACTGAGTGAGAAAGACTGAAGCTGATTGGTTGAGGTGGGCGTGGCCTAACAAGGGGAAGTAATTAGCACTCAGTTTTCTGCCCAGCAACTAAGAGATACTACCCATCCATGGATTGGAGGAGCAGCGCAATGGAAAACAGCTATCCCTCTTGGGACTTCCTTTGTATCCATCCAGAAAATAAGGCTCAAAAATGGTACCAGAAAGGAATTTGAAAGAAATTCCAAAACTCCCTGACATTGAAATTTTGCAGTTTTTGAAGTTCTGTGCAAACAAGAAGAATGCTACAAAAATACAGTATTCTTCAGCCTTTTACTACCATACAAGAAGAGCAGGCAGATATAAATTGAAACAATGATAAATTAAATCACTGCCTCTCCTGTGTATAAATGAGCCAATAAAGAGTTATTTTATAGAATCTATTGGTTGTTTCTATTTTATTACAGAGAAATGTTCTTGATGCTCTGAGTGAATCTATTTATTTTACAATGCCGGAAGATAAACTATGTTCAATGAACTGTACCCCCTTTGATCTGGCATGGATACAAAGGAAGTCCCAAGAGGGATAGCTGTTTCTTCTTACTACTCACTATCTTAAACGTTGTCTGGCTTGTATATAGTAGGACAGAATGAAGTGAGGTCAGGATGACATCATCCTAAGTGTCAGCATGTGGAAATGAAAGACGATTCCTAGAGCTTTTCCAATTATCTGAAATGTGCAATTGACTTGAAGGTACGACTCGGTCAAAGGGGCAGACAATGAGCTCATGTTTGGGCAGAAATTGTCAAAGGTAGCTATTTGGCAGGAGGATAAGCAATGCATATCGACCCATTTTCTGTCCCCCAGCCTGGAATGGGAAAAAAATTGTCAGGGAAACAAAATACTCTTAATATACCATTATACAAATAATCCATTTTTTATCTTCTTTAGACATCAGTTCATTTTTAGTATTTGGTATTATATAACAGTAACCTATTAACTAACTAGGTAATATGCCTTATGAATGATGAATGCCACCTGCGCTTCACTGTAAACTGAACAGATCCTTGTACCTGACCAAAAAAAAAAAAATAATGCTTTAGAGTCAATATTGTAGCTTTTTAACTTTTTAAAATGTAGAAATCAATCTTAACACTTCAAATGAGTTTGTTATGTTGATATAGGGATGGGAACAAATGCATATGCAAGCAAGGCCCTATTTGTTTATTTTTGTTTGTTTGTTCTAAAGAAAACAGCCAGAGGCACACCTCACACTACCTGCCTCCTCTCAGTTGATGTAGAACAATTGGTGTAGGCTCATTTTAGCCATATCCATTGATTCCTGTTGGCATCCCTAGAAGATTTACTATAACAATATGCTTCTTCTGCCAATTTTCTCCTAAGCTTCTCAACACCTCTTTGTAATACTTCCCTTTGATGTAGTTTGTCAACAGGATTGCTAGAAACCTTTGGATTATTTATTAGCAGACAGAGAAGCTCTTAAATGGTCAGCTACCTGTACATGACAATGGAAGAATAAACATAAAAATAGTAAAACAACAACAACAATAATGATAATAGTAGAATATCTCTATACTAGATTGCACTGAAGAGAAAAGCATATCAAATGTGCCTTGAAGTGTTAAGCCATTACAGATAGGGCTATCTCTGAATGCTATTGATGTTCTCCAGAATAGGTTGATCAGATAGGGTTCTTATAATACTGTCCCCATATTTCTCGAAAGAGTGCAGAGAAGAGCAACAAAGATGATTAGGGGACTGGAGGCTACAACATATGAAGAACTGGGTATGTCTAGTTTGGTGAAGAGAAGGACTAGGGGAGACATGATAGCAGTGTTCCAGTATCTCAGGGGTTGCCATGAAGAAGAAGGAGTCAAACTATTCTTCAAAGCACCTGAGGGTAGAACAAGAAGTAATGGGTGGAAACTAATCAAGGAGAGAAGCAATTTATGTTGAGTCCTCACACTTGCGACTTCCCTCGGTTAGACTATATTGCTGATGAGCGATGATTGCGCAGCCGCTAGCAACAAGAAGTAGCAGGAATTGCCGGCCCCCGGATTGGTTGCGCTATCTGACAGCTTGCTATTTAAGCGACTGTCAGAGGGGTTTTCGTTCATTCTCTGTTCTGCCTCACTCTTGCTTGTTATATGTTCCGGTTCCATTGTGTTGCATTAAAAACAGATGTTATTAGCTGCCTGCCTCAGTGTGCTCCCTCTTAATACACAACTAAGAACTAAGGAGAAATTTCATGACAGTTAGAACAATTAATAAGTGGAACAACTTGCCTGCAGAAGTTGTGAATGTGCCAACACTGGAAATTTTTAAGAAGATGTTGAATAACCATTTGTCTGAAGTGGTGTAGGGTTTCCTGCCTGGGCAGGGGGTTGGACTAGAAGACCTCCAAGGTCTCTTCCAACTCTGCTATTCTATTCTATTCTATTCTATTCTATTCTATTCTATTCTATTCTATTCTATTCTATTCTATTCTATTCTATTCTTCTTTTGTTTTGTTTTGTTTTCTTTTCTTTTTTTTTCTTTTCTTTTCTTTTCGAGTAACCTACCAGGAATTCAAGAATGCATGAAGTGGAAAGACTCATTCCACCTGTTGCTGAGTGTAAAACATATAGTAGCTGTCTGGCAGTGGCCATTCACCCTCTGTTTGAAAATTTCCAATGGAGGGAATCAACGTTGCTATAGGCAGCCTATTCCACTACTAAATAGGTCTTTCTGCTTAGGAAATTTCTCTTAACATTATCTTGAAGCTTTCTTTCAACCAACTGGTCATTAGCCTGCGCTTGGGATTTCAACTGAGAAGAGTTTGGCTTCTCTTGCACCTTATTGCAGTCTTCAGGATATCTGTATATTTTTTTCTCCTTAGTTTTCTCATTTGGAAATAAAACAGTCCCAGCACCTTCACACGTTTCCCATTGTTCTTGGTTTCCATACCACTCATCCTCATAGTTGTTCATCTCCTCCAAGCCTACTCTATTTTCTCCATATTCCTTTTAAAGTTTGGTGCTCAGAACTGAACACAGTTTTCTAAATAAAATCTAGCCAATCCTGATATAAGAGGACTATGATATGTTCCTAACACAATGCCTCTGCAATGGAAACCAAGACTGTACCAATCATTTTAACAATTGAACATTACCTTGTGGTGGGTTTGGCCACATTTTCAAAAGTTTTCTTACTCAGAATTTTCCTTCTGCTAATTTATATGAGCTTAACAATAGGAAGATCTGATTCATTATTTCAGCTGACATAGTTATTTGAATTTGTTTATAATACTGGAAGAATGGTGGTTCATAGTTTGTAGGGTCTAGACTTTACTCTTATAGGGCATATAAACAACATCTAGCAATGTAATGTAGCTTATAAATTCTTACTATAACATTCCTAAGATTTTATGCCATTAATTTAAAATGAACATTCAGACTAATAAAACTAAATCCATAATAATATCCATATCTTTTGGATATTATTTTTTTATCTAGGGAGTTTACTTGTCATAATTGTATATGTATAGATTTCATTTGCCAGTAATGCCAAGTTGCATATAACTTGTTTATTTTCTGTTTATCTAGAAATAAATTCAACAGTCCCCTGAAGCTGCACTTAAACTCATTTGAATAGACTTTGTAGGGTGATTTACTTATTTGACCTATAAATATAGTACAGCTTCATTTTGAGCTCCAAAGCAATAAGATTGTTGTTGTTGTGTTGTTGTTGTTGGAGAATCTCATAGAAATGTACCTTAAAGTGGATGTCAGGATAATATGGATGAAGCTATAACTGCAACACACTATGCAGCAACACTCCATTAAATTTTTACTGATAATCTTTTCAAAAGAGAAAAAGATAGAAGCTCATAAAGCTAGAAATATCCACCTTAAATAATATAGACAATCGCCATTAGAGAAAGGAGTGGTCTAAGGGAAAAAGAAAGGTCTACGTAAATACATTTTAGGCATCTTCAGTACATAACTTCTCAAATGAGCTTGCCAAAAACAGAATACCTTTGGAGTTGATGTTTTAGTCTGGTAAAATGCAATGCAGTCATACTAGGGGTGAATGGATTTAAAAAATTCCAATTCAAACCCATGGCCTGTTTTTCCTTTCTTACAGAATATTTATTATTCACTTTAAAATCAGCACAACCATTTGTTCTTTTGCTTTTTAATCCAATTCTTTGCCAATGATCTTTTTTTTTTTTAACCACTGTGTAAAATGGTTGTTAGGGTGTGTGTAAAAAGTATTTGTTGCTTGTGCAACGAGCAGAGCAGAAACACACAGGGAAGGAGATAAACGTACGGCTCGTGTGAGAAAAAATAGTTTATCTACAAGTAACAAGCAGTCTCGGTGTAAGTAAAACAGTCCAAGGTCATAAACAGTAATATCAGTCCAGTAAGTATCTTCCCTTACCAAAGCAAACAGACTTTAGTAACTCTTGGTATACAGTACCATATAATAGACTCAGTAAGCAACAGGATACAAACAGGTATCAGGAAGAACTAGGAAGAACCAGGAAGATCCAGGAAGAAGCAGGAAGAATGAACGCTTCTCTGTGCTGCTTATTTATGCACTGCAGCCTAATTACAGGGTTCAGCAAACCCTGATTACGTGGCTCAGTTGTTTCTTAAAGAAACAGATATATTGCCTGACCAACAAGTTAGGAGTAAGCTGCAAGTTGAACCTAACAATGGTGTTTAGCGTTCTTCCCAAAGGCTTACATAAAATGAAGCTCTGCTTTGTTTGATCAATGTTTAGGGGGAAATACAACTGGTTGGATTTATACAACACTGATACGTTATATGCCATCAAATTGGTGTCAACCACTCGCAACCACATATATTTTTTTTGTAGGATGATCTGTCCCCAAGACTTGCACTTGATATCTCCCAATCATGCAGCCATTATCAATGAAACTACCATATTTTTCAGTGTATAAGACACACCTTTCCCCTCCCCTAAAAGAGGGTGAAAATTTGGGTGGTCTTATACACTGAATGTAGCCCCGCCCAGCCTCTGAAACAGAAGTTTCAGAAGCTGAAAAAAGCCTCTTAAAGGGAGGTTTCAGAGGCTGAAAAAAAAGCAAGGCGCAGAGCTCACAACCAACGAACCTGCTGCTAAAGTTCACCTCTGAGAACAGCTGATTGGGGGTATTCCGGGAGGCTGATCTACCTGCCAATCAGCTTTTTTCTTATTTTCCTCCCAAAAAACTAAGGTAAGGTGTGTCTTATACTCAGGTGCGTCTTACAGTCTGAAAAATATATTAAGTTCATCTGTCTTTCTGCTGTTTGTCCTTTTCTTCTCTTAACTGCCATCATTCCTATCATTATATAATTATCAAGGGATCCTGGTAATTTATGCCTCAAGTAACAACTCTGGATTGATTTGAATCCATTTGTTTCCTATATGGTGGTGCAGTTGTTAGAATGCAGTATTGCAGGCTACTTCTGCTGACTACCAACTGCCTGCAATTTGGCAGTTCGAATCTCACTCGACTCAAGCTTAAGTCAGCCTTCCATCCTTCTGAGGTCAGTAAAATGAGGACCCAGATTGTTGGGGGCAATATGCAGTCTCTGTAAACCACTTAGAGAGGGCTATAAAGCACCATGAAGTGGTATATAAGTCTAAATGCTATTGCTATATCTTAGCAAGGTGGAAATCTAAAAAGTTCTTCTCCATCTGGAACAGAGTTTGGTTTCATTAAAAAAAATAACAATAAGAAGATGATTTAAGCCTGAAGCACACAAAATATAAGCATTTGGTAATATTTTTCATGTTTCTTCATTGCTCTTTTTTATTTCCTTTTAATTTGTCATTTTAACTTGCAGAGTAAAGTTTGTAATTAAATGTGGGCATGAATCACATTTTCTGTCAAAACAATAATTTAAATTGCAGTTACAATCAGAAGCATTTCAACATCTATCAAAGGGTCAAAATAGAGGAAAACCTTAAGGATGAAAACCTTAAAAGCCTAGGTAGTACAGTGGTCTAAGGCACCCTGTTATTAAGCTGGTTATTAAGATCAGCTGCCTGCAATTACTGCAGGTTCGAATCTCGCCAAGGCTCAAGGTTGACTCAGCCTTCCATCCTTTCTAAGGTAGGTAAATTGAGGACCCAGTTGTGGGGGCAATAAGCTGACTTTGTATAAATATACAAAAGGATGAAGGCTATTGCTGAGCACATTGTAAGCCGCCCTGAGTCTCCGGAGAAGGGTGGCATATAAATCAAATTAAATAAATAAATAAATAAATAAAAGATGAAACATATATAAGACCATTTGCACCTGGTACAGAGTTTTAAGTTATCCTGATTAAAATAACAAACAAACAAACAAAAAAACCAATACTGCACTCTCTCATTCAATTGGTCAAAAACCAACTCCATGAAAATTTCCTTAAAATAGAATTCCATAAAAATTTAAATTTTGTGAAATTTTTCTGAATGGAAGATAATATTCTTAGATATACTTATTTTTTTTTTGAAACCCAAAGATAAACTCCCAAGAAAATGTATTCTGTTATGTTTCCTAGTCATGATCCTCCTATCACTCTTAAGGCTCGTGAGAAATGGTTGGAGGATTTTGAAAAACCAGTGTTTTTATCCATCAGTCCAATGTGACTGATGGTTAATTGTTATAACTGATTTCAAACCCACTAGTAGAACTCTAAGTGGCTTGCCAGATCCACACAGAATAGTATATAGTAGGATATTCAAGTGTTTGAAATCCTGTATTATTTTTGGCTTTACACTTTGGCTTGTTGTGAAAGAAACACTCCAAAATTTCTGCTTCATGACAAATAGGAAAATTGCTTGGTTTACTGCTTGAGACACAAGGAGCAGCAGGACTGATCAGAGTGATTAATGATAGGTAAATTGGAATTCTTCAAAACCTTTTATCGTTTTATCATTCAGTATGAAAGGATCCTATGTCTATGCCATAAAATAGCAAATTAATGATTGGTGATAACAAATAAATGTCCTGAAATACATCAGGATTAATCCTGCATAGTTTTCTTTTTTTTTGTCATAGCTCAAAAATTAACCAGTATTCCTGTAATCTATCTTCTAAAAGCAAAGTTCATATTCGAAAGCTTCCAAAATACAAGTACAGTTCCAAAACTCTGTTTGTACCCTGTGACTGTCTCCTGTTTTCCACTGGATTAATTTTTAATGTGGCATAAAGGGGAAATGATTGAACACATGTGGAGTAATTATAGCATTATCCATAATTAATTTAATTAAATAATTTATTTTTATTGTTGTCCTCACTCTACCCATCTTTTGGAGAGTGGCTCTTCCATGCCATGCAAAAAAGAAACCTTTTTATTTCTTCTTTTCACCACTTGCCTCAAAATGTCAACTTCTAATATTTATGAATTCTCCAAAATCAAGTATAATGGAATGTGGGAGTGGCTTGGGGAAAGTGGGGAAGAGATGCTGCCTAGGAAATAATCAGACAAGTGAGAAGCCCCCAGTGGCTTCACAGTCAGAACAAAATAAAAAATAAAAAATGGTAAGAACCTTCCAGCAGGAAGTTTTGTATTTTCAGGCTTTCAAGATTCTGTTAATGTAGTTTTATAATAATGTAGATTTACCTCATCTAATCATGTTTCCCATCTGGTTTGTCCGCAAGTGCTGACATCAATCTTGCCTCCTACTCTCTTCTAAAAAGAAGAATTTCAAGAACAGTCTTCCCATCCTCAAGGAACCCCACTAACCACCAAGCATCTGTATTGTACTATTACAGCTGTACTGTTACAGAACCAACAGCAAGTAGATGGGCAGATGACCAACTTACAGAATGCCATGATACAATTAACACAGCAATTGGGGTAGAATTTGTCTTACCCCATGGCCTCAGAACAGATAGCAGCTCAACCAATGCACTTATCTTCCCATGGAAGCTTTTTAGAGAACTTTGGAGGGAGTTAAGATTAATTCCATCAATTTCATTTGTCACTTGGTATGGAATGTTTATGGCTGGAAGACTGGTGGAATTTGCCACTGATTGTACCAAAATGACCTTTGTACCGAGCGTCTGGAAGGAAGTAGCTGCTAAGCAGGCAATACTATGCATTGAGGGGAATTTGAATGCAGGAATCCAAATCCCAGCAAAGAAACAGTACCCCATGTCTATATGGGAGTTAGCAATCTTTGAAGAATGTCTAGATACCAATCTCACAAAGAGATTTGTTATCTCTTTCAGTTCACTAGCATTGTGCAAACTAATGCATCAGGTGAGGTGATAGAAGTAGTCCTACTCCATGCAGAGAAAAAGGGAGAGGGGTATTTATTTCATATATCACATAAATGGGAATCCTGATCACATGACTACTGTTCACCACTGTGGTAACTTTGAACAATTGCTGAATAAGTGGTCATAACCCCAAGACTACTGGTATATTTTGGGCATGTTTTTTTTTTTTTATAAAAAAGTAGTAGTAGTAGTTGTTTACTAAATAATAATATAAATATTGTTGATATCACTGTCAGCTAGATATCTAGACTATATTATTATTATTCAGCAATCATGAAGGATCGCAAGGTCGTGCTGAGGATTTTGCGCATTATCTGCACGATAAAGTCGCTCAAATTCGGGAAGGCTTGGACTCTGACTGGGTAGGTACAGGCGGGTTGTCCGAGGTCTGTCTTGAGACGGTTATCTGGGATGAGTTTGACCCTGTGACTCCCGAGGACATGGACAGGATGCTGGGGAGGTTGAACGCAACCACATGTTTATTGGACCCGTGTCCCTCCTGGTTGGTGCTGGCTACCAGGGAGGTTACGCGAGGCTGGCTCCAGAGGATTATAAATGCTTCCTTGAGTGAGGGGTTTTTGCCTCCCGCCTTGAAAGAGGCGGTGGTGAGGCCCCTCCTCAAGAAGCCCTCTCTGGACCCAGCTGTTTTAGCAAACTATCGTCCAGTTTCCAACCTTCGCTTCTTGGCGAAGGTTGTTGAGAGTGTGGTTGCGCGACAGCTCCCGCAGTACCTGGATGAAACCGTCTATCTAGATCCGTTCCAGTCCGGCTTCAGGCCTGGGTACAGCACGGAAACGGCATTGGTCGCGTTGGTTGATGATCTCTGGAGGGCTCGGGACAGAGGTTGCTCCTCTGTTCTGGTCCTATTAGACCTCTCAGCGGCTTTTGATACCATCGACCATGGTATCATGCTGCGCCGGTTGGAGGGGTTGGGAGTGGGAGGCACTGTTTTACGGTGGTTCTCCTCCTATCTCTCCGACCGGTCGCAGTCTGTGTTGGCTGGAGGGCAGAGGTCGACCTCAAGGCACTTGGTTTGTGGGGTGCCACAAGGGTCGGTCCTCTCGCCTCTCCTGTTCAACATTTATGTGAAGCCGCTGGGTGAGATCATCCGTGGTTTTGGGGTGCAGTGCCATCTGTACGCTGATGACACCCAGCTGTACATCTCCACCCCGGATCACCCCAACTATGCCCTTGACATGATGTCCCGGTGCCTGGAGGCAGTGCGGGTCTGGATGGGGAGGAACAGGCTCCGACTCAATCCCTCCAAGACTGAGTGGCTGTGGCTGCCGGCGTCCCGATATAGTCAGCTGGTGCCATCGCTGACTATCGGGGGCGAGACATTGGCCCCCACGGAGAGGGCGCGTAACTTGGGTGTCCTCCTGGACGCACGGCTGTCTTTAGAAGAGCATATGACGGCCGTGGCCAGGGGGGCTTTCTATCAGGTTCGCCTGATACGCCAGTTGCGCCCCTTTCTGGATCGGGACTCCCTATGCACGGTCACTCATGCCCTCGTTACTTCCCGCCTCGACTACTGCAATGCTCTCTACATGGGGCTCCCCTTGAGGAGCACTCGGAGGCTCCAACTGGTGCAGAATGCGGCCGCGCGGGTACTTATGGGGGCGACATGGTGTTCCCACGTGACATCTCTCCTGCGCGAGCTGCATTGGCTTCCAGTGGTCTTCCGAGTGCGCTTCAAGGTGTTGGTTCTCATCTTCAAAGCGCTCCATGGCTTAGGACCCAGTTATTTACGAGACCACCTTCTGCCTCCGATAACCTCCCACCGGCCAACACGCTTCCACAGAGAGGGTCTCCTCAGGGTGCCGTCTGTCAGGCAATGTTGGCTGGCGACCCCCCGGGGGAGAGCCTTCTCTGTGGGGGCACCCGCCCTCTGGAATGAGCTACCCCCAGGGATACGACTAATCCCGGACCTCCGGACCTTCCGCCGGGCCCTGAAGACTTTTTTATTTCAGCAAGCCGGGCTGGGTTAAAAATTTTTAATTGGGTGAATTTTATGGGTAACGGGGTTTTAAATTGGAGAGGCCTAGGATAATTTAATTTTGTTTTAATGTATTTTAATATTTGTATTGTGTGTTTTTAATTCTGGCTGTTCACCGCCCCGAGTCCTTCGGGAGAGGGGGCGGTATAAAAATTTAATAAATAATAATAAAATAATAAATAATAAAAATAATAATGACATCTAGAAAGAAACTAGCTGTATTTTTATTTTTTTTAATTTTTTTTTTGTTTTCCTTAATTTCATGCAACTACTTTTATTCTGCTTTTCCAGTTTGAGTAATCACAAGCCATTCCACTAGTTATTTTATACAAATACAGCAATTACCTTAACTTTACAGGATTATCACCCTTTTTGATATCTTGCCGGATTGTGTGATCCTTAAGTCTTCCAGATTTCTGAACAATTAATTTTTTGTTTGTTTTTTACATTGAAATGATCATGCCCTTGGCAGAATAATCTTGCAGAAAAAATCTGCATATTTAGACTGCATTTTTTTTACCTCCTGGAAGTGCTGCTGAATTAAACATTATAGTAATTGAGTACTCATACACTTTAAGTACCCATCTGGCATTTTTAGTATAGAGTAAAGTCTTAAAGCTCTCATTCCCTTTATGCAATGAAGATGAATCTGATCTCTCCTTTCCCATCTCATTCTTCGACTGTGTCATTTTTACTCTCCCTTTCATTTTGCCTGATCTTTAAACAATTTTTAAGGAAGCAAAAATTACAACCCAGTATTACCTGGCTGATCTCAACAGGCTAAGAAGAATTGCATTAATTATGTTGCCATTAATTAGGTTGGCATCTAAAATTAATACTTGACATGGTAGATCCCAGTTCCATAAATTAGACTAATGGGAGAAGATATTGGTCCTGTTGTTAAGAAAGCTATCTGGCCAGCAAAAGAAATTTAAATATTATAAAATAATTGATAAGCCTTTCCAACTTGATATCCACTAAGAATGGTGTATTCTGAGCTAGGTAAAGATATAGGTTCCCCTCAGACATATGTACTAGTCATTTCCGGCTCTAGGGGGTGGTGCTCATCTCCATTACAAAGCCAAAAAGCCAGTGCTGTCCAAAGATGTCTCCGTGGTCATGTGGCCGGCATGACTCAACGCCAAAGGCACACAGAACCCTGTTACCTTCCCATCAAAGGTGGTCCCTATTTTTCTACTTGCATTTTTTACATGCTTTTGAACTGCTAGGTTAGCAAAAGCTGGGACAAGGAACAGGAGCTCACCCTGTTATATGGCACTAGGAATTCGAACCGCTGAACTGCCGACCTTTCGATCGACAAGCTCAGCGTCTTAGCCACTGAGCCACTGTGTCCCTAAACATGAGCTAAGAAAGGTTCAGTTGTGATATTGCTTTCTGTAAAGAAACAAGTCATGGCCACCAGCCAAGATACTTACAAAAGAAGATCAGACAAATGCATAGAAGAAAAGGTTACTCATAACTATTCATTGAACACCTTTACCTGATCCTCACTATGGAAAACAAAAAGTGTAGATTTGCTGACATAGGAGAATATTTGTAGCTCAGAGTTTAAATGATGAGTGCTTGATGCTCTCTAAGCTTGGTTGTTTTGTTGTAGACATTTCATTACCCAAACTAGATAATATCATCAGTGCTGGTAGGGAGGGGTTTGCTTTTATTTTAATTTGCTCTCAACTTACCTATCCTGGCATTCATTTATTGTATAGACCTATGTCTTTGAAACACTTTCTGTTAAAAAAGAGGACAACCTAAGGCAGTACGTTTCTTAGATCACAACTCCCAGAGACCCTCTGAAACTTGGCAGAAATTCTTGATGTGGTTGAAAATATTCAAATAGATGCTTGGAGAATAGGCCTATTGGTTTCATTTATTCATTATATTTAAAATATCTAAGGGCAGCTCCCAACCAGCTCAGCTCAATTAAAGATGCACCTTTAATGAACTGAAATCTCAGTGAGTTGAAACAAATTTAATGTATGAGGTCTTAGTTTCATCCACCCTCGTATATTTTTTTAAAATTTTAATTTTTAATTTGATTTATATGCCGCCCTTCTCTGGAGACTCAGGGCGGATTACAATGTGCTAAGCAATAGCCTTCATTCTTTTGTATATTTATACAAAGTCAGCTTATTGCCCCCACAACTGGGTCCTCAATTTACCTACCTTAGAAAGGATGGAAGGCTGAGTCAACCTTGAGCCTTGGCGCGATTCGAACCTGCAGTAATTGCAGGCAGCTGTTCTTAATAACAGGGTGCTTTAGACCACTGTACTACCAAGGCTCTCATTGAAAGATCAGAAATGGCCTTTAATCAGGAGAAGTTGCACACCTGTTTTGTAGGATCATTATCACAATTACAATAAGAAGCACAAAGGATGCTTCAGTTTTAGGATAAGAAGATGAATCCAACAAGACAGACTTCAGAGGATAATTAGAACTGCAGAAAAAACAATTACTACCAACTTGCCTTCCATTGAGGATCTGTATACTGTACGAATCAAAAAGAGAGTTGTGAAAATATTTACAGACCCCTCGCATCCCGGACATAAATTGTTTCAACTCCTACCCTCAAAATAACACTATAGAGCACTGCACACCAAAACAACTAGATACAAGAACAGTTTTTTCCCAAATGCCATCATTCTGCTAAACAAATAATTCCCTCAACATTGTCTATTCACTAAGTCTGCATTACTATTACTATTAGTCTTCTCATCGTTCCTATCACCCATCTCCTCCCACTTATGGCTGCATGACTGTAACTTTGTTGCTTCTATCCTTATGATTTTTATTTATATTGATTGTTTCCTAGTATGATTTGATTGCTTATTTGTACCTATCATTAAGTGTTGTACCTATGATTCTTGATGAATATATCTTGTCTTTTTATGTCCAATCACACTTGGCCAATAAAGAATTATGTTCTATTCTGTTCTGTTCTGTTCATAAAGAATACACTACCCATAAGATAACTGTATAAATAAATCTTTCAAAATATACCCCCTTTTCTTGATAAAAAACCCCTTTGAAAAATATCAATTATCACAAGATAAAGAGAACAAATATATTTTAGTTAATTCTTCTTCCTGTTCTTGCACGTTATATCCTTGCTTCATTTTTATTTATTAAATTAATTTTTCACTTTTTAATTCTTTTTTCCACTTTCTATTCTCACTTTTCAGTCTAAATGAGTTTCCTTGTAACAGACACACAGACATTCCCATAAAAGTCAAGTAATTTTTTTAAAAAAAGCAGACTGAGAATTAAATTACCAGTGCATTTACGATCTGTGTCTTCCTTTTTTGACCCACTAATTGTTAACTTGCAGTTGAAGTTTTCTTCCCAATATTCTGCAAACCATACATTTCTTCTGTTGTTTTCCAATGTGCGGGATGTAAAATAGGTATCAAATCCTAAAATGACAGAGAACAAAAGTTGCTTTTTAATAAAAAAAAGTAGAATACAAGAAGAATATTTTAAGTCTGCAAGTAGGAATAAGGCACAAATAGGAACTGAGCATTAGTAATTAGCAAGGAAGACAGAGAGGGAGGCTTCCACCAAATAAACTCTTTAATACCTCACATTATCTATATAGTAATGTTGAGATTAATAGGAACATCCCGGGTTTTACTTTGATGGGAGAGAAAGGAGAAATTTTCTGTACTACCCGAGTTTTCCCGAAAATGAGACCCTGTCTTATATTTTTTGTCACCAAAAAAGGCACCAGGTTTTATTTTTTTTGGGGGGGGGATGTCATCCACTGACTCACCTCACTTGTGTGCATCGCCCCTGGCCTCCTTTTTGCTATCAGAGGCCTTCAGGAACTTCTTCTGCGGCTGGCAAGGCTTTCCTGAAGGCCTCTGCAGCCGATAACAGAGCTCTGGACTGATTCTGTTATCGGCTGCAGAGGCCTTCAGGAAAGCCTTGCCAGCTGAAGGGAAATGGGCCAGCAAGACAGGTGTTGGAGTGAGTGAGGCATGGTTGCAACTGTCCAAAGGTAAGTAGTAGGGCAGCTACACACACACACCCCATCCCCATCCTAGCTTAATTTTTACCCGTGCACCTGGTGTGGGAGGGGCTCTTAATTAGGCCTTATTTTGGAGGGTAGAGCTTATATTGGGCACACATGTAAAAATAAAAAAAACCTACCTACTTTCAGGGTAGGTCATATTTTGGGGAAAACACCGTATATCCATACAGTAATTCTATGTACAGTACTTCCGATATGTGCCTTTCCTTAAAACAACAAGGCTGGATGTTATAATAAAATAGTTATGTGTGCTGAGGGTACTGAGCTGGCCCACTCTAATTCATAAAATTTGTAGATCTATATTAGTCGATTCATAAATTCAGCTATATTTGGCCCCTTGTGTGTTGCTTCAATTCTTCCCACTAAAACATAACACAAATGTTGTAATGTTGCTTCTGTATAGCTCAATTTATGCTTCTGTATATAGCTCAATTGAGCTATGTATATAGCTCAATTTATGCATATGCATTCATATTAATGAAAAGCGTATGAGTCATTACACCGAAAGCCATTTTTTTCCCTGTAATGTTAAGGCATAAACAGAATGAAATAACTTTTTTTAAAAAAAATCACAATTTTAGAAAATTACCTTCAACTGCCAATTCACAAGTCAGCTTTACAGATTTTAAAAGTCTAAGACTGTATCACCCAAATTACTGATTTTCACCAGTTTTTATTCTACAGGATCCAATTTGGGTCATTCGGCAGGACTAGAGGTTTAGTCTTTCAAGCTTTTGGACTCATGCTGGAGCCCATCCTGAGGGAATTTTTCTCTACTGGAATGTGTCCAGTTTTTATTGTCTTGGCATTGCCTTATGAGTAGATGATATGTGTGTTGACCTGATAAATGATATCATTTGTATCCCTTTAGCTTCTGCTGTTTGGTTTACAGAACAGGAGCAGAAGAAGCTTCAGAGCAATGCAGAGAACCATTGTAATAAATCAATGGACACAGCAGTAAAATCCTAGCCTTACAATCTGAATGCTGACCTTTGTACCCGAGGCAAATAAACCTCACAGGAGAAGAAGGATTGGGGGGAGGAGGGAGTGGCAGAGGGATGGGAGTGTCAAATTGCAACTTTCAGTTTGGGCAATGAGGCGCTGACGGCTATTAATGGGACTTCATGCAGCATGAAAGAGCAATGACTAGCTGTGATAACTGAGCTGTCAGCACAACTCATGCATTACAGGATTATAAATCTTTTGCAAAGCTCGGTGATATCAGGTATCTGTATGACTGAGCTCTAAATGGAATTCTGCTTTTGTTTTATCTCACTCTGTCTCTGAGTGTGTGCAGCACCCACACATGTGCGTGTGTTCCTTACTTCTCACATTAACAAAATAACGTATGCACCTGCTTGATTATGCCGCTTGGAGAAGTGCACTTGGATCACACAGCACTGACTACATAAGTTCATCAACGTTTTGGGAAGTCATTGGTTCAAAAAAACAAATCCTAAATAACGAATAGAAAAAAATGATTGGGATGGGTAAAAAAAAAAAAAGATGATTAGGGGACTGGAGGCTAAAACATATGAAGAACGGTTGCAGGAACTGGGTATGTCTAGTTTAATGAAAAGAAGGACTAGGGGTGACATGATAGCAGTGTTCCGATATCTCAGGGGCTGCCACAAAGAAGAGGGAGTCAAGCTATTCTCCAAAGCACCTGAGGGCAGGACAAGAAGAAATGGGTGAAAACTAATCAAGGAGAGAAGCAACTTAGAACTAAGGAGAAATTTCCTGACAGTTAGAACAATTAATCAGTGGAACAACTTGGCTCCAAAAGTTGTGAATGCTCCAACACTGGAGCATTCCAATGGAGCAATTTTTAAGAAGATGTTGGATAACCACTTGCCTAAAGTGGTGTAGGGTTTCCTGCCTAAGCAGAGGTTGGACTAGAAGATCTCCAAGGCCCGTTCCAACTCTGCTATTCTATTCTAAATGAGGACCTAGATTTTTGGGGACAATATGCTGACTCTTATAAACAGCTTAGAAAATGCTGTAAGGCGCTATTGAAGCTGTATATAAGTCCAAGTGCATTGCTATTATGTGACCACAGTTTTTGTTTTCTTTAGGAAATATAGTACTGTTCAGGTAGAAATAGAAAAAGGAAACTACCTTTTTAATTACAAGAGGTAGTCTTGACCTGGAAACTATAAACTATTTTAGGCTTCATTGTGTATTTTAATGATTCAATCCTAAATACAGTATTTACAAAAAGGCAAATTCATTGGTAAAAAGAAAATGTGGTCAGGTCCACTAAAACTGTACATTGGATAACAGCAATGCATATTTCGATGTCCAGAACTCATTATGCCAGTTTTACTAGAAATCAGGCAGACATAAGGAAGCAATGGTTAAATTCTGTGCAATTTTCCTCTCTTGTTCCTCTACAACTTCCCAGACAGAGAAGTAAGAAACCATGTCAAGGAATAAAAAGAGAGAAGGAGAACATAGAATGGGAGGAACAGAAGAACACAGCTATATAAATGAAAATGTACTCCTTTCGGGATTCAGTCAAATAGTAACATTTTCTTCTACATGCTAAATTAAAAAACAAAACAAAAAACAACATGATATTAGTTGTAACAGCCAAAAGGTTTATCCTGTCTACCTCCAAAGGGAAATTAAATACATTTTTTTAAAAGGTTCTTGTCTCTCTAGTCTTTAAACTGAGATCATGATTCAATAACTTTGAGATCATTTGCCAAATGCCTCCTTGTTGTTCCAAAAATATTGAAACTAAGCAAGAGGGTTTTCAACAACAATGCACTTATACTTGGATTAGAATGACTAGTTAGAACCATGATAAATGTTTACTTCAGTTTCCGTCACTGTTACATAAAAAAGCATTGTAATCAGCTTAATATTTGCTTAATCAACCAAACCAGCAGTAATGTTAACAGTCAAAAGCTTATTTTTATTGACAATATAAATACCCTACTTATTCTCATTCATGAAATATTGGCTTCGTTTCGCATAGCACGTTTAATATTTTCTTCTTTAGCCACACATAAAATAGCTTTCGAATTAAAGTCGTGCAAGCCATTTTATGTTCATTATTATAAAAGAAAAGAAAAAGAAAGGTTTCTTTCAGGTCACGAAAACTGAGATTTAGATTGGTTATTCTGTACAGGTACTCCTCAATTTAGAAGAATTCATTTAATGACTGTTCAAAGTTACAACGACACTGGCAAAAAGTGATTTATGACCTTTTTTCACAGTTACAACCTTTGACCTTTGAAGCATCCCCATGATCATGTGATCAAAATTCACTTGCTTGGCAATATTTATGATGGTTACTGTGTCCCAAGATCATGTGATCCCCTTTTGCGACCTTCTGACAAGAAAAGTCAATGAGAAAGCCCGATTCACTTAAAAACTGGGTTATTCACTTATCAACTGCAGTGATTCACTTAACAACTGAGGCAAAGAAGGTCATAAAATGGGGAAAACTCATTTTAAAATGTCTCACTTAAAAACAGAAATTTTGGTCTCAATTTTGGTCATAAGATGAGGAGTACCTGTATTCCAAAAGGTTTTCTTAATTTTGGGCCACAAACATATAATACATTCACGTAAAAGGCCACCAATGAGTATATAAAATGAATTCATAGTGATATGTTTCTGGTTTGTTTTATTTCAAGTGTAGGTATACTAGTGTTAATATGATTGTCTGATTACATATGGATAACTTTCTGTCTACCATAATCTTTCTGTTTCAACATGTATGTTTGAAGGGAGTATTTGAAGAATCTGATCCTTTCAAGTACAAGCTGTTTTGAAACACATCTCTTCAAAGCATAAATCAGAATGGATTTTGTAATTCTAAAAATGTTTTTCTGCCCAAAACCATACTAAAATGCATTTGATTTCAATATGAATTTTAATATGGATTATATAACTCTCATATTATATGCAAGCAGCGTTTATTCCTCTAAAACTATTATAAACTGCCTTCCGGGAATCTTAAACTTTAGTCATAAAATAGTTATATTAAAATAAACATTTTACTTCAAATGTTATGAAAGAGGGTGAAGACAAATTATTATTTTTAGTCAGTGTTACCTTAGAGAATAGATATGTAACACACTGATGATATAATGATCTATCTTTCTGGACCTTTCATGACTCAACTTTCTTATATTGACAATATTGCAAAATATAAATCATGGTATTTGCAGTATGTATGGAAAGACATTAATTATGATATTTCTTTTGAAAGTGTGTTGCCATGTATTGTAAATGCAGTTGTCAAAATTGTCTTGAAACCAAAATTAAACTTTAGATGGACAAGATAAGATCTTACAGTATGTCTTAAAGAACCTGTAAATTCCTACTGTAAATCTAATGTCCAAATCATTTTAAACATTATTGAAAGTGTCCAATAAACACATTTAATATTTACAGATGTGTTTTAAAATCATAAGAAGTTATATGTTACATTTTTGTAATATCTAGAGCCACAGATTCTCAAAATTGGATATTCCAGTTCTTGATTCCACTATTCAGATATATAACTAATTTTTATTTTATGTTTAATTCTTTATAAAATTTGATTGTTGATTTTTTTTTCAAACAATGCATCTTAAAATTAGATGTACCTCAAGAGCTACCCTGTTTCCCCCAAAATAAGACATCCCCTGATAATAAGCCCAATCGGGCTTTTGAGTGCATGGCAATAAGACAAGCACTTATTTCAGGGTTCAAAAAAAAATATAAGACAGGGTCTTATTTTCGGGGAAACATGGTATTTAAAATAAGGAAGAAAACATTGACAGAAATAGGCCAGATATGCTATCAAAGAGAGAAATTAAAAAATATTGCTTAAGTCCAAAACAAAAAGGCCACATGAAAAAATTAGAGAGACACCTTCATAATTCATATTAATATAAGTGGAGTGGAGGGAAGTAAAACAGAGTTAGGCTTGCAATATTTTGTTACTATTGCTAACATTAATAAGCATAACTTGAGCTTTTGCATGAAGATGATTTCTTGATTTGGCCTACATAGAGGGGTTCATGACAGCTTCTGTATATATATTTATTTATTGTTAAATGAATTCTCCAAGTATCCCAATTTTCTTTAAAAAAAAAAACTTAGCTCGTTATTTTCAGTTTCAGTTATTCTACACTAACAATTATTCATGTGATTTGGGAAAAAACATAACCTCTTCTCTATTAATGACAAACTATTCCTAGCATTTTCTAAGGCTGAAAGTGAAAAATCCTGTTCAATATACCTGACCCCAAAACCTCCTAACATTTCACAAGAGTTATATACACTACTTTCCAAGTAGTAAGAACAACATGTTAATTAAGTTTTGCTGCAAAATAATACCTATGTTAAATCAAAGGCCAGTGGTACAACTGAAAATCTATATCATGAAGTAATCTCAATTTGGCCAAGAACAATTGAGGGTTTTTAGTCTGCTGTAATTCACTTCAATATATTTGTCTGTTAAAGTATCTAATAGGGATTAAGATTGGAATCCCTCTTACCATACACATTAATCTTGATGTAATATTCATTTCAATAGCATTAATCTTGCCCCAGAGACTTAATGGAAATGTTAACCATTGAGCTATGTTTATTGAAATTGCATCTACTTATTTAGACACTTAATACAACTTATTATGATATATTTTGAGAAAGATTTGAGCAAGACCTAAGTATTTTATATAGTCTGTACATTTTTTTTTGAGTTTTAAACATTTTATTAGGTTATAAGATACTGTACGATCCAAAATTCAAAAGAAAATAGGAAAGCAGTGGGGGAAAAGGAGGAAAAGTGAGCAAAGGTTGGGAAAAAGAAAAAAACAACATTGATTTCTGACTCCCTCTGTTGCAGTAAAATAAGGCATTAACATCAAGAGTTAAATTACAAATTTTAATCCTGTAATTAAGCAGCAATCTACAGATATAGTGGATCTCAGAAGCAACAAGTTAAACTTCTTCAAATTAATAGCATAACCAGAGCATAAACCACAATATGTTTTGGTGTGATATTGTATCACTCACGTGAAAAAATATAGAGATAACCTTGAAGAAGAAATGCAATAATTTTCTAAGTAAATGTTAGTTTACCCCAGGAATAAAAAAGGGGTGAGAAAGAAACTAAGTATAATCCAACCTTGATTCTGTTTGGTTAACAGGGGACAGATGAAAACTCTCACAGATTTCAAGATTCTATTATCCAATAACAATAATAGTAGTACGGTTATTAAAGAAGAACATCAGGAATTGCTATGAAACAGTGAACTTCATAGCAGCACCAAAATAAAAAAAGTTGATATGGATGAATATTAAATTATTATGCCCAAACTTCAAGAAACAGGAACTATCAAACTGTATGTCAGAACAAATGAAAAAAAGGGAAGAAAAAAACCAAGAAAGATAAAGAACTCAGGAAGGAAATTAACAAAGAATTAAAAGAAGGAAATTAACAACGAAGGAAATTAACAAAGCACTGTTGGAAGAGAAAAAAGCTTTACTGTGATATGATAAAGCTGTTAAAGATGGAAATAGACATGGAAAAAGAAAGAAAAGTTTTCTTGAAGAGCACCAAACTCTGAAAAAGTCAGTGGTGGTATTCAGCCAGTTCTATCCGGTTTGGGTGAATCTATAGCGGCGGCTGTGGGAAGCTCCACCCACCTGTCCGGACATTATCATGTCCTGTTTTTGACGCTCTGTGCATGCGTGGAAGGTTCATGCGTGTGCTCACATTTGCAAACTGGTAGTGAAGGTAAGTTAATACCACCCCTGCTTCTAGTAGTACTTCCAGTAGTACTTATACATTCTATGATCTAGCCAAATCCAAAGACATTTCAGGAATCTAGAACAGTCATTTGATAGGATATGATTGATACAAGAAAGGGAAAGAATTAAGATATAATAGCATGTCTAAGGGCTAAGGGTTAAGGTAAACTAGTAAAATGAGGCCAACCAGTTTCCAAATTATGATCTTGAATATATGCCCACCATTATTAAAGAAGAATATCAGGAATTGCTATGAAACAGTGAACTTCATAGCAGCACCAAAATAAAAAAAAGTTGATATGGATGAATATTAAATTAGTATGCCCAAACTTCAAGAAACAGGAACTATCAAACTGTATGAAATGAAAAATGAAATGAAAAATGAAATGAAAAAAAGGGAAGAAAAAAACCAAGAAAGATAAAGAACTCAGGAAGGAAATTAACAAAGAATTAAAAGAAGGAAATTAACAAAGAAGGAAATTAACAAAGCACTGTTGGAAGAGAAAAAAGCTTTACTGTGGTATGATAAAGCTGTTAAAGATGGAAATAGACATGGAAAAAGAAAGAAAAGTTTTCCTGAAGAGCACCAAACTCTGAAAAAGTCTCCAACTTCAAATTGGTAGGTGAATGGATGCCAATGGACAAATAATAATTGATTCAAAGAAACTCAAACCAAGCTGAAAGGAGCATACTGAAATTCTCTACAGCAAGTATATCAGCATCCAAAATACCTTTGAAGATATTGCCTATATACAAGAGCCTCTAGTACTAGGTGAAGTTAGAGTAACACTCCAGTCATTACCAATTCAGAAGGCACTGAAAAATGTCTACAGAAAAATGCAACCAACAGAAGAATAATCAGTAAAGGTATTAACATAGCTTTGCCAGCCAAGCTGAAGAACAACATAGTGGTCATTTTAGGACAGCCCTGAATGTTGGTCTTGAGGGAATTAAGCTGTTAACAAAACAGAGCAGGACCTTGGACAAGAAAGCAATATTAGAAGTCTGGCTTCTCCTTGACTCATTGGAGTATAAGAAATGAAAACAGATCAGACTTGCAAGATTCTGCTAAGGTATCTCAATAAAGTATAATTCTAGTCTTCTTTTGAAGTCTTGTTTCCTGATTTAGACAACTTCAAAGGGCTAATATCAACTGACTGGAAGATGTTGGTCTACATACCAATACAAAAGAAAGTGTGTACAATATAACACAATATCCAAACAATATTTTTTATTGTTGCTTTGATTGTTTTTAAATAATGAGCTGTTAACTTTCCAACTTTCTTTCTTGATTTTCGGCTCTATCATAATATATTTCAAGGTATGGTATATTCAACTTAACCTTTGCTGCTATCATTTGTTGTTAGGTTTCTAGGATATAGCAGATATTAATCTCTAGCTACCTATTGGAGCTGCAGAACTAGCTCTGAGGTTTATTTTTCCTGTGTTGAGGGCAATAAAAGAATAGATTTCCAAACTTATTAATTTAATTTCATTCCAAAGAATTAAAGTACTGGTAGTTCCCTAATCTATTTCTTAAAATTACACTATTTATGCTAATATAGTGCCCAAAAGAGAATTCTTTGTTTTGGATTTTAAAAATGCCAAATAACTATTACTTATTTGCTTATGTATGCTTGGAACACTTTTTAGTTTAGAAAAAAAAATGATGTATTAATATTATTCTTTGTAACTGGAAAACTAATTAAGTTAATGAAAAGTTAATGAAAATCTCTCTGTGTGTCTGTCTGTCAGTCTGTCTCTCTTTCTCTCTCTCTCAAACACATACAGATTTTTATATAGTTCTGCAAACTTTCTCACACACACATATAGAGAGAAAAAGAGGGGAGGAGAAAGGAAGGAAAGAAGGAAGGAAGGAAGGAAGGAAGGAAGGAAGGAAGGAAGGAAGGAAGGAAGGAAGGGAATTTGCAGAACTTTATATGTTGTAGTGGAATGTGTGGATAACATTGTGAACTAGGGGAAGAGATACTGCAATCAGAGAAAGGAGGCAGGAATCCCCAGAGGTTTAATAGGGAGAGAAATGTAGGATTGACCTTAATTAATCAAGCAGTTAAAAGTGATGGGGGAAAGTTGGTACAGTACTTCCAAATTTGCAAGATTCTGTTAATACAAAGCCTTCTAATAAAGTAATAATTCGTTCATTTAGTCCTATTTCCTGCCAGGGAAGACTGACAGCTGCCTATTTCATAAGAAGTGGCTCTGGGCAGCATATGCAAAGATAGTCATGTATAAAACATACACACATAAACACACAAGATTTTATTACTAATAGAATCACCTCAGGCTCTCACTAGTTCCATGAGACCCACAGACCTGTTGATAAAGCTGGGTCTTTAAGGAATACAACAGCAACAATCCCAGCTTATATATTAAAGCTAAGGAGCTCACATCTGGTCACTTATGGATTGGCACCCCTAAAAAACCTAAGAGATTCATAAAGGATACATGCCTGCTGGTATCTAAGTGGGCCCAACTCCAAAAGGGCCACCATCCCTCCTTCTGGGCCCAGCCAGATTAGGTTGTAAAGGAGGGAAGACTTTTTACAGACTGATCATACTTTTAAAAGCAGCAGCCAGAAACTGGAGCCTCTGAAGTTCTACTGACTGGGTACAGAAACATCTGTGAAATATTTCAGAAGTGTTCTTATAGGGTGATAAAAATTAATCAGAGCAATAATCAGAGTAGCTATCTTTACTATTAAAATAAAATAAAATACCTTTCACTATTGCAATGTTCATACTTTAAATCAACTTTAAGATGGTTGTTAAACTTATTAGCTACCTCACATATTTTATGGAGTATCACAAAAAATAAAAGTACCCATTCCAAATACACGAGGGAGGGAGGGAGGGAGGGAGGGAGGGAGGATTCCTCTTTCGGTCCCACTCTCCCATTCATCCCCTCCTGATCCCATGACTAAAAACATAGAAAGTCTATGTAAATTAAAACATACAGTAAAAACATCAATTAAAGAAAATAACAATGGATATTATTTTTAAAAAGTATATGCTAAAAACAAAGTTGTTACTCATCAGGTTATAAAAATTTCACAGTGGCAGAAGGACTTTGTAATTTTTAAAATCTTATTTCCAATAGAAAGGCAAAAAATTGTTGGATAGAAGATAAAGATGTTTAATTTTCTTGCTAGGGTACATTCTGAACTGAAGTTTTTCCTTTGGTAAAGAAACTTGAACAGAAAGATGTGGATAACTCACTATTTTATGTGCGCTATTTTATTTAATATTTCAATTCAGTAGCTTCTTTTGAAGGTTATAAAGAGTTGCCTCTGGTACTCAGTTTCAGAAAGTTAACTATTAAAGAACATATTTTCATGAGTGATTAATTCTTGGTATTAATCACTAAGCATCTATTATCTCAAGTTTAAAATCATCTAGCAATGTGAAAAGTACATGAATATTGTATATTATTTTAAGTAATGTGACAAAGACTTCTGCTATTCAGGATCCAACAGCAGACTACCCTGTTTCCCGCAAAATAAGACATCCCCTGATAATAAGTCCAATCAGGTTTTTGAACACATGGCAATAAGGTCAAGCACTTATTTCAGGGTTCAAAAAAATATAAGACAGGGTCTTATTTTTGGGGAAACATGGCAATTATTTTAAAAAATATTTTTGCTGAATTGTCCATGTATTTTAAGTAGTTTAGCTTGTAGATTTGTATTGAACTGGTCATGAGATCAATTTTCTTCTAAGGTCTTTATTCTGGTTTCTTGAAAAATAATAATTATCTCCAATATTTTCAAAACCTTGGTTAAACTGAAGAGCTTGAGCTTCCATAATTTTAAAGAATATCAAAAAAAGGCAACTTTGTTGATTATAGAAAGTCCTTTGAAACAAATCCAGCTTTGGAATGTGATTAGTAAAATTAATAAAATCTCAGAACATCTAATTGTTCTTATGTGAAGCCTGAGGGAGTTGAAGTGCTGGAAAAGACGCCTAGTTGGAAGGCCAGTCGTTCTGAATCTGACCGGACGCTGGTAAGATCTCATATTAGGAATTACCTAGTGGAGATAAAAGCAGCGAAATGTAGCTACTTTGCTGCTCTTATTGCATCATCAGATAATTGCCCGGCTGCCCTGTTTAGGGTGACCCACTCCCTTCTCCACCAGGAAGCGCCGGAGGACCCCTTGGAGGATAGAGCCGAGGATTTTGTTCAATATCTGTATGACAAAATCACTCAGATTTGGGAAGATCTGGACTCCGACTGGGTAGTCTCAGGGGGAGGGACTGGGGCAGGTCTTGAGAATATTATCTGGGATGAGTTTGATCCTGTGACCCCTGAGGACGTGGACAGGATTCTGGGTAGACTGAGCGCGACCACTTGTTTATTGGAAACATGTCCCTTCTGGTTAGTGCTGGCTTCTCGGGAGGTGACACGAGGCTGGTTCCAGGGGATTATAAATGCTTCGTTGGGTGAGGGTGTCTTTCTTGCCGCCTTGAAAGAGGCGGTGGTGAGGCCTCTCCTCAAGAAGCCTTCCCTGGACCCGGCAATGTTGGTAAATTATCGTCCAGTCTCCAATCTTCGTTTTGTGGCGAAGGTTGTTGAGAGTGTGGTTGCACAACAGCTCTCCCAGTTCCTGGATGAAACGACGTATCTGGATCCATTCCAGTCAGGCTTCAGGCCCGGGTACAGCACGGAAACGGCATTGGTCGTGTTGGTTGATGATCTCTGGAGGGCTCGGGACAGGGGGTGCTCCTCTGTCCTGGTCCTGTTAGATCTCTGAGTGGCTTTTGATACCATGACCATAGTATCATGCTGCACTGGTTGGAAGAGTTAGGGGTGGGAGGCACTGTGTTGCGGTGGTTCTCCTCCTATCTCTCTGACCGGTCGCAGTCTGTGTTGACAGGGGGACAGACCCCTCATATGTGGGGTGCCACAAGGGTCGGTCCTCTCGCCTCTCCTGTTCAACATTTATGTGAAGCCGCTGGGCGAGATCATCCGTCATTTCGGGGTGGAGTACCATCAGTACGCTGACGACACCCAGCTGTACATCTCCACCCCGGATCACCCCAACGATGCCCTTGAAGTGATGTCCCAGTGCCTGGAGGCCGTACGGATCTGGATGGGGAGGAACAGGCTCAGGCTCAACCCATCCAAGACCGAGTGGCTGTGGTTTCTGACGTCCCGATATAGTCAGTTGATGCCATCACTGACTATTGGGAGCGAATCATTGGCCCCCATGGAGAGGGCTCGCAGCTTAGGCGTCCTCCTGGATTCATGGCTGTCTTTAGAAGAGCACTTGACGGCCGTCACTGGGAGGATTTTTTATCACATTCGCCTGATTCGCCAGTTGCGTCCCTTTCTGGATCAGGACTCGTTACACACGGTCACTCATGCCCTCGTCACCTCCTGCCTGGACTATTGTAATGCTCTCTACATGGGGCTCCCCTTGAGGAGCACCCGGAGGCTCCAAGTGGCGCAGAGTGCAGCCACGCGGGTGGTAATGGGAGCATCATGGCGCTCCCATGTGACACCTCTCCTGCGCGAGCTGCACTGGCTCCCAGTGGTCTTCTGGGTGCGCTTCAAGGTTTTGGTTACCACCTTTAAAGCGCTCCATGGCTTAGGACCTGGGTACTTGCGGGACCGCCTACTACCACCAATAGCTTCCCACCGGCTGGTACGCTCCCATAGAGAGGGACTCCTCCGGGTGCCGTCAGCCAAACAGTGTCAGCTGGCGGCCCCTAGTGGGAAAGCCTTCTCTGTGGGGGCACCTACTGTCTGGAATGAGCTCCCCCCAGAGATACGGAGGATCCCGGATCTGCGCACCTTCCGCCGCGCTGTGAAGACCTTTTTATTCCATCAAGCGGGTTTGGCCTAATCTCCTCCCTCTTTTAATATGTAAATTTTAATCTGTTTTTAAATTATTGGGGTGTTTTAATCTGTCCGGGCCAAAATGATTTAATTTGATTTTATCTGGTTTTTAAATTTTTTGTATTTATGTATTTTATTGTTTGGCTGTTCACCGGCCTGAGTCCTTCGGGAGTAGGGCAGTATACAAATCAAATAAACTAAATTAAACTAAACATATATGATTCATAACAATTTTTCATTTTATAAGGCACATTGTTAAAATTAATATAATATTAAGTAAGTTAAGGCAAACTGAAAGAGTTACAGCATACTCACCATTCAGTTGTCTTATTTATAATATATAATTTATATTATGTACTTATAATTATTTCCCATTTTGTCTTAACTAGGCACCCAACACCTGCTAGACATATAATAATATTCTGTAACTAATATACAAGTAGTCCTCGATTTACAACAGTTCGCTGCTTGAATGACTGTTCAAAGTCACTGAAAAAAGTGACATTTTCACACTTACGACCCACGGTATCCCCATGGTCATGTTATTTACATTCAGATGCTTGCAACTGGTTCATATTTATGACAGTTGCAGTGTTCCAAGGTGATGTGATCATCTTTAGCAACATTCTGACAAGCCAAGCCCATGGGGGATTCATTTAACAACCATGTTACTAACTTAACTACTGCAGTGATCTACTTAACAAATGTGGCAAGAAAAGTCATTTGATGGGGCAAAACTGACTTAACAAATTTATCACTTAGCAACATAAATTTGGGACTTAATTGTGGTCGTACATTGAGGACTACCTGTATAACTCCTTTTTTTGTTAACTAAAGTACACAACTTCATAATTATGGGGGAGACAGTCTTGAAAAGCTATACAACTTGCCATTTTTTTAAAAAAAAACTTTATTAGTCAATACCACAAAATTCCTTTCTCACTACTACCTGGGATTATCACAGTTGATTAGAGTATGATCTCTCTGACAGTATGCTTGAGACTGTATTAATACATTTTTAAGTAATTGTAATCAATCTGACACTTTGTATTCATTTTCTTTGGTATCCAACTCCAAAATATTAAATCAGTAACAGAAGCCAGTATTGTTATAGATAGTCCTTTTTAGTGAATGGTTTTCCCAATTGCAGTGGAAGGCTGAGCATCAAAAAATTGAGGCCTTTGAACTATGGTGCTGGAGAAGACTCCTGCGAGTCCCTTGGACTGCAGGGTGATCAAACCAGTCAGTCCTAGAGGAGATCAACCCTGACTGCTCTTTAGAAGGCCAGATCCTGAAAACGAAACTCAAATGCTTTGGCCACCTAATGAGAAGGAAGGACTCACTGGAGAAGAGCCTAATGCTGGGAATGATTGAGGGCAAAAGAAAAAAGGGACGACAGAGAATGAGGTGGCTGGATGGAGTCACTGAAGCAGTAGGCATGAGCTTAAATGATCTCTGGAGGATGGTAGAGGACAGGACGGCCCGGAGGAAAGTTCTCCATGGGGTCGCAATGGGTTGGACACGACTTCGCAACTAACAACAATAACATTTAGTGAATGTCTCTTACAGTGACCATTCATAGTTACAACAAGGATTTAGCAACCAATTCTCATATTTACACCTTTACAGGATTGTAAAGCAAAGGAGATCTGAAATAAGATCATAATCACAATCAGTTTCACTTAGAGTCACCCCTCTGCTTAATGACCAAGTTTTGTTCCAGTTATTATTGCTTATATGAGGACTATCTATATGACAATATATTGGAAGGAAGGGGGTGATCCATTGCTTTCATATAGTAGGCATTCTGGATTCATAATGGATGGGGTTATAATATAATGGGATATTCTAGACCCGTGATGACGAACCTATGGCATGCGTGCCACAGGTGGTATGCTTAGCCATATTAGTGGGCATGCGAACTCAGCTCCGGCGTGCATATGCTTGCCGGACAGCTAATTTTTGGGCCTTCTGTACCCACCAGAAGTAGGGAAACAGGTTGTTTCCTACCTCCAGAGGGCCTTGGAGGGTGGTGAGGAAGGCCTGTTTTTCTCTCTGACCTGGCTCCAGAGCCTTTCTAGGAGTCTGAGGAGGATGAAAATGGCCTTCCCCACCACCGCGGAGGGCCTCCAGAGGCCAGAATGGCCCATTTGCCAACTTACGGTGGGACTGGAGAGCCGTTTTTTGCTGTCCCCAGCCTCCAGAGCCTCTCTAGGAGTCTGGAGAGGGTGAAAATGGCCTTCCCCACCGTCCCCGGAGGTCCTCCAGAGGCCAAACAAGTGGTTTCTGGCTTCTGGAGGGTCTCCAGGCAGATGGGGAAGGCCGTTTTTGCCATCCCCAGACTCCTAGAGAGGCTCTGGAGCCAGGTGAGAGAGAAAAACTCACTTGGCTCCATGTGCGGGGGTGGGGTGCATAGAATTATCGGTGTGGGCACGCATGCACGTGAGGCCCCCACCTCCCCACCTCCTGGCACACGATGGCAAAAAGCTTAGCCATCACTACTTTAGACATTCTTATAGCCATGAATGCTGATTTCAGCAAAACTGAAGAAAAAAAAAAGAGATATAAATACCTTCCTTCTGGTTTTGGGGCAGAATAAGCCTGAACATTGACAGTATCTTTAATTCTAGTTTAGATAAAAATCTGAAATGACTCTCTGCTAACGTATTGCAGGAATAGACAAGATTTTGTTTTATCTACACTTTTCAAACCTATATAGAAAGCAATTTTAGTTATAAATTTATACCTGCAGCATTCTAAAGTTTAAAATAAAATCACTTGCAAAAATGCATACATTACAAAAATGAATATAAAAATATGTATGGTAGGAGAAGTGCATATAAAATTTAAATATTGAGGAAAATATGCCATGCATATACACAGAGAAACACGCTACACAAATCTTTGTGCAAACTTGAAGGAAGCTGGCAAAGGGATGCCTAATTGAATAGAATTCATTTAATGTTGGAAAGATTAGACTTGGGCGACATCAAATTTGATGAATGGGCTATTTCAATTAGCCATCACACAATAACACTCATTTCCACCATTTTATTGCAACATTTAATGAGCTGCAGAATGGGAGAGAGCAGACAATAAAAAGACGCAGTTTGTATGGATGTATGGCAGAAAAGAAGAAAAATAGGCAGGGATATGCTGTCCAGCTTGAATTCCAGTAACTTCAGACTCAAGTCATCTACTCTGAGTAGTTTGTGGATGAAATGAAACCCAGCTTGGATGTTTTCATTTCAGTATCAAACCAAATGATTCCATATTGTGTGGAGCATTAACACTGGAATTTTCCTAGCTGAGTTTGCTCATATCCCTGCTGCTTTTAGGCTTAGTCTGGGTGAAAGATGATCTGGGGTGGACATTTAAAGTAGGTTTTTAAGGCATGCAAGATGTAGAGGAGACATTCTGAATCTAATTGTGGTTAGGAAAAAAGGAGGAGAATGTGCTATAGAAAGAAACCCTGCCCTGTTGGCCTGCCTGATGGATTTGTGCCTTGACTATTACAATAGCTGGTGGTATTTATAAATATACCTGTTTGCCTGGCTCTAAGATGAGTTCCACAGCCCAGTCTATGCTCACTTTAGTTTAATTTCAGTTTAGATTGCCAACTAGCAGAAAAAGCATTCTTTGAAGCAGAGTAAGATGCCTATATAGTGGTAGAAGCAGAGTGGAAGGAAGTTATTGTGTGTGCTAGTGCATAGATGAAGACATTAGATGACCAGCCATTCAATACAGTGGACAATATTTCAAATTCTCACTGGAAATTGATCAACTGCTAACCTCTGTAGCTGGTTGCCATTGTCTACTTGGTCACATTCTGGAAGAAGATAGTGCTCCCCAGCCAAACTAAATCAAACTAACAGTCTTCATATTTTTGGTTTTTTAAAAAAGTAACTGGAATATCTGTGCAAGCTTTTGGTTGAGTTTCAGAATGCTTTTCTATATGCATCCTCAAAGGTACTCTGAAAACTGAAATCAACAGGACAAAATAAAGCTGACCCAGAGTGCACCCACACATATAAGCTCAGCAACTCATCAGTACAATTATTCCGACCACCCACTCATCCATCCCCCTAAAGCCACATTCCCCAACCTTTCCAGCTCAATGGATAGAGGTGGAAGAGGTGGCAACAGCAACAGGGTGGGGAAGAAGTGATGGTCTTATGTGTGCGCATACACTGCTGTCACAAATGCAGCTTTATTTCGCATGTACAACTCACCCACTTCTGCGGCTTGGTTCCGAATGGGCCACAGCCCGCCACCAGGCTGCAGACCAGGGGTCCCCAACCCCTGCCCTAAAGAACCAAGTGATGGATTGCTTTGGCTTGGTTGGGCTGTTTTTGGAGTGTTTGAGCATATTTAAAAAGCAAAGAATTGTTGCAGTTAGTCAGCCTGCTTCATGTTGCGGTATTCATTCTTCATTTCCCTCTGCATTATGTTAGGCCCTGTTGTTTATGAGAGGCTTCGATGTGGTGTGAAAAATACAAAGAACTCTGGTTGGCTGGTGAAGTTCAGGAATGCATATATTTTCTGCAGGTGCACAATTTCTGCAGAAGTCATCGACAATACTTTCTGGTACAAAAGACATGTTGAAATTGTCGGTTTGGCCTCTTTTCTGCAGCTCTTCTATTTTTACCCCCTCTTCAGCACTTCAAATTTTAAAAGATGAATTGTTTTGCTGAGTAAGGACAGGTACATGACTCATGATTACTATTTTGTTTTGCTAAATATACTTTACACTGAAAATGTAAATGTTGGCAACCACGCAGGGAAGGATTTATTTGTTTCCCAGGGTCGGGATTCTCTCCTGGGAAGCAGCAGTGATTTTCTTTCACTGTTCCTTTCCTTTCCTTTTCTTTTCCTCTAATCTTCTCATTCCACCAGGCAGAAAGTGCAATACTTTATTTTTGTTTCTTTTTGGCAGGCAGGTAGATAATAAAAACATGATAAATGGCAGCTAAACCTTTAAATACTGGAGAGGGGAGAGGAAAGACATGTTTCTAACTATGTGCGAGGTTGAATTTAGGAGCAGACAAAATATACATGTAGAAGATGTTTACTTTGAAACATTTCTTAGTGCGATGATTGGAATTTATTTGCTCTCAATTCAATACAATATGTTTTATTTGAGACTTGAGAATGAAATACCAATAATCTTCTCGTGTATTCCTTCCAATTAGCCTATCCCCATGGCAAAAAAGAACATAGAACATAGAATAATAGAGTTCATTGGTCTTCTAGTCCAACCCCCTGCTCAAGCAGAAGACTCTATTAGCTGGTACAGTAGTAGTGCAAGTTGTGACAGGTGTGGTGGTCCCAGGCGTCAGGCCTGTCCATAGCAGCAGGTAGGCAATGGTCAAAAAATGGCTGTAAATGCAGGTGGACCCAAGTGGGCCTAAATTCTGTTCGTGTCCACTTAGGGCGCTGCAATGGCCAGAACCTTGAGAATCGGTCTTAAGTCCTAACTTCGAACAGTCACTGAATGAATGGACTTTAAGCAAAAAACAAAAAACAAAAAAACAACAACACCCAACTGTACAATTCTCTATGTGCCTTTGTGTGTTGGTGTGTATGTTCAGACAGGTAGACATAGCACAGAAGAGAAGAAAAATAAACTTCGTCCAATATATATTTTATGGTTGCAGTGGGGCAATATTATTGGGCTTTATCTATATTCTACAGCACGCTGTGCTTTATTTGCTTCATTACCAAAACTCCAACAAAACAAATGACTCTCCTATAATTAAAAGGTATTAATAATATAGGCATAGATTAAATTAAACCATTGGATGGTACCCTGGTATAAAAATAGTCAAGTAATGAATGCATCCAGGGCTAACATAAATATTTGTTTTTATTAGTGGGAGGTTATAACCCACTATATAACCCATATTATTTATTTATTTATTTATTTATTAGTTCGATTTATATGCCGCCCTTCTCCGGAGACTCAGGGCGGCTTACAATGTGTTAAGCAATAGCCTTCATACTTTTGTATATACCTGCTTAGTAGGGCTTTCGGGCCCACCAAGCGGTGTTCTTTTTTATACAAAGTCAGTTTATTGCCCCCACAATCCAGGTCCTCATTTTACCTACCTTGAAAGGATGGAAGGCTGAGTCAACCTTGAGCCTGGTGAGATTTGAACTTGCAGTAATTGCAGGCAGCTGGTGCTACTTAAACAGCACTTAGTCAGCTGCGCCATCAAGGCTCTTTATAAACTTTATAAGTTTATAAACCCAGTTTATATTTATAAACTTAGGAGAAAGAGGTATATTATTGTGCTTCTCTACAACCAAAACAAACTTGAGTTGCTGCTAGTCCAGTGATGGCAAACCTTTTAGACACCGAGTGGTCAAACTGTGCACACACGTATGCCCAAACTGAAAGGTGTGTGTGCGCGGACATGCGCATGTGCGAACATGCATGAATGTGTGCATGCACAGACATGTGCAAACATGCACATGCACAGACATGCACACATTTACAGCAGAGACCCGAAGACCATCTGGCCAGTGGTGTTCTGTCCTCGTCTCACACACGCACACAAACAGATAACCAGGGGTTAAATAAAATTGGCAGACAACAAATTCTTTCGATAAGAGGATTGGCAGCAACTCAGTAGCTGCTTGCCAAGAACTTTACTCATAGAGGGAGGGGGTGTTCCTCCGTCAGATAAACCCAAACAAGATACACACAGTTCAAGAATTGTCAAGTCCAGTCTGTATTAAATCCAAGGCAGATAATCGTTGTTTCAAAGATACAATGTGACTCGCTAGTAGTTAGTTTTGTCCAGCACAGAGTCTGAATGGCCACCTCACCCCCTTTTATCCTCCGTGGGGTGTGGTCCAGTGACTCAGCTTAATCTCTGGCACACCTCCTTTTCTGCTGTGTGCGCTGGTCTCTCTGACGCTGGCGTGGATCCAGCCAAGACTTATCTCCGTCACTGTCCGACTGCGAGGAGACACATGGCTCCTGGCCAATCTCTTCTCCTTCGGGAGACACCGGAGGCATTGCCAGAGAGGAGGGTCCTGGAGAGGGAGGCCTGGCCAACTCCTCTCCTTCATGTTCGGAGCTTTCTCCCTCCGATAAGTCGGCCTCGGGGGTCGGAGTCACAACAAGCGGGAGGCAGGGCACCCCAACACAGGCAGCACAGCAAGATATAAGATCTTTTTCTTTCATGAGCTTCTGTTTCATCATTTGCAAGGAAACAGAAGCTCATGAAAGAAACACCATGGAAATCTGACCTTGAGCAACGGCATGTATGCCAGCAGAGAGGGCTCTGCGTGCCATAGGTTTGCCATCATGGAGCTAGGACTTTCTTTCATACCACTTTCTTTTGCACTGGTGCACTCAGGGTTTTTCTTGTACCCCAACCAGGGCATACTTTCATGGACCAGCCAGCTCTGGGAAAATTATATTTCCAATGTTGCTAGTCCCAGAAATTGCCCTTTTGGAGTATGGAACATTTAAGGAAGGAGAAGAAATAGAATGGGAATTCTGCAAAACAGGAAGTGGGAGTGAGATCCGTTTTTTATATTCCTTGGGGAGTTTTATAGTAGGAAAAGAGAATTATATTTTCTATTCCACAATCGTATTTTTAAAAATATATATTTTAATTTTCAATGTAGTAAAATACACAGAACAGTAATAGCAAAGACAGAAAATAAGAAATGGACAAAAAAAAAGATTTTTTTTAAAAAAATATGCAATTATGCATTCTTCTGTCCTTCTTTCTGCCAAGCAATTATGATTTTAAACTTTTCCCTAGCCTCTTCATCCCTTTTAATCCCCAAATCGTTCACTTTTTTCTTCTTTCAACAAAAAGTCCATGTTAAGTCTTCCAGTCTTTCAAAAACAGTCCAAACTTAACAGCAGACTTAAAGACAACACATAACGTACTGTATTAAGAACAGGGTTTTTTTTTAAAGAATAGAAGCCTACTTAAAGGATTGAAGCAACTCATTAAAATATTTTTATCAGACGAATGGGCTCTTTGTTGCTTTAAAAAGGCAATATAAAAACTTAAGAAATGATGCAAAAAAGAAAAGAATTAATAAAGGAAAGGAAGAAATAAAAAAGAAAAATAACACATTGCTATTGTGTATAAATATTGATGATCATAAAAATACAGAGCTAAATAGAGCTTTAATTGCACTATCACAACTACTATTACTTTTTTACCAAGCCCTACAAACACCCTTATGTTCTTCAACTGAAATGAAATTATGTTGTCTTAGGTTTTGAGATGGTCAATATCAGCTAGTTGCTTTCATACTGTGTCCTCATATGTGCTACCTGGTCACATCTGCCCAGGTACGAGTGCTTTTGTTGTAGTTGCAACATCACATATTCTGTCATTGTTTTTACATTTACATTTTTACATGGTTTTCTGGATATAAGTACAGGTACTTAGCAAATGCCTCATTTAGCAACTGTTCACAGTTATAGTGGTGATGAAGACAAATTCTTGCATTTAGGACTCTTGCAGATTTGTAAAGCAAAGTAAAACTGAAGTAAGCTTATAAACATAGTTTCCATTTCCTTTAATGGCTGCTTAACGACTGAGTTGCTGGTCCCAATTGTGGTTACTAAATCAGAACTACTTGTATATGAGCATGACCAGTCTGGAACAAGCAGTCTCAGCCCATCCGAAGTACAACTGCCTAAGAAAGGCTGAGTTCAATATTTGAAAAATTGTGGGGAATCCTTTCCCATCATCCCTCCCCAAGGCTTTGTTTTCTTCTGGGCTAAGAGTGTTATGCAAAGGCATTATAAATAGTAAGCCAAGACAAGAACAAAAAAACAAAAAGGAAAATAATATGTAGCTAACACTAGTGTTCATGAAGGCAACTGCGCATGTCCAAGATGGCGGCGCCCGCTGAGATCACGATTTGAGGACGGGGCGCCGACCTATCTTTTGGGTCCTTGGGGGTCGTTTTTGAGATCTGAGACCCCAGGACCGGTTAGGGGAGCTCCCTGGCAGCACGGAGAGGGTTTTTTCCCTCTCCGTGACTGAGCAGCGAGGGAGCAGCGATGTCGGGAGCGGTGGGCGGCTCAGCTGGGCGGCGGCGGTGTTTTCTGCAGCCGGAGGCCACCTGGATGCTTGAATGGCGAGGGGGCTTGCCCGAAGAGCGTTGCGATGTGTCGGGTGCCCCCGAAGAGCTTTGAGACCCCCCAGGCTTGTTTGGATGTCGCGGAGGGCGCTGGCAGCCCCCCCTTGGAATAGGGGGGGAGGATGGAGGCGAAACATCGAGGGCGTCGGCAACCCCCCCGGAGTTGGAGGGGGGGAACAAACAAACATCAAGGGCGCCGGCAAACCCCACCCCCCGGAGTTGGAGACGGGGGTGGCAATGAACTACAGGAGGATGCTGGCGACCTCCCCCCCCCTTTGGAACTGGGAACATCAAGAGTGGGAGACTTGCAACCAGGGTTGGGGCCAGGACCTGGTGGGAGATCTTTTCCCAGGCCTAGGAGGCCCTTAAACTGTGATTGCGCAAGGGCTGGGGGCTTGAAACAACTGCCCCACTTCCTGCCCCATCTCTCCTTTTCTCCAGCGTCCCCATTTGACGATTGGGCCCAATTACATCAGCTGTTAGCCCGTAGGACTCACCGGCTTTGCTTATACCATCTAAACTCCCCTATTTATGAGAGGGCTATTTCATCTGAAATGGAAGGACGGTACATTACTGCATCCCGTTCAGCTGAGGGGGCTGGACACCAGTTGACCACAGTGAGAGGGTGGCCTGGATGTCGGGGCCCCTGGGGGCTGAACCGGGATGATTTTACATATATGTACTCTGTCAGCGGAGGGGACTCGACCATCGGACCAACCGCCGTGAGAGGGCGGTTTTTTGGACCAGACCCCCAGACGCTGTTTGTTTCATCGGCCCATTGCTGCCATCTCACCACAAGAGGGGGCCGACCAGCTGACCTAACCACCGTGAGAGGGTGGTAGGATCTATTGCCCCCCTTGGATTGTGGTCGTCTTGGTTCTGGACTTTGTCCCCTGTTGTGAGGGGACAGCGGACTTGGTCCTGTAAATATGTTCATAGAGCCCCCATTTCTTTATCTACTCCTCCGGTCCTTTTATAGACCCTTAGGATATGGTCGTGCTACCTGTTTGGCTAAGATGTACTCAGCGGCGGAACTTCTTGGTCTGCGAGACTCCCCCCTCTCGCAGGCTTGGCCCTCCACTCTATTGAGGGCCTACCTCGATGACGGGCTTTGGAACCCCAAGAGGTGGCATGCCACAAAGAGGGGGCTGCGGGATTTTTTAAAATTGTCTTTGTCCAAATTTTTAAGGGGTTTGGGGAGGGGGGAGGGGGGTTGGACAGGGATTAGGATTGTGGGTTTGGGGGATAACCCACTTAGGGGAGGGTCGGACCGGGCCAGGATGTGCGGCGGGGGGTGGGGGGGATCCGGGGGTAACAGGGGGGGTCAAGCTTGTCCAGACTGTGTTTCCATCATTGGTACTGTGAGTGGGAGGGGTAGATATGGCGGGAGTAGGGGGCCATATCATGTGAAGGGAGCACGCACCCGCTGTCTTCAAGCGGTAGGGCGCTCCGGCCCCCATAGCTCCACTCGTTCTCCAGGTTGCATAGATCCTCAGGGCCCAGGCCTTCGACTGATGTTGTGCAACGCCAGGTCTGTAGTAAATAAAGCCCCCCTCATTTGTGATCTTATTCAGGAGGGGGGAGCGGACCTGGCGGGTATTACGGAGACCTGGTTGGGCCTGGAGGGAGGGGTCCCTCTGGTAGAAATGTGCCCACCAGGCTTCCGCGCATTCCATCAGCCGAGGCCTCAGGGGAGGGGCGGGGGAGTAGCGGTTATTATTAGAGAAGGCCTTAGGCCGAGGGAGACCACTGTTCCTCAGACAGCCGGTTGTGAGTCCCTCCTTGTGAAGTGGGGTCATGGGGTTCAGATGGGCTTGTTGATCACGTATCTGGCTCCCTGCCACGTGGCTGCAGCCCTGCCCGAGCTACTCAATGTTATCGCCGCGGTGACGGTTGATACCCCCAGACTTATGGTCATGGGGGATTTCAACCTGCCGTCCACAGGTGAGGCATCTGAGGTGGCTCAGGAGTTCATGGCTTCCATGACGGCCATGGACCTGACCCAGTTAATTTCTGGCCCTACGCACAGGGGGGGAAACACACTGGACCTGGTTTTTGTCTCTGGACAGTGGTTGAGTGATCTTGAGATAGGGGACATAGTTATTGAGCCCTTGTCATGGTCGGATCACTCTCTCCTGCGCCTTGACCTTCGAACCGCGGTACCCCGCCGCAGGGAGGCGGAACCGGTAAGATGGTACCGCCCCAGGCGCCTGATGGAACCTGAAAGGTTCCAGAGGGAGCTTGGGCCAATCCCCGAGGATCTTGCACACGCCTCGACTGGAGACCTAGTGGCCGCTTGGGATAGAGCGGCCGCTGGAGCTCTGGATCGAGTCGTGCCTTTGCGGCCTCTGACCCAGCGCCGTTCTCACCTGGCTCCTTGGTTCACTGAGGAGCTGAGGGAGATGAAGCGCCGGAAAAGATGCCTAGAGAGCAGTTGGAGGGCTAGTCTTTCTGAATCGGACCGGACACTGGTAAGATCTCATATTAAGAATTACCTAGTGGCGATAAAAGCAGCAAAATGTACTCATTGTGCTGCTCTTATTGCGTCATCAGATAATCGCCCAGCCGCCCTGTTTAGGGTGACCCGCTCCCTGCTCCACCAGGAAGCGCGGGAGGACCCCTTGGAGGGAAGAGCCGAGGACTTTGTACAATATCTGCATGACAAAATCACTCAGATTCGGGAAGGACTGGACTCCGACTGGGTAGGTCCAGCGAGGGTGACGGGGGCAGGTCTTGAGAATATTATCTGGGACGAGTTTGATCCTGTGACCCCAGATGACGTGGACAGGATTCTGGGTAGGCTGAATGCAACCACATGTTTGTTGGACCCGTGTCCCTCCTGGTTAGTACTGGCTTCCCGGGAGGTGACGCGAGGCTGGCTCCAGGGGATTATAAATGCTTCATTGGGTGAGGGTGCCTTCCCCGCCGCCTTGAAGGAGGCGGTGGTGAGGCCTCTCCTCAAGAAGCCTTCCCTGGACCCGGCAGTATTGGCTAATTATCGTCCAGTCTCCAACCTCCGCTTCGTTGCGAAGGTTGTTGAGAGTGTGGTTGCACGACAGCTTCCCCAGTACCTGGATGAATCGTTGTATCTAGATCCGTTCCAGTTGGGTTTCAGGCCTGGGTACAGCACGGAAATGGCATTGGTCGCGTTGGTTGATGATCTCTGGAGGGCTCGGGACAGGGGTTGCTCCTCTGTCTTGGTCCTGTTATATCTCTCAGCGGCTTTTGATACCATCGATCATGGTATCATGCTGCACCAGTTGGAAGAGTTGGGGGTGGGAGGCACTGTATTATGGTGGTTCTCCTCCTTTCTCTCCGACCGGTCGCAGTCTGTGTTGACAGGGGGGCAGAGATCGACCCCGAAGCCCCTCATATGTGGGGTGCCGCAGGGATCGGTCCTCTCGCCCCTTTTGTTCAACATTTATGTAAAGCCGCTGGGCGAGATCATCCGTGGTTTCGGGGTGAAGTACCACCAGTACGCTGACGACACCCAGCTGTACATCTCCACCCTGGACCACCCCAACGATGCCCTTGAAATGATGTCCCGGTGCCTGGAGGCCGTATGGATCTGGATGGGGAGGAACAGGCTCAGGCTCAACCCATCCAAGACTGAGTGGCTGTGGTTTCCGACGTCCCGATATAGTCAGCTGGTGCCATCGCTGACTATTGGGGGCGAATCATTGGCCCCCACGGAAAGGGCTCGCAACTTGGGCGTCCTCCTGGATTCACGGCTGTCTCTAGAAGAGCCCCTGACGGCCGTGGCCAGGAGGATTTTTCATCAGGTTTGCCTGATTCGCCAGTTGCGTCCCTTTCTAGATCGGGACTCTCTACACACGGTCACTCATGCCCTCGTCACCTCTCGTCTGGACTATTGTAACGCTCTCTACATGGGGCTCCCCTTGAGGTACACTCGGAGGCTCCAACTGGCACAGAGTGCGGCCGCGCGGGTGGTTATGGGAGCAACGTGGAGCTCCCATATAACACCTCTCCTGCGCGAGCTGCACTGGCTCCCGGTGGTCTTCTGAGTGCGCTTCAAGGTTTTGGTTACCACCTTTAAAGCGCTCCATGGCTTAGGACCTGGTTATCTACGGGACCGCCTACTACCACCAATAGCCTCCCACCGGCCAGTACGCTCCCATAGAGAGGGGCTCCTCCGGGTGCCGTCGGCCAAACAATGTTGACTGGCGGCCCCTAGGGGGAGAGCCTTCTCTGTGGGGGCACCTACGATCTGGAACGAGCTCCCCCCGGAGATACGGAGGATCCTGGATCTGCGCACCTTTCGCCGTGCGCTTAAAACGTTTTTATTCCATCAAGCTGGCCTGGCCTAAATCTTCTCCTTTTTAAAATTTTTAAATTTTAAATTTAAATTTTAAACATGAATTTGATATTATGGGATATTTTTAAAATTTAGCCAAACTGTTTAATCTGTTTTAACCTATTTTAAATTTTGTATTTTCTGTGTTATTATCTTTTGGCTGTTCACCGCCCTGAGTCCTTCGGGAGAAGGGCGGTATAGAAATCTAATAAAACAATAAAGCAATAAAACAAAACAATACCATCTACTACAGCTCCTCTTATCCTTTCATTAATTCCACCACATCCATGCATTGTTTCGTCTTTAAATTTCTCAATTTTCTGTTTTTGAAGGCTTTATGATCTAATCATGACTATCAATTTTTCCCCTTTCCTTTAAGCAATTCATTCTTCCTCTAGATATTTGTTGTGCAATTCCATCCTCATTCATTCTCTTTACATAACAGAACCATTTCAGGGTATTTCTTTCCCACTGGTCATATTCGTATATTCAGTTCCCATTTGTTCAGCTCCCATAATTCCTAGCTCCATCTCTTGTTTTACAGCACACACTTTGTAAGTGTTCCATTCCCACTTCATTCAACTTATTTTTATGTTTCTTCCAATATATCAAATCTCACTCCCCTATTTCAAAATAAACAGAAGCATGTTCTTATATGTAGCAATTTTTATTTGTTTAGACAAATATGCATTTTTTGCAGTAGACCTCAACCTGCCCACTAGCTTTTTACTAACAATTGAAACAGTAAATTATTTGTTCTATTTTCCCACATTTGATAATAGTTGTTTACTGTTTTCCAAAATAAATAAATTTATCTACCTGGTCTAATTATAACAGATTAACAGAGTTGGAAGGGACCTTGAAGTTCTTTTAGTCCAACTCCCTACTCAAGCAGGAAACTCTATACCATTTCAGACAAATGGTTGTCCAATCTCTTATTATTTATACATAAGTTGCCAACTCAATTTACTTGATCTTTGATATAAATATATTGATTTTCAACTCTGTACTCCTTATTGCACCATCCAATCTAACATTTTTAAAAAATAATTTTATTTTTTTTTAAAAAAAAGAAACTCAGAAAGAAAGTGGAAAAAAAGAGGAAAAATGGGGAAAAATTAAAAAAATACTTTTAATCTTCATCACAAATAAAAACAAATCTAATGATTCTTGCCCCCCCTCTATAAGGTAATATGCAAATATCTCTTCTTTCCATAACCTATCTAGTATCCATAAAAAAAAAATCCATAAATCAATAACATTTCAGCCTTGTGTCACCAAAAAGTCCACCAAGAGTTTATAGAAACATGTCTTAATCTTAATCTTAATCTTAATCTTCTAGTCTCTATTCAGGTCATTCATTTAGTTTATTATTTGTATTTCCATTTTAACTGTCATCTGTGTTTTATAATCCACATTTTTTTGTTGAAATTGTAGCTGCTAGTTTCTTGTCCCATTCTTCAATAATCTTCAGGTCTTAGAAAAGACCTGTCCTAATGATCAAGAAGTTAAAAGTGGCAAATGGAAGTTTTGTACCTTAATACATATCTGGAATGTGTGTACATATATGGGTACTACTGGTTTTTTAAAAAACCCGTTTCTCAAAGACATTAAATGAGTTAGTTCTTCAATGATCACAATTAGAGTATGTTTTCTGGAAGTTTTCAAATATATAATGATTTAATCTTGCTAGAAACACAAACTGATGCTACTGAATCATACAATTATTTCTGAAATGTAAGACTACCAGTTCAAAGTGTATATAACTACATTGTGAACTAAATATGTAGAGTCTGCAAGGAGCTGTCTGTTCCTGCTATAGTATAATGCCTATTCTTAGACTAAGCCACAAGGGGTTTTGACAGGAAAGTCTTTTAAGAACATGTTGAACATTATCGCTCATCAGGCATTCTGGGTCCAAGTCTATAGAACAGAGAGGAATGTATGATTTGGCCCTTCAGATGTCATACAGTATTTGACCTTTTGTAAATGTGGAAGACCTGAAACAAAACTACTATTTGTGTTTTGTAAGCAAGACAGGTATTGCTACATGTGTTTATCATAGGGTTGGTGATTATTTATTTATTTATTCATTTATTTATTTATTTATTTATTTATTTATTTATTTATTTATTTCCAATTTCTATACCGCCCTTTTCCCTGAGGACTCAGGGCGGTGTACAGTCAGAATTAAAAACATGCAATACAAATATTAAAGAACAATTAAAATATATATAAATTTGGCCCAAAATTAAAAATCACTACCAATTAAAACATTTAAAAAATTTCTTCTTAAGCCAGCCCGGCTTGCTGGAAAAAATGAGTTTTAAGGTCACGGTGGAAGGCACTGAGTTCTTGGATTCTCCTTATCTCTGCGGGCAACTGATTCCAGAGGGTAAGTGCCCCCACAGAGAAGGCCCTCCCCCTGGGGGTCACCAGCCTGCACTGTTTGGCTGATGGCACCCCGAGGAGGCCCTCTCTGTGGGAGCGCACGGGTCGATGGGAGGTCGTCGGTAGCAGCAGGCGGTCTCGAAGATAGCTAGGCCCTATGCCATGGAGCGCTTTAAAGGTGATGATCAACATCTTTAATCATAGCTGTGTTGATGTTACTGAAACAACCTCCAGCCAAGGTTGAAACAGCCTCCCAGAATTCTGGGAATTGAAATCCACAAGTCATAAAGGGGCCATCGTTCCTCACCTCTGCTCTAGAGCATGATTGTCACACCTTTTGGCTAGCCTGGACCATTTTGAGTGAAGGGGAATTGTCTTGGACCATTTTAAAAATATATAATATAGTTAATGCATATAAATCCCAAAATAATGTTAAAAGTTTATGATTTTATGGGGCCACAATACTAGCTGTTCAGGGCCAAATACAGCCTATAGGATGTGGGTTGGACATGCTTGCTCTAGAGTTTCCTTGTCAAAACAAAGAGATCTGAGCAAAAGGGATAGGTATGGGGGGAAATCCATCTTTTTTCTACATATTTTGAAAAGAAAATCTGAAGCTGTAAAAAGCAGTTGACAATAAACATTGTAGCTGTCAATTAAAATGTTGAAATGTTCCCCAGGTATTGTAAAACAATCTTTTGGGGCCCAGATACGGTTGATAAACTAACTTCACAGTGAACTGAAAGGTTCTAAGGAGACGCTAATATGTTTTATTTGAAAGTTCAGGATAATTGGACAAGCTATCAGAATTAAGAAGAAATTTCCTGGCAGTTAGAACAATTAATCAGTGGTACAACTTGGCTCCAGAAGTTGTGAATGCTCAATCACTGGAAGTTTTTAAGAAGAGATTGGACAATGATTTGTCTGAAAAGGGTCAGGGTTTACTGCCTGAGAGGGGGTTGGATTAGAAGACCTCCAAGGTCCCTTCCAACTTCTATTCTATTCTATTCTATTCTATTCTATTCTATTCTATTCTATTCTATTCTATTCTATTCTATTCTATTCTATTCTATTCTATTCTATTCCTGTTCCTGTTCCTGTTCCTATTCCTATTCCTATTCCTATTTGTACATTCACACACTGCAGAATGAAGGCCTCCTCAGCTTTTTCCCAAATGCTTTCACATAATACATAGATGCACAGAACTGAACTATAAAATATATGTACTGACCTATTACCTCACACTTGCATGTATTTATTTCAGGCAAGGTGGTTTGTGACTGTTGTGTGCTGGCCTACTTCATTTAGAGCTTTTGCTACCAATTATTTTGTTTCACCTCTGCTCTTAGAATGAAAGACGGCATTAAAGCAATGGACAATAATCAAAGTACAAGCTTTTCTTCTGTAGCTAAGATTATCGATGTCATAAGCAACCATGACTGACCTCTGATTAATGTAACTGAAGGTTCTTTGATAGTTTTTCTCCATTTATTTGTTCAGCACTCAAACCAAAGTAGATGTATTGTTTGATCTCAGGTCTGAAAGGAAAACATTAATAGGAGGATAACTTTAAAAAAAATTCCATTTTTAGTATTTTAACCCAGAACATCCTGCCTGTTTTTATTACCTTATTTAAACAGTAGACTCCACACTTTTTATGGAATTGTTAAGGTATTTTAGAGAAGCCCTCTAGACCTCCATGGCTAATGAAGAAAACAAACAAGAAAAATACTGTTACTGAATATTTTAATACCGTAACTAATTGTCATAATTAGAGATTACCATAGTTAGAAATGGGCATAAAAGGTACTTTATGGGGCATGTATATGTGAGACATACACACAGTGCCATAACACTTTGTATTACTCTGACTACTAGCTTTTATATTAATGATGCTGGGTTATGCTCTGTGGTTAGGTTACTGTGTTTAAGAAGTTTTATGTCAAGAGTATTCCATATTTTTTTCTCTGCAGGATCGCTTTTTTTTTTTTTTTTTAGATTCATTGGTACAATGGACTGCATATGAATTGATGGGAGCAACTAAAGTCAAAAGTGATGAATCCATTTTTTTAAAAAATCATTTATAAAAATTCCTTTCCCTTTCAAACATCCTCTTTTCTTTCTTTCTCTCCCCTGCTCATGCAAGCTTCTGTTAGGTAGGAATCCAAGGGTGCTTGTCAGAAAAATGAATTGAACACTTGCAATGGGCTTTTGAAATTAAAGGTCAGATGCAGTTCATATAAGACAGCCCATACTTGGTGCAAGCACAAATATGCACAGTCATACATTTAGAATACATGCATATCAGACATTTTTTTCCCTTTGTCTCAGAGATAGTCCAAAATAAATTATTAAATTCATGAAAAGAAGGACAGAGCAACCTTATGTAATGCAGATGTTGACAGCAGTAGGGTGTGCAAGAGATTTAATGGATAAACAATAATAATACTGTTATTGTTATTAAATTGTACTTTTTAACGCAAAATCATTACCTATCATGTGTTTCCAACATACCGAAAACAAACAAAAGAGCACTGCACTGTAGAATGCAGAATATATTATTAAAATCCTATATTTTAAAAAGCCTAATGAATAGCTGCAAAGCTATTCTTCAGCCCCCTATATAAATTGAATAAAATAAGATAAAATTTTAGAAATAGATCACAGTCTATTTCTCTAGAAATAGATCACAGTCATATAATATATCATTCATTTGGAATTGTTCTAGGAATAAGAAACCTAAATGTTCAGGGATTTATATTATTGCTTTTCAGAGGCTAGATAATATGAAGGGATTATTTATTTCTATTGATTCTGACACATGAGCACAGTATGTGATTATTCTGTCAAATGCCCCAATTGGGGTGGGGGGAATCCAGTTTTTACCCTATTTCCCAAGTATTTTAAAATTCCCTGTACTTGTATTTTGATCTTTTGAATAAAGACAAAATAAGAAAAAATAACAAAAAGGAAAATGAGAAAACAACAGAAGCATATTTTATTGCATATCATGAAAGTTGCTTAGCCCAGTTTCATTAAATCCCATATTGTTAAACCATGACCATTCCAAACAATATTGGTCATTCTTTCCATTTTACCAGTTAGGAGGTAGTTCATCTACAGAAGGTGTCAGAGGGACCTTTGTGAAGTATGGGGTTGGAAGATGTAAAACAATGAAAGTAGTGTTTCAATGCAAGTTCCCTTTACTTGTGAATGTGCCTAATGACATCTATCACACCAGAGGTGGGTTTCAGCAGGTTCTGACCAGTTCTGGAGAACCGGTAGTGGAAATTTTGAGTAGTTCGAAGAACCGGTAGTAAAAATTCTGACTGGCCCTGTCTCCATCTATTCTCTGCCTCCCAAGTCCCAGCTGATCTGGAGGAAATGGGGATTTTGCAGTATCCTTCCCCTGCCATGCCCACCCAGCCACGCCCACCAAACCATGCCACGCCCACCAAGCCACACCCACAGAACTGGTAGTAAAATTTTTTGAAACCTACCATTGTATCACACATAGAAAAACACACACAAAAGAGGTTGATTTTTGATTTGTGATGTGCAATGCTGCCTTTTCATTTTTATGTTCTGGTCAACTACCATATTTTTCAGAGTATAAGATGCACCTTTCCTCCCCCTAGAAGAGGCCAAAAATTTGGATGTGTCTTATATTCCAAATGTAGCTTTTTTAAAGCTTTTTTTCAGCCCTCACGAGGCACTAATGAGGCGCTAGCAAGTGAAATGATCTTCCCAGTTTTGCTGCTCCAACTCTCTGCTGTGCTTTAATAAGGCGCTAGCGAGCGAAGCAATCTCCATGCTTTGCTCTGACTTTCAGCTGTTATTTTTTTCAGCCCTAACTAGGCGATAGCCGAGTGAAGCAATCTCCTCTGTGCTTTGCCTGCTTTTCTCATTGCTGCTTCCTCTCAGCTGTGCCTTAGAAGCTGATTTTTATCCCCAAGCAGGGGATAAAAAACCAGCAAACTAATGTGCTGAAGCTGATCAGACTAAGGACCCTAGCCAGATGAATACCTGGTAGGCAGATTTTCTCCCCCCTATTTTCCTCCCTAAAAACTAAGCTGGGTCTTATACTCCGGTGCGTCTTATACTTTGAAAAATATGGTATACACCCAATTTTTTAATTTATTACTGTATAAAAAATAATAGATTTAGCAAGCATGAGTGGCTCTGTAAGAAACACTGTTCTGCAAGGATTCATAAAACTACAGTTAAGCTTAATTAAGATAGACTATCAACAATCTTGCAAGTTTCTTTTGCTTTTGCTCCCCCAATAATATTAACAATATCTACAATGGGGCCAGCCCATATTGTATTCTTTGTGATGACTTTCTTAATCTCATGTTAAAATAGTAATAGATTCTTGCTGTTCTTTAAATTTCAGCCATTAATTTCTTAATATAGGCTGTAACATTGATTTATTCCAGGTAAAGACAAGTCTTCTACCAAAGACATCTCCCAAGAAACTGAACTATGAAAGTGGCATGGCCCCATCAGAGCTTGAGTCTGAGGAGGAGGATGAGACAGAGCCAGGTCTGGTGGAAGAAGATGGTGTGGCCTCTCTAGCCCCAGAGGAATGACCCAAGGAGAAGGTCCCTCAGGCCTTGGAAGGATTGCCAGCGATGGAGAGTGAGGGGGGTGAGAGAGAAAGAGTAGGCAGTGGTTCAGAGGAACGACAGAGCTCAGAAGAACAATTGCCTCTCCTGCCTGACCCTCGAGCACGGAGAATGGAGAGAAGGTGGGATCAGCACAGGGTGAACTGGAGAACTCGGGAGGAGGGCGCCCCACCCCTCGTCCCAAGGCTCACCTGGGGAATAAGATTTAAAGAGACGCTGTGGGGAAGGGTGCTTGTCGAGAACAAGCATTGGTTTTTTCCAGCCACACTTGCGGTTGCTGGCATCTTGCCACTTTGCCTAGCCTTGTTTTGCCGGGTTCAACTTGCCTTGCTTTTCCTAGCCTGGTTGTGGGCAAGTACTCAGTGACACAGCTTTTCTGCGGGTTGTGCTGCAACCCCGGTGACTCCTTCGTGCGACAAAGACTCCCTGGAATCAAGTTTCCTGAACTCTGTCTGCTCTTGGAGCTGTTCCTCTGGACTCACAGCAGGCAGGAACTAGTGGAGGTGCATGAGTGTGTTTGGTGCGTTGCTCTTGGACTTACAGGGAACTGTGGGAACTTGGTGGGGGGCAAGTTGGAGCAAATAAAGGGAGTTAAACCTTCACTCCGGCTGTGTTGCTTTCGTGCCCAGCACCAAGTCATCACAGAAAATGAAGATATGCTTTAACATATTTTATAACTTATACAATTTAAAAATTTGTGGCAGTCTGAACAATCCAAACTATTAATACCTCTGCCTGCCCATGATTTATTTCCCCACAAATATTTATCTGCAGTTTTCAAACTCTGGTGGAAGCTTATCATGGGCCAAAGTTATTGTTCGCAAACAAACATTGTCCAAAAATGTCCTTCAGCCTTTAATACAAAAAGACAACAAAATGCTACTTAACAATGGAGTCAATCCCCGACTTCTTTTCATGGTGTTATAAACCTTAGCATCTCACTGAATTAGAACAGTTGGGAAAATAAATGTGAAATAAAGTTTGGGCTCAGTATGGCTCTTGCCTACCATACTGATTTCAATTGTTTCCAGAGGAAACGAGGAAGCCACGGGCACATTCTTCTCTTTAGTCACTCTGTATTGAGTAACAAGGTTATTTGTGTTAAGCAAGCTGCACACACAATGTATACACAATATAGTGTGCCTGTGAAAATGAAACACCTTTCATTTCTGACACAGGAACATTTAAGCTAAATTAAAGAAAGAAAATATCAACTTGAAGGAAAATCATTACTTTAATACAGTGTTTCTCCCCCCCCCCTCTTTTTTTTTCTGTTGGAATGCCAATTAAATAGTAGTAGCTGAAGATCTTGTGCCAGCAAGTATTATGAACTGCATCCATGTACAGCTAATGCATAAGTAGGAACAATGGAGGCCACTTGTGCAGTAACTGTACTGGATTTGATTTTATTGGTTGTGGCTGTACAGACAAATATTTTCTGCCTCTTCTTTAGAGGCAGCCACATCTCTTTTCAATCTTATTTTCCTCCTCTCAGCAGATAATATCCGACAGTTTTTCCTAAGCTCTTTTACTTATGTTGTATATTTAAAAAATAAAAAAGCATTTTTTTTTCAAGAACACTACAGTATATAATACAGCTATTTTCTTCATGATTATATGCATGCATTTGGTTTTCTACTAATGTAGATAGAATAGAATAGAATTCTTTATTGGCCAAGTATTGCCAATAGTATTTTACTAATCAATTTCTGGTGGATTCAAGGTGCTGGCTAACACAGACTGGCTACTAGTCAACCCTAACTATAAAACCTGGCTATATGAGGGACTGACATTACATCTTGTAAAATCTGACAGAGTGAATATGCTTTATGTCTCATTAATTAAGCAATGTCATTTGATAGGAAGTACACTTTCTCTATTGTAGCAACTGTCCTCTGAAATAGTATCACTCTATAGAATAGAATAGAATAGAATAGAATAGAATAGAATAGAATAGAATAGAATAGAATAGAATAGAATAGAATAGAATAGAATTCTTTATTGGCCAAGTATGATTGGACACACAAGGAATTTGTCTTGGTGCATATGCTCTCAGTGTACATAAAAGAAAAGATACGTTCATCAAGAATCATAAGGTACAATACTTAATGATAGACATAGGGAACAAATAAGCAATCAAATCATATTAGGAAACAGTCAATATAAATCTTAAGGATTCCAGCAACAAGGTTACAGTCATACAGTCATAAGTTAGCCTTGTTAAAGTCTCTAAAGCAGAGATGTCAAACTCACGGCATTACATTGCTGTCACGTGATGTTTTGTGACTTTTTCCCCATTTATGGAGCTGGGGTGGGTGTGGCCTGCACGTGACGCATCCAGCCAAGGGCCACCAGTTTGACACCCATGCTCTAAAGCAACTGAAAGCTATCAGAAAGGACAGTACATCATCATACATCAAGGGTGGGGTCTCTATTTCTTGCTGCCCTATTTACCAACACCATATTAGACAGATATTTTGAACCCTTGAATATCAATTTTTATGCTAAGGTTTCTAGATTAATGATAGATGGACAACCTCTTAAAAGCCTTGGTGGCGCAGCGGACTAAAGTGCTGTTAAGTAGCACTTAGCTGCCAGCTGCCTGCAATTACTGCAAGTTCAAACCTCACCAGGCTCAAGGTTGACTCAGCCTTCCATCCTTCCGAGGTAGGTAAAATGAGGACTGGGATTGTGGGGCAATAAGCTGACTTTGTATAAAAAGAACACCACTTGTGGGGTGGTGGTGCGAAAGCCCTACTAATCAGATATATACAAAAGTATAAAGGCTATTGCTTAACGCATTGTAAGCCACCCTGAGTCTCCGGAGAAGGGCGGCATATAAATCGAACCAATAAATAAATAAATAAATAAATAAATAAATAAATAAATAAATAAATATCAGATTATCTACCGCCTGTTTATGTGACTCTCAATGGAATACAAAGTTAAAATTTTAAAAAATTTAAAAAAAGGTTATAAAATTCTATGCAATTCACTTAACAACTGTGTTGCTTAGGAAAAGAAGTTCTGGTCCCAACTGCAGTCAAAAGTCAAGGACTATCTGCACTCAGCACCACCTTCCAGTCATTGTGAAAGATTGGTAGAATAAAACAAATTAGGCTCTATCCTAGTTGATTGAGAGATCTGCCACATTAGGTGATGATAGAGCTAGCCAACCATATGTTGTACATCTGCAGTATGTCTATATGGTTACCATATTTACATTCTGAGAGTTCACTCACTACTCTTGATACGAAACCTGGTTTAATGTCATTCAAAAAAAACATCCATAGTCAAGTTAGCTTTGCATGTTGGGGTGAACATCCTTTGAATGGTGCAGGAGTATAAATTGATTTCCAGAAAAATTGGATGAGAAGCGAAATGTCTTCAAAGAAAAACAAGAAAGTCCAGTTGCCTCTGGAAAAAGCAGCTGTGGGACAACCATGACCTGGATGACTGAGAATCTCCACAGATATCTACGATCAGATATCAGTATAGGTATTCAACACTACAATGTCTATACCATACTGGCATCTCAAATAGATGCCACACCAAGGATAGATTTAAGTTAAAGGTAGCCAGAACAGTCCTATAATTCATTCAAAGGTTGTTTCAGGATGCCAGTTGCATTTTTTTTTGTTTCTTTTTGCTTTAAATGAATGAACATTCAAGAATTCCAGAGGCACATAGTCTAAAGATAAATAAAAAGAAAGCTCAAATGCCTTAATCAAGTAAAAATATTGGCTCTGAATTATGTTATTATTTGAATTCTCTTTTGAAATTGGAAGGATTCTTACTGTAGATTGATGTCACCTTGTTAACACCTTTCCAAAATTTTCAGCCCAATTATCAATAGGAGAAGAGTAATGTTATTGATACTGGAGTAATGAAGGGAAAGTGCACTGATTGCAATGTTCCTTCCAGCTCTTTTTATCAAATTAATTGATGGCAGGTGTGTTTTTCCATGGAAAATGTGAGTTATTGTCCCGTGTTATTTGTATGAGTCTGTGAATTGATTCATAAATAAAGATTCAGGTCATTTAAGAATGATTGTGTCTGTGGAACGCATCAGTGAGAGGAAGGCTTAGAATCTAGCCATTTCAGGATGAGCAAACTTCCTTTACTCAGAGACATTTTAGAATGATGACATTGCAAATATTCATAGATCCTGAGTCACAGAAGTCACAGACACCAGAGGATACTGCCAAACGTTCTCTACAAATATTTAAATTGGTTCCTCAGCTTTGATCCTATGAATTGTAATAAAAAAAAAATGCTTGTCCTTAGGCCCCAAAGTCATATTTGAACAAAAACTGGTGGAACTCTTTTTAGAAATGCATTTTCAAGCTAACATGACAACAAGGGGAAGAAAAAAACAGATTCTGCACAAATCTCAAAAAGAACAATGTCAATTTTCTGTTTAATCAATACAGAGAATAATATCAGCTAAAGCTAAAGTCTTCTTTTTCTCCCCTTCAAAGTATAGAGCAAATAGGAAGCCCTGCTGGTTATTTGTATCTTTCTACAAGTACAAAGGGAGTTTAAACAAGACTTGTGATTCTGAAAAAAAAAATAATGGTAAGAAGAAAAAAAAAGGATTGAATAAATGCAAAACATAGCATGATGATTCTTATAGAAACAAACTGAACTCCAGGGACTTTCAGATACACAATAACACCATTTTCCTTATGGTTGAACATTACTAGGGTTGTTAAGTGATGATTCGGTCTAAACAATACGGTCTGTTTCCCACTATAATGAAATTAGATTAGATGGTATTTACATCAAATGTAGGTGATATGCATTTATTTGATTTAATGAAAGCCAAGGATCTACTCATTGAACCCTCTGAATTTTAATTACTTTACTTTTTATATGAGAACCCCATTATGGAAATGCTAATGGAAATCTGTCCCTTCCCTTCGTTGCTTGTTTTATTGATTTCTTTAAAAAAAGAAATCAATGTCTTAGTATAAGTTGCTTTCGTTTGTTGTTGGAAATATTTATGAAGAACAGGCTACAAATGGGGAAAAAAACCAGTATTAAATAAATACAGTGGCTCAATGGGAGCAATGTTACATCACAACAAAGTAAAACTCCTACTGGGCTGTTCTAATAGATAGAATAACAATGAGCAACACCACAGAAAACTCTCAGCGTAATTTAACATAACTGCAAAACCTTTACTCCTCTACAGTAAATAAAATTTATCTTTTTCCTTTTCAAATATGTGTGCAAATGTTACCGTTTGGGATTGTAGACAAATGGGAGTGGGTTTCAACTTCAACACCTCTCAACTTCACTTTTGCTACTGTTTTTTTTTTTTCCTGGTCAATATTGGAAAACACATCTCTCTTCCTCAGCTGTAGATCTGCTATTGTTGTGGCCAGCCAGAAGCCTGCACGGATTGTGGCTGATCCCGACTATGAGGAGGCTGATGTGGTGTCGCACCAGCAGCCTGTGCAGCCGGCGCTCGAGTCGGACAGCGAGGAGGCTGAAGAGGATGTGGTGCCAGAGGCAGAGACTCAGCCAGGGCCTTCAGAACCTCCAGAGGCTCCTTCAAGTGAAGAGAGTGAAGTGGAGGAGCCTCTTCTCAATGCTCGAGCATGCAGGGCTGCCAAAAGGCAGGAGTGGCTACTCAGGAGGAGGTCTCCTTGAGTGTAAGGCTTGGGGTTAATTGGCCACTCCCTTAGCCTATTTAAGTTTGCACACAGATAGCAAACATTGCTGGAAACAACATTTGGTCCTATGCAGAACATTTTGAGAATGAGTTTTTTGTTACAACTTGGTTTCTGGGCTGATTGCCAACTCTTGTCTGACTTTGTTTAATCTCTGTAATTCATAGCAGGCTGATAAGGACATTTGTGGTTAAAGTCTGCATTTTGAAAGGGGTCTGTTTGCATTAAACAGAGTTTTTGGAGCTGTGTGTGTGCGCTACACTTCTTGGGGCCAGTAACTGGGGCAGAACAGCTATAGGTTACCTTGAATAGGACGAAAAATGTGGATCTAGTTCAGTGGTGGGTTGCTCCTGGTTCGCACCGGTTCGCAAGAACCGATAGTAAAAATTTGTAGTAGTTCAGAGAACTGGTAATAACATTGGCTGGCCATGCCCCCGAACCGGTCCCTGGCCCGGTTGCCGCTCTCTTACTCCGCCCACCTCATCAGAGGCTTTTTTTTTTTTACTTTTAAAAGTATTTTTTCTACAAACTCTGGCCCAAAAAATGTTTTTAAAAGTTAAAAAAGAAAGCCTCTGATGATCGCGCAGCTTAGCTGGGATCGTCAGAGCCTTTTAAAAGCATTTTTTTTCTACAACCTCTTCAGCCGAAGAGGTTGTAGAAAAAAAAAATGCCTTTAAAGACCTCTGGCGATCTCAGCTGAGTTTCCTGATCGTCAGAGGCTTCTAAAAGCATTTTTTTCTGCAACCTCTTTGGCCAAAGAGGTTGTAGGAAAAAAAATGCCTTTAAAAGCCTCTGGCGATCCCAGATGAGTTGTCTGATCCTTAGAGACTTCTAAAAGCATTTTTTTTCTGCAACCTCTTAAGGTTGTAGAAAAAATGCTTTTAAAAGTAAAAAAAAATAAAAAGAAAGTTGGCCACGCCCATCCAGTCCCATTACCCCCCACCAAGCCATGCCCACAAAATAAGCCACACCCACAGAACTGGTAATAAAAAAAAAAATTAGAACCCACCCCGATCTAGTTCATCTTTACCTGATACTTTCAGAACTATTACTATACAATGGAATGCTGCCATTTAACCAAGTTATTATGTTGGTGGAAGATACACTAGATGGGCTCAATTACATTGGTGATGGACATACCATTGGAAATCCTGAAAGGCCAGATAAGCAATAAGACTTAGCAATAGCACTTAGACTTATATACCACTTCACAGCGCTTTACACCCCTCTCTAAACAGCATATTTCCCCCCAACAATCTGGCTCCTAATTTTACCAACCTCAGAAGGATGGAAGGCTGAATCAACCTTGAGCTGATCAGAATTGAACTCAAGTGAGCAGTGAGTTAGCCCTGCATTACTGCATTCTCACCACTGCACCACCACGGGGCAGATCTTCATGGAAGAAATGTATTTATGTGATCACTAAGAATCAATACTGACTTGAAAACGCACAATCAAATATGTCGGTAATATTTCCAAGCTCAAATATCATCTTTCAGTAAATATCTTTTCACTTATTGAGCAAAATAAAAGCTCTCTCAAAAGTACTGGAAGTGATTATTACAGCTCAAAATAAATATTTGAAATAAGTCACTTGGTTGAGTTTAGAAACTATAGAAATTGAATTAATTAATTAATTAATTAAATTCATTTCCATTGAAAACAACTTTCCACCCTTATAAGTCCATGAGATGCTGAGAGTAAAATTATCCATCCTCATTTATGTCATAGGTCCTGCCTTTCATCCATCTACTGTATACAGGTGAGCACCAGATGGACCTGATTCTGTTTCAAAACTGTGCATTATTATTCTATTTGAATCCAACTTTTTTCTTTAATCATCATTAGCCTATCTGTGTGAAAGTCCGAAATACCATAATATGATAAGCATGCTTGTTATGAAATAACAGTAAATATAGTACTGACAATTTGCAACTTGTCTATAACTGTCTCCTTTTTACAGATGCACATTTTTGTCAACCTGGAAATTAAATGATTATGCAAATAAAATAAATGGGTGGGTTTTTTTGCCTGATTTTATCAGCCTATTCAGCCTGACATCTGTTGTTGTTGTTTTTTATCAGATATATACAGTACATACCAGTAGTTTATTAGTTTAAAAACTGCTGAGGCAAATTTGCAAAGTAAATTCTCATTCCCTTTGGTTGCTAACGTGTTTGGGAGTGAGTGGGTAGAGGGGACATTGAAAAGGAAATAAACCCCTTTATTTTGAGTTTGGCTTTTTAACATTAATTTTACCCTTTGTAACACATACTGATGTGCTTCTCTTAATACAATTCCCAAGCTACTATAACCAATTAACTACCAGAAGATACACCCCTGGCTCCTACTAGAAAGTAAGATGAACTCTGTGGTCTGGGATCTTCACCAGATTTGACTGGTATGAGGGCTGCAGTGTTAACTGAAGCAAAAACTCTTAGTAAGGGCAGTGACTGAAGCTCTCTATGTACTCTGCATGAGGCTATCTTTCAAGGTAGTCCTTGACTTACAACCGTTCATTTAATGACCATTTGAAGCTACGTCGCTGAAAAAAGTGACTTATGGTCATTTTTCACACTTACAGCCTTTGCAGTATTTCCATGTCATGTGATCAAAATTCACATAACATGGTAACTGACTTATATTTATGACTGTTGCAGTGTCCCAGGATCACATGATTGCACTTTCTGACAAGCAAAGTCAATGGGGGAAGCCAGATTCACTTAACAACCAAGTTATTAACTTAACAACTACAGTGGTTCGGTTAAGAACTGTGGCAAGAAAGGTGGTAAAGTGGGCCAAAATTCACTTAACAATTGTCTTGCTTAGCAACAAAAAAAATTGGGCTCTATCGCGGTCGTAAGTTGAGGACTATCTATACACAGAAGCTGCAACTGGGGCAGAAGTATGAGCCACTCAGATTGGCTAAGTTTCCTGATCTCTTTTTATAGTTCCAGTATTTCTGTCGAAATGATGGTAGATTTTAGGGGAAACCCTCCCATACTATCACGTCTTACAATACTAGACAATACAGTATCAACAGTAAAGACCTTCAAGTTTCTAGGTTCTATCATATCTCAAGACTTAAAATGGACACCTAACATCAAAAGCGTCATCAGAAAAGCACAACAAAGGATGTTTTTTCCTGTGCCAACTCAGGAAGCTCAGACTGCCCAAGGAGCTGCTAATTCAGTTCTACAGAGGAATTATTGAGTCTGTCATCTATACCTCTATAACTGCCTGGTTTAGCTCTGCAACCAAACAAGACAGACACAATGGATAATTAGAACTGCAGAAAAAACAATTGCTACTAACCTGCCTTCCATTGAGGACCTGTATACTGCACGAGTCAAAAAGAGGGCTGTAAAAATATCTACAGACCCCTCGCATCCTGTACATAAATTGTTTCAACTTCTATCCTCAAAACAACATTATAAGGCATTGCACACCAGAACAACTAGACACAAGGACATTTTTTCCCAAATGCCATCACTCTGCTAAACAACTAATTCCCACAACACTGTCAAACTATTTACTAAGACTCTATTGCTATTATTCTTCTCATTCTTCCTATTACCTATCTTCTCCCACTTATGACTCTAACCATGTTGCTTGTATCTTTATGATTTATATTGTTTTATTTGTTTCCTAGTATGATTTGATTGCTTATTAGTAACCTATGACTATCACTAAATTGATAGTGAACTGATTCTTGATGAATGTATTTTTCTTTTTTTCTTTTTCTTTTTGTTTGTATGTACACTGAGAGCATATGCACCAAAGACAAATTCCTTGTGTGTCCAATCACACTTGACCAATAAAGAATTCTATCTACCTCTCTTCTCTCCCTCTCCCTCCCTCCCTCTCTCTCTCCCTCCTCTCTCTATTGATAAAATAACAATCTTGAAACCCTATCAGAGTTAATTTATCTCACCCTCTTACACTGAAGAGAATCAATGTGGGATAATCTTGAGTTTCTTTTTCACCCCTCCTCTTTTTTCATAAATTGATATTAATGTAGCTGCGTTCACTTTCCTTCTTAGGGTTATGTCTGTATTCCTTACAAGAAGGCAATTGCTTGCATGCTGGGAGTTAAGAACATTTACAGCTATAACTTGTGGTCATTGCACCAGCTTCCAGGGGTTTTCAAGTACATTTCAAAGTATTGATTTTTATGTTTATAGCCTTAAATGCCCTGGCTCCTAGCTACTTGCAGAACCCACCTCCTGCAGATATAATTTACCTCTTCAGCTCACTCATCTTGGTTGGGAAGGTTGAAGATACTTGAGCTGTGAAAAATCAGCGGAAAGAAAGGGAAAGGCTTTATTCTGTGGTGGCAACTTTTCTACAAAATAATGTCCTATTGGAGGATAGAGAAGCCATACAGTACGTCTTGCATCCTCTTCAAATATCCTCCAAGACAGAGTAATTCCACAGGGCCCAATATCAGTTTGGTGCCATCAGATGTGTGTTAGGATTGTTGTTTTTTGCTTTTAGATTAAGCAGATGTTTTTAAAATTTGTTTTAATGAATGTAAATAAAGTAGCATGAGTAGTTTGATTTGGAAAATACTGTATATAAATGAAATACAGACATATGCACAATTTTGATCCATTTCCTGCACTTAGGACTATTTCTTTAAACACACAGGGGATGATTGCATTAGTGGCTTTAATGTGCCTGGTGCTTTACAGTATACAAGAAGCCACTTCAATATGACAGCATGGAAAAACGAAGAAGCTGATAAACTGAAGACAAAGGAGCTAATAAACAAGGAGCTAATATGTAAATGTTTTAACTGTGTATGGGGACTTCCACAGAAGGAGGCATGCCAGCTCCAGAATTATGGAGCTTTGGGATCTGATGGCATCAGCACTGTTTGACAGCTGGGCCAGTTTATTTCTGGCTCAGCTGCAGTGTACTTAAAACTGCAGTAAAACCAGCATTTTCTTCAGAACACTGCAATCCAGTTGCAGAAGTTCCTGCCTCATGCTACCTTCTGGGTTTCAGTTGTCCTTGTAGGTGTTTTGAATCAAAAAGTGGGTTAATATCTCTCTCTCTCTCTCTCTCTCTCTCTCTCTCTCTCTCTCTCTCTCTCTCTCTCTCTCCCTCCCCCCCTCTCTCTCTCTCTCCCTCCCTCCCTCCCTCTCCCTCCCTCCCTCTCTCTCTCTCTTTTAAAACTTGCTCAGATATTTTTTTAAAAAAAGACATGGATGTATATATGACCAGACAAATGTGCATAATGGGAAGTAAGGTTATAAGAAAGGATTGGAAGTCAAGCAATCTTACTTCTCTTTTATATGAATATGTATATATGTATATGTATGTATGTATGTATGTATGTATGTATGTATATATATATATATATATATATATATATATATATATATATATATATATATATATATATATATATATATATATCTTGTGAGCAGCTGTGAAGTAGAAATAGTGGCCTCTGTAAATTAAACACTATGACTTCCCCCGGAAGAAAGCCCACTGAAAACATGAATTTAATTGAATACATTCCATCAAAATCTACACGTTAGAATACTCTCTTTATCCAGATAAATAATTGACAGCAGAAAAACCAAAGGAACAACGTGATCCTCATTCAACGTGATCCTACATAATCTAACAATTTTTAGCATTCTCCAATTTAATAGTGCTAAAAGATACAAGGTTGGAACATTGTTTCATCGCTGACAGATGAAATAAGGACTCTTTGAAAATAACCCCATGCTATTTAAGAACAGAGAATGGCCATTTGTGTTTGTTCATATTTTTGCAGACCAAACATTGTAGTGATTTTTGGGTTGCAAAGCTGGCGGAAGTCTCTTTACCTCAGTTAACTAGGTGACCAAGGAATGTACTGCTTTTCTTTGTATAATCTTCACACTAGCAATTTCCCCTTCCCACATTTCAATCTCAAGAGAACAGATGAAAGGGGGGAGGGTTCTTCCCATGTTATTTTCTCCCCAGCCAGGAATAGGAGAAAGTTGGGAAGCTATGGAATGACAGAGAGATGGCTAAGAGAAAACAAGAGAACAGCATCCTCCAATGCCCTACAATAGTACAGTAAGAACCAGTTCAGCCAGATATCTGAAATAATGTAAACATATACCAACTCAGAGTGGGTAAAATAAAATCCTTTTTCCAAGGGGAAATTTTTTTTGGAAAATCAGTACAATAGATTTAGAATAGAAAAAGTACATGGAAACATTCTAGCTATTTCCTTGAGATTGGGGGCAGGGAGGGTCTTGAAATGAAAAAAAAAAGAACCAGAATGAGAACCAAGGATACTCATAAAGAAGACTGAATCACAAGGTAAAAAAAAAAAAAGGTTTTAGAAGAGGTCAACCATAGAGTTCATTCATAAGCATCTGAGTTATTCTTAATAGGTTTAATGTTTCTCTCTTGCAGGATAAACTCATTTGCCTAGTAGAAGCTTGGCACAGATGTTTTCCATCAATTCCCCTAATTAAAAAAAAATGGAGATGCCACCCACAGTGTCATTTTTGCCTCCAATCATTGTGATGTAAGAAATCTAGCAATGTGGTGGGTAATTGCCCAAGGCAACAATACATACATTAATTAAGAGACCACGTGAGTCCATCTTATCAGCTCCACTCAAGCAATTCAAAAGCATGCTTTTTCTTCTTAGTAAAGTGGTTCCTTAGACTGTTCAGTCTACATTTCAAGGATAGACCTAAAAATGTGGAAAGAACAATTGTAAGTGTATGTGATTATTGTGCTAATTAGTTTATTATGCTATGCCACAGCTCCAAAGGGCTTCAGCCATAGGGCAGTAGACGCCTTTGAGGGAAAACAGAGGTAACAATAAAATCAATTACCCTGTTCTCCCCAAAATAAGACATCCCCTGATAATAAGCCCAATCGGGCTTTTGAGCGTATGGCAATAAGGCCAAGTGCTTATTTCAGTGTTAAATATATATATATATAAGACAGGCTCTTATTTATCCAAATAGTGGTAGAAAGCAAGTAAAAATAAGGCGGCCACATTCATTCATATTGCCTGCAGACTATTTAAATTATAATGGCTATTTCACCAATATTTGATGCTCCACAATGTAAAGAACAATCAGTCAAATCAGAAAGAGGACAGTAATACATTTATGGCAGGGCCCAATAGAAGAATGAAGGGGGTTTTTTCTCCATGAAATAGAATGGGCAAATAAGTCTTTTTCATGAAATTAATGGGCAAAGCAAAGACTCTTTGTAGGAAAAAAAAAATTAAGTAAATAGAATAGGATGGAATGGATGAGACAAAGTAGAAATAAGGAAGATGAATTTCAGGCATATATAACAATAAATAAATAATACAGATTGGGCAGCTAATGAAAAAGAAGCAAAGGGGATTCTCAAGAAAGATATGGGATTGCAGACAAAATGAATGAATTAGCTGCATCTGTCTTTAGTACAAGAAATATTGGATAGATAATCAGAGCCTGCATTGACTTTTTCAGGGAAGAAATCAAACAAGAAAATCAGGTTAAAGTAGCAAGAGAAGTTATTCTAGGGCATCTCAAGAGACAGAACTATAACAAATCAGTGGTTCCTAATGACATTCAACCAAGAGTTCTTTAAAAACTCAGATGTGAGATTGTTAAACCCCAAATACAAATATGTACATTTTCTTTTGTCTCTGGCTCACTGCCAGAGGATGGGAGGATAATTTATGTAAGCACATGTTTTAAAAGGGGATCCAGAAGAGATCTGGGAAATTATAGGTAATCAGTTTAACCAGTTTAAACCAACTGGAGGAAACCATCTATAGACTACTTAGACCATTTGTTCTCATAACCTTTAAATGGGAAAAACAGTGCATCATAGGGCAATATTTTTTCAACCAATTAAACCTCAAATGGGCTAATTTACAAAAGGTGTCCAAAATCTGCGACCAATGACTTGCATGGAATTGAAATTGAGCAAATTTTGTAAAACAATTTATGATATAAACAGTTTATGACATAATACAAAGTGTCATAAAACATTTCCTGTGCTGATGTTTGACTGTACTATGCAGTTCAACATGGGCTATTTTCAAGGCAGATACATCTCTAAGTGTAACTCAACTTTTTCTAGTGAAGGCAGTACAATAGGTCTGTCATTGTTTTTTTTTAATCACATTTTATTGGCTTCCCCCACAACACACACCCACATATTTTACGAAACAGAGTATTGACCATATCATATTATATCATATACAACTTGTCATATCCAAATATATTTTACTTAGTTACAATTTCTGCCAAAATGTTCTTTTTCCATATTTTTTAATCAAACCTTAATATTTCTATTTTTGTTTCTATAAACAGTATCTTCTTTCGCTCTCAAATTCTATTTTCTCCATTTTTAATCAGATATATTCTCTTTTAATTTTTAATAATTCATTCTTTATCCTAATATATTTAAACATATTTCGGGATGCCTTTCTTCACTTCATCTTTTTTATTTTACAGCAATCTTGTTTCTCTTTCTCTTCCTCTACCTCCTTTCTTTTATTCTTCCTATCTTCTTCTTCCCTCCTCTCCTACTCCTTCTCTACTTCCCCTTCCTTTCTCCCTCTCCTCCTTTCTTCAGTCTAACCTTCTCTCCTACTCTTATTTCCCCTTCCTTTCTTCCTCTCCTCTTCCCTTTCTTCTATTCCTCTCTCTCGTTCTCCCTTCCTTTGATCTCCCTACTCCTTCTTCCATCTCTCTCTATTGCTGTATTTATTTTCAGTTCAGTGTTGTTGTTTTTTCCTTTGGTATCCAGACATCCCTGATTTTCTCTCCATTTATTCAATATATTCTTTAATAGGTCTGTCATTGTTGAAGACATTGAGGAATTTGATAAAGAAATGTCTGGTAAGGAAATGATGACCCAATGGACCCAAAGGTTGTCTAGTAGTCAAATACAAATAGCTAGATACCAGTGGCATGATATTAAATGATGACACACAATGCAGCCATTAGATTCTTGTATCACAATGTCTAAGGCAAATGCATAAATCATTACACTTCAATGATGATAATCTCATACTTGTGACCTTCGTTCCCCATGTTCTGCAGAAGAGATGTCTGTGCAAAGCAGCATCAGAAGAGGGAAGAGTGTCAAAAAAAAAATTCTAATTGGCAGTTGCAACAGCATAATCAAAAGTGTAGCCTTTTCCAAATAGGCCACCATTTCATGCATGCATTAAGGGGGCAGCGGTTCTGTTGTGCTCTCAATTTGAGTTTTTTGATACGCCTCAATTAGGTATGTTTTCATTTCATAGGAACTCAGTGCTATACACTATGGAAGAATGGTTGGCGAAGCTGGCAGATTTTAAATTGACTTATTTGATTAAGGGAAAGGAATTATCTACCATTATTGATGACTGGAAGCCTCTTCTGAGGCTTTCATTTTGTGTAAAAATGAAAGAAAATGAACTTGGGAATTATGGTTTTGGGAAAAGAAGAATAACATGATATAACTTTAGAGAGAGAGGTTAAAATTGCATTTAGAAGTGCTCTGAAGAAAACACTATCTTTTTTCTTTTTATTTTCTTCAACTTTTTTATTTTCTTGCACTTCTTTCTTTTCCTTTTTTCTTCCTGACTTTATATTACTTTGTATTAGTTTTCATCATCCTTGTTCGCAAGTTTTAATTAATATATATATATATATATATATATATATATATATATATATATACAAGAAGAAAAAAGGTTTTAAAGTTGTACAGAAATTTTAGACTACAATAACACACAGTTGTTATTTAAAGAAGACAGTTTCCTCACGATTCATCAGTAAACACCTGCTAATGGTCTCCCAGCCCCCACCCCCACCCCGCCCTCAGCAAGCAAGAACTAGGTAGAATGTAATCCATGAGTGTGAGGAAGAATATTAACATTTGGCTGATCCACTTCAGTTTAAACTACTTAGGATTTCTACCTTCAGATTTATTCTGGTAATAATTGCTTTATAGGTGAAAGGGACAGCATGTAAATGAACAAAATAAAAATAGATTTCTATATGAGCTTGCATTTTTAACTTACTAGAACATACCAAAGGGGAAACATGTTAATATTGTTTCCATTTGTAAAAAGGTGAGGGAGAATGTATAGCAGAGTAGCAATGGCACAATGCTAGTTTAAGATTGCATTCCTCAATCTGTAAACTCCATAAGTGTTGAACTAAAATGCCAATATCTCTAACGTTCCACATTTCTGGAAGGCACCAGCTAGGAAAGTTGATATAAAATTAAAAGATCGATAGATTAGTTGGTATTATTTTACTTCCAGTAGAAGGTAAAATAATATTATACCTCCAGTATAGATAGTATTTTTATCTATACTTTTACATGCCATTGTGCTGCTGCTATGAATTTGTATCTAACACAAGAGTAATATTGTGATACACATTGCAGTCCAATTAACTTATCACTTAAGCAGTGCATGGTGCTGTTTCCCAGATGCAGCCAAGCCACTAGTAGAAAGGTACATGTTAATATTTTCCTAATTTTATTGTTAACATCCTGTTCAGCCTCCTTTGAGTTTCCTGCACAGATTGAACAGTTCTAATTTAGAATCTCTAGAGACATTCAATTAATTACCTACCACTGTGAAATGCTGCAGGATGCCCGGGTAAGGCGAAGACAGTTTTTCACTATCATTATCCTACTAAAATGTGTAACCTGAAAGCTTCAATTAACCAAGGAATGATGGGTAGCAGATGTCAATATTGAAAACCTGGTGATGACCATGACATATGGAATGTTCTGACTGGGAATGTAAGAGGAATAAATGGTAGGAGTATGAATTAAATGAACAAAAGGAAAATAGATATAATATGTGTCTTAAAATTACCAACCAAAGAAGACAAAATTATAAGAATGGAACATAAATAAATGAAGATGGGTTGATTGGCTGGAATGGAAATGAATAATACATGCAAGGAAGTGCATATAGAGTGCAGGAAAAGTAGGTTTAATAATGAAGGAAAGTGTTAAAATGTATCTCAAAAGCATGATTTAGTCTAATTTAAGCAATTGTAGATGAACAACAAAGTAGTAATCCATAGCATGGTGATAGTTGTATTTTACACTAAACTGGATAATAGAAAAATATGATGTTGAATGTCTATGGAGATTCTCAGTCATCCAAGTCATGGTTGTTCCAAAGGTGTTTTTTTTCAACAGACAATTGGACTTGCCAAACATCTTCAAAGAAAAACAAGAAGTCCAGTTGCCTCTTGAAAAAGCACCTTTGGGACATCTGATGTTGAATGAATTTAGACTCAAATAAAAGTTGGTGACCAAAATGAGAGAAATATGTTTTTAAAAGTATAGTTATATAGAGACAATCAATGAGGATCATATTGCAAAGTAAATATATAAAGGAAGAACGAGTCAGTCAAAAGGAAAGGAAGATAAAAAAAAAGCTATGACTGGATGAAGTTGAGGAGATGCTAAAGAAAAAGGGTGAGAACAGAATATAAGGTGATAGGTGAAGGGTCATTGACAATTCGCCACGGCCAGCTCACCACAGCAAAATTGCCACGGCCAACTCACTGCAGGACAACTTTCCATGGCCATTGCCTCACAGGACAACTCACTGTGGGGCAAGAGTTACACTAATATCAAAGAAATAGTGGAACAGAATCATTAAAGAAAGGATGCAAAAGGAGGGACAGAATGAAATGTGAATGGCAAAAATTAAAATAATTTTTATTTATTTAAAACAATTAAATAGAATTGTTAAATTATCCCACCGCGAGTTGTCCCATGGCAAGTTGGCCATGACGAGTTGGCCATGATGAGTTGGCTGTGGTGAGTTGGCCATGGTTAGTAGGCTGTGGCAAGTTGACCCATTCCTCTCTGTGGATTATGAATTGCGCAGAAGTAAGGATGATATGCTAAGGCAGAAATCTATGGAAATATATATTGAATAGCATTTGTGTAAAATGAAATTAGCTGCTTTCTCTTCCTTTCTGATTGCCTTTAATTCTTTAATTTGTTATTTCTTTCTAACTTTCCAGGCTTTGTGCAATGTTGTATAGCTTGAAAAAGAATCATGTGATGGCTGTGGACTATTTGCATGGAGGTTGCACATATTTACACGTAGAGTTTGAGTAGCCTGCACTTCTGAGGCTCAGCAGATAGAGAATGCTTTTTTTTTTCATGAAAATATAGTCTGAAAGCTAAATTATTCTTTTGGTACCTGCCTACATTCCCCTGTTTTCTTATAATGATATATCTGTCAGCTCAGATGGTTAACATCTGAGCTGGAAGAAAAGAATCCCAAACAAACAAAACAAAACTGCTATTGTTTAGCTTGAGTCACCATGGTATGACTTAAAATCAGAAAAAGTTATTTTCCTTTATTTTCTGAGCGTCATTGTGGTGGCCTTTTTATTGAAATCAGAGATTATTCAGTACCAAATAAGATACACTCAACCCTTCTGTCAATTCTTCCAAAGTCTTTTGTATCACAAGAAAAGCTCCAAAAATATATACACAGAGTAGGAATTTATTTAAAGGATGGTAATCTTCCCTCTAGGCTCATTGTGGGAGTTTTGCACTGTATGAAACTCTTGTTATATGATTAACGAAACCCATAGTAATCTCTGCTGATATTGTTGCATCTAAATATTTCACTGCTTTAGGCTGTCCCATGAATATTTGTTTTTTAACAACCAATTTCAGGGAACATAAAAGGGCATGAATGTTGATTTATTAAAGCAAATATCTGCAGCCCATGTTCCTGGAAGCTTTATATGAACATTAAGGTTTCACTCTTAATACCTGCATCCTTCACTAAAGAATGATCTCGCCAATCATATTAAAGAGAAGTCAGGAACAGAAAGCTAGCAGTTCATTTGTCATTTTAGGTGGGGTCAAATATAACACCATTTGCTAGGGACAACATTTTATCATTATTATCACTGCTACCACCACACTGTTTCTCCTGAAGAAGCCCAGAGTAACAGAGAGAGAGAGAGAGAGAGAGAGAGAGAGAGAGAGAGAGAGAGAGAGAGAGAGAGCAGAGACAGAGAGAGAGAGAGAGAGAGAGAGAGAGAGAGAGAGAGAGAGAGAGAGAGAGAGAGAGAGAGAGAGAGAGAGAGAGAGAAACAGAGACACACAGAAAGAGACAGAGACAGAGAACAGGATAAGATTAGATAGAGATAGATAGATAGATAGATAGATAGATAGATAGATAGATAGATAGATAGATATAGAGATATAGGTATATTAAAGCAATTATTTAATTACACAATGGACAACAAAGCAATATCACTCCCCCATAAAAAAGAAACCCTTCCAATCCAATATAGAAAAGAAATTAAAGTACAGCAATTAATAGTTGAAGGTAGTCTGGTCCTAAAACAGTTCTTATCCTGCAAATATATGACTGAAGAAGCAAAACTTTAGCCGCTATTTAAAACCAGATTGGTCAAGTCTCTTTCCTTCTCCTAGAAGAGGCTTTATAATCATCATCTGCAATATTTTCAGAGGAGAAGCATCTGTCAGGGCTGATAGATCTGCACCTCCTGATGCATTTCTGAGAACATGTGAAGTGTGGAAGTGGTCAGTTTAGAGTGAAATAATGTATGGTCTGAGGAAGGCAGAATAAGGATCTTTCTCATCTCTGCCTATTGGTAAGTAGGAAATACATCTCCTTTTGCTTCCTGTGTCAAAACATTAGATTTGAAATATTTAGGAACAGAAAAGCCCAGAACAAGGGAGATATTACAATATTTATCAATGTAAGCTTGACAGTTGTAAGATTCCAAGTGATTAGTGAATAGACCAGTGTTTTTCAACCTTGGCAAATTTAAGATGAGTGGACTCAAACCAAGACTTCCAGAGACTGAGAAACACTAGGTAATTGTTGACTACCCAAGTGGGCCAAAACCTTCCTTCCAGTCAGTTATCAAGGACTGGAAGGAGAAGAAGCTGATACAGAGGTTCCAAGAAAATGGGGGTTGGTTGTAAGAGTAATATTTGAAGCAAGTAGTAGAGAATGGTGCATAAGAAAGCAGAATTCCTCTGGGTGATGAACAAGTTCTGATCTGTAAATGTCACATGGGCAAAGCCCAAAAGTAGTTGGGATGATTGATTACAATCATGTACCACTGTGCAGTTGAGTGGTTCCTTTAAAAAACCTACAACTTCATTAGTTGCTAGGTAAATATGTACCATTCCAGCCCAGAAAACACCTGCATATATGTTTGGCTTTCGGCCAGATGTGCCATGGAAACAGAGTGCTAGAGGCAAAGCAGCCTTACAATACTTCAGAAACTAAAATTAATTCAAGAAATGGATCTTTTTTTATCCATTTGGGTGAGGAATCACAAATAAAGCACTCTTGAACCCCCTGCTGCAAATATAATTCTAGGATCTGCTAAAGTCAAAGCATAATTCAAAATTATAATTTTCACCGTAATCATGTATAATGAGAAACACCTTTATAATTATTGTTTTGTGAACATTGTAATAAGATAACATTACATTCTTGCAGAACTTAGCTCCTGATGACCATATGAAGACATTCATGTAGTTTTCTTGACAATAATAAGGAAATAATTCTAGCATCTTCTTCCAATATTTTTTCTAAAACTTCCAGGTCTAGCGTACAATCCTGGCATTTGCTGATGCTATTTCATTCCTATTATAACATTTCAAAATCAACCAAAGTTGAGCAGTTGCTCCCACAATACATGGACAATTAGTAAAAAACTTCAGTTCAGTCATTTCCCAAGTGACTGAGGGAGAACCAGGGGTGAAATGCTCCCGGTTCAGATCGGATCGCCCGATCCGGTAGCGATGGAGGCGGGTGGTTCGGAGAACCGGTAGCAAAAATCCCTGCCCCCCCCCATGCCCAGCTGAGCCGCACAATCATCAGAGGCTTTTTTTTTTACTTTTAAAAGCATTTTTTCTACAATCTCTTCGGCCAAAAAAATGCTTTTAAAAGTAAAAAAAAAAAAAAAGCCTCTGATGATCGCGTGGCTCAGCTGGGATCGTCAAAGGCTTTTAAAAGAAAAAAAACCCCTTTTTTTCTTTTAAATGCCTCTGACGATCAGGCAACTCAGCTTGGATTGTCAGAGGCATTTAAAAGAAAAAAAAGGGGTTTTTTTCTTTTACATTCCATTTTTAAAAAAGCCTCTGCTGATCAGGCAACTCAGCTTAGATCGTCAGAGGCAGTTAAAAGAAAAATAGTCTCTGCCAATCAGGCCACTCAGCTGGAATCGTTAGAGCCTTTTGAAAGCATTTTTTTACAACCTCTTCACTGAAGAGGTTGTAAAAAATGGTTTTAAAAGTAAAAAAAAAAAAATTGACCACACCCACCCAGTCACATTACCCCCACCACCACCAAGCCATGCCCACAGAACCGGTAGTAACAAATTTTAGATTTAACCACTGGGGAGAACATTCTGCTTTTCCCCCCATCAGCATATAGCAAACCAAAAATAAAGTCACGCATTGCATTTTTGTGATTTTAAAAGATTATATTGGAATAGGCTGTGGTTAGAAAAGCTAGAATGGTCCCATAACGAATTAAAATGAAGAAAGGAACTACTTTAATTTGGTAACATGAACTTGCTGCAATAAAATTGCATTTCTTAGTCTCCCAAGATCTGCATATTAAGCAGTAATGCTTCCTGTGTTTATAGAAATTCTCCCAGAACTTTGCTTTCAGTTTATAAATTAAGCACTGAGTCACTCTGAGCAGGAAACTTAAGAATGCTATCTAGGTTGTCAGAGGTTTGCCATGCTTATGTAGTTGTCCAAAGGCAGTTGGATGGGACCTAATCCAATACTGGACTATTCTCTTTTACGTATATAGTATACTGTAACAAATAGCAAAATGTTAAAAGCAATAAAAATGGCATACTGCCTGGATGGAAATACTACCTTGTTTCTTTAAAAGAAGTTCAAGTTTTTCTAACATTTAGATTCAGTTTCCATCTGGGTTTTGTTTTTTTTTTTTGCTAACACAGACACAGACAAATAAATGACATTTAGAGGCTTGCAGACAACATCAGTGCAATAATAATCATTTCCAGGGCCAGCAAGTGAAAATAAGGGTCTGTGTTAAGGGAAGAGGTGCTGAAAGAGATCAGCACTCCTCACAGTCAATTTGCAAGACAGTAAATTCTCCCATCATTGGAAGGACTTTTAAATCTCTCCAATGCTTAGATATCTGCAGAATAATTAAAAATCAATTAACATGCCACAGCATGAAAAAATATTTACTCCAATTGCCTTTGCAAGCCCAGCCATATTAAACAGCATGATTATTGAAATCTGCAAGTAGCTTGTTAATATTCAACATGTACCTGCTTGTACTGAACATTTTTGCAGACAAAGAGCCATATGGTATTAAAAATATGACCTCAGCATTTGACATGTTCAGAAATTTTAAATTAGAGAAATTAGTTATCAATTCTATGAAAAACTAGCTTAGATCAGCAGCTATGTAAGTTGTATAAATAAATAAGAAAGATTAATATAGGATAAAGGACTCTGCAAAGACTTTATTTTATATACTGATTTACCTTTTCTCTCCATCAGTTAACTATTATTAATGTACTGTATTTTATCCAGTTCACTTTATTTATTGCTGATTGATCATCATCATCACCATCATCATCATGAATCAAACTACTGCAAGATAAATATATCTTCTTTAAATATTGTGCGCCAAGAACCATGATGATCCCACAAGGGATGGTAAATACATATTTTTTTGCTTAATAGTATAAATCATTGATTTCCACTGAAGAAGAGTATATATAGACATCCTAACAAATATGTTTTAATTGCTTTATTAAATGTTTTAAGTATTCCAAAGCTCCCATACTCTATTTCTTGGACAACTCAATCAGGCAAGTTCTGAGAATAATCCTTAAGAAAGAAAAAGCTGGTCTAAAATATACAATAGCAAGAGCACTTAGGCTTATATACTGCTTCATAGTGCTTTACAGCCCACTCTAAGCAATTTACAGAGTTAGCATTTTGCCCTTAACAATCTGGCTCCTCATTTTATCATCCTTGGAAGGATGGAAGGCTGAGTCAACTTTGAGGTGGTGAGAATCGAACTGCTGGCAGTTGGCAGAATTAGCCTGCAATATCACATTCTAACCACAGCATCACCAACACTGCATCATAACTTTGAGCTGAGTATATACACTTAGGACATGGTAGATATATATATATATATATATATATATATATATATATATATATATATATATATATATATACACATACATACATACATATATATATATATATATATATTATATACATACTAGCCAAATTTGGTATAAAGGGACTCTATCTGCTGGACACAACTGCATTTTCCCAAACTAATATCTTGACTGATTTCAGAGCATGCTAAGGTAGTCAAAGACATCATGTTCAAATCAAGAACAGAAGTGCCAAATCCTTTCTCTTTAAGATAGGTTTGGGTTCTACATACGAAACCACTCTGGCTGTTGTTAATGTAAGTGTGTATAGTATGTCTTTCCGTCACCCTCTCCCAGGTGCTGCTGAACTCAGTGGGACTTATGTCTGATTAAATCTGAATCATACTGTATAATGCTCTATTAGCTTGTGATTTCCTCACCTTTAATTCTGCAATGAAAATCAGTTGAGGAGCTGAAACTTTTTCCCTATTGTATGACAGAAGAATAATTTCTAATTATACTTATTATCCTGCTTTGTGGCTGTATTTGCCTTTTTTTTGTCAGAGGACAAGCTGAGAAAAAGGTGTTCATGAGAGAAAGAGAGAGAGAGATGAGACGAGATGCACACTGCATTGCTGAAAGAGAAAACGACAATGAGATTACCACACTCATATGCCTGTGTAATTAACATTTGAATGCTCTTAGCTAAGGCATAAAAGTAGTCGTTAAAAAAATATAATCAACTTCAAGCAGCAATGACATCTGTGCAAAAAAGCTGGTGGGATCCATTTATCAACTGCCACATCAGGAAGCAAATAGTTCAGCTCCTGGAGCTGTGCATTTCTTGTCTTCATCTGGTTTTTAACTCACAAATATTTTTTAGAAGCACAATGTAGAAAAGAGAGAGAAGTATGATCAGAACATTAGGAAAGATGGGGTGAACCTCAATGCTCCTGTTATATGGTCTCCAAGGATAAAGAAAGACTTGAAGAAAATTGTACCATGAAGGCTTGTAGAAAAGTAATAATTCACATTTAGATCTACCTAAAGTTAGGGCAGTAGTGAAATTGTGTCCCTTTGGAAGCTTGCTAAGCCAAAGAATAAATACAACACAACCAATAAATGTTGTTATCTGGCCAAATGTAATGGCATATTATACCTTTACCTCTTTTAAAAATATAATAATATCTTATATTTAGTGATGGAGATATAATGCATCAAAAAGGCATTAAAAATTGTTAATCTTGTGTAGCTTCTTCTCTGGTAATATTGTACTACTAATTAGAGCATACAAAACATTTACTAGATCAATTCTCGAATACAGCTCATCTGTCTGGAACCTGCACTGCATATTGGACATTAATACAATTGAGCGTGTCCAGAGATATTTCACGAAAAGAGTCCTACACTCCTCTACCCGCAATAGAATATCTTATGCCACCAGACTTGAAATTTTGGGCTTAGACAATTTAGAACTATGCTGCCTTCGTTCTGACCTAAATATAGTACATAAAATTATCTGCTACAATGTCCTACCTGTCAATAACTACTTCAGTTTCAACCACAACAATACACAAGCACACAATAGATACAAACTTAAAGTGAGCCGCTCCAAACTCGATTGCAGAAAATATGACTTCAGCAACAGAGTGATCAATGCCTGGAATGCACTACCTGACTGTGGTTTCTCCCCCAAATCCCCAAAACTTTAATCTTAGACTGTCTACTGTCAACCTCACCCCATTCCTAAGAGGTCTTTAAGGGGCGTGCATAAGCGCACCAGTTGTCCTAATATTCCCTTTTATTTGTATCCATCTCATGTATTCATAATTATGTCTATACTTATATCTATTATTTAATACATGCTTGATTAAATAAATAAATAAATAAATAAATAAATAAATAAATAAATAAATAAATAAATAAATAAATAAAGTGTAATCAGTTCATTTCATCTTTCACTGGGTTGAACTTTCTCGTGTTCATGCTTGCTGCATTCCATATTCCCAATGTAATTTTGCTTTTACATCTTCTGATTTTCTTTCCTTGCATGCCAACATTGGCGATTAGATGCCTCCAAATTTTAATGTCACTACATCATAAGCACTATGTCTAGTTTCTAAGGGGACTTCAAGGGACTTCCTTAATATTTTTCTAGAAGACAAATAAAGAGAGTATTCTTCCAGAAGGTGTTGGCTAGTTAATCTTAATAATTAGTTATTATTACAATGTTGCTTTTGGATTGAATAATAGTATTTTTGAGGGATGATGCTTATTTTTTGCTTTTGCTTTTTTTTTAAAAAAAAATGGCAAGATGTTTTCGTTATTCTTTTTGTAGCATAAATGTTTTAATTTTAAATTTTAAACTACTAAGAACGCTTGGCAGATTTAGCAGTATATAAATAAAATACTTCGGAATCAATATTTTATAGAGATGTATTCCTCCATCAGGTTGAGTTAAACTGAGAGGCAGAAATTGCTCTTAAATTATTTAGTAAATGTCATGGTTGAGGGTAGACTTGAACTTGGATCTCTTAAGTCATAATCCTCCATGTTCTTAGCAACTACTCAGGCTATCAGAGATGCCACTTTGACTGCTTACTTCCCAATGTTTCTCCCTCTCTCTCTCTCTCTCTCTCTCTCTCTCTCTCTCCCTCCCTCCCTCCCTCCCTCCCTCCCTCTCCCTCCCTCCCTCTCCCTTTCTTTCTCTCCTATAATACAGTATCTCTTTATCTTCAGTTAAGCTTCAGTTTAGATTTATTATCCACATCTAAGTAACAACCACACATATGCAAATATGAACCTCTGTTACATTTCATCAGTTTCTATCTGCACGTATTCTCCTTTATTCCTCTGTTGAGACATTTCATAACTAGATAATACAATTTTCTTGTGTGTACAGCATTTGAGTTCAGTGAAGTTTGCTATTAGTTATCACTGATATATTCCCTATCCTAGGGTGTAATTCTTCTTGGTTTTAAGCGGTTTGACCTTTTAGCTTTTTTTTTCCCTCAAAAAGCATTGGAGCTCAAGTGTCACTCTCTGAATGTGACATAAAGACCAATAATCCTATAGCAGATGGTAAAAGAAAAGGAAGATTTTGCTTCTCTTACATTTTTGCTCACAATAACAATCAGCTAAGAGCTGGGCATTCAGTTTGGTTAATTGATGGTGCTATATCTCATGGGACCAGCCAAAGGGAAAAACATAGTTGGTTTTTCAATCCTCTCTCTCTCTCCCCCTCCCCCCCCTCTCTCTCTCCTTCCCTCCCTCTCTCTTCCCCTTTCCCCCTCTCCCCTTTAACCTCTCCCTCCCCACTCTGTGTGTGTCTGTATTTGTCTTCTATAAGAATATTAAGAAAGTTCCTTAAAGTCCTCTTAGAAACTAGACTCCTTTGTTAATATTTTTTTTCCAAATAATGATAACGTTCCAAAGAAAGAGAAACAGAATTGGGAAAAAAAATCTCCTGTCCTTGGCCTCCCTCATATCACAAAAGTATCCCCTGTTGTATAACTTATTCATAAAATCATTTTTACAATTTTGTTCTTGTCCCTAAATTAGGTTTGGTAAAGCCATCTGGAGAAAATGCAGACAGTTTTATTGATTTTTGCTGGTTAAATATGGGTACAGTTTATTGCTTATCAATACTAAGTAGCTCTGATTAAACAGAGCTTTTAAACAGAATGCCATATAAACTGATTATTATATAAGAGCAGTCTCCTTCTTTCTTACAAATAATTACATCAGACAAGACCAGGCTATGTTAAGACTCAAATAAAGTCATAGGAGGCCTATACTGATAATCAGTCTTTTGGACAATGACAAATATGTTTCACCAGCATGTCACTTGGCATATGCTAATGGAATTCTTTCAAAATAACTAATACAACATTATTGGACCGCAACATTTCTTTACTATTATTTGAATGCATGGGAACTATGGATACTTCAATAATGTGAGATTTTAATTACCAAAAATGTTAACTTTTAAATCTACTCTAGGTCAGCCACTGGGATCACAGGTTTAGTCTTCTGCGCTTTCAGTCTCATGTTGAAGCCCATCATCAGGGAACTTCTCTGATTGTGTCTGAGGGTGGGTTCCAGCATAGCGTGGACAGGATACTGAACAGACTAAATGCGACCACATGTTTATTGGACCCGTGTCCATCCTGGTTGGTACTGGCCTCCCGGGAGGTGACACGAGGCTGGCTCCAGGAGATTATAAATGCTTCTTTGAGTGGGGGTGTCTTTCCCACCGTCTTGAAAGAGGCGGTGGTGAGGCCCTTCCTCAAGAAGCCCTCCCTGGGATCCAGCTGTATTAGCAAATTATCGTCCTGTCTCCAACCTTCGCTTTGTTGCAAAGGTTGTTGAGAGTGTGGTTGCACGACAACTGCCTCAGTACCTGGATGAATCGAATTATCTAGATCCGTTCCAGTCGGGATTCAGGCCCGGGTACAGCACAGAGACAGCATTGGTCGCATTGGTTGATGATCTCTGGAGGGCTCGGGACAGGGGTTGGTCCTCTGTCCTGGTCCTACTAGACCTCTCAGGGGCTTTTGATACCATCGATCATGATATCATGCTGCACCGGTTGAAAGGGTTGGGGGTGGGGGGCACTGTTCTACAGTGGTTCTCCTCCTTTCTCTCTGACCGGTGGCAGTCTGTGTTGACAGGGGGGCAGAGGTCGACCCCGAAGCCCCTTATATGTGGGGTGCCACAAGGATCGGTCCTCTCGCCCCTTCTATTCAACATTTATGTGAAGCCGCTGGGTGAGATCATCCGTGGTTTTGGGGTGAAGTACCATCAGTACGCTGATGACACCCAGCTGTACATCTCCACCCCAGACCACCCCAATGATGCCCTCGAGGTGATGTCCCGGTGCCTGGAGGCTGTACGGATCTGGATGGGGAGGAACAAACTCAGACTCAACCCATCCAAGACCGAGTGGCTGTGGTTTCCGTCGTCCCGATATAGTCAGTTGGCGCCATCTCTGACTATTGGGGGCGAGTCGTTGGCCCCCACAGATGGGGTTCGCAACTTGGGCATCCTCCTGGACTCGCGGCTGTCTTTAGAAGAGCATATGACGGCCGTGGCCAGGAGGACTTTTTATCAGGTTCGCCTGATTCGCCAGTTGCATCCCTTTCTGGATCGGGACTCGTTGCGCACGGTCACTCACGCCCTTGTCACCTCACGCCTGGATTATTGTAATGCTCTCTACATGGGGCTCCCCTTGAGAAGCACCCGAAGGCTCCAACTGGTCCAGAATGCGGCCGCACGGGTGGTAATGGGAGCAATGTGGCGCTCTCATGTAACCCCCCTCCTGCGCGAGCTGCACTGGCTCCCAGTGGTCTTCTGGGTGCGCTTCAAGGTTTTGGTTACTATCTTTAGAGCGCTCCATGGCTCAGGACCAGGGTACTTACGAGACCGCCTCCTGCCACCAATAGCCTCTCACCGACCAGTTCTCTCCCATAGAGAGGGACTCCTCAGGGTGCCGTCGGCCAAACAATGTCGACTGACGGACCCCAGGGGGAGAGCCTTTTCTGTGGGGGCACCTACCATCTGGAACGGGCTTCCCCCGGAGTTATGAAACATCCAAGACTTACGCATATTCCGCGGTGCCCTGAAAACGTTTCTATTCCAACAAGCTGGTCTGGCCTAACTCTCCCTTTTAAATTGGCTTTTAAATTGGCTTTTAAATCAGGTTTTAGACCTCTTTTAGATAAATTTGGATGTTTTAATCTTTGAGCCAAATTACTTAATCTGTTTTTTAATAGTTTTTTAACTTCTATATGTATTTGTAATTTATTATGGCTGTTCACCGCCCTGAGTCCTTCGGGAGTAGGGCGGTATACAAATATGAAAAATAAATAAATAAATAAATAAATAAATAAATAAATAAATAAATAAATAAATAAATAAATAAATGAATGAATGAATGAATAAATAAGTCCAAAAGCTCAGAAGACTAAACTTCTGGTCCCGGTGACCGATCCAGATTGGATCCTGCAACATTAGCTGGGATAGATATATTTGCCTTCATTCATAAAGTTACTTTCCATCAAAATTTTGAAGTATCAGTCTCAGCTGGATGATTTATTTATTTATTTATTTCTATAGCCACCTAACTCAACCAAGTGATTCTGGGTGGCTTACAGTGATACAACCTAATCCGATTTAGCTCCTCTCAAAAAACTAAGCAGTGCAAGATGATTACCACTTAGATGAGAAAACTCTAAAAGAGGCTAGGATTGTAGACTAGACTGGATAAGTCAAGGGAAAAAATGGAAGCAATGACATGCCACTTTCATATTCTTGGAAAGATGACTATCTGGACTATCCATAAAGTTACCAAGATTTGAGCCTAATTTGTAGGAAACATAATCTTTCATATCTATCAGTCTCAAGACAATTTCATTCCCATCTTGGTGGCTTTTAAGATGTATCATGCTTATAAGTTCTCAAGTATAATAGTCATTCTATATAGCAGATTGGAGAAATTTCAGTAAAACCAGAATAACCAGTGGTGGGCTGCTGCCGGTTCGGATCGGTTCAGGCAAATCGGTAGTTCCGATGATCAGATGGCCCCGCCCACCTGCCCCCACCCCATCCTGTCCTATATTTTCTTTTTTTGGCTCAGCTGATTCATGTGGCACAGCTGATTTCCACGCTTCCACTGTTCTACTTACCAGGGATGCTTTAGAAGGTAAGCAGCTGAGGTTCAAATTGCTGTATTTTGAATGCTGCGCACATGCGCAAAGGGCGCATGCACGCACAAAGGGCACACTCACCAAACCGGTTGCAACCCACCACTGAGAATAACTCTTTGGAGATATCACTTTTAATGCAAGTGAGATACTAAGACTTCTCAACTCTCAGATTTTTCTCTTTTCAAGTATGAACAGAAGAGGCCTGGAAAAAATCCCACATTTAACAATAAGGCATGCTGATCTTACATTTTAAATAATAAACACCTTGAAAAATTATATTTATTTTCATTGGAAATCATTATTTTTTGTTCTAACTGCTTATTTATTTTTTTTATTTACTGATACTAAATAGTTTTTTTTTGAGGGGAAAAAGGATCAATCTCTATGGTATGCATGCCACTTATTTTTTTTAGTCACTTATTATAGCACTCTTTGTCTTGTAAAACCACTGGAAAGCTCATTATCAAGAAAAATGATGAAATAAAACTTAAAGTATAAAACAAGTTGTTATATAAACACAAAAGCCATAATAGTTTTTTTTTAATATTCAATATGCAGCATTGCAATAAGAATAAAAAAAGATTTTCATCATTTGGTTTAACACTCATCATTTGACTAAAACACATGGAGACTCACTGTTATTAACTACTGGTTTATCTGCCTTTCAATATAGATATACACTGTCTTGTGAATAGCTGGATATACAAATATAATATTAAAAAGTTCCTTCCCATTTCAATTTGATGTACAGTTTAATAATAAAACAGAAACTATGGCAGCTTCATTCATGATTCTGCAAACCTTCCTTCAATAAGGTTGAGATAGGTAAAAAGAGCAATATGACTTAATAAACACTTCTACAGAAATGTGACTGAAACTTTCTAAATAACATTAACATATGAATCCTGAGATTCTTATGACAAGTATCAAATAACTATCAATAACTATCACTATATGAGCCATGGTGGTGCAGTGGTTAGAATGTAGTATTGCAGGCTACTTCTGCTGCCTGCCAGCTGCCTGCAATTTGGCAGATCGAATCTCACCAGGCTCAAGGTCAACTCAGCTTTCCATTCTTCCAAGGTCAGTAAAATGAGGACCCAGATTGTTCGGGGCAATATGCTGACTCTGTAAACGACTTAGAGAGGTCTGTAAAGCACTGTGAAGTGGTATATAAGTCTAAGTGCTATTCCTATTGCTATTGCACTGATATTGGATATATGATATCCAAACAGTTATAAAAGAGGTAGGCACCAAGAAATGAGCAGTGATCATTCATGAAACATAAAGATCCCCATGGTCCACACCTACAGCTTCCCTCCACATTTAAGCAAATCTTGCTTCCTGAACTCTGTCTGTAGATAAAACAAGGAAAGGTCATTATCAAGAAAATGTATCTGATCTTGTTTCAGATAGCTGGCTGGCTGGCTAGATGGATGGATAGACGTACAGACACTATAGGTTTTAATGGATGCAATAGACAGACAGAAAAGTTGAGCTACAAGAAAAACTGAATTAATTGACTAATTACATTTCTAAAGTTTTCTAAAAACAAAAACCTTCTCATATCCTTTGAAATTCACAAGTCAGCCCAAGCCCATTAAAGCAGATTCCATACCATCATATTTGGATCTCAAAAGAACCATTCTTCACCCATCATTTTCTCTAAATGCTTAGGAGTGGAATGATGTATGTTAGTTAACAACAATAACAAAACTGAGAACTTGTTGAGAATAGTTGCTGGAAACTTTAACACATGCTAGTGCCAACTAACACAAGAAAACCAAGCCATCAAAGAATGAGTATGATAACCTGTTTCTCTAGTTTTGAAAGGAGGAGAGGATGGGAGTGTAGCAATATTTTGAAAGAAAACATGGAAAGGATGTTACATGATAATTTAGCATCAGATTACTCCTAGCCTATTATACTTCAATTAGAGATAGAAAACAAGGAAAAGAAAATAATGGGAAACAGCCTAATTGCCAGGGACAAAACTTAATATTAATATTCTTTGGGTAAGAATTTAGAGTCCTTCAATTGTACCCACATTGTTGTGTCATAATGTGGATTCGTTTTCTTTATTGTCCAGCTCTGTCTGCAGTTGATTTTAATTGTTCTGTGCTTTCTTTAGATACTATGATGATTATTTATTCCCTTCTTATCACCAAGTATATTTGAGGGTGAGCGATATTTGCATTTCTAACCAGCTGTGAGGTTGTCGTAGAGCACTAGAGCTCTTTAGGGACCTGGCTTTTACATAAAGGATTATCCACTGACTGTATAACAAGTCAGAAGAAAATTTCATGTAAACAACTACATTTTAACAAACATTTTCTGGAAAAGCTCTTAATTATCTGGTAATCCTAATAATATTTAGAAGAACATACCTCGGTTCCTTCCGCCATGCCCTTAAAACCTTCTTTTTCCAGCAAGCCTGGCTAGCCTAACACTTTTTAAAATGTTTTTAATTGTTTGTTATTGTTTTTAATTATGGGGCCAAATTTATATATATATATCTTTTTAATTGTATTTTAATGTTTGTAGTTTATGTTTTTTTTTGGCTGTTCACCGCCCTGAGTCCTCAGAAATAAATAAATATCAATTTCTAATAAACTATAGCATCTTTAAATACTTTGTCCTTAGTCCTTTAAATACTTTGTCCTTAGTCCTTTAAATACTTTGCCCTTAGTCCTATCTTCTTTACAAGACCCCGAATGTTACTAGTTGTTTACCTGGGAATGAAGATCTTGCAAATATAGAGATTATAATGAATGGGGAAAGTTCACCTCTATTAAAACCTTGTAGTAGCAATGAACCTCTGGAATTAAGATGCTGTGAGATTAACAATCCTTATGTTCAAACAAGTCTTAAAAAGTAATTATTAGGGAAAAGAAGAACTAGTTGATTTCATGATTTATGCCATTCTGAACATATGGAGGAGGAAATGGAATAATGATTTTGTAGTTTGGCACACCTGAGCCTTTCTATTATAGAGCCTCTAATGATTAAATAATAAAACCTCAATGACTTATTTCCAGAAGGCGATTATTCTCTTATATACTACTTCCCGTTCTGACAGGGCTAGAAATACAGAACGGTTTTCTTTCATGCGATTGTTTTTGAGTTCCAACAGAATGTTTAAAAAGATGACAAGCTACATTTCCTATACTGCTTGTTCCAATAAGTGAACAAGGAGTTTGGTGAAGCCATGTGAGTGGGAAACTATTCAAATGTGTTCAAATATGCATCAGATCAATTGCAAAGGCAACAGTAGTAATTGATTGATTATTTGCCATCAAGTTTCTTAGCAACTTATTCTTTAATTTAGTTTGGTTTTATACTTTTTAATGTATTTATTACTTGTTTTTAGCTCCCTTGTATGCTGCTCAGAGTCACTTGCTTATGAGACAGATGTTTATGTAAATTGGTTTAATAAATAAATAAGCCACGTAGACATTTTCCAGGATGATCTTTTCACAAGCTAGCCCTTCAGATGTACTCCACACTACTGCAATCAAGTCCATTCATCTTCCTGTTGATCATTTGCTTCTTCTACTGCCTTCCATCTTTTCAGAGTCTACAGACTTCTCAAGTGAGCTAGGAGTTTATACAACGATCTATTTGTTTGCTGTCCTAGCTGTCTATTGGTATTCTCAGGAATCTTCTCCAACACCAAAGTTCAAAAGTATCAATACTCTTTCCATCCTGCTACAGACGTCCAATTTTTCTTTCCATAGTGAATCAAAGGCACAATAATTTCCTGCGTCCTAATTCTTGTAGGTGTAATCACATCAAGATACCCAAAATACACTTTCTAAAGACTTCATAACTATCGTACCAAGTGCATCTTTTCTGCTTATTTCTTGTCAACTCTAAGGATGATTGATGCACTGGTTATCATTAGTATGGTCTTTTTAATATTTAATCTTAGCCTCATTTTTTTCCACCATGCTCCTTCAGTTTCATTACTGAAGCTAGCGGATCATCTGCATTTTCATCTGACAGAATAGTGGCATCAGGATACAGGTTACTGATGTTTCTTAACTGTCACCTTCTTCCAATCCATCCTTCTTCGATATATATTCAGCATATAGATTGGATACAGGGGTGGGTTCTAAATATTTTTACTACCGGTTCTGTGGGCGTGGCTTATTTTGTGGGTGTGGCTTGGAGGTCATGTGACTAGGTGGGCATGGCTAGCTGGTCAGAATCATTTCTGGAAGGTCCTCACACTTACGACCAGTCCTCGCACTTACGACCCGACTCATTTGTTTGCTTTTAACACTGATCAGCTGTAGGACGGCCCTTTGAAGCCCCGCGGCAAGAGTTTAAACAGTTTTTTTCCCTCTAGTCATCAGCTGGGACTCAGGAGGCAGCAACAGATTGGGGGTGGGACCAAATAAAAGGTAAGAATAACGTGGGTGGGTGGGGGGGTGGGAGGGCGGGGGGAGAACCGGTTTGGTGACGTCATATCGTCACTGCTACCAGCTCGGCCGAACCGGACCGAACCGGGAGGAACCCACCACTGATTGGATAAATATGGAATATAGCTTTATCTCAATCCTTTGCTGACTTGCAACTGACTGTGACTTCTCCTTTCTTGTGTAGAGGTTTCTCATGAGTACATTTTTCTAAGGGCATTGCTGTGGCCAAAACCTGTCTCACATAAAACAATCAAATCACTGTGAAGGTACAAAATAATGTTATTAAAACTGCAAACAACAACATTGTACACCAAGCTCCCAGCAAAGCATTGGTAGCTTGCTAAAGTCCCCTAAGCAAAAGCAGAACCAAAGTTTATATGTGTTTGACTATTAGACAAAGACCATTACAGCATGGAGGATTGTGGATAAAGCCATCTGGGTGACCTTATTATTAACACCTTCCTTCTAGTTTAGTATGCTAGCTATGCCATTTTTAACATCATGATAAGTGAATATAAAAAATTGGTTTACTGGGCCACTAGCTACAGGAACTAAGTACCGTATTTTCCGGCATATAAGATGACTTTTTAACACATGAAAATCTTCTCAAAAGTTGGGGGTTGTCTTAACGCCGGGTGTCGTTCTCCTGTAACCAGGCAGACCAGCCCGAAAGGCTCTGACGAGCCTTAAATGGCCCTGACGATCCAAGCCCTGACAATCTGCTAATCAGGCAACTCCGCTGGGATCGCCAGAGCCATGGAGAAGGAGAAAAGTTTTTCCCGTCCAGCTTGCTTACCTTAGCTGTTGCCTTGCTTCGCTTGCCTTGCTTCGCTTGCTTGAATCCATTCCATCAGCAAGTAACTCCCTGCCTGCAATCAAGCAGGCAGGGAGTTGTGGACTTCAACTCCCAGAATTCCTCAGCCAGCAAAACAAAGCTGGCTGAGGAATTCTGGGAGTTGAAGTCTACAAGTCTTAAAGTTGCCAAGGTTGGAGACCCCTGTTCTATTGGGTAAGTTTTTCCCCCTTTGGGATCTTTAAAAAAAATAGTTAATTGGGGTTTTTTTTAGTTGTTCTTTTTTAGACCTAGCCATTTAAAGTTTAGGAAGTTTTAAATTTAGCTTTCATATAAAAATAAAAATAAAATAAAATAATATTTGTGCAGCTTTCTGAGATTTAGTATGTTTTTGTAGTGTTTCACTCTAACTACACAAACACACAAAATCTCACAAAGCTGTATGTGGAATTTTGTGTGTGTAAAGTGTGAAAGTTGGGTTTTTTGGCTTTTTGTGGCTGTGTGAGGTTCCTGCTTGTTGCAGGGACCATTTTGGGTCTAGCACAGCTGCTTTTACATTGTGGGTGAGCCAGTTGATGTTTTTTAATTTTTATTTGGTGTGCGTTGGAAGAGGGGTAGTCTTATATGGCGAGTATAGTCCAAACCCTATATTTTAACAGGAAAATTTGGGGGTCGTCTTATATGCCCAGTTGTCTTATAGGCTGGAAAATACGGTATATTTAGCCTAATGAAGAGAAGGCTTAGGAGAGACATAATAGCAGTCTCCTGATATTTGACGGACAGTCATAGGGAAGAGGGTGTCAATTTAATAGCTGAATGCTGAATAAGAAGCAATGGGTGGAAGCATGTCAGAGGGAAACTCAACCTGAAAATAAGGAGGAATTACCTGACAGTGACAACAATTAAGCAATGGAACAACTTGTCTCCCAGTGTCAGCTTCCGACTTTCTGCTTTGGCTGCCATAAGAAACGGGGAGGGGGGAGAGTGTGGGGGAGGGAAGCAAGCTGGAGGACTTTGAAGAAACGAAACCTAAACACCGAAGTGGCTATCGGGTCAACCGTCATCGCATTCCTGATTGATGACGATGCCAGACGTGCTTCCACCTGACCTATGGGAGACCTTTGGATTGGGTGATTGATGATGAACAGTGGGAGGGGATGCTTTCTATATGCAACTTTCATGCCTATTACTTTAGTTTCAGCTTTTCTATGGTTGTGTTCATTTCATTTTCCAGTAAAAGTACATTACTCTTAAAATATGGAGTTTGGCTCATTCTTTCCTGGACTTTGAAGGAAGCACACCTGACACCCAGAGTTGTGGCTGCACCATCACTGGAGGTTTTCAAGAAAAGATTGGAAAATCATTTGTTTGGAATGGTATAAGGACTTCTGCCTTGGGCAGAGGGTTGAACTAGAATAGGGGTCTCCAACTTTGACAACTTTAAGCCTGGCAGACTTGGGAGCTTCCGGTTGATGTCATGGCGAGACAGTCGGGGAAATAGCGGGCTCTGATGAGTCCCGCGAAAACCCCGACTGCCGAACTGCTGCCGCTGGATCTGCGGACCGAACCTGTCCTGCAGGGACAGGGGAAGAAGAGGGGCATCTCAGAAGACCGAGAGGAACAGGCAAGTTCCTTGGAGGTCAGAGGGAACCCTCTTTGAGTTGTAGGCGGGGGGCGGCAGCCATGGCGGCTGCCATGAAGCTGTGACAACCAGGCAAGAAAAGTGCTGGAGGAAAGTGAAGTAAAATGGAGCCTTTTGAAGCCAGGTGAGTGACAACAGGCCAGGCTTGTAACAACGTTTGGAGTTATATTAGTAACTAGAAGACCCCTAGTCTAAAACAGCGGCTAAGCAACAAAGGGGCTTTGGAAATTTTTTAAACTGTAACTTTAAAGAACAAAGACCCAAGAAACAACTAATTTTGGAACAGAACTAAGAGATTTAATTTAGAGATATGGTAAAAGGACTAAACACTTTAAAAATTTGAATTGGACCAAGGGGGGAAAAAAGATTTGATACTTTTTTTAACTAAAAGAAGAAAATAAAGTGGATGGTTATATAATAAGAAATAAAATGGCATCTTGCATGACTAATGGGAAACGTGGATTATATACAAACATCATCTGGCGTAAAGAGGAACTTTGTAACCTCCCTTTGTTATGAGAACTTTGAGCTCTACAGAAAAAAAATGCTGAACTGTGGAGGAGGATTTTTCTTTCCTGACTACAAGCAGCTGGACTTTGGTGAAAAGAAAAGGAATCTACAGTGGAACTCCTACAGTTGAACAAATAATAATTTGAATGTTGGCGCAGGAATAGAAGAAGGATTAAGCGCAGCCTTAAAAGAAAGAGATTTGATACATTATATCCGGAATAAAAATATGAAAAGAGATTTAATTGGACTTATGGAGAATAAAATTAAAAATTTGGAAAATGGAAGGAAATTTACTGTATGTTTGCAGACGAGGAAATGAAGATAATGTGATTAAAAATAAAATAAAGTAAAGATGATTGTAATAAATTAAAGGGAAGCTTTTATAGAAATTAAGAATGTTAAATGAAACTAATTAATTTATTTAAAAATATGTTTAATGCAAGAACTATGTTTTAATGGTAAAATGTTAAAGTACTATAGATAGATTAGAGGGAAATATTTGTTTAAAATATTGAGTTGTATTAATTGAAAATAAGATTTGTTAATGATTTGTTTTAATTTGTGATCGGAGCAAAAGCTTTGTTTTGAGAAAATGTTTTATGTTTGTTTTTAAAAAATGACAATGTCTGTATCCTATAAAGAAAATCTCTATAAAATGTTTTATAGGTGGCACTTGCCACCAGCCAGATTGGCAAGAATGTTCCCCGGCACGCCATCAACATGTTGGAAATGCAACCACCACAAAGGCACCTATTACCATATGTCGTGGACCTGCCCAATGGCAAAACAATATTGGCAAAGGATCAAAATACAAATAGAGGAAATAACACACCAAAAGATAGAACTAAGACCAGAAAGCTTCTTATTAGGCATAGTGAATGGATACTATGAAAAAGAAACAACCTATTTAATTATACATATGATAACAGCAGCACAAATACTATACGCGCAACACTGGAATAGTAGTGATATACCAACACCAGATAAAGTAATCAATAAAATTATGGAATGTGCGGAATTAGATAGACTCACAAAGGAATTACAAAATAGGGAAGAACATGACTTTTTTTTTTTTTAATTTGATTTATATGCCGCCCTTCTCCGAAGACTCAGGGCAGCTTACAATGTGCTCAGCAATAGCCTTCATCCTTTTGTATATTTATACAAAGTCAGCTTATTGCCCCCACAACTGGGTCTTCATTTCACCTACCTTAGAAAGGATGGAAGGCTGAGTCAACCTTGAGCCTTGGCGAGATTCGAACCCTGCAGTAATTGCAGGCAGCTGGTCTTAATAACCAGCTTAATAACAGGGTGCCTTAAACCCCTGTACTACCAAGGCTCTTTTTCCTTAGTATGGGAAAAGTGGTATAGTTGGTTGAAAGATAGAAAAGAGATGAAGCAATAGGAAGTAAATAAAATGACCAAATATAATATGATGGAAACAAAGAACAGAATAGGTCAACAAAGATCAATATTAGATAGATAAAAGGGAATGACCAAATAAGGAAGAGTCAAAATACAAAGTGAAATGTATATTATAGTTGCGAAAAACTGGACATGTATTGAAATGGATGTTTATATGTTTTTATGTTTTGTACGTTTCATTGTTCTGTTTAGTTTATACTTATAAATAAAAATTGGAGAAAAAAACAAAAATAAAAATTAATAATAATTTTTAAAAAAGCCTGGCGGACTTCAACTCCCAGAAGGGCCTCTTTGAGCAATTTGCATGTATCAGGCAGAGGAGGGGGCATCTCATATGTTTGCAGTGAATACAGCTCACATGTGAATGGGGAGGTACCTTTTACCATTGCATCCCCCATTTCTTTTCCATGTCTTTTTCATGGGCACAATGATGGAAGGGTTGCCCCAAAGGAATAATGAGTATTGTTATAGCATTTATATTGAGTAGAACAGAAAAAACCCAATACATTTTGCACCAGCATTATACTTACTGTAAACCTAAACAGAAGCACAAGAAAAATTAAATACATGGCAACAACAATTTATGTTCTAAATTAACTTTTATACTTTATGCAACAGCAACTTGAGGATCAGCTTTTGATTGTGTGTGTACAATAGCAATAGCAATTTGTATGGGAGGGATACCTTTTACCACCATAACATTCCATAGTTTTACATGGTTAACACAATCAAATGCATTTCTTTAATAAATGAAGTATTTGACTTCTGTTTTTGTATTCTCTGACTTTTTCAATTACCTATAATGCATCATGATTAATGATCCTGATTCCTTGGCCTTTTCTAAAATCAGCTTGAACATCTGGCATTTTTCTTTCTTTGCAGGGCTCTAATCCCTCATGGATGATCCTAAGTATTATTTTTCTAGCATGTGAAATTAAGGATTTTGCCCAATAGTCTGCATACTTTTAAGTCTTTCTTTGATATTGGAATGTAGATTGACCTCTTCCAATCTGTTGAATATTGTGTCATTCTCCATATTTGCTGGAATTATTAGAATCTTTACTGAGTACCCTTCTGTTTCTTCCCTTACATATTATTCTGTAAATAATACATTAGTTCCTGTAACTTTCTGACAGGGTAATGACTAGGCTGATATTCTACTCATCTTCTAGAAGTACATGTTCTTATAAATAGAAAATAACTTCCAAATAACTTGAGTATTGACATACTTATTGTACAGAATCCCAATACAGTCCTTCCATCTTTGACCTTCTTTGAATCTAATATTATGTATCCTTTAGCATATCAATTTGAGGCTGGGACAGCCTTCTTAGTTCAGAGACTTTTGGGAAACTATGTTTTTCCATGTCTGTTTCCAGGTATAATGTATTTACAGCTATCATTGCAACATAGTGCTTCTTGTCTGATCTATCAGCTTTGTGAAATTCTTTATGAAATTCCTTCTTGAGATCTTTGTCTTTTCTGGTTTGGGCTTGTTCTTCTCTGCAATTTCCATCATCTGTTCTTACATCCAGTTTGCTCTCTTCTGTTCTTTGTTCTCTGGCAGTATCTTTTTGCATTCATCCTTAAGAACATTTTGATATCACTCTACAATTCCTCTGGGTCTCTATTCAATGGTGTTCAGGACTTCAAAGTGATTTGTTACGTTCCACTTAAAAATGACGGATATACACTCATCATGGAAACAGGTTATACTTTTTTTAACCTTCCATTTTAGCCTAACTTGGAATTCGCATATGAACAATCCATGATCTGTTCCATAGTTATCCTTGGATATGTTAACATTTTAATTGAGCGCTTCCATCGCTTTGTATCAGTAATGTAGACAACTACACTTTTGTGTTATCTTTATAGTGATGTCCATGTGTGTAGGCATTGCTTCAGTTGCTTGAAGACCATATTAGTTAGAAAGAAGTTTTTGGATGGGCAGAAACTGGTAAGTCATCATATTTCATTTCTCTTTCTTGGGCCTCAGAATCCAACTTCAATCCAACTGGCATTTCAGTTTTCATACGCAAAGAACATATCTTGCTTGCACATTCTGTACCTTTCAAATTAGACTTGAGCACAAAACTCATCAAGCTGCTGTTCTTCTGGATCAGTGGTTGGAGCATAAGCTTGGATAACCATCATATTAAAGGGTTGTCTGCAAAGGCTAATTGATATTATTCGGTCATTGACTACATTGTACTCTAATGCCATCTTTGCTATATCTTCCCTATGAAGGCAAAGCCATCCTTCTTTTTCGTTTGGTTTTTTATATCCTCAGTAGTGAATAGTATGATCTTCTGACTGAAAGGGTCCAACTTCATTCTATTTCAATTCGCTGATGCCTAAAATGTCAATGTGTAGCCAGTTCATTTCATCTTTCATTTTATTGACCTTTCCCATGCACGTGCTTCCTGTGTTACATGTTCCCCCTGTATTTTTATTTTTATATGTTTTCATCCTGCATGACAATAGCAGCAACTAGATTTTCCAAAGTCTTTAATCTAGCTCTAATAATACTAATAAACACCATTAGTACTGTGAAAGTTCCACAGTTGTTCTTTAGTAACATATTAAGTATCATTTGACCTGAGGGGTTCGTCATCAAGCATTAAGTCATTAATCACTTTAGATTATCTATCCTTGTCATTTTTGGTAAAGTACAGAAATGATTTACCACTGTCTTCTCCTAACCAATATGATTTCACTGCTACTGTCATTACCTCCAACATCTTCCCATATTACTGCTGCCTAATAGAGATGCCTGTTTGCTTTAGTTAGGCAATTGGAGTGATCTCCATCCTGGAAGCATATACCGTTGGTGTACAATTTCATAAGCATCCTTTGCTCATCATCCTTACCCACATCTACCACCATCAACGAAGCAGCAAAGGTGGTGTTGAGGTAGGAGCTGTAGTCCTAAAAGTAACAGAATCATCTACTTGGAAACAAACAGAGTCACCTTATAGGAGAGATGGGTGGCAGAGAAATTCAGCAAACAAACAGAGAACAGGCTACAAAATACAAGAGGAGTTGAAGTCCAACTACTCTAGATGACTAAGACTTATTTCACACCAGACTTGGGAGGCACCCAAGAACAAAAAGGAAAACTTCCAACAAACAGGCAGACATCTGCATACAGAATCCTGGATACTGCTAGAGAATCTGCTGTGAGTTGCTATATATATGACTCTGCATTCATCAAGAGTCTACATCAGCACTCCAGACTTTACTAGTGTCTTATGTGAAATATAACTATAGCATTGCCAGCAAAGCATCTATGCTTCAAATATGTACTGTGCTGTCTATTTCTTAACATCAGAAATGATTCAAAGCTTCAACTGCAAACCTCTCAAGTCTTTTTTTAAAAAAACAATGCTGTTAAAAAAACCCTACTTGTAGGGAGGCAGATTATCAGCAGCCTAATGGCTCTTCTTCAACTAGGTTGCATTGATGTTCATTTTCTGAAGATTGTGATGTATGAAAAATAACTTTGTACGGATTCAGTTTGCACACAGATTGCCTTTATGTAAAGCATCAGTAAGAAAAATAAATAAATTATACAGGGAGGCCAACAGAATAGGTAGGGCTTACCTTCAATGGTTGCCCGCTTAGGCAGGATGGTGATTGCTCCCTCTGCAACATCTTCTTGTTGAATTACTGGAGTCATTTTGGAACCCCAGGTGTCTGAAGCCACCCACAGAAAATGACCAACTTGATCAGCCCTTTTTGCTGCTGCAAGGATTTGTCTGTAAAGAGGAAACAGTTATCATTCTCAGGGGGGATAAAGAAAAAGAGTATATTCATATGGTGGAACATTCACCAGCAGAAAATAATTACCTAACGAGCCAAAACAATGAATCCTCCAGACTGGAAAATCAGAAATGTAAAACAAAACAAAACAAAACAAACAAACAAACAAACAAAAAAAAACTATCATTGAAGAATTGCTTGTCATTGTCTTGTGGCTTGGTACCATCAGCTAAGAAATTTAATATAGTTGAAAATGCAAAAATGTAATTTAGAAATTAAGCATTATTTCTTAAATAACGCCATATTCCATAAATCGAGTCATATTGCAGATGTACATAATGTTCATTAGTGTTACTGATGCTTGCTAAAAACATATAATATATATTTACATCCTCATCTTTGGGTCTCGTGGGAAAGTACCAGTTTTGATGGAAGGATTTCTAGCATAAGAAGAGATAGAAATGTCCTTAGCTGACACTTTAGTTGAAACCTAACTAATTCATACTCTGTAAAATTTCAATACATTTGTTCATGCCATGCTTTTGCAAACTCTGCAACTCAATAGCATACTATAAGTAGCTTTTTTTTTTAAAAAAAAAAGACTATTAAAAGGAAGTGTGCATAGTAAAATATTATATTAGGAAAATACATACAAAAAGCACACTTTTTTTCATTGTATAGCCCAGTTTGAATTTTTTTCTGAGATTCTACTGAAGAAATTTGTGGAAGATAATACTATTAATGGTTATTGGTCTTGAAAGCTAGTCATCTTACTTGTAAGTTACAATGTCAATTGCAAAGAAGACAAGTAGATGCTCAGTTGTGAGCAGTTTAATTAAAGGTGTGTGTCTCTCTGTGTGTGTGTCTGATTGCATATCCCAAAGGATCAGAGTCTTATTTTAAGAGATGATGGTGACTGATCTTATGCTATGGTGAAAGTACCAGGAGAACTTGGGGCATGAACATTTTTTTTTCTAGATAGCTGTGAGTCCATATGAACTTGTGACATAATCCTAGGCAAGACATGGTCAACCTGAGGGAGTTATTGAAAGCTCCTCATATTTCTGTAGGATTCTTTCTTTTTGAGTTATTATATGGTTAAAAAGTCATAGGAACCTTTCAGACGGTTAGGGAAAAAATTCTTTCAAGCAATATTAATTATATCCTGCAAGTGAGAGACAAGCTAGATGAGATCGGGGAATGGGCTTCAGAGAATCTTCAGCAATCTCAAATGTACCAAAAATCACCCTATGACCATCATGTAATGTTGCCAGAATTTTAACCAGGACAGAAAGGATTACTATCTCCTCCTTCCATTGCAAGCAAATTACTAGCTTAGTGACAAGGAGCTTTTTCAGTGCAACAATATCTATGACCATGGGAAGAAAATGCTGGACAAGATGGACTTTTGAGATGACCAAGAATGAAATTAGGATAGATCGGAACCTACCAGAGAAATTTACCAGGATAGATCAGGACCTACTAGAAAAAGTAATTTGCAATAAATTACCAAGTATTTTTAATGCATAAATAATGATAACTTTCAATAAGCATCAAATGAGCTTTCTCAACTAATTCAGGTTGCATATATGAAGAAATCTTGTGATTTGTGTGAAACAACTTGAGTTGTGCAAACAACTCGAGGTCTGCATTTAATATAATAAAACAAATTCTGCAAATTTGTTGTCTGTTGAGCCTGGACAGCTCAACAGACAGAAGCACTGTAATTTAACACCAGCTATCTGCAATTAAAGTAAGATTGAATCTCGCCAGGCTCCAGGTTGACTCAGCCTTCCATCCTTTCTAAGGTAGGTAAATTGAGGACCCAGTTTGTGGGGACAATAAGCTGACTTTGTATAAATATACAAAAGTATGAAGGCTATTGCTTAATGCACTGTAAGCCGCCCTGAGTCTCCAGAGAAGGGCGGCATATAAATCAAATTAAAAAAAAAAGAAATTCAAAGCAGCTTGAATGTAATTTTGGATTTCTAGCTTTTAGTAAAATTACATTCACTCTCATAGACTCAGCTGAAGAAATAAGAACCAATTATAATTTTGAGTTATAAAATGGCTGAAAGAAGATCATTCATAAAATGGCTGCTTGATTGGGTGTCATCACAATATATGTACAGGTAGCCTTCAACTTGCAACTTTTCATTTTGTAACTGTTCAAAGTTCTAAAAGCACTGAAAAAAGATTGTCTTATGACTGTTTTTCACACTTACGATTGTTGCAGCATCCCTATGATCAAAATTTGGAGGCTTGGCAACTGGCTTGTATTTATAACGGTTGGGGTCATGTGACCACTTTTTACGACTTTATGACAAGCAAAGTTAATACAGAAGCCAGATTCACTTAACAACTCTGTTACTAACTTAACAACTGCAGTGATCCACTTAAAAAGTTTGGCAAGAAAAGTCATAAAATAGGGAAAACTTATTTAACAACTGTTTGATCTAGCAACAGAAATGTTGTGTTCAATTATGGTCGAAAGTCAAGGACTACTTCTACCTATTTTTGTGAAGGCAGACTGGTGAAGACCCTTATTGTTCACTGTTACCTCAAGCTTTACACAAAACCACTAATTTTATTTTCTAAAGATGCTTATATAATCTGTGTTGGATCCAGAAGTACTCTTAAAATAAAGAGAGAAATGTTTGCTTCATAGCAAGTCACCTTTTTATATGTTTTAAATTAAATGATTCTTTTAAAATACAGTGAAGTAACCATGTAGTTAAGGATAACAGTTATGTCTCTGAGTTAGAATATGAGTCACTAGGTATATCATCCGTTAATTTAATCAATCAGGTAGATTGATCACACTGGATTTTGTTCAGGATAATGGAGATAGAAATCATTGTTCCACTTGGGAAAAATAAATGTATAACACTGAATGCAATTATTTATAGCCACAACCAGACAAAGAAATGGACAGAGTATTCTCAGTCAGAAATTTGTTCAAAGATCTACTTTTAGATACAACTAATTGATGACATTAATATGAAGTTGAAATCTATTATGTGTAATCCAGAGCCACATAAATGCTTGTTTTCATATCTTGCTACTCTTGAACAAGCTCACCAGCAGTTTATTCAACTGAAAGCTCTCCAAATGTAACCTTAGCTATCTCCATTTGTTTTTGTAATGCTTTATAATAATTAATCAAACATGAACACAGACCCTGTTTGAAAAGATGGTATAGCTGTTATCTGTTAATGAGATAGCTCAAAATAAGGTCAGTTTCCATTTCATAAAGCAAAGACAAAATATTTGCTGTTTCAGATAAGTATCTAGCTGTGGCAGCAACTTTTCAAATACTTGTCACTGATCAGCAAGAGGAAAACAAAAATTGAAACAGAAATGGTGTCATTATACCGTATGTTGTAGATTCAAACTCATTTCCTAAGACAGGAAGCCCTGACCTATGTAGTTTTAAGCCTCAAAGAAATAAAAATCATGATCAGCAATAGACTGCTTAATGTCAAATTAGTTTTTTTTAAAAGAAACCCATAAAATGTTTTTAAGGGAACAATCTGAATATTTTTTATTTATTTACTATATATAAAGGATCTTAGTTTCTCTGTCTTAAATGGAGAATGAATGTCAGATTGAAATAGTACATGAACTAAAAATGCAGAAGTCTCTTCCCTCACAAAAATTATATGTTCACTTTTTGTAAATAAGTCACTTATTTCTATTCTATTCTGTTACAAAAGATTTTTTTTTAAAATGATGTGAATTATTTAACTCCCAAATACAGTTGCATTCATTCTCATTCTTAAAACACTTAATTTTTTAAAACTTTTGCCTGAGAACTGAAATGTAGAGATTTTCACTGTCCAAGAAAGAAAAATATGGTTTAATTTGTTTTGGAAAAAATAAAATAATGCAGCAAGAAGATGCCATTCAACCAAGTTATTGCAAAAGTCTAATGAAGTTCCTCACTCATACAAAATTACACTTGAATAATTCTCACTTGTTCATCACAAACTGCCTGGAAGATTACTCAATCAACCCAAACATTGGTTCCAAATCTGGAAGAATACCATTTTCCTCCATACTACTTTCTTATGAAATTACTGTTCATTGATCCAGCTAAAATTATTTTGAGGAGTACTATTGATTCTTTCAAAGAGAATCAAGCATAATAGCAAGCCTTGTTTCATGTCTGAGTTGCAATTCAGAAATGAGAACACAAGAAGCATTGCTTGAGCATATAGGAAGAATATGAGTAAATTTGGGAATAACTTCCAGGAGTTCATGCTATTTGAAGCAATATACCATTCAGTTCTACCCCGATGTTAACAAAGAGGCAATGAATGAAAATATTTGAATGGATTATATTTCCTTTCTCCCCACCCCCTGATACTATGCAGAAATGTCAGGTGAATGATACCACATAATCCATCAAAACAAAATCATCAGTAGTTTGTGGTATAGTCTAACAGACTGGGGTACTTGTGGATTCAAAGGAGAAAAGATCATGTTCCCTAACTCCCTGCCTATTTTCCTGTATGCTACTCTGAAACAAAGCAGTGAAAATTCATTGGTTACAAAAAAAACAAAATATAAATGAGTGTACCAAGAAAAAGCTATCCACCAGTTCAATATTTTCATTGTTAGTTTTAAAACTGTTGTCATTATCTGTGGTAATTAACCTGATATTCTTCATATTTAATTTTAGTCCTATTTTTTCACTGTGTTCCTTCACTTTCTTACTAGAGCTTTCAGTTCTTTGCAGGATCTGGGTAATGACATCAGCGTAATACGGCTTACTGATGTTTCTTTCTCCAATTTTAATACCACACTCATTTTTTTCCAATCCACATAATATTGTTTCTGTGATCCGCAAACAGTTTTTTTTTTAAAAAAAATAGTCCAAGATCTGAAGATTTACACACAAAAATGCACCAATATGGTATGGAGTATTTAATATGGTATTCTTTGGATAGAGCAAAAATAAGTATGGCAATACTTATTTTTGTTGTTATTGTTTTTTGAAATATTTTTGATTTTCCCTTTATAGAATAGAATAGAATAGAATAGAATAGAATAGAATAGAATAGAATAGAATAGAACAGAACAGAATAGAATGGAATAGAATTCTTTATTGGCCAAGTGTGATTGGACACACAAGGAATTTGTCTTTGGTGCATATGCTCTCATTATCCCAGTATATCAAGACGACATACAAATGGAATCCATACAATAAAATAACAACATATCACAATAACAACAGGTCCAAGCTATACACAACAAAACCAACATTATTGTCTTGTTTTTTGAAAAAAAACTGTGGAATTCTTGATAGTATTTCAGTTGCTTGACTATATACATTGGGGGAAAATAGTTATGCCTTGCTATAAGAGTCACTCTGTGAGGAAGATGGGTGATTTCTAAACATATCATATGAATGAATGAATGAATGAATGAATGAATGATCTTTTCCAGAGTTCTTCCAACCATTCCTTGCAAGTTTTTTAATTATTATTTTAGCCCCCTTATCATTTTAACTGTTCTTTTCTAGATATGTTCCTGTGTGCTTATCTTCTTCCCTAAAATGCAGAGCCCTGAATCCAACTGAAGATTTTAAGTTCTCTCTGAGCAATGCAAAATAGAATGAAATCATAATTTATCTTTACAGTATCTTGACATTGTACTTCTCTGATGTAGCCAAGCATTTGCCTGTTCCTTGCAACTATATGGTATAGTAGGCTCACATTCAGCTGCTGATCAATCAAGGTTACTAGTTTTTATTTGTGTTACTGCTGTCTGGTAGCATTTCTGCCTCCATATCCTACTCACAACTTTGATTCTTCCCAAACAAATGTAGGACTTTGCATACATGTCCTTGTTGAAATTCTTCCTGCTGGTTTCGGCCCATTTTTCCAGTCTATCAAGATCCTTTAGAATTTAAATTTTCTCTTCCAAGCGCTTGCAATCCCTATTTCATTTGCAAATTTGATAGTCATATTTTCTGATTTATCATCCAAGTCATCTATAAATATTTAAATAACACAAGGCTGAGAATTGATCTCTGTAATATTAAATGGTAATTATGTATCTGTCTACTGGTATAATTGACCAGCTCAGATTTTGCAATCTTCTTTACTAGACTACTTTTACTGAATATGCACTTTTAATCTTTAGAATTCTCATCAATATCCATGCTGGCTGGGGAAGGATACCTGGTTTGGGAAAGGATGGAGCAAATTTTAGTCATAAGCTGTAAGTCTTGTACATAAATATTCTTTCTTCCCTTTTCCCTCCAAGTCTCCTTATTTCAAATAAACCTTGTTATATTGGAACAGAGATCTGTAAGTTGTATTTGTCCTTCCAGTCAAAACTGGAAATTGAATTCCAGTATTCTAACTCAATGGTTAACACTTTGAGGAAATAATGTCAAACTGGATTTTGCCTGAGGAAAGAACTTAGAAGAAAAAACATAAAAGGAAATTCAGATCATGGACAATCTTTGTTTTAGCATGATATGAAAACTACATGCAGCAGATTAAACCCAAATATTAATATTCAACTTCAAGTTGAACTTGTTGCTTTAGCTGTTTTCCTGTTTTAGATTTATGGAAAATCAATAGTTAGGGTTATGGAAGCAAAACCTAATTTATTGTGTGATAACTAACATATCCATCCCAGACTATAAAAGCAGGATTGGCTGCTGTGAACCTTGTAAGGTCAGCAGGTTTTTTTATAGCCAGCACACTTTAATAGTCTTTCTAATCAATAGGCTTCAGTAACTCTGATGGTTTCAAATCTTCCAACTGCTTGTCTTTTGTTTTTCCACTGCATTGAAAAGCAAAATCTAAAAGAGGATAACCAAAACTTATTAGGGGAATCACAGCACTTTAATTCAACCCTTTATATTGGCCAGTGTCATAGAAAAAAAGAGTCAGTGGTTTTTAATCAGATTTCCCGATTAAATTGGCTATATTGACAAGTATTTCATTTTTATTAGCATGGACATCTCTTTTACTGTTTCTTCCCCTTTCATGAATTCATTTTGTATCTGGGAAGTTCTGAAAGTTAACAATTTTTTGATGCTTCTAGTATTTCGGATTCCTGTCTCTGAAGCCAATGGAAAATACATAGACAAAATTTTAAGCCTGTTGGGCTTAGAGCTGCAACTAGAATCGTGAAAGGAACCCCATAGAGTAAACAAGCTGAAAGACAGAACTGAGGTGACTGTCTATCAACTGCAGAGCGCTCTGCTATCTCTTTGACTCAGAAGAGGAACGGCAACCATAGAGAAAATATGTTACGAGTTTCTGTTTAGTTTATGAAAGAATAATAGGAAGATTGCTTTGGAAACTACTACTTGCTAATTCTCTTCTGAACTTAGTCTCACCTGCTGATCCCTCCAGACCATAATTTATACTTCAGAAATACAGGTGATGACTAAAAAAAAAAAATGACTAAAAAGAAACTAACTAAAACATTAGTTTCTCATGAGAACCAAAGTTGCTACGTATCAACCTCTTGAGGTAGCCCAGATCAGGAAACAACATCCACAGGAACACTAGATCTATATTTTTATTGAGAGAGTTTGTAATAGCAGAAGCTTGCAAATGTGAATGTGTTTCTTCTCCTTTCCCTTTTCTACCTGGTGAGTCAGGGATGAGTCAGCCTGAGTGTCTTCTTTATAGTATCTCTCTTCACAGGACTTAAGAAACACTCCTCTCAGTGGATCTCTACACGGTGTCAGTTCATGGGTGATTTAGATCAGGGTTGTCAAATTCGCGGCCCACAGGCCGGATGCATCACGCACTGACCACGCCCATGCCTGGTTTAGTAAAGGGGGGGGAAGTCCCAATATGTCACATAATGCCATGACCCCGTGAGTTTGACAGCCCTGATTTAGATAAAAGAAGTACAAATTCTTACTGGGTTTGATATTTTTTTCCTCATTAGTCACATAGAAAACAACACTTCTCTGTGTCCCAAGCACTGCACTCTGGCAAGCTCTTCTAGACCGCTGTCATCAATATGTGATTCAACTTTCTTCAACTGAGCACCCTCCAGATGTGCAACCAATATAACTGAAGGATAATAGATATAATCCACTCTGTCTGGAGATACATGGTGGTAATAAATTATATATTTCCCAATTTCTCTCTTTCTCTCCTTTAAATTACCAAGCATGCCACTTTAGAAATGGGTAATAATTTAAAGCAAGGTTGCTTGATTATGCATACACTTCTGCTTCAGAGTTATATAAATTATTGCAAGTTAATATTAAGGCACACACAGCCACCTCATGCAATTTCCCTCACATATTTTGCTCATGCTCTGAGCATGAGACCAGAGGCAGTCTATTAAACTGAAAATCCTATGGATGCTGAGGCAACATGGTCAGCATTCCCATAATTGGCTATTTTTATGAGGTCAGATGTCGCTTAACAGGTGCTACTAGTCTAATTTGTTATACTATTAGATGACCAATACTATTCAATTTCTTCCCTTTAGTCAAAGGTACCACTTTTGTCACCTTCACTATAGCATACTGGTAGCTGCAGTAACTCCCTCCTCCCATTTACTGAGTTTTCAGCTATCCACTCTGAACAAGAAGGTATGGCTCAGTGGTGGGTTTCAAAATATTTTACTACCGGTTCTGTGGGTGTGGCTTGGTGGGAGTGGCTTGGTGGACGTGACAGGGGAAGGATACTGCAAAATCCCATTCCCTCCCCACCCCACTAACCTGCTCTGGGAAGGAATCAAACTCCCCCCTCTTCATTTCCCCAAATAAAATATTACTCATAAGAAAAGGCTCCCAGAAAAGCAAGGAATAATCAAGCTGCTAACAAAGGAACCTGCCTGAGGCCCATTCCCCATTCTTGCCAGCTGTATAAAGGAAACTTTGTAAGAAGAAAACAGGTACCGGTGTTTAGAGATAATAGAAAGTGGAAACCAGAAGTTTGGCTCCATTTTCAAGAAGGCAGAAAACTTACTCAAGACAGGATATTTCACAATGGAAATCACCCAAACCTTTTTAGAAACACAAAGCCCATTGTTGCACAAACTCCAAAACTTCAAAAACATAGAACCATATAAGAATCCCTCCTCTTATCCAGTTTGTTGTTCAGCTGACCCAGAAATGAACTGCTGAATGTCACTTTACTTCTGCAAGTAAAAACCTCCTTCCAGCAGCTGCTTCTTGGCGTGTCAATTTAAAACGAGGGTGTCTTGTTTTTTTTTTCCCCTCCTCCTCCTCCTCCTCCTCCTTCTCCTCCTCCTCCTCCTTCTTCTTCTTTGTCAAGCGATCTCCTGTCTGAAAAGCGAGCCCTGATTTTTTCCTTCTAGCCGATCAGCTGGGAGACTGAGAGGCAGAATAGATTGGGGGCGGGGCCAGGCAGAGGTAATATTTACCGGTTCTCTGAATTACGCAAAATTTCCACTGAAAGATCTCCTGGCTGGAACCCACCTCTGGTGTGGCTGGAATTTACAGTTATTTCTAAATGTGTACTGAAAACGAAACTACTAAAGTTCTTTACTTTACAGCAGAATGAAAGATTACATATTTCCTTTCTATTATGTGCAGTTTTAGTTCCATATGTCTTCCAAGTCTGCTGCATTATTATACCAGTTTAGGTTTATAAAGTCTCTATTTATGAAACTGCCTAGGTGAACTTTCAGATAATTTTTTAAGTGCTTTGCCTGTTCGGTCCTTCAAAACTGAAATGTCCAATAATTAGGATACCTAATCAAAACATTTTGCCTTATAGCTTAGCCTTGTTGCAAATTTATCTTCTCCCAAATTGATGGTTCCTGAGGCCTGCTCTAATGCTATGGTGGAGGAGACAGAATCACAAGGCCAGTGACCTCATCATCCATCTACCCAATTTAGCTTTCCAAGCTTCTGATTATCCCTCTAGCTTTAACAGACGAGAGGAGGCAGACTTCAAAGTGCAGGCTAATGAGCTTCAAAAGTCAGTGTCAGACTGTCTAGAATGTAAGCAATTGATTGGAGGTATGGGTTGTGGTGGGTTTTTTTTTTACACTGGCATTTGAGGCATGCAAAACATATTGTAACCAAGCTCACATAGAAGATGTTCGGAAACGGTCTCTAGATTTTACTACTACTACAGCAGCTGAGGTTTTATGTAACCAAACATATTGTGCTTGCTTTCATGAGAAAGTTTCTTCCTGATATTCTCTGCCAGCTTGCTAAAATGTTATTCAGGGAGTTTTTCTTGTACAGGGGGAAAAATCCATTCATAAATCCTTTTCCTTTAATCTGAAATTATACTACCCAAGAACATGCTTATAACCTTATTTATTGCTCAGATGATGACTTAAACCTAAGAATGTGGATACCATAAAATATGTATTCAGGCAACGCAAGCCACAAATCGTGTTATAGCTATTTTTCAGTTCAGGCTCCCTGCCCTATATAAACAGGTTAACATGTAAACAAGTTGATTTCTCCAGGCATCCTTACTTTATATCCTCATCGTAGGCAAAGACAATGATAGCCCTGGCTCTGGGTGTATCTAGAAGCAGCTTGATAATTTTATCAAATTCGTAGGTCTTGTTTTTGCGATCCTGTGGGATTTTCAATGACTGGGCAATGCAGAGATCACCTGTTAACAGAAAAAAAAGAAGACAATATGCTAAAATCTGTAAATCAGAAAAAAAGAAAAGAAAGAAAATTGGAAGAAAAAGTAGTTAGAGGGAAGATAGACTTAAAAAGAAAAGAATGAAAAGTGGATTTTGGCCTAGTTTGGTACAGGAGATGTGGCTCTAAACTTTCTACGTACTCTACATTAAGATTTCTGGACTTCCATAATTCAATCAATTGAGTGTGTCTGATTAGCCCTCAGCTTAGAATTCATAAAAAACAAAAATAAAACACAGGAAATGAACAAAAAAATAATCGGTACAAATAATTGGACCCAGAATTAAGTTTTTATTATATTTCTCATATTTTATCCCATCTGAGTCCTCACAAAATCTGGAAAAAAAAAAAACCTTCTAAGTATCTGACTGGATTTTATGTCTTCTATCTTTGGTTTTTTACCCACTGCTTGGATGCTCTCCTGGAAAGTCCACAATATGGATTTGGTCCATTACATCCACTGCCACAAAATAATAGAGGGGAGTCCAGAATCCCTCAACCGAACCTGATCTCTTCCATGTCATCTAGAGGCTCAGATCTCGAATCTAGGTGGTTTGTTTTCAAGTCCCCTCTTGTGACAGATTATATATCGGCTACTTTCCATCACACAGAAAGCAGTTGTCTACTCTACCTGGGATGGAGCTCCATGCTGAATGATAATGCTTGAACTATATCTCTTTAGAAACTTTTCCTGACATGAAATTGCAAAATGAGAAAGTACTATGCTTTCAAAGAAGAAAATATGAATTTTCATGAAAATCAAACTGATGGACAGTGCAAAGGAAACACTCTCAATATAAAATTCTGCTCCATGATGACTGCCTCCAGGAAATTTAACTCTTTGCATGCAATAGATAACATCCTTTGGAATGATATATCTATACCATATATCTATTCCATACTTCCATATGTCAATTCTACATCTTCCCAGCAAAGAGAGTGAGAGGGAATAAATTTTAAAAAGAAAGGATATAGATTTTCATACATCCATAGATGTAGATTTAGAAAAGATTACACATATTTTCCTAGAATGTAACATGCTTTAACTGAGTGAAAAATATTGTATTCTGTCAGTATGCTCAACAAAAAAATGTGGAACTTTAGCTCCTTGTTCTGCTTTGCTTCTGTTTCATCTAGATTTAGATTGAGAAGTCTTTGAAACAGATGGCTATTCCCTGAATACCCTGCAAATAAAGAAGCCAGACTCTTGATAAGAAATATATCTACTCCATTCCCCACCTTTGCAAATTGTTTTGAAGAAAAAATAGCATGCTAGTGGAATACTGCAATTGTAAAAAAAGAACATAGAATCTAACTACAGTACTTTATTTAGTACAAGGGAGACGTGCTCAGAAAATCATACCTCATAGTATTTATAATCTTAGGGCTATTACTTTAAACCACACACTAGTATGCATTCTTATTAATTTCATGTGTTCAACTAGTACAATCCAGCTTCCAGACCCAACTCATTGGTCTGTATTGGGGCAGTCACAACCCTCAGGCTAACTAACTCAAGACATTCCTTTCAACAGAAGAACACTTTCCTCTGAAAAAAGAGCCTTCATCAGGTTGTCCACAGGCAGTCCAGTTGATTTTCTTCTGAGCTAGAAACCCAAAACCTCAAATCACAAACTTTCCATTTTTTTTTACTTGGAGACACTTGAAGAGTCCCAATGAAGGTTCAGGGTCAATTGCCTTTCCACTGATGGGCCCTAACTACAATGCTTAATTCCAGAGGTGGGCTTCACATAATTTAACAACTGGTTCGCCTAATGCAGAACAAAAAATGTGAGCGTGTGCGCCTTCTGCGCTTCTGTGTGGCTTCAAACACTGCAATTTCATGTGTGTGGCTTCCAGCACACTTTCTCAGGCAGTTGTGGTGAGTAGTGTGGGCCAGATATGGAAATCAGATGTGCTGCATGGGTGGGGTGAGCGAGCCAAAGAGTAAGATATATAGGACGGGATAGCACCAGGGTGCCTGGGTGAGCCCAGCTGGTGGTTAGAACTACCGGTATGGGTGAACCAGTCCAAACCAGCAACAGCCCACGTCTACTTACTTCCCATTTCTATGAGTTTCCCTACTTCAGTTGTTTGTACTGTTTCTAGCTTTTTAAATTGAGATTGCTTTCTTTGTTTTTCTTGCTACAAACATAGGCAGAAACAGAGATTATGAGAATGCAGACTGGAGGATGATTTCTGGGCTGATTTATGACTTAGGTGGTAGAAAGCAGGTTAACTCAGGCTGTCTGCATAATGGCTATAGAATACAGCTCAAAAAAAAATAAAGGGAACACAAGCAGAAGACATCCGAGATCTGAATGACTGAAATAGCCTTATTAAATACTTTGTTCTTTACATACTATAGTTTATACACTGCTCAAACAACTAAAGGGAACACAAAACTACTGTATGTAACAAACAAAATATTTAATAAGGCTATTTCATTCATTCAGATCTCGGATGTCTTTGCTTGTGTTCCCTTTATTTTTTTGAGCAGTGTATATTAAATTGGGGGCTATTCTGAGAATGCCTCTAGGAGTATATCACAGAGGGATAGCAATAGCAATAGCACTTAGACTTATATACTTATATACAGCCCTCTCTAAGTGGTTTACAGAGTCAGGATATTGCCCCCAACAATTTGGGACCTCATTTTACCCACCTCGGAAGGATGGAAGGCTGAGTCAACCTTGAGCCTGGTGAGATTTGAACTGCCAAATTGCAGGCAGATGGCAGTCAGCAGAAGTAGCCTGCAGAACTGCACTCTAAGCACTGTGCCACTGTGGCTCATTTATAGAGAATATAGAGAGATATAGAGAAGCTCTAAAAAATGGGTGGGACAAAATCAAGTATATCATTCTGAGAAGAGTGACATTAAATTAACATAAATGCAAAATCATTGAATAATCACCCCTGCACCTACTTTTACAAAACTTCAACATATTAATCTAATATTGGATGGGTACTTGAACTGTCTGTGTATACTGTACAGACAACATTCTGCAAGTTACATATTTTCCTTTCACGATCCTGTAATTCATTCTGAGAGAAGTCACTGTTTGATGAATTTTGCAAATGTTTTCATTTTTACCTAGCAATACGCTGGATTTTATTCTAATGACTTGACTGTCACAACCAGGAAATATTTGGACTGTTACATAAGGCATATTAATAACACAGCAAAGATCTAAGATGACTGTGACACTTTCCTGTTGAGACTCTGCTCAACGGGTACGGTGTTAAAGCATCAGAGTGATCCATAAAAAAAGGGGAGGGAGTATAAGAAAAATCCATTTCCCCAAACAATATTGTGAAAATTGCCTGACTTTATAGTTACTACTTTCCCCTGGGGCTCAAGTCTCTTTGGCAGATAGATCCAATTGCTTCTGAATTGGTCTAGTCATTTATATTCCCAGCACTCTCTCTCCCTGGCTATACTTACAGGTAGCAGTGACACAAAAACATTTAACCTGAAATGTCCCAGAACGGGCAACCAAAGCATAAAAATGCAGCAAGACTTTCTTCGCATGGTTATGCTGGAAAGACAAAGTTGTATTCTTGAGGGCTTTACAGTAGGATAATGCCATTATCAAGCAGTAACTATACAACACCATCACTGTGGAGCAGACAGCACAAAATGTCAGATAGCTTATAAAAAGTAGTGACACAAGAAAAGAATGGGAAGAACAAGAGGTGGAAGACAAGGAGGGTGGGGGAGAAGAAAACATGTATCAGCTGGTGATTGCATTTTATTCAAATAAATTAGATACAGGGTCAGAAAGGGGACAGAACTCTATTGAATAGGGGAAAATGCAAAGGGAGAAACAGAAAACCATAGTCTTATGCAGGGGTGAAATCTAAAATTTGTTACTACTGCTTCTGTGGGCATGGCTTGGTGGTGGGGTAATGTGACTGGGTGGGCATGGGCAACTTTTTTTTTAACTTTCAAAAGCATTTTTTCTACAGCTGAAGAGATTGTAGAAAAAATGCTTTTAAAAGCCTCTGACGACCCCAGCTGAGCCTCACGATCATCAGCTTTTTTTTTTTACTTTTAAAAGTATTTTTTTTTCAGCCAAAGAGGTTGTAGAAAAAATGCTTTTAAAAGTAAAAAAAAAAGCCTCTGATGATCGCGTGGCTCAGCTGGGCATGAGGGGGGGCAGGGATTTTTGCTACCGGTTCTCCAAACCATCCGCCGCCATCGCTACTGGTTCGGGCGATCTGGGCCGAACTGGGAGAATTTCACCCCTGGTCTTATGCCTGGGCATGAAATATCTGGCTAAGGAAGAGTACATGTGAAAATAATTTTGGATGTATATTTAAAAATGAACCCACAGAATCATACAACTACTCCTCCCCCCAAAAAAAAGCAAATGTGATATTTGGTTGCCTGAAAAAGCAGAGTTTCTCATTTAAAGAAAGTAATAAATTCAGATGTAATCTGCATTGGTCAGAATTCACCTGAAGAACACAGCCACAGTTTGGGGCACTGCATTTTTAAAAGATTCAGAGAAACTGGAACAGGTATAAAGCAAGCTGATGAGAATAACGAGGAGATTAGGAATTGAGTGGGAATGTTTGAGGAAATTGGTGTGTTCTACCTTGAGATTAACTGACTGTGGGATGGAGATATTAGAGCTCCTTGGGAAGGAGTCACTAAATAAATCCTCTAACATAAGAGTACATGACATGGACTAAGGGGAGTCAAATTCCAATTAAATGTTACAGGAGCACTTCCAATAGTAGAAGCAGTTTGGCAGGGTACCAATCACCTAGTGAGATGATAAATTCTCCTTCAAGCCTAGGCTGGACAACCATTTGTCAAGGAAGCTTTAATCTGGATTCCTACAATAAATCTCCACAGAAACTACTGAATTTTTCCTTCCATTTTTATATTTTTCATGCCCACACCATCACACAAAATTGTGCCCATTGTCTGACCCTAATTTACACTATAATGAAACTGTCAAGTTAGTTACTATATGGTCGAGAGTACCTGACTTAAGCTATATAGAACAAAGAAATAACATAGGATGGAGACATGTTTACCATGACTTTCTTTTCTAGGCATTTTTAAGTGCATTGCTGATGCACAATTAATTTATCCTCAAATCTTTTGTCATCCGCTGAAGTAAACTTAATGTGCTATAGCATTCTAAGAGGTCCACTACTTTGTTATTGCTGTATTTTCTATGTTCTGTATTAAGTTAGTAACATAGGCAGTTGTATTCACTGGTATATGATTGATAGAAGAAGAGGGGGGAAAAACTGCCCTCTTTTCTCATAAAATGATGAACTCAATTTATAGTATTTGTTTTGAGAAAATTACTTCTTTTAAATTAGGAATCAAAAAGATTGGAGATTGAGGCAATCAAGTATATTTTGCTGAAATGCACACGGGACAGTGAACACTGGGGTATATCCACTAAACAACTGTAGAAAAGCCCCAAGGTTACAGATTATATATGGTTTGTTACATTACATAGGAAAGATTTTAAAAATTGTAAATCATAGTATGACCTCTACATGGGAACATCTTTAATAATAATAATAAAAAAAATGGGATGACCTTACAACGACAACCCTACATTCCTTCATACTATCAAGATTCTATACTGCTAGATATTATAATTTAATTCAATAAATATTAGAGTTTATTGTATCCATATACTGCCTCCTTTCATACAATTCTTTTCACACTCTAAAAAAAGGACAGCAATCTGGTTTCTCTTATCTGCATCCATTAAGGATCACATCTCTTGCCTTTTCCTTCTATATATCATTTTATTACAGTTAAATGGTATAACTGGTTTGATTCATATACAAACTTCTTCTAAGAAGTGAATAACATTTTACTGCAGTCAATAAAGTACACACAAATGAAACCTCCACATATTGTATACCATCCAGAATCATATAGTTTAAGTTGGGCAGTCATATAAATATGCACATAATTTTCTAACTACCATCCAAGATTTTTTTAATATGGCACCCAGTGCGCCAACAATCATTGGGGCACTGAATTACCTAGAGACAGCAGAATAAAAAAGAAAGGGATGAAGAAAAATCACAAAATATAAAGACCTGCAAAGAGAAGTAGAATGACAGGGCAGGAGGGTAGGGGGAAAGCAAAGATGACATCAATAATAATTCCAAAACTTCTGGAGCATCACCTGAATGCCAATGACATTGAAAACCATCTTCAGTCAATTGTAAAAGCAGCTTTACTTGGGATGGCTTACATCTGATACTGTTAAAAGCATCAGACAACATAATCTGCCTATCCCAAGTCCTTATGAAAGACTCAGCAGGTAGACAAATATACCAAATCCAGTCTAAGCATCTGATTGATTCTGTGATCAACCTAAGAATAATTTATATGCTGCCCATCTCTCAACAACTTCTTCATTTTCCATGCTCAAAACCTTTGAGCCAATTTCTGTGGTTCAATTCTTAGGAACTGAAAATCCTGCCCCTCTCCTTCCATTGACCTATTTTTCTTCTGTATCAGAACCTTCTATTAATGGAAGATACAACCTATAACATATACCTGATATATATTATTCCATCCTCCCATGCAATCCTTTTTCCTAAACAAGGCAATTTGCTTTCTATGTCAAGTTAAATATTATGTAGGATCAAACATCATCACTTTTTAATCCTTACTTAGAATGAAGGCGCATTTGCTTTATTTGGAAACTTTTTCTTGCAAGGCTACCTTTGACTGTAAATGGAACCCTAACCCATTCATGTATAGGGATACCTGAAAGAGGTAATTTAGATTATTGAGTCCCAACTCCTCTACACAGTGCAAGGAAGAGCTTTGTAGCTATTTTTCTGCCTAGCAAATTTTATGTCTTTTAATTTTAAAAAAATGCTACTTGTAAAAATTCCATGTAGCACTTTATGTGAGTGAAAGTTGGACTTTGAAGAAGCAAAATAGAAAGAATACTGATATTTTAGAACTTTGGTGTTGAAGAAAATGCCTAAGAATACCATAGACACCCAAGAGGACAAAAAAAAAAAAAAAAGGATCATCAAAAAAATCAACCAAAAGTTTTCACTCAAAGCACAAATGATCAGGCTTAAATTATCCTACTTTGAACACATTATGTGAAAATGTAGCTCTCTGGAGAATGTCTAATGCAGGGAAAGATGTAAGGAAAAAGAAGAGGATGACTAGATGGATGGACTCAGTTACAGTGGGAACAAGTGCATTGTTAGAAGATCTGAAGGATTAAGATTGTCATAAACAATACCTATGTAGTTGTTAAGAGTTGACACCAACTTGATTGTATATAATCACTCAATCAATCAGAAAAGATGCTATCAGACACCTTTTTGATACGGTATATATTTTTTTGCTACATGGACTAACTTGGCTCTTCTCCAACATTGTCTACTCAGCATAGGAAACCAAATTAAAGAATCTACAACTGAAAGCCTTTCAGACTTTGTTCCAATTTATCCAATGAGGTGTTCGCTTCTCTGGGGAATTGATTTTATGGTTGAACTACCTTTTAGGCTTTCTGAAACTTAATCTATTATTCCATGCCCTGAACAAAAGATAAATGGCCTTGACTTCTCTGTGGTGTGCTTTTAAGTATTTAAAAAGGGCTACCATATCCTTTCTCAGTTGTTTTTCTCAAAGGCAAATATACCCATTGTTCTTTAGAGAACCCAGATTCTAATTCTCTAATGAACTTTTGATGTTCTTTTCTGCATCTATCCCAGTTTCTACTAATTCTTCCCAAAGTCTGATTTAGTCAAAGTGAAGTCTGACCAAAACAAAATAAAATTAAAATGATTATTTTCCAGCATTTAGAAATTAAGACTTCTCTTGATGCAAATTAATTTCTAGTTGCATTTTTTGCATCTATATTCCCTTCAGATTAATATTCAGTTCTTATCAACTACTATTATATATACTGTAAAAAAAAAGCAAGTATTATTACTACATCAGGTAGCTTCACTTATTATCTCCCAAATCATTTAGGCTAATTACTCCTAATTGAAGAATTTAGAAAGATTGAAACACAGGACAGGGGGAAAAAAACCATATTGAACAATGAAATGAAAGAGGAAGAGAAAAAACTGTTTATTCTTAATTTGCCATAACAGTGCTATATTTCTAGCATGGGAAGATGTATGAGATAAAATTGCATTGCAATGACTGTAGCAAAATATGGGTTTTTATTACAGTTTCATAATAAATATGAGCATAATGTGTATTTCAAGCATAATTTATTTTCATATAAAATTTCTATGCATAATGAGAATTAAGATTCCTTTGGAATTTGTTCATATGGGTTACTTTATTTTAAATGTGCCTCTGTCTATTGATTGTCTGGTTTGTCTGTGTTTATTCCCCCAGCTCTAAAACAAAATTAAACAGAAGCATAGTGTGTAAATTGGCAGAGAAACTAAAAATGTCTAGCACAGATGAGTTAATTAAGAACTTTATTCTATTAAAGTTGTCACTGTAATTCTGGTGCATTTTTAATGTGGTTCCCTAGTGCATTTTATCACCTCAAAGACTTGCTTTTATTATGACAGTTAAATCAAGCTTCCTTAATATACCAAAATCAAGGCAGCCACTGGAAGACTAAATTGAATGCTAAGAATGGTGTAAATGATAATTATCGAAGTGATGAAAAAGACAGAATAGCTTTTCTTGATGTGTTGATTCTGATCTAAAAATAGACTTTACCAAACCTCTTAACTTGTCAACTATGATCATGAATGTTCCATCTTGTTGCAGAATGTCTCCTACAGAGGAAAGGAGTTCTAAAGGACTGGCATAAACATAGTAAGGTAAAGGTACACATGTGTGCTAGTCGTTCCCGACTCTAGAGGGTGGTGCTCATCTCCATTTCAAAGCCAAAGAGCCAGCACTGTCCAAAGACGTCTCCATGGTCATATGGCCAGCATAACTAAATGCCAAATGCGCACAGAACGCTGTTACCTTCCCACCAAAGATGGTCCCTATTTTTCTACTTGCCTTTTTTATGTGCTTTCGAACTGCTAGGTTGGCAGAAGCTGGGACAAGTAATGGGAACTCACCCTGTTACGCGGCACTAGGGAGTCGAACCGCTGAACTGCCGACTTTTCAATTGACAAGCTCAGCGACTTAGCCACTGAGCCATTGTCCCTTTAATAAGCATAGTAAGACTCTCTAAAAAGCTATGGAACTGAGATTTTGGTTGCATTAGGATTCCTTTGCAGTAAAGGACTATCTGACCTTCCTAGTGATTACTTTGGAGCAAGTTCTACAGTAGAAACAAGGGAAATTAATTAAATGTTATTTGCTTTCCTCTCTTGCTCCCTGGTGTATTACAGCTCTGTTCTTTCCTGCCTGAGTAGGCTCATAAGGTGGGCACATCCCCTGGTAGTTTGGCACCATTTGTGCATGTTTTCCCTGAACTCCACTGGAGCTTTGTCCTGTCCAATCCATTTTCCCAGTCTATAATATTATCCTTATGCATAGCACCCAGGAAAATATCTGCTTCTTTATGTCTGTGCAGTTTTCCTTTCCCTTCAAAGAACTGCACGTCTTCACATTCTAGTGTAAGGTAGAAGATAACATTGAGAAGAAGATAACCTTAGAAACTACAGTAACTAGTTGAAAGCTTATGTATATTCTAATACAATGATTCTCAACCTGTGGTCAGCAGAAGCGGGGGAGGGAACGGGGGATAATGTCATTACAGGGGGTCTATAAAGGATTTATATGATTTAATTCTTGAATTACATCTCTGGGGTCCATGGCCATGGTCTGTGGCCACAGAAGGTATTTAAAGAAGTCCATGGTGAAGAAAAGGTTGAGGACCACTCTTCTAATGCATTATTGTGTTTGTAGCACCATCCCTATTACTTCCCAATCATCACTTCACTAAACATGAATTATGTTGCTGTATCCAATGAAATTAGGGGACTGGAGACTAAAACATATAAAAAAGGGTTGCAGTAATTGGATATGTCTAGCTAAATGAAAAGAAGGACTAGAGGTGGGATGATAGCTGTGTTCCAATAACTAAGGGGTCACCACAAAGAAGAGAGGGTCAACCTTATCTCCAAAGTACCTGAAGGCAGAACAAGAAGCAATGGATGGAACCTAATCAAGGAGAGAAGCAACTTAGAACTAAGGAAGAATTTCCTGACAGTTAGCACAATTAATCAATGGAATGACTTGCCTCCAGAAGTTGTGGGTATTTCCACAATTTCTAGGTTTTTAAAGAAGAGATTACTGGGTTTTTAAAGAAGAGATTAAAGAAAACACTCGGTTTTTAAAGAAGAGATTATAGATAGCCATTTGTCTGAAATGGCATAGGGTTTTCTGCTTGAGCAGGGAATGGACTAGAAGATTCCAAGGTCCCTTCTATCTATGTTATTTTGTTACTCTGAAATGTTTGTTCACATATCCAATCATATACTTATTCTAATTTGCCCAACTCTGTATAGAGGATTGTCATTTTTACTGTAGATTTGTCTTTGCTGTTCCATTTCTATGATAAACCATCTGTACTTCAGCAGAAGAATGTGTCTGATTCCCATTACTAAAGGGCTCTGTGGGGAAAAGCCACAGATGGGAATGTGATTATTTTGCAAATAGCTAATCAGGAAGTGACTCCCATGGGTGGAGAATGAACACTTACAGGTATAAGGCATGGGTTATATGATTAAAAGGCTGTGATTAAACCATAGCAAGCAAAATAAAGGAGTATATAGTCGTAAAAGATTTATTATGGAAAACATTAAAAAAGAGAATAAGAAGAAAGAATCAGTTGCCTTTGAGACCAATTCACTGTTTAATCAAGGGAGTAGGCAGAGGTCACCTCATTCTTCCTATGTTTGATTAGCAATCATTACTTGGAATTATTAGTTGCAACTGACTCCTGAACAATACCTTCCCATGCTGATTTGGTCTGTTGCCCAAAGCAATTTCTGGTGATCTCTGCATGCTAGGAGAATGTTATACTCTGTGACATTGTTTTATTTTTCCAAACTGTTTCTTGGAATGCCACACTGTAATTATGGGATTGTTCAGAGCTTTCCCTTTCAGTCAAATATTTTTCTTCGGTCCTAATTCTAGCCTTTTTCAAGTTGGATCAATTGATCCATCCATCCATCCATCCATCCATCCATCCATCCATCCATCCATCCATCCAATCTTTATTATGGTCATAAAGCAGCATAAAGAGAGTGGAATACAGTTAATTACAAAGTAGCAAAGTATATAAAAGTATATATCAAAAATTATAAAATGCTAGAAGATGTATTAAATAGAATATACGCCTAAGTGTCTAAAAGAATCTCAAAGGGGGGGATAGGAGCATTAGATCAATGTAGGAGGAACATGAAGGTTATTTTGTGGAAGGCTTTTATCTATCTAATCACAGAACATTTTAATTTGGAAAACTAGATGCTTATTAAGTCTATTTTATAGCACAGGTCATCATCTGATGAATTTTAAGTGCTGCAGCACAGGACCTGACAACACTGTATGTTGTATCAGGGTTGATATCTGAAAGCAGCAGGGAGGTGTAGAATTGCTCTGTGAGCCCTAGGTATTTGTGCAGTAATAGTGAAATGAGACTAGAACAGATGTCTCTGTAATACAGGCACTGGAGAAGCACATGCTCTGTTGTTTCTATGTGTCCAGAGTTGTAAGGGCATTGTCTCCCTGGGTAATTTTTGCTCTGTGTTGGCCTTCAAGGATTGCTGAAGGGAGGGCATGCCATCATGTCAGAGTAAAGACCCTCTGGTGTTTAGGTACTTCAAGTTTAATTAAGTATGCCATGTGGGAAGCAGAGTATCAGTTGGGTTAACTAGCATGAAGGTTGGGGTCCTGGCTAGATCCAAATGGCTCTCTGAGACTGCTACACACTGTTTAATAAGTGATTTGGTCTCATCTACTCTATGCCCAGTAGAAGACCTAGACTCCAGTGGTGGGATTCAGCCGGTTCGGGCCAGTTCAGGTGAACTGGTAGTTAAATTGCTAGCTGGCCCCTCCCTACCCCACCCCTTCCAGGAATCCCCACATGCTCCATTTTGGCTCCCAGGTAAGTAGGGAGGCCTACTAGGCCCAAAACAGGGTTCGGGGTGGTGCGTCCCCCTATGGCCCGTTTTTGCTCCCAGGGAGGTGCAGGAGGCTGAGTGCTTCCAGTCACACCACCATGGCCACTCCCACCCAGATGGTCATTAGGGCAGAGAACCAATTGTTAAATTATTTGAATCCCACCTCCTCTAGACTCCTAGAGTCCAAAAATGAAATTTTGGTTGCCACCACCTTTTTTCATGTGGATTAGAAATCATTGCTCAAAATTGATTAGGAATGACCAAGGGGGGAAAAACCAGTAATTGGGGATAGTCACCCACACTCTAGCCGCTACTTTCATAAGGCCTGTTTCTATTCTCAGGGAAGCATTGGAAATATATTTTGGGGCTTAAAGGGGTGATCTTAGATAATTTGGATTGTATAAACTCTAATGGTGCAAAATAACAGAGGGGCCCTTCCGGGTACCATAAAGAAGTAGGCTATTTGCTTGACTTTGAATAATTTGAGTGCTGCAGGTATATAGTGGCCACTTCTTATCTTAAAGGTTTAAGGATGGCAGGTGAGCTCCTCTGGGCATTTTCAGCAATGTAGTCCCCATGGGTTTTCCTATTGTTGCAGAATGGAGGGCAACCTCCAGGTATTTGAGACAAGAGGCAAGCTTATTCTTGTGGCCATCTATCCTCCAGGTGTGGTTCTTGGGCATCTTGTCAAATGCTGTGATTTTTTAAAATAATAATAATAATAATTGAATTTTATCTGTTCTTCCTTGCAGTACTGTATTAGTGCTTTTCAAGTTGAAAGCACAAAAGTTTATTGTTAATGGCGAGGTTTGATTATTTTATTGATTATTTGCAATAATCATATGCAATAAAAATAAATAAAGTTTTTATCTTTTATCTTAAGAGTTTGCACTCAACAATGAACTAAAGGGCCACAATCAGTGAGCTGTTGGACAGCATTACTTGGTCTGCTGTGTGGATGCTTGGGTGGTTTAGGGGTGGGAAATTTTTGGTGGGTGGGTGGGGGGTGTTTGGGGATTGTCATGTGTGTTGGGCTTGGTCTCTGGATGTTATGTGAATTTCGTTGTATGGGTATACTGTGTATATACATACAATGACAATAATCTTTATATTTAAAAAAAGACAAATAATAAATACTGTAAGTAGCCAATGAGTTTGCATCCCTTAAAGCAAGCAAAATTCAATCAGCCAAAAAAAAAGAGAGGGAGGGGGTGAGAAGAGGAGAGAGAAGGGAGACAGAGAAAGGGGGAAAGAGGGAGAGGGAGGGAAGGAGAGAACATAATGACAAAGCAGCAGGCTGCCTCTCTACATTGTACAGAAAACCAGCTGCAATGTTTTCTAAAGACTTTAGAGCACAGCATGGATTTGAATGTATAAAACAGCAGACAGAACCAGGGAAGGAAAGGATTTTATTGCCTAGGAAGGTTGTTGACCCCTAATTTACACTGTAATGAAAGTGTCAAAGTAGTTATGTTCAAGAGTGCCTGACTTAACCAAAGTCCTTCAGTGTGAATTGTTCCTGTTGAGAATTTGGTATAATACCTCTTAGCTACATGTTTTATTCTAATTTCTGTAATTGCAGGTATTTATTGATCATTATTACTATTCTGTCTATGTTGATGGATGTTATTTGCATTGATTATTCCTATTAAATGCATAGAAGATTCTTGAGCATGAATGAAAATTTATTGGAAAATAATAGGAGGGAAAAAAGAAAAAGTGGATGTCGATAAAGTTTCATACAAAGCAGCTGTACAGAAATGAGGTCAACCAGAAACACAAAACTCAAACAGCTAGAAAGGCTGGCAGTAAAGAGTAAAGAGAAAAATCTACAATGTAAAAAAGCCACGATGTAAAAAAGATGTTGAGACTCTAAAAAGAGTACAGAGAAGAGCAACAAAGAGGATTAGGGGACTGGAGGCTAAAACATATGAAGAACGGATGCAGGATCTGGGTATGTTTAGTCTGATGAAGAGAAGGACTAGGGGAGACATGATAACAGTGTTCCGGTATCTCAGGGGCTGCCACAAAGAAGAAGGAATCAAGCTATTCTCCAAAGCACCTGAGGGTAGAACAAGAAGCAATGGGTGGAAACTGATAAAGGAGAGAAGCAACTTAGAACTAAGGAGAAATTTCCTGACAGAACAATTAATCAGTGGAACAACTTGCCTCCAGAAGTTGTGAATGCTCCAATACTAGAAATTTTTAAGATGTTGGATAGCCATTTGTCTGAAGTGGTGTATGATTTCCTGCCTAAGCAGGGGGTTGGACTAGAAGACCTTTAAGGTCACTTTTAACTCTATTTTTCTATTCTATTCTATTCTATTCTATTCTATTCTATTCTATTCTATTCTATTCTATTCTATTCTATTCTATTCTATTCTATTCTATTCTATTCTATCCAAAAGAATGGAGATTAGAAGCTAAAGAATTTGCTGAAAACCATAAGAGGTTCACAGTATAAGCAGCAGCCGGATGAGTCCTAGGAAAGATTTATGCTGACCAAGATGCGAAACAGTTTTGACTTATATAGAAATCCACCAGGCTCAAAGGGAAAGGCTTTATCTATTCAAGTAGGAAACTTTTTAAACATATTAATAGTTTTAATAATAAAACTGAATTACGCTGAAGTTAGATGCTTACTTCATTCTTTGTTCATTCAATATCTCCAATTAACAATTCTGAAGGACAGGACAGATCACTTTGCCTGATACAAGGAATAAATTCAAATCAACAGATTTCGGCCTTAATGTGGTGCATATTAATTGTGAATAGATTATGCTTTCCAAAATATCCCATTCTCTACTCCACCTTTCTTCTATTATCCCCTTTTTACCTTTCTCCTACCAATTTAGCCTCATATTTAGTTCCTACAATATTTTGTGGGTTTAGATTTTTTTAATAGATCTCCAATAACTGATATTATCAATGCATTGTTTTTACTGTTCATGGTTGCTGCCAAAGGTTTGCTACAGGTAATCCTCAAGTTATAACTATAATGGAGCCTGCTCATTATGGCCGTAAGTCACAAGGGTCATAAATTGGGTCACCCATGTGATCGCCTGACTTTATGATCTTTATTGTGCTAGTGATTAAGTGAATACTATGGTCATTAAACTAACAATGGTTCTCTAAGGGCCAGTTTTGCCGAAAACTGGACATAAATGCTGGTTTTCAGCGAAACCATTACAAAAGCTGGTCACATGACTGGGGTCATGTGACTCACTGAAAACCAGCATTTACCTCCAGTTTTCAGCAAATCGGCCCATAGCTGCAAAAGGCTATAATGGCAAGCTAGTTATAGAGTACCTGAAGAACAATCACATGACTGTTGGGGAGGCAGATCTCTGAACATCAAATATGGATCAAGAACACCTCCCAGGGAAGTTCATTGTAGCTTTGAATGGTTGCTAAGGACCAGTCATAAGTCGAGACTACCTGTACCGTGTTTCCCCAAAAATAAGACCCTGTCTTATATTTTTTTGAACCCTGAAATAAGCGCTTGGCCTTATTTTCGGGGAGGTCTTATTATTTTGGGGTGCGTGGAGGAAACCAGAAGAAATGGCATAGACCGGCTGCGCATGCGTTTAAATATTTTTGGGGACGGCTTATTTTCAAGGGGGGGGCTTATTTTAGCGCATGCGCTCTAAAGCCTGATTGGGCTTATTATCAGGGGATGTCTTATTTTCGGGGAAACAAGGTAGTTACTCACAGAGATTCTTGCAGTAAGCAGAAGTTCCATCAAAATGATATTTGTGGAGTTACTATAATTCAAACTTCATCGTTCATAGGTAGTTATGTCCTGATATCTGACACAAGTCTGTTAGTTATGGCTTTTGCATCATAACTTCATCATACATCCATGGTCACTTGTCTCCATCCTCTGAAAGCCAACAGCAATTCAGAGAAATCAGCTCAGTGGTGGGTTGCTACCAGTTTGCATCAGATCGGGTTAACCAGTAGCGGCGGGAGGTTCTGCCCACCCACCTGGACACTTCTGCGCATACGCAGAAGCATCACATGCATGCCCGAGTGCGTGCGGGCCTACGAGCGAACTGGTAGTGATGGGTTTTGAAACCCGCCCCTGAATCAGCTGGTTTACAAAAAGTGTGAATTAAATAGAGTGTGAACAGTACTTTATCCATCTTCATCCTGATCAATCAGAGAAATCAGAGCAAAAGAGGGAAGAGACAATGAAACAACGACTTTTCATACTACCTAAAAAGACACATGTACATGAAAGAGTTTTTTGTCTGGATAAGCCATTAAGAGAAATACAGGTGTATTTATTTTTAACATAGTGTCTCCCAGCACATTTTCCAGTCCTGTTCAAACTATCAAACAGGAGAATGAAATAAATACCAGGTAGCAGCTGATCATGAGTCATTCGTCACTTTAAAAGGTAATATGCAAATAAGATTATATTAAGTTCAGGAAGCAGAAGATTGCAACACACACACACACACACACACAAATAAATAAATAAATAAATAAATAAATAAATAAATAAATAAAGGTACTCATAGCCCATATTTTTTCCAGATGCAGATGCATCTGACCCAGATGCAGCATCAGAATGATACTAAACTTTTCTGTGTGTTCTGAATGCATGCCGGCCTCTGCTGAATATGGGAGCACACACATATACAGGCAGCCATTTATTGCTAATATTTCCCCATAAAAATGGAAATAAAGAATAAGATACCCATTTAAGATGAATTAACTATGAATATGCATTGTCTGTGGTCCTTCTAGAACAGGGGTGTCAAACTGGATTTCTTCAAGGGCTGGATCAGCATTGTAGTTCTCCTCCATGGGCATCTGGGCGGGGGAGGGAAGAGATGGGACGGATACCCCCCACACCCTGTTCTGGCTGACAAAGTGCTGCAGGAGGCTCTCCAGGCTGAAAATGGGATGTGGGAGGGGCCACACGAGCCCCCCTCCCACTCCGTGAGCTGTTGTGGCTGGCAGAGGCCACACAGGCCAGTCCTTTGCTATTTCCAGGCTGGGCCCCATGGGCCAGATTAAGCACCTTGCTGGCCGGATCTGGCACACAAGCCTTGAGTTTGACATCCCTGCTCTAAAACATTTACAAAGGCAGCTTTCTTCTTTCAATGTTGAGAAGTCTGATTTAAAGCACATGAAAACTAGATGGTACAATGTAGCAAACTAATATACCTAGAAAAATATCAGTCATGTAACAGTCAGCAGAAATGTTAACATTTATTCATTTTTATTTATTTAGTTTGTCAAACATGTACAAGATAACAGGTACAAGTATAAACATGGACAAGAACATGGGAAAGTTTAAAGTCAACAGAAAGAAGCAGAAGGTGGCTTGAAGGTCTCATAGAATATAGTGACAACTATAAAAGAGCAGTCCAGTAGGGTTGTAGTAGCATGGGTCAGGTAATTTTGATACATGCTTGATTATTAGAACATATGATATAGGGATGGAAGGGGCCTTGGATGTCTTCTAGTCCAACCCCCTGTTCAATGAAGAGACCCTATATCATATAATTCAGGACAAATGGCTGTCCAGTCTCTTCTTGAAAACCTCCAGAGATGGAGCACCCACACCTTCAGAAGGCAAGTTATACCATTGATTAATTGTTCTCACTGTCAAGAAATTTCTTGGTTGAGCATGGTTCTAGATCAGTGATGGCTAACTTTTTTGCCGTCGCGTGCCAAAAGCAGGGGGGAGTATGGGGGGTCGCGGGTGCGGGTGCCCACATCCATAATTCAATGTGCCCCACCCTCCCGTGCACGTGCACGTTCCCCCCCACCGTTCCCCCTGCTTTTGGCACGCGATGGCACGGTGGGCCCAGTAGGCTCATTCTTCCACCTCCCCAGGCTCCAGAGGCTTTCTAGGAGCCTGGGGAGGGCAAAAACAGCTTTCCCCATCCCTCCGGAGGCCTTCCGGAGGCCGGAAACAGCTAGTTTCCTGACTTCCAGTGGGATCGGAAGGCCTGAAAATCAGTTGGCCAGTGCGTGCATGTGCACTGGAGCTGAGCTAGGGCAACACTCGCGTGCTCACAATATGGGTCTGCATGCTACCTGTGGCACCCATGCCATAGGTTCGCCATCATGGTTCTAGGTTGAATCTCTCTTTAATAACCTTCCAGCCATTACTTCTTGACCTGCCTTCAGGTTCTTTTGGGGAATAGGTAGATGCCCCCCTTCTGTGTGACAGCCCCTCAAATAATGTAAAAAGTAAAGTAAAACATACATTTTACATTTCCAACTGTTCCCCAAAGAATCTGGCACTATGTAACTGAAACAACAATGGATCAGTATGAATGGTTTGGAGACCATTCTGATTAAAATAACAGGGTGTACTGACTGTGCAGATTAATCAGGAAAGTTGTATTTCTACCAAGACAAATTGATGATATTAAAGCAATAGAACAGAAATAAGATTTTCCCCCCTCCTGAGAATTATGTGCTGCATTAAATCTCTTCCGTTTCTTGCTTCTTTTATCATTATGATGTGATATTTTTTTTCTCTTAGAAGAGGAAATAAAAAGAATGGCCAATGGATTTTATTTGTATCATAATGCTATGAAGGTTATTAAAAAACCGCACAATGACCAGTTCATACTGGTCATATAAATTCTAAATTCATTTGTTGTGCTAAATTCTGCACTAAGATATTATTCCAAAAATTATGTACCCCAAAATGTTTTTTTTTCCTTAACATTTTACCTAGCGATGGATCATCTGTGAGGACTGCCAGAGTTAAATTTACAGCATACAGTACCTCCTTCAAAAGAAGTTTAAAGTAGTTTTTAATACTTTAACAGCACTACAGGAGTAGCCTTTTGTGTAGTGATAAAGCTGTTCTTTTACAGTGGCTCAGATTAATGGAAAATTACTTTAGTTTTTTAAATCTCTGCTTTAAATTTGTGTGTGGAAGATGAAGGGAACTGCTGACAATCACAGAGCAGCAACCAGAGTAACAATAAAATAGTATTTTCTTTAAAATTAAATAATCAGACATGACATATTGCATGTTAGACCTTGACTTCCACAAATGAAACTTGGAATTTAATCCGCTGTCTGCTTTCATGACCATCACAGTGTTACTCACTGTGAACCACTAAATGTGAAGCCTTCATGGTGGAGGTTGCAACTAGCCAGCTTCCAGCTCAGGGTTTGTCATTTGCATGGATCAAATCATATAAGCTCCCCCATTATCAGTGTTACTTGGTTGGCAGAAGTAATAAATTAGCTTCACCTTCATCTTCAATGTCACAGAAAAGTAATGCCCTCTAAAACATGGCTTGGCAGATTACATATTCATTTGCCATTTTTTTCAGCCTTGCATAATCTAATGAAGTTAACTGTTTATAAAATGTCAAACAACTTGCAGATAAAGATATGTATTATTTTACAACATAGAGAGGAATTATGTCTTGCTTTTATAACAGGGCAATGCAAATCCTGCATACTCGCAAGATGAATTTTAATCCAATTTGGGGACTGCTTTTGAATAAAATAAATATAATATGTATATAAGATTTCAGTTATACTAAATTTCCGTGAATTTCTGTGCTAGTATTCTATCTCCCTTTTCTCATTCCAATTCCTTCCTGGCAATATTGTTCCAAGAAGTAAAAGCAAACATTTGACAGGACTTCTACACTTCAACTGAAGGAAATTCATAGTGAGATGCAAGTCAAAATGTTTACAAATATGAAAAATCTACCAGGAACCAAAGACTAACCATGAAGTATGCTCAGGAGCCAAAGCCTACACATAGCAAATACGAAAATAATTAATCAATAATGTATGAATCATTTCCAACTACATTATTGGCCTATTCAACCTGAGATAATATTTTTGCTACTTTTGCCAGATTATGTAGAGAGCAGAGGAAACGGCCTTGAATGACAAGAGAAAGTGATTGTATTGTTTGTGTCTGTGGCACTCTGTTTATCAGGATTTTCAAGCAGAGTAAGCCTTGCTTCAGATAAATAGATTACTATGGGGTTGGTACTTTGCAATGTCCAAATCTAATGTATCAAATCTCCGATTAATCTCTTTGAAGTTCCGTTTCACATCATACAAGGAGGAAGAGTTGCTACCAAGACAATGGACAGAGAAGAGAGTCTGAGCCAGGTATGTTATATGAGTAAAGGTCTCAGATACAGATTAACGGAGTTGGAAGGGACCTTGTTGGTCATCTATTCCAACCCCCCGCCCAAGCAGACCCTACACCATTTTTGACAGATGGCAGTCCAGTTTCTTCTTGAAAGCTTCCAGTGATGAAGCTCCCACAACTTCTGAAGGCAACCTCTGTTCCACTGGTTGATTGCTCTCACCGTCAGAAAATTTCTTCTTATTTCCAGGTTGAATCTCTCCTTGTTCAGTTTTCATCCATTATTCCTTGCCTGGCCTTTAGATGCTTTGGGAAATAGCTTGACCCCTTCCTCTCTGTGGTAGGCCCTCAAATATTGGAACACTGCTATCATGTCTCCCCTGATCCTTCTCTTCACCAGAGTAGCCCTGCCCTGTTCCTGCAACTGTGTATCGTATGTTTTAGCCTCCAGTCCAGGGGTAGGTTCTACTTATCTTTACTACCGGTTCACAATGGGAACACATGTGCACACGCTTCTGCCCATGCACAGATTAACATTGATGATGTTGGGGTGGATGGGCAGAGCCTTCCGTTGGTTTTACCAACAGTTCTATAGAACCGGACAGAACTGGGAACAACCCACCACTGCTCCAGTCCCCTAATCATCTTGGTTGCTCTTCTCTGCACTCTTTCTAGAGTCTCAACATCTTTTTTATAGTGTGATGACCAAAACTGGATGCAGTACTCTAGGTGTGGTCTTGCTAAGGCTTTATAGAGTGGTATTAGTACCTCATTTGATCTTGGTCTCAGACAAGCTCTTCCCTAGTTTTTATGAAAATAAAGGTAGGGAAGGGACATGTGTCTTTTGGCCTGCACGATTCTATTATTATAATTGTACAACAGAAATAGTACTAACTTATATGACATTGAATTCCTAGTCTCTAACTTAAAGCTCTGACAGGTTTTATATATATATATATATATATATATATATATATATATATATATATATATATGTCTTTTTCTGTTTTTCGTAGGCTTTTATGTGCATATTCTTTCTAGCCAGGTTTTACCTACGTAAGCTAGGTTGTTCTGCAGCTCTGACTGTGTGAAATCTCATTCACCAGCTTCAGAGCTTTTTTTTTTTTTTCTGTTGACAAACTGCAACTCTGCGTTGCTCTCTGGGAGACTCAGATAGCTATTTCTGCCTTATAAGGCTTTGTCAGTGAGCCACACCCACTTCTCAGATATTCCCCCTGTAAAGGTACAATGTGTCTTTTTCTGTTTTTCGTAGGCTTTTATGTGCATATTCTTTCTAGCCAGGTTTTACCTACGTAAGCTAGGTTGTTCTGCAGCTCTGACTGTGTGAAATCTCATTCACCAGCTTCAGAGCTTTTTTTTTTTTTTTTTTCTGTTGACAAACTGCAACTCTGCGTTGCTCTCTGGGAGACTCAGATAGCTATTTCTGCCTTATAAGGCTTCGTCAGTGAGCCACACCCACTTCTCAGATATTCCCCCTGTAAAGGTACAATGTGTCTTTTTCTGTTTTTCGTAGGCTTTTATGTGCATATTCTTTCTAGCCAGGTTTTACCTACGTAAGCTAGGTTGTTCTGCAGCTCTGACTGTGTGAAATCTCATTCACCAGCTTCAGAGCTTTTTTTTTTTCTGTTGACAAACTGCAACTCTGCGTTGCTCTCTGGGAGACTCAGATAGCTATTTCTGCCTTATAAGGCTTCGTCAGTGAGCCACACCCACTTCTCAGATATTCCCCCTGTAAAGGTACAATGTGTCTTTTTCTGTTTTTCGTAGGCTTTTATGTGCATATTCTTTCTAGCCAGGTTTTACCTACGTAAGCTAGGTTGTTCTGCAGCTCTGACTGTGTGAAGTCTCATTCACCAGCTTCAGAGCTTTTTTTTTTTCTGTTGACAAACTGCAACTCTGCGTTGCTCTCTGGGAGACTCAGATAGCTATTTCTGCCTTATAAGGCTTCGTCAGTGAGCCACACCCACTTCTCAGATATTCCCCCTGTAAAGGTACAATGTGTCTTTTTCTGTTTTTCGTAGGCTTTTATGTGCATATTCTTTCTAGCCAGGTTTTACCTACGTAAGCTAGGTTGTTCTGCAGCTCTGACTGTGTGAAATCTCATTCACCAGCTTCAGAGCTTTTTTTTTTTCTGTTGACAAACTGCAACTCTGCGTTGCTCTCTGGGAGACTCAGATAGCTATTTCTGCCTTATAAGGCTTCGTCAGTGAGCCACACCCACTTCTCAGATATTCCCCCTGTAAAGGTACAATGTGTCTTTTTCTGTTTTTCGTAGGCTTTTATGTGCATATTCTTTCTAGCCAGGTTTTACCTACGTAAGCTAGGTTGTTCTGCAGCTCTGACTGTGTGAAATCTCATTCACCAGCTTCAGAGCTTTTTTTTTTTTCTGTTGACAAACTGCAACTCTGCGTTGCTCTCTGGGAGACTCAGATAGCTATTTCTGCCTTATAAGGCTTCGTCAGTGAGCCACACCCACTTCTCAGATATTCCCCCTGTAAAGGTACAATGTGTCTTTTTCTGTTTTTCGTAGGCTTTTATGTGCATATTCTTTCTAGCCAGGTTTTACCTACGTAAGCTAGGTTGTTCTGCAGCTCTGACTGTGTGAAATCTCATTCACCAGCTTCAGAGCTTTTTTTTTTCTGTTGACAAACTGCAACTCTGCGTTGCTCTCTGGGAGACTCAGATAGCTATTTCTGCCTTATAAGGCTTCGTCAGTGAGCCACACCCACTTCTCAGATATTCCCCCTGTAAAGGTACAATGTGTCTTTTTCTGTTTTTCGTAGGCTTTTATGTGCATATTCTTTCTAGCCAGGTTTTACCTACGTAAGCTAGGTTGTTCTGCAGCTCTGACTGTGTGAAATCTCATTCACCAGCTTCAGAGCTTTTTTTTTTCTGTTGACAAACTGCAACTCTGCGTTGCTCTCTGGGAGACTCAGATAGCTATTTCTGCCTTATAAGGCTTTGTCAGTGAGCCACACCCACTTCTCAGATATTCCCCCTGTAAAGGTACAATGTGTCTTTTTCTGTTTTTCGTAGGCTTTTATGTGCATATTCTTTCTAGCCAGGTTTTACCTACGTAAGCTAGGTTGTTCTGCAGCTCTGACTGTGTGAAATCTCATTCACCAGCTTCAGAGCTTTTTTTTTTTTTTTTTCTGTTGACAAACTGCAACTCTGCGTTGCTCTCTGGGAGACTCAGATAGCTATTTCTGCCTTATAAGGCTTCGTCAGTGAGCCACACCCACTTCTCAGATATTCCCCCTGTAAAGGTACAATGTGTCTTTTTCTGTTTTTCGTAGGCTTTTATGTGCATATTCTTTCTAGCCAGGTTTTACCTACGTAAGCTAGGTTGTTCTGCAGCTCTGACTGTGTGAAATCTCATTCACCAGCTTCAGAGCTTTTTTTTTTTCTGTTGACAAACTGCAACTCTGCGTTGTTCTCTGGGAGACTCAGATAGCTATTTCTGCCTTATAAGGCTTCGTCAGTGAGCCACACCCACTTCTCAGATATTCCCCCTGTAAAGGTACAATGTGTCTTTTTCTGTTTTTCGTAGGCTTTTATGTGCATATTCTTTCTAGCCAGGTTTTACCTACGTAAGCTAGGTTGTTCTGCAGCTCTGACTGTGTGAAGTCTCATTCACCAGCTTCAGAGCTTTTTTTTTTTCTGTTGACAAACTGCAACTCTGCGTTGCTCTCTGGGAGACTCAGATAGCTATTTCTGCCTTATAAGGCTTCGTCAGTGAGCCACACCCACTTCTCAGATATTCCCCCTGTAAAGGTACAATGTGTCTTTTTCTGTTTTTCGTAGGCTTTTATGTGCATATTCTTTCTAGCCAGGTTTTACCTACGTAAGCTAGGTTGTTCTGCAGCTCTGACTGTGTGAAATCTCATTCACCAGCTTCAGAGCTTTTTTTTTTTCTGTTGACAAACTGCAACTCTGCGTTGCTCTCTGGGAGACTCAGATAGCTATTTCTGCCTTATAAGGCTTCGTCAGTGAGCCACACCCACTTCTCAGATATTCCCCCTGTAAAGGTACAATGTGTCTTTTTCTGTTTTTCGTAGGCTTTTATGTGCATATTCTTTCTAGCCAGGTTTTACCTACGTAAGCTAGGTTGTTCTGCAGCTCTGACTGTGTGAAATCTCATTCACCAGCTTCAGAGCTTTTTTTTTTTTCTGTTGACAAACTGCAACTCTGCGTTGCTCTCTGGGAGACTCAGATAGCTATTTCTGCCTTATAAGGCTTCGTCAGTGAGCCACACCCACTTCTCAGATATTCCCCCTGTAAAGGTACAATGTGTCTTTTTCTGTTTTTCGTAGGCTTTTATGTGCATATTCTTTCTAGCCAGGTTTTACCTACGTAAGCTAGGTTGTTCTGCAGCTCTGACTGTGTGAAATCTCATTCACCAGCTTCAGAGCTTTTTTTTTTCTGTTGACAAACTGCAACTCTGCGTTGCTCTCTGGGAGACTCAGATAGCTATTTCTGCCTTATAAGGCTTCGTCAGTGAGCCACACCCACTTCTCAGATATTCCCCCTGTAAAGGTACAATGTGTCTTTTTCTGTTTTTCGTAGGCTTTTATGTGCATATTCTTTCTAGCCAGGTTTTACCTACGTAAGCTAGGTTGTTCTGCAGCTCTGACTGTGTGAAATCTCATTCACCAGCTTCAGAGCTTTTTTTTTTCTGTTGACAAACTGCAACTCTGCGTTGCTCTCTGGGAGACTCAGATAGCTATTTCTGCCTTATAAGGCTTCGTCAGTGAGCCACACCCACTTCTCAGATATTCCCCCTGTAAAGGTACAATGTGTCTTTTTCTGTTTTTCGTAGGCTTTTATGTGCATATTCTTTCTAGCCAGGTTTTACCTACGTAAGCTAGGTTGTTCTGCAGCTCTGACTGTGTGAAATCTCATTCACCAGCTTCAGAGCTTTTTTTTTTTTCTGTTGACAAACTGCAACTCTGCGTTGCTCTCTGGGAGACTCAGATAGCTATTTCTGCCTTATAAGGCTTCGTCAGTGAGCCACACCCACTTCTCAGATATTCCCCCTGTAAAGGTACAATGTGTCTTTTTCTGTTTTTCGTAGGCTTTTATGTGCATATTCTTTCTAGCCAGGTTTTACCTACGTAAGCTAGGTTGTTCTGCAGCTCTGACTGTGTGAAATCTCATTCACCAGCTTCAGAGCTTTTTTTTTTCTGTTGACAAACTGCAACTCTGCGTTGCTCTCTGGGAGACTCAGATAGCTATTTCTGCCTTATAAGGCTTCGTCAGTGAGCCACACCCACTTCTCAGATATTCCCCCTGTAAAGGTACAATGTGTCTTTTTCTGTTTTTCGTAGGCTTTTATGTGCATATTCTTTCTAGCCAGGTTTTACCTACGTAAGCTAGGTTGTTCTGCAGCTCTGACTGTGTGAAATCTCATTCACCAGCTTCAGAGCTTTTTTTTTTCTGTTGACAAACTGCAACTCTGCGTTGCTCTCTGGGAGACTCAGATAGCTATTTCTGCCTTATAAGGCTTCGTCAGTGAGCCACACCCACTTCTCAGATATTCCCCCTGTAAAGGTACAATGTGTCTTTTTCTGTTTTTCGTAGGCTTTTATGTGCATATTCTTTCTAGCCAGGTTTTACCTACGTAAGCTAGGTTGTTCTGCAGCTCTGACTGTGTGAAATCTCATTCACCAGCTTCAGAGCTTTTTTTTTTTCTGTTGACAAACTGCAACTCTGCGTTGCTCTCTGGGAGACTCAGATAGCTATTTCTGCCTTATAAGGCTTCGTCAGTGGGCCACACCCACTTCTCAGATATTCCCCCTGTAAAGGTACAATGTGTCTTTTTCTGTTTTTCGTAGGCTTTTATGTGCATATTCTTTCTAGCCAGGTTTTACCTACGTAAGCTAGGTTGTTCTGCAGCTCTGACTGTGTGAAATCTCATTCACCAGCTTCAGAGCTTTTTTTTTTTTTTTCTGTTGACAAACTGCAACTCTGCGTTGCTCTCTGGGAGACTCAGATAGCTATTTCTGCCTTATAAGGCTTCGTCAGTGAGCCACACCCACTTCTCAGATATTCCCCCTGTAAAGGTACAATGTGTCTTTTTCTGTTTTTCGTAGGCTTTTATGTGCATATTCTTTCTAGCCAGGTTTTACCTACGTAAGCTAGGTTGTTCTGCAGCTCTGACTGTGTGAAATCTCATTCACCAGCTTCAGAGCTTTTTTTTCTTTTTCTGTTGACAAACTGCAACTCTGCGTTGCTCTCTGGGAGACTCAGATAGCTATTTCTGCCTTATAAGGCTTCGTCAGTGAGCCACACCCACTTCTCAGATATTCCCCCTGTAAAGGTACAATGTGTCTTTTTCTGTTTTTCGTAGGCTTTTATGTGCATATTCTTTCTAGCCAGGTTTTACCTACGTAAGCTAGGTTGTTCTGCAGCTCTGACTGTGTGAAATCTCATTCACCAGCTTCAGAGCTTTTTTTTTTTTCTGTTGACAAACTGCAACTCTGCGTTGCTCTCTGGGAGACTCAGATAGCTATTTCTGCCTTATAAGGCTTCGTCAGTGAGCCACACCCACTTCTCAGATATTCCCCCTGTAAAGGTACAATGTGTCTTTTTCTGTTTTTCGTAGGCTTTTATGTGCATATTCTTTCTAGCCAGGTTTTACCTACGTAAGCTAGGTTGTTCTGCAGCTCTGACTGTGTGAAATCTCATTCACCAGCTTCAGAGCTTTTTTTTTTTTTTCTGTTGACAAACTGCAACTCTGCGTTGCTCTCTGGGAGACTCAGATAGCTATTTCTGCCTTATAAGGCTTCGTCAGTGAGCCACACCCACTTCTCAGATATTCCCCCTGTAAAGGTACAATGTGTCTTTTTCTGTTTTTCGTAGGCTTTTATGTGCATATTCTTTCTAGCCAGGTTTTACCTACGTAAGCTAGGTTGTTCTGCAGCTCTGACTGTGTGAAATCTCATTCACCAGCTTCAGAGCTTTTTTTTTTTTTTTTTTTTCTGTTGACAAACTGCAACTCTGCGTTGCTCTCTGGGAGACTCAGATAGCTATTTCTGCCTTATAAGGCTTCGTCAGTGAGCCACACCCACTTCTCAGATATTCCCCCTGTAAAGGTACAATGTGTCTTTTTCTGTTTTTCGTAGGCTTTTATGTGCATATTCTTTCTAGCCAGGTTTTACCTACGTAAGCTAGGTTGTTCTGCAGCTCTGACTGTGTGAAATCTCATTCACCAGCTTCAGAGCTTTTTTTTTTTCTGTTGACAAACTGCAACTCTGCGTTGCTCTCTGGGAGACTCAGATAGCTATTTCTGCCTTATAAGGCTTCGTCAGTGAGCCACACCCACTTCTCAGATATTCCCCCTGTAAAGGTACAATGTGTCTTTTTCTGTTTTTCGTAGGCTTTTATGTGCATATTCTTTCTAGCCAGGTTTTACCTACGTAAGCTAGGTTGTTCTGCAGCTCTGACTGTGTGAAATCTCATTCACCAGCTTCAGAGCTTTTTTTTCTTTTTCTGTTGACAAACTGCAACTCTGCGTTGCTCTCTGGGAGACTCAGATAGCTATTTCTGCCTTATAAGGCTTCGTCAGTGAGCCACACCCACTTCTCAGATATTCCCCCTGTAAAGGTACAATGTGTCTTTTTCTGTTTTTCGTAGGCTTTTATGTGCATATTCTTTCTAGCCAGGTTTTACCTACGTAAGCTAGGTTGTTCTGCAGCTCTGACTGTGTGAAATCTCATTCACCAGCTTCAGAGCTTTTTTTTTTTTCTGTTGACAAACTGCAACTCTGCGTTGCTCTCTGGGAGACTCAGATAGCTATTTCTGCCTTATAAGGCTTCGTCAGTGAGCCACACCCACTTCTCAGATATTCCCCCTGTAAAGGTACAATGTGTCTTTTTCTGTTTTTCGTAGGCTTTTATGTGCATATTCTTTCTAGCCAGGTTTTACCTACGTAAGCTAGGTTGTTCTGCAGCTCTGACTGTGTGAAATCTCATTCACCAGCTTCAGAGCTTTTTTTTTTTTTTTCTGTTGACAAACTGCAACTCTGCGTTGCTCTCTGGGAGACTCAGATAGCTATTTCTGCCTTATAAGGCTTCGTCAGTGAGCCACACCCACTTCTCAGATATTCCCCCTGTAAAGGTACAATGTGTCTTTTTCTGTTTTTCGTAGGCTTTTATGTGCATATTCTTTCTAGCCAGGTTTTACCTACGTAAGCTAGGTTGTTCTGCAGCTCTGACTGTGTGAAATCTCATTCACCAGCTTCAGAGCTTTTTTTTTTTTTTTTTTTTTCTGTTGACAAACTGCAACTCTGCGTTGCTCTCTGGGAGACTCAGATAGCTATTTCTGCCTTATAAGGTTTCGTCAGTGAGCCACACCCACTTCTCAGATATTCCCCCTGTAAAGGTACAATGTGTCTTTTTCTGTTTTTCGTAGGCTTTTATGTGCATATTCTTTCTAGCCAGGTTTTACCTACGTAAGCTAGGTTGTTCTGCAGCTCTGACTGTGTGAAATCTCATTCACCAGCTTCAGAGCTTTTTTTTTTTTTTCTGTTGACAAACTGCAACTCTGCGTTGCTCTCTGGGAGACTCAGATAGCTATTTCTGCCTTATAAGGCTTCGTCAGTGAGCCACACCCACTTCTCAGATATTCCCCCTGTAAAGGTACAATGTGTCTTTTTCTGTTTTTCGTAGGCTTTTATGTGCATATTCTTTCTAGCCAGGTTTTACCTACGTAAGCTAGGTTGTTCTGCAGCTCTGACTGTGTGAAATCTCATTCACCAGCTTCAGAGCTTTTTTTTTTTTTTTCTGTTGACAAACTGCAACTCTGCGTTGCTCTCTGGGAGACTCAGATAGCTATTTCTGCCTTATAAGGCTTCGTCAGTGAGCCACACCCACTTCTCAGATATTCCCCCTGTAAAGGTACAATGTGTCTTTTTCTGTTTTTCGTAGGCTTTTATGTGCATATTCTTTCTAGCCAGGTTTTACCTACGTAAGCTAGGTTGTTCTGCAGCTCTGACTGTGTGAAATCTCATTCACCAGCTTCAGAGCTTTTTTTTTTTCTGTTGACAAACTGCAACTCTGCGTTGCTCTCTGGGAGACTCAGATAGCTATTTCTGCCTTATAAGGCTTCGTCAGTGAGCCACACCCACTTCTCAGATATTCCCCCTGTAAAGGTACAATGTGTCTTTTTCTGTTTTTCGTAGGCTTTTATGTGCATATTCTTTCTAGCCAGGTTTTACCTACGTAAGCTAGGTTGTTCTGCAGCTCTGACTGTGTGAAATCTCATTCACCAGCTTCAGAGCTTTTTTTTTTTTCTGTTGACAAACTGCAACTCTGCGTTGCTCTCTGGGAGACTCAGATAGCTATTTCTGCCTTATAAGGCTTCGTCAGTGAGCCACACCCACTTCTCAGATATTCCCCCTGTAAAGGTACAATGTGTCTTTTTCTGTTTTTCGTAGGCTTTTATGTGCATATTCTTTCTAGCCAGGTTTTACCTACGTAAGCTAGGTTGTTCTGCAGCTCTGACTGTGTGAAATCTCATTCACCAGCTTCAGAGCTTTTTTTTTTTTCTGTTGACAAACTGCAACTCTGCGTTGCTCTCTGGGAGACTCAGATAGCTATTTCTGCCTTATAAGGCTTCGTCAGTGAGCCACACCCACTTCTCAGATATTCCCCCTGTAAAGGTACAATGTGTCTTTTTCTGTTTTTCGTAGGCTTTTATGTGCATATTCTTTCTAGCCAGGTTTTACCTACGTAAGCTAGGTTGTTCTGCAGCTCTGACTGTGTGAAATCTCATTCACCAGCTTCAGAGCTTTTTTTTTTTCTGTTGACAAACTGCAACTCTGCGTTGCTCTCTGGGAGACTCAGATAGCTATTTCTGCCTTATAAGGCTTCGTCAGTGAGCCACACCCACTTCTCAGATATTCCCCCTGTAAAGGTACAATGTGTCTTTTTCTGTTTTTCGTAGGCTTTTATGTGCATATTCTTTCTAGCCAGGTTTTACCTACGTAAGCTAGGTTGTTCTGCAGCTCTGACTGTGTGAAATCTCATTCACCAGCTTCAGAGCTTTTTTTTTTCTGTTGACAAACTGCAACTCTGCGTTGCTCTCTGGGAGACTCAGATAGCTATTTCTGCCTTATAAGGCTTCGTCAGTGAGCCACACCCACTTCTCAGATATTCCCCCTGTAAAGGTACAATGTGTCTTTTTCTGTTTTTCGTAGGCTTTTATGTGCATATTCTTTCTAGCCAGGTTTTACCTACGTAAGCTAGGTTGTTCTGCAGCTCTGACTGTGTGAAATCTCATTCACCAGCTTCAGAGCTTTTTTTTTTTCTGTTGACAAACTGCAACTCTGCGTTGCTCTCTGGGAGACTCAGATAGCTATTTCTGCCTTATAAGGCTTCGTCAGTGAGCCACACCCACTTCTCAGATATTCCCCCTGTAAAGGTACAATGTGTCTTTTTCTGTTTTTCGTAGGCTTTTATGTGCATATTCTTTCTAGCCAGGTTTTACCTACGTAAGCTAGGTTGTTCTGCAGCTCTGACTGTGTGAAATCTCATTCACCAGCTTCAGAGCTTTTTTTTTTTCTGTTGACAAACTGCAACTCTGCGTTGCTCTCTGGGAGACTCAGATAGCTATTTCTGCCTTATAAGGCTTCGTCAGTGAGCCACACCCACTTCTCAGATATTCCCCCTGTAAAGGTACAATGTGTCTTTTTCTGTCTTTTTTCTGTTTTTCCCCCTTCTTTACAGGGGGAATATCTGAGAAGTGGGTGTGGCTCACTGACAAAGCCTTATAAGGCAGAAATAGCTATCTGAGTCTCCCAGAGAGCAACGCAGAGTTGCAGTTTGTCAACAGAAAAAAAAAAAAGCTCTGAAGCTGGTGAATGAGATTTCACACAGTCAGAGCTGCAGAACAACCTAGCTTACGTAGGTAAAACCTGGCTAGAAAGAATATGCACATAAAAGCCTACGAAAAACAGAAAAAGACACATTGTACCTTTACAGGGGGAATATCTGAGAAGTGGGTGTGGCTCACTGACGAAGCCTTATAAGGCAGAAATAGCTATCTGAGTCTCCCAGAGAGCAACGCAGAGTTGCAGTTTGTCAACAGAAAAAAAAAAAAAAAAAAAAAGCTCTGAAGCTGGTGAATGAGATTTCACACAGTCAGAGCTGCAGAACAACCTAGCTTACGTAGGTAAAACCTGGCTAGAAAGAATATGCACATAAAAGCCTACGAAAAACAGAAAAAGACACATTGTACCTTTACAGGGGGAATATCTGAGAAGTGGGTGTGGCTCACTGACGAAGCCTTATAAGGCAGAAATAGCTATCTGAGTCTCCCAGAGAGCAACGCAGAGTTGCAGTTTGTCAACAGAAAAAAAAAAGCTCTGAAGCTGGTGAATGAGATTTCACACAGTCAGAGCTGCAGAACAACCTAGCTTACGTAGGTAAAACCTGGCTAGAAAGAATATGCACATAAAAGCCTACGAAAAACAGAAAAAGACACATTGTACCTTTACAGGGGGAATATCTGAGAAGTGGGTGTGGCTCACTGACGAAGCCTTATAAGGCAGAAATAGCTATCTGAGTCTCCCAGAGAGCAACGCAGAGTTGCAGTTTGTCAACAGAAAAAAAAAAAAGCTCTGAAGCTGGTGAATGAGATTTCACACAGTCAGAGCTGCAGAACAACCTAGCTTACGTAGGTAAAACCTGGCTAGAAAGAATATGCACATAAAAGCCTACGAAAAACAGAAAAAGACACATTGTACCTTTACAGGGGGAATATCTGAGAAGTGGGTGTGGCTCACTGACGAAGCCTTATAAGGCAGAAATAGCTATCTGAGTCTCCCAGAGAGCAACGCAGAGTTGCAGTTTGTCAACAGAAAAAAAAAAAGCTCTGAAGCTGGTGAATGAGATTTCACACAGTCAGAGCTGCAGAACAACCTAGCTTACGTAGGTAAAACCTGGCTAGAAAGAATATGCACATAAAAGCCTACGAAAAACAGAAAAAGACACATTGTACCTTTACAGGGGGAATATCTGAGAAGTGGGTGTGGCTCACTGATGAAGCCTTATAAGGCAGAAATAGCTATCTGAGTCTCCCAGAGAGCAACGCAGAGTTGCAGTTTGTCAACAGAAAAAAAAAAAAAAAAAAGCTCTGAAGCTGGTGAATGAGATTTCACACAGTCAGAGCTGCAGAACAACCTAGCTTACGTAGGTAAAACCTGGCTAGAAAGAATATGCACATAAAAGCCTACGAAAAACAGAAAAAGACACATTGTACCTTTACAGGGGGAATATCTGAGAAGTGGGTGTGGCTCACTGACGAAGCCTTATAAGGCAGAAATAGCTATCTGAGTCTCCCAGAGAGCAACGCAGAGTTGCAGTTTGTCAACAGAAAAAAAAAAAAAAAAGCTCTGAAGCTGGTGAATGAGATTTCACACAGTCAGAGCTGCAGAACAACCTAGCTTACGTAGGTAAAACCTGGCTAGAAAGAATATGCACATAAAAGCCTACGAAAAACAGAAAAAGACACATTGTACCTTTACAGGGGGAATATCTGAGAAGTGGGTGTGGCTCACTGACGAAGCCTTATAAGGCAGAAATAGCTATCTGAGTCTCCCAGAGAGCAACGCAGAGTTGCAGTTTGTCAACAGAAAAAAAAAAAGCTCTGAAGCTGGTGAATGAGATTTCACACAGTCAGAGCTGCAGAACAACCTAGCTTACGTAGGTAAAACCTGGCTAGAAAGAATATGCACATAAAAGCCTACGAAAAACAGAAAAAGACACATTGTACCTTTACAGGGGGAATATCTGAGAAGTGGGTGTGGCTCACTGACGAAGCCTTATAAGGCAGAAATAGCTATCTGAGTCTCCCAGAGAGCAACGCAGAGTTGCAGTTTGTCAACAGAAAAAAAAAAAAGCTCTGAAGCTGGTGAATGAGATTTCACACAGTCAGAGCTGCAGAACAACCTAGCTTACGTAGGTAAAACCTGGCTAGAAAGAATATGCACATAAAAGCCTACGAAAAACAGAAAAAGACACATTGTACCTTTACAGGGGGAATATCTGAGAAGTGGGTGGGGCTCACTGACGAAGCCTTATAAGGCAGAAATAGCTATCTGAGTCTCCCAGAGAGCAACGCAGAGTTGCAGTTTGTCAACAGAAAAAAAAAAGCTCTGAAGCTGGTGAATGAGATTTCACACAGTCAGAGCTGCAGAACAACCTAGCTTACGTAGGTAAAACCTGGCTAGAAAGAATATGTACATAAAAGCCTACGAAAAACAGAAAAAGACACATTGTACCTTTACAGGGGGAATATCTGAGAAGTGGGTGTGGCTCACTGACGAAGCCTTATAAGGCAGAAATAGCTATCTGAGTCTCCCAGAGAGCAACGCAGAGTTGCAGTTTGTCAACAGAAAAAAAAAAAGCTCTGAAGCTGGTGAATGAGATTTCACACAGTCAGAGCTGCAGAACAACCTAGCTTACGTAGGTAAAACCTGGCTAGAAAGAATATGCACATAAAAGCCTACGAAAAACAGAAAAAGACACATTGTACCTTTACAGGGGGAATATCTGAGAAGTGGGTGTGGCTCACTGACGAAGCCTTATAAGGCAGAAATAGCTATCTGAGTCTCCCAGAGAGCAACGCAGAGTTGCAGTTTGTCAACAGAAAAAAAAAAAAAAAGCTCTGAAGCTGGTGAATGAGATTTCACACAGTCAGAGCTGCAGAACAACCTAGCTTACGTAGGTAAAACCTGGCTAGAAAGAATATGCACATAAAAGCCTACGAAAAACAGAAAAAGACACATTGTACCTTTACAGGGGGAATATCTGAGAAGTGGGTGTGGCTCACTGACGAAGCCTTATAAGGCAGAAATAGCTATCTGAGTCTCCCAGAGAGCAACGCAGAGTTGCAGTTTGTCAACAGAAAAAAAAAAGCTCTGAAGCTGGTGAATGAGATTTCACACAGTCAGAGCTGCAGAACAACCTAGCTTACGTAGGTAAAACCTGGCTAGAAAGAATATGCACATAAAAGCCTACGAAAAACAGAAAAAGACACATTGTACCTTTACAGGGGGAATATCTGAGAAGTGGGTGTGGCTCACTGACGAAGCCTTATAAGGCAGAAATAGCTATCTGAGTCTCCCAGAGAGCAACGCAGAGTTGCAGTTTGTCAACAGAAAAAAAAAAAAGCTCTGAAGCTGGTGAATGAGATTTCACACAGTCAGAGCTGCAGAACAACCTAGCTTACGTAGGTAAAACCTGGCTAGAAAGAATATGCACATAAAAGCCTACGAAAAACAGAAAAAGACACATTGTACCTTTACAGGGGGAATATCTGAGAAGTGGGTGTGGCTCACTGACGAAGCCTTATAAGGCAGAAATAGCTATCTGAGTCTCCCAGAGAGCAACGCAGAGTTGCAGTTTGTCAACAGAAAAAAAAAAAAAAAAAAAAAGCTCTGAAGCTGGTGAATGAGATTTCACACAGTCAGAGCTGCAGAACAACCTAGCTTACGTAGGTAAAACCTGGCTAGAAAGAATATGCACATAAAAGCCTACGAAAAACGGAAAAAGACACATTGTACCTTTACAGGGGGAATATCTGAGAAGTGGGTGTGGCTCACTGACGAAGCCTTATAAGGCAGAAATAGCTATCTGAGTCTCCCAGAGAGCAACGCAGAGTTGCAGTTTGTCAACAGAAAAAAAAAAAGCTCTGAAGCTGGTGAATGAGATTTCACACAGTCAGAGCTGCAGAACAACCTAGCTTACGTAGGTAAAACCTGGCTAGAAAGAATATGCACATAAAAGCCTACGAAAAACAGAAAAAGACACATTGTACCTTTACAGGGGGAATATCTGAGAAGTGGGTGTGGCTCACTGACGAAGCCTTATAAGGCAGAAATAGCTATCTGAGTCTCCCAGAGAGCAACGCAGAGTTGCAGTTTGTCAACAGAAAAAAAAAAAAAAAAAGCTCTGAAGCTGGTGAATGAGATTTCACACAGTCAGAGCTGCAGAACAACCTAGCTTACGTAGGTAAAACCTGGCTAGAAAGAATATGCATATATATATATATATATATATATATATATATATATATATATGTAGGTCTTTGGTTATTCGGGTCTTCTCCCACGTAAAATTGGAAGTGTCTTGGCGACGTTTCGACGAAGTCTCATTCGTCATCTTCAGGCTGGTGTTCTCGGCTTCGTGCTTCCAGATTTTGATCCTGGAAATTCCTGGAAATTCCTGGGTGTGGCCTACTGACAACAGCTAACGAGCTAGAAATGGATCTATTTAGGTCTCCCACCTAGCAGTCAGAGCTTGCTAGGTGTTAGAAAGGAAAAAAGCCCAGAACCGAGTAGATGAGATTCTACTGAGCTGGAGCTACAAAAAAAACCTTGGCTACGTAGGGAAAACCTGGCTAGAAGAAACACACACACACACACACACACACACACACACACACACACACACACACACACATATATATATATATATATATATATATATATATATATATATATATATATATATATATATATAGTATACTTGTATTGCTTTACTATGTAGGAAGAAAAAAAAGTAAGAAAAATAAACAAATAAACAAAATGTAAACATTATACAGGAAAAAATAAGCCCTGCTTTGTATGATGTGAATCAGAGATTTCATACAATAGATTAGAACATTAGAGAGTACCAACACCATAGTAATCTAGTTATGTGAAGCAAAGCTTACTCTGCTTGAAAATCCTGATAAACAGGGTGCCGCAGACACAAGCAACACAGATATGCTTTTGAAAGTAAATAAAGACACTCAAGATGAAGGGACTTATCAATTGGGTCTACTTCATAGAAATTCTTTAATTCTTTTTAAAACATTCCTCATAACCCTGAACTAATTCACTCGCTCTTTAGTTTTGTATTTATTGATCTGTTTGCTCTCAGGGATATGCAGAAGCAGGTAAAACATAGTAAAGCCCAAAGCCCAACTTAGCTCATAGACACTTTTAAAATAATAAAAATATTGTGTCTATTATGTAAAACATAATTTAAAAATAATCCAATCTAAAATCAAAACAACATAAAGGAAAAATTCACAAGTTGGCATCTACTTAGCTAAATTTCCAAAAACAAGAAAAGAGAAAGAAAAGAGAAAAGAGAAAAGAGAAAAGAGAAAAGAAAAGAAAAGAAAAGAAAAGAAAAGAAAAGAAAAGAAAAGAAAAGAAAAGAAAAGAAAAGAAAAGAAAAGAAAAAGCTTTCAGAAAAAAACAATTGTCCTTTTGGAAAGTTATGAGACCAGCCAAATTTTCAGAAAAGGTTGCTTTGTTAGGCAGATTGAGAAGGTTTCACCCAGCCTTCCATCCTCCTGAGGTGGGTAAAATGAGGACCCAGATTGTTGGAGGCAATATGCTGACTTTGTAAATCACTTAGAGAGGGCTGTAAAGCACTGTAAAGTGGTATATAAGTCTAAGTGCTATTGTTATTACTTAAATCTGTGACTGAGAAGTATCTGGTTCTTGAGTTCCTGAGAAGTTAGGATTTTCAAGCAACTTTTCCTGGGGTGTACGTATCAGATGAATTTGATTCTAGCTGAGGAAGAAATTTATAGGGAAATACATAGACTCCCCTCCCCACATCCTGAATACCAATATGAGAGATATACTGTGTTTTAATTTCCATTAGGTACAAAAGCCCATATCCTGTAATTACAGGTGAAACTTTTATTTATTTATGTGATATTTCAGAGTTTCTACTTGCTAAGATACAGGTGAAACTTGAAAAATTAGAATATTGTGCAAAAGTTCATTTATTTCAGTAATGCAATTTAAAAGGTGAAACTAATATATGAGATAGACTCATTACATGCAAAGCGAGATAGTTCAAGCCTTGATTTGTCATAATTTTGATGATTATGGCTTACAGCTCATGAAAACCCCAAATTCACAATATCAGAAAATTACAATATTGTGAAAAGGTTCAATATTCTAGGCTCAAAGTGTCCCACTCTAATCAGCTAATTAAGCCATAACACCTGCAAAGGGTTCCTGAGCCTTTAAATGGTCTCTCAGTCTGGTTCAGTAGGAATCACAATCATGGGAAAGACTGCTGACCTGACAGTTGTGCAGAAAACCATCATTGACACCCTCCATAAGGAGGGAAAGCCTCAAAAGGTAATTGCAAAAGAAGTTGGATGTTCCCAAAGTGCTGTATCAAAGCACATTAATAGAAAGTTATGTGGAATGGAAAAGTGTGGAAGAAAAAGGTGCACAAGCAACAGGATGACTGCCACCACACACAGATGGATCCTGGACATGGGCTTCAAATGTCGTATTCCTCTTGTCAAGCTGCTACTGAACAACAAACAATGTCAGAAGCGTCTTACCTGGGCTAAAGACAAAAAGAACTGGTCTGTTGCTCAGTGGTCCAAAGTCCTCTTTTCTGATGAGAGCAACTTTTGCATCTCATTTGGAAACCAAGGACCCAGAGTCTGGAGGAAGAATGGAGAGGCAAACACTGCAAGATGCTTGAAGTCCAGTGTGAAGTTTCCACAGTCTGTGTTGATTTGGGGAGCCATGTCATCTGCTGGTGTTGGTCCACTGTGCTTCATTAAGTCCAGAATCAACACAGCTGTCTACCAGGAGATTTTGGAGCACTTCATGCTTTCTTCCACAGACGAGCTTTATGGGGATGGTGACTTCATTTTCCAGCAGGACTTGGTACCTGCCCACACTGCCAAAAGTACCAAAACCTGGCTCAATGACCATGGGATTACTGTGCTTGATTGGCCAGCAAACTCGTCTGACCTGAACTCCATAGAGAATCTATGGGGCACTGCCAAGAGAAAGATGAGAGACATGAGACCGAACAATGCAGAAGAGCTGAAGGCCGCTATTGAAGCATCCTGGTCTTCCATAACACCTCAGCAGTGCCACAGGCTGATTGCATCCATGCCACGCCGCATTGAGGAAGTAATTGATGCAAAAGGGAATTTGTGAATTTGGGGTTTTCATGAACTGTAAGCCATAATTATCAAAATTATGACAAATCAAGGCTTGAACTATCTCGCTTTGCATGTAATGAGTCTATCTCATATATTAGTTTCACCTTTTAAGTTGCATTACTGAAATAAATGAACTTTTGCACAATATTCTAATTTTTCGAGTTTCACCTGTATCTTAGCAAGTAGAAACTCTGAAATATCACATAAATATAATTTTTTTTTTGCCAAATATGACTGCACAAATGGTGCAGAAACATAAGATATTAAATTAATAGCATTAAAGAATAAAATGAAAAAGATGGCTTTTCTCTTTTTCAAGCATTTAAAAAAAATCATATTTTTTTCAACTTGAATGAGCTTTTTGTCAGACAATCATATCATTCAAGAAGAAAAAAGGACTTCACAAAAGAAAGAGATGGATTGGACAAGTATATATTAATGTAAAATCAAAAGCTGCTAAGACATAGTAATGCTAATAAACAAGTCTTCAAAATGTATAATGGAACAAAAAAAAGTAATTTACAGGATATTTTTTAATACTAGTGAGTAAACACTGTTCCATATATTACTTATTATGGCCATGCAAAGGATCATGCATGGATGTTTTTCATAAATGTTTTGAAAGGCACAGCATACAATGAACAGCACAACCAAGTACTGTGTTTCCCCGAAAATAAGACCCTGTTTTATATTTTTTTGAACCCTGAAATAAACGCTTGGCCTTATTGCCATGTGCTCAAAAGCCCAATTGGGCTTATTATCAAGGGATGTCTTACTTTGGGGAAAACAGGTAGCTAACATTGTGTGATCCAGACAGACAAGCAGATAAGTGATAGTAGGCCTAGTGATAGTAGACAGATAGTAGACAAAGACTAGAAGACAACAGTGGTGATAGATGTAGTGGTGTCAAGTGACAGCAACATCAGGAGAAAGGAATATGAGAAGCTGGAGATGTACCAGAGCCTGAAGGAGGAACTATAGAAGATGAGGAAAATAAAAGCCAAAGTGGTCTCACTGATGGTAGGAGCTGTGACTCCTAAACTGTGAGAATAGTTGCAATAAATCCCAGGAACAATATCAGAGTTCTCTGTCCAGAAGAGTGAAGTGCTAGGAACAGCTAAGATCCTATACAGAACTCTCAAACTCCTAGGCCTCTGGAAGAGGACACAAAATTAAGGAAGACATATGCCACCCGTAAGGATAAGAAGGAACACAAAAAATTACTTTATAATAATTTATAATAATAATAACAACAACATTATAATTGCCCAAGTCTTAAATCTGTGGTGGAAAATGCAATTACTATGCGGAAATATGATAGCAATAACAGTTAGATTTATATATCACTTCATAGTGCTTTACAACTCTCCAAGCGGTTTACAGTATCAGTATACCCCCCCCCCAAAAAAAAATCTGGCTCCTCATTTTATTGACCTCAGAAGGAAGGAAGGCTGAATCAATCTTGAGCCAGTCAGGTTTGAACTAGCCTGCAATACTGCATTCTAACCACTGTGCCATCACAGGTCTTTAACAGCATATCTAAAAGGTTCTTATAATGAGAACCATCCAAGAACAATGGATTTGTCCTTAGCTGTGCAGAATCTTTTTTCAAAAAGCAAGATCTGGAGGGTTATTTTTAACTTTTGAAAGTTTTTTCAAGATACAGTTTCTTAAGGAAAATTATTATTATTATAATATATATATATATATATATATATATATATATATATATATATATATATATATATATATATATATATATATATATATATATGTTCAATTTATATGCTGCCCTTCTCTGGAGACTCAGGAGTCTCATTTTGCCGATGATTAGCCATTATTTGTTTTTACAACCATATCTACAGTACAATCCATAATTCCTTCACCAAGCTGGGTAGAACTTGTTATATCTACACATATTTAAAATGTTTCTTATCTGTTTTATTTTTTTGTAAAAAAAAATGACAAGATACAGAAGTATGAAGAACAATATTGATAGGATGCTATAAGATATTCTCAAATTTTCAAAATGGACAAGACCTCTATTTTTCTTAGCAACAGAAAAAAAAATGTCAATAGAATACAATTTCAACAATAAATAACCTGAACAGAAAATGCAACTAGTTTAGGAAGAAGAAGAAGAAAAAAAACAACAGACAAAACATAAAACCAACAGAACACACACAATCACCCCTGAAATATCACTGTTCCTCTCCTTTTCCAGTTTTTCACTGATATAATCAGCTAGAAGAGTGAGATTAGGTGCTAAATGTTTTCAAGAGCTTACAACACAACAGAAGATAGCTTGCCATCATAGTAAAGGATGGTGATAGTAATGGCATTTTGATAGAGGAAGGGACTATGCCCCATTTTTTTTTTTAAGATTTTCCTGGTTGTCTCAAAGTAGTTTTAAATAATTAAATTAGCCCTTGCTTTGAAATAGGCTTTGTTGCCTATTAAGGGTTGCCAATTCCAATCAATTCACGAATACCTGACAAAGTCATTACACTACATTACAATTCAAAGTTCTTATTTGGCTACATTGAGGAATATACAGCATAATAATTGTGTGATTGGGAATCAACATAAAGAAATAGCACTTTCTTCTCTTTTTCCCTTTATAAAAGGAAAGCACCAAAATTGAAATATCCTTGTATAAAGAGCTGTGGTGGTGCAGTGGTTAAAATGCCATTTTGCAGGCTGATTCTGTCACCTGCCAGCAGTTTGATCCTGACCAGCTCAAAGTGGACTCATCCTTCCATCGGTAAAATGAGGACCCAAATTGTAGGGGGAGAGGGAATATGCTGACTCTTTGACCACTTAGAGAGGGCTGCAAAACACTGTGAAGCAGTATAGAAGTCTGAGTGCTATTGCTAAGTGCTATACCACCTTCAACGCATCCTGAATTTATTAAACTAGCACCTCTAGCCATTTCCAGCTGTTAGACATCTCAAATATGTCAATTAGATGCCACTGATGAGAAGAGTATTTTTAATTTGAGACATCAGGGCACAAATCTATTCATCTAGCACACCCTTTATTACCGATCCTGATCTATGAAAGTTTCTTTTATTGAACTTTATTATTGTGTTAATAATAATGTTACTATTTATTATGTTAACTTATTGATTCATCAACTCTAGAAGGTGTTCTCGAGACAATAAAATGGTTTATAGAATTGCTACCAAAAAAAGTCAATATGCATACAATATGAATAGCAAGAATACACTCTGGTGTATATTTCTCCCAACTATGGTAGGAAATAATGATACAAAATGAGAAATAAATGTGGAGCTTCATTACTAAGACAGGCCTAAATATATTTTCTACTGTATTATTGAAAGTATGTATGGTACATTATACTTAATGGTAAGAGTTATTTGAAAACTTTGTTTGTCCAAGTATGATTAGACACACAAGGAATTTGTTGCTGATTGTATAGAAAAAATAATGAAACAATATATTACAGCTTTTGGAGGCATCCAAATACCAAATGCAAGATCTAGTTAATCCTTAGGTTCTTATAAATGTGTTTTTTAACTTTGAGACTTGGACAATCATATCCAACTGAAAGAGCCTGACAAATTTTAATTGTCTCAATCCCAAAGATTTTGACTATAAAGTTGAACATTAAAATATATTTGGAATTTACCTAACATTATTAAAGAGATAAATCAAGCAACAGAAAGAATAAATGTATAATTACTATAATCTTTTCTCTTTATTTAGTGATACATAAGTTCAGCTCTTTATGAAGGATATTTTCATGTTTTGTTTATGTAGATTTCTTTTATCCTAAAAACTCACAAGGACTGTAAAAGAAGAGACATGAGCCACTGCATCATGAAATTTATTAAAGATAGGTAAGGAATAAATTATATATGATATTAATGATCAGCAATATGCATATAATTATAATTTTAATTATCTATTATGGAGACGGAAAATAAGATCAGTATCATAGTGTGTAGGACAGATTTCTCCATAGGATTAAGGAGTTAACTCCCCCCTCTCACCATCTCATTACTGAATTGATTAGATAGACTAATTTTTATTTTATTTTTAAAAAATCCCCTCTTTATTATTTTTATAAATAACTAAAAGTGGCAAACATATCTAATACTCTTTCCTCCTCATATTTCCCTACATAAATTCTGTAAGGTAAAGTGGGCTGAGAGCGAGTGACTGCTTTCATGTCTAAGGTAGGACTGTAATTCACAGTCTCCTAGTTTTTATCCTGTGTTCAGTACTCATGTAGTTTATATGTTACATTTTTATTAACATCAACTTCACACTTTGGCTAAATAATCAGCTATGTAATACAAAGTTTGGCATGGCTGTCTACAAAGGAGTCAATTTCTCCTTATCTTTGTGTTTCCTCCATTCCTTCCTCCAGCCTTTTCCAACTCTGCCCCAAATCTCTGGAGGGCTCGGGACAGGGGTTGTTCCTCTGTCCTGGTCCTATTAGATCTCTCAGCGACCACGGTATCATGCTGCGCCGATTGGAGGGGCTGGGGGTAGGGAGCACCGTGCTGCGGTGGTTCTCCTCCTTCCTTTCTGACCGGTTGCAGTTTGTGTTGACGGGGGGACAGAGATTGACCTCGAGGCGCCTTGTGTGTGGGGTGCCGCAAGGGTTGGTTCTCTTGCCCCTTTTGTTCAACATTTATGTGAAACTGTTGGGTGAGATCATCCATGGTTTCGGGGTGAAGTGCCATCTGTACGCTGATGACACTCAGCTGTACATCTCCACCCCGGACCACCCCAACGATGCCCTGGATGTGATGTCCCGGGGCCTGGAGGCCATGCGGATCTGGATGGGGAGGAAGAGGCTCAAGCTCAACCCATCCAAGACCGAGTGGCTGTGGCTTCCGGCATCCCGATATAGTCGGTTGGCACCATCGCTGACTATTGGGGGCGAAACATTGGCCCCCACTGAGAGGGCTCGGAACTTGGGCGTCCTCCTGGATGCACGGCTGTCTTTAGAAGAGCACATGACAGCTGTGGCCAGGGGGGCTTTTTATCAGGTTCACCTGATCCGCCAGTTGCGTCCCTTTCTGGATCGGGATGCCTTACGCATGGTTACTCATGCTCTCATCACATCCCGCCTGGACTACTGTAATGCTCTCTACATGGGGCTCCCCTTGAGGAGCACCCGGAGGCTACAGCTGGTCCAGAATGCGGCCGTGCAGGTAGTTATGGGTGCGACTCAGCGCTCCCATGTAACACCTCTCCTGCGTGAGCTGCACTGGCTCCCGGTGGTCTTCCGGGTGCGCTTCAAGGTATTGGTTACCACCTTTAAAGCACTCCATGGCTTAGGACTCGGGTATTTACGAGACCGCCTTCTGCCACCGATAGCCTCCCACCGACCAATACGCTCCCACAGAGAGGGGCTCCTCAGGGTGCTGTCGGTCAAACAATGTCGACTGGCAGCCCCCAGGGGGAGAGCCTTCTCTGTGGGGGCACCTACCCTCTGGAATGAGCTGCCCCTGGAGATACGGCGGGTCCTGGATCTTCGCACCTTTTGACGTTCCCTAAAGACATTTTTATTCCAGCAAGCCGGGCTGGCCTAACTCTTTTAAATTGTTTTAATTCTTAAATTGTTAATTATCGGTTTTAATATAGGGGTGTTTTAATTGTGGGCCAAATTAATTTAATTGGATTTTAATATTGTTTTTAAATTTTGTATTTCTTGTGTTTTATTTGTTGGCTGTTCACCAACCAGAGTCCTTCGGGAGGAGGGCAGTATATAAATATAAACAAATAAATAAATAAATTCTGCATTTTCACAAATATCTTTTTTTCACATAGGTATAGAGCTTCCTCAAGCTCTTGCTTTGTTTATTGACTGATCAATTGATTTATCTAATTTCTATGGCTGTTCATAACAACTCTGTTATCTCTATAGAGCCATATTTTGTTTAATATCACAAATCAACAACATTCCTCTTGCTATGCATCACTTCCAATGCTTCTAGCCAGCTTCTGGAGGAGGTTTTTGACATATGTGACGATAAAACAGAAATATTGCATCTATAGAACTGTTGGACAAGAGCTGAAGGTAACCAAAATACATAATGTGCTACCCTACTCACTCACACATACCCCATCAGTGTGGTTTATGGAGATTCTGGTATTCCCCAGCAGTTCTCTTCACCTGGCTTTAGAACTGTTCCAAATTAAGACAGCCATAAGCAAGCCCAGATTAATCCCCCAGGCAATGGACAATTAGTCCATAAAACAAATAGCAAGCTGTAAATCCAAACAAGTAAGTCCAATAAACAAACATAAGGCCCCCAGGCAAAAACTGAAAGTATATCCCAAAGGTGGGTTCCAGCAGGTTCTGACCAGTTCTGGAGAACCGGTAGCAGAAATTTTGAGTAGTTCAGAGACCCAGTAAATAGCACCTCTGACTGGTCCAGCCCCCATCTGCCTCCCGAGTTCCAGCTGATTGGGAGGAAATGGGGATTTTGCAGTAACCTTCCCCTGGAGTGGGGAGGGAATGGAGATTTTACAGTATCCTTCCCCTGGAGTGGCCCACCAAGCCACACCAATCAAGCCATGCCACGCCCACCAAGCCACACCCACAGAACCGGTAGTAAAAAATTTTGAAACCCACCACTGGTACATCCTCATTAGCTTACTGGTTATAGAATCTCAAAAGTCAAGCAGAAAATATGAACAAACACATGGCCATGACCCACACACATTGTTCCCAGCAGCACCTCCCTCTCCCTGCCATGCTAAATAGCTTCCCGGTGCAGCCCATCAAGATGGGCGGGGCCTTCTCCCGAGCAACTTGGCAGACCTCTGCTTCTCCGCATGCTCTGAGATCCACCATGGCAAGCAGTTCCTCCCCCTCCTCTTCACTGGGCTGCAAGCTGTCCCCAGTCGAAGCCTGTAATTCTCCTTCTGCTGGCCATTCTGGTTCACTAATTAACTCCATTCCTGATGTGCCAGGAATGAGCTCATTCTCCTTCGAGCCAGCCTCCAAGGAAGAGTAAGAGAAATCGTCCAAGGGAGACATTCAAAGACAATTCTTTCATCACTTTATTATAATGAGAATTACACTATTCTACCTGAACTGCTTTATTAAAGTGAGACTAAGCTGATCCTGCCACAATTAAAAAATACAAAAATTAGTAAACAAAGGCCTATGGTAGTTTCAGTCCAGTTGAGGGTCTCTGCAAAGGTGATTTATATGTTAAAAAATACACATTAACTGTTGTTCGTATCATGGCTGATTTGGCCTCCTACCACCCAATTCAGTAATAATCTGAACAGCATCATCATCATCATCATCATCATCAACAACAACAACAAATCCTAGGTATCCCATCTTAACCTTATTCATGAAACAAAGTACTGGAAGTTATTGTGGATGTACCTGGTTCTGGGCATGTGTATTGAAAGTAAATATCTATTATTTATTTATCTATTAAATATCTATCATCACATAGTCAGCCAGATGTTCAGACTCGGTTTGGCAATTTTCTCTACCTATCGAATCTTTACCAAGGACCTGGGATAGGTAAATCTGGATGTTGGACTGTGTTACAGATATCGCCGCAGGATGGAAGCTGTTCCAAGTGAAGCCGCCTTCTGCAATTGACTGATGGCAAATTTGTCAATGCCTGTATGGTGTTCAAGTGGTGGTATTGTTGTTGTTGTATTTTTATAATAAAAATGAAGCATAATATGTAGGAAAATTAATCATGAGAAGTGAACCTGAAACTCCATTTTGTTTCATATATGAGAAAACATTTTGTACTGCTTCATGAACGTCATTGGAAATTATTCTGCAGTGGAAAAATGAACATTTGCAGTTTCCAAATGTTACTCCATTGTTGTTATTAACAAAATTTTACTGGTTATAACCTGGCTGGTAAATTTATTACAACACTGTCAAAAATACAACAAAAATCACTGAAAAATGCAGGTCTCAATAAACAATCTCAATAAACTGTGTTATTATCCCCATCATTAGAGGACTATAAAATTGGTGCATTAGTTGTCCCGTTCTTTAACTCATTCATGAGCATTGTAGCTATTGTCTACTATACATACTACAGTTCTCCTGCTTGATAGTGGCAATAGGAAAGAAACTCTACATCATTGTTTGTGGCAGTATTTTCCCACAATCATCATCATCATCATCATCGTTGTTGTTGTTGTTGTTGTTGTTGTTGTTTATTGAATTTGTATACTGCCCTACTCCCGAAGGACTCAGGGCGGTGAACAGCCAAATAAAATACATGTAATACAAATGTTAAAAAACCATTAAAATACAATTAAATAATTGGCCCAGAAAACAAAATTTAAAACACCCCAAATTCATAAGACAAATTTAAAATTTAAAAATTTTAAAAGTTTTAAAAAAACAGTTTAAAAGAGAGGTTAGGCCAGGCCGGCCTGCTGGAAAAGAAATGTTTTGATGGCATGGTGGAAATCATACAGTAGCCTGTTCAAGAAAAAGGGCTGCAATGCATCTACATATTGTTGCTAATTCTGTCTTAGTTGTTCTTTTACATGTTTCATAAACAGGCCCTCTGAACTTGTGCATTTTCATGTTGCTGCCTTGTTTCCGTGCTTGTTCGTTGAACAGTAACAAACATAAAGAAATAATTTAAAATGGTTATCTGAAAGAAAAGATGTTAAATGCATAAATATATGATGCATAAATATAGTATAAGGCCGTCATTACTATTAATGGGGCTTACTTTTGGAACTGATGTAGCAAATTAACTGGAACACAACATTAAAAAAACAACAACCCAGAAATTGATTAAGAAAGAGGTGTTCTAGTTTAACATCCTATTTCCAAAAGCATGAGTGGAACAGAAAGGCAATCGCTCCAAAATGCTTCAATCATTGGATTCACAGATTATATTTACCATGGTTCATAGCAGCTGATAGATCCTTCATTACATCCAAACATTTTCTTAAATTCTGTAAGTTAGTAGACATTGATGCTTTCTTTTTGGCAACCAGAGTCTTAGCAACTTCAAGCGAATGATTTATTTCTCAATTAGAAATTGAGAAAGACTTTTGAGAATATTCTCAATCCAGATTATATCTTCTAAATCCATTAACACAGCCCCCATGACTCTACCTGAAAAATGCTGTTTTTTTTAAAAAAAGAACCCCTCTCTGACATGATGGATAACAGTTTACATATTTCAATGATTGCCCAATGTAACCTTTTATAGATAGTTTGCTCCGCATATGAATCCAAACTGTTGCCTAGTTTAGAATCTAAAGATTCAAGATCCTGGATCAATATTTAACCAGTGACATGTTTAAAAAAGACTGAACCAAGGGTGAAATCTAAAAATTTTCCCTACTGGTTCTGTGGGCGTGGCTTAATTGATGGGCATGGCTTGGTGGTCAGGTGACTGGATGGGTGTGGCCAATAATAATAAATAATAAAAATAATAAACAAAGTACACAAAACAATAAGAGGTACCAAAAACCAACTTTCACACTTTACACACACACACAACACAACACAACACAACACAACTGACTCGCACACAATGTAAAAGCAGCTGCACTTCACCCAAAATGGCCCCTGCAACAAGCAGGAACCTCACACAGCCACAAAAAACTCAAAAACCAACTTTCACGCTTTACACACACACAACACAACACAATACAACACAACTGACTCAAACACAATGTAAAAGCAGCTGCACTTCACCCATGGCATAGGACCTAGTTATCTTCGAGACCGCCTTCTGCCACCGACAACCTTCCATCGACCCGTGCACTCCCAAAGAGAGGGCCTCCTCGGGGTGCCATCAGCCAAGCAATGCAGGCTGGTGACCCCCAGGGGGAGGGCCTTCTCTGTGGGGGCTCCCACCCTCTGGAATCAACTGCCCCCAGAGATAAGGAGAATCCAAGACCTTCGTGCCTTCCGCCGTTCCATTAAAACTTTCCTTTTTCAACAAGCCGGGCTAGCCTAACAAATCCTTTTAAATGATTTTAAATGATTTTAAATTTGTTTGTCTTTTTAAATTTTGGGCCAAATTGAGATATTTCCTTTTAATCTGTTCTTAATCTATGTATTATGTATGTATGTGTTTTTACTTGGCTGTACACCACCCTGAGTCCCTAGGGAGAAGGGCAGTATATAAATTTGAAGTAAAATAAAATAAAATAAAAAAATAAAATGGCCCCTGCAACAAGCAGGAACCTCACACAGCCATAAAAAGCTCAAAAACCAACTTTCACATTTTTTCCACACAAAATGCCACATACAACTTTGTGAGATTTTGTGTGTTTGTGTAATTAGAGTGAAACACTACAGAAACACACTAAATCTCAGAAAGATGCACAAATAATTTATTTTATTATTTCATTTTATTTATATTTTTAGATAAAAGCAGCTAAATTTAAAACTTCCTTAACTTTAAATTGTTATGTCTAAAAAAAAATATAATAAAACTCCTTAAAAAAAAACCCAATTAACTATTTTTTAAAAAATTCCCTCCCCCCAAAAAATCCACCCCAGTTACTTACCAAATTGAAGGCACAAGGCAGGCAGATTGAGTTGCTAGCTGATGCAATTGATTGCAACAGCCAAAGCAAGGCAGGAAAAGTGAGCTAGCCCAAAAGATGCAGCAAGCTGCCAAGTGGGCAAGTGAGGACCGGGCAATTGGGTGGGCATGGGCGGGCGGGGGGCAGGGATTTTTGCTACCAGTCCTCGGAACCAACTGCCGCCATTGCTAATGGATCGTCCAATCCAGTCCAAACCTGGAGCATTTCGCCCCTGAACTGAACCAGCACATAGTCCTCCATTTTACTTTTCCTTATAGCTTTGAATATCATTTAAGGTCAGAATCTTGACTATTACCATAAACTACTGCCACAGATTTCATAAAAGCTGAACATTGATTAAGACCAAAGCTTATTAGGTCTGGACCAGCCACAAAACAGACAAAGTCAGAACTTATGTTTCAATACCATAAGATTGTTTGAAGTATTCACCCAACAGGGAGAGAATTTTATTTGGATTCTGTTTCAGGAAGCAATTTTTTTTTTTTTAAATTTAACTCTGCGTGTGACTTGTTGCAAAACCACAGTAATGAAACAATGTCATTAAGAAACCCATTTTCAAAGCAACCAAACTGATAGCGTAAACACCAAATTATTATTTTCTTTTTGTCTGTTTGTTTTCTTTTCATATAAGCTGCTACAGGGAGACAAAAATGAAGTTTCAGTATTTTTTCCCTTCCTCTAAAGAACTAGTCAAGGAAAATGCTTAGTTAAAAATTATTATTCTTTTTTTTTCCCTTCTAAAGACTTTTCTCTAAAAAAGAGCTTGCCTTTAAAAATGCTACTCTCTTTTCATAAGGTCAACATGGCATTGGTTAAATAAGTCCCAGTAGAAAAAAATATGATCATAAAAGCTAAATTTTTAGATTACTGTATGGGAGAAAATAAGATTTTAGCAGTTTACGCTTTCCAAAATGAACTGTCAAATTCATTTTTCATTTTTTAAGAAGCTTTTTTTTTCCCTTTCAGCATAATTTTTCAATGCAGTGAACTCTTCATTATATATGAAAAATAAAAGTATCTGAATACAAATCTGAAGATGGCCTGCTGATGCTGATCAGTGCACAATTTCAAAATTGTGCACTGATCCAGAACCTATTGATACATTCCAACTATGTCCCTGCAGTTATGTTCCATATGACTGAAAGTATATTATGTGTAAGCAAAGAAATCCTGCAGCATTTTCCTGGTGTATTTGCAATCAGGTATATAAAATGATCAGAGGGGCACTAAAATGCCTTATGGAGCTTTGCGTTGGTACAGCTTTGGAAATGATTAAGAGATTTTCCAAACTGAAAATTATCTTTGAATGAGTTATAGAAAACTGACTTCCACCCTAGAGAGGGAAGATCACCTGGAGCTTAAATCTTATGGTTACACACTACCTGTGAGCTCAAGTTCAGTATCTGGTTATTGCAATCATTTTAACTGCTTGCATGGATATAGCTTCATGTAAAGAAATTGCTTAGCACATTGTAAGCCGCCCTGAGTCTCCGGAGAAGGGCGGCATATAAATCAAATTAAAAAAAAAAAAAACATAGCTGGGGGGGGTGGAGGAGGGTTGAGCTTGGAGATCTCCAATGTCCCTTCCAAACACTGATCAATGAAAAAACAAGAACAACCAAATATAAGATTTAATGTCATAATACAGATGTGCAGAATATTTTGCTAGACTGCTTTAAATGCCAGACCAGTTGTGAGATCAAATCAAGGAAGCTTCAAACATGAAGCTATTTAGTAGTCACCTGAAGAAAACAGGGATATCCCAAAAGGAAATTACTTGTTTGAAGGCCAGTACCAAAAAGACCTTATTTCTTGTGCTGAAGACTTCAGAAACATATTCTGAGATAGAGATCTGATAGACAACTTAATGTAAAGGAAGCACTATAGCAGTGCTGGCTAACCTTTTTGCTGTTGCGTGCCAAAAGTGGGGGGAGTGTGGGGGTCATGCATGCACGTGCCCACACCCATAATTCAATGCCCCCTGCGCTCCCCCTGCTTTTGGCACGTGATGGCAAAAAGGTTACCGGTAGGCCCGTTTTTCACCCTCCCCAGGCTCCAGAGGCTTTCTTGGAGCCTGGGGTAGGCTTGCCAGGTATCCACTATTTGAGTGGACAGTCCACTTTTTTCACATTATGTTCACTATTTTTTTTCAGAAAATAGTGGACATTTTTTTTATTCAAAAGCTTTATGATGAAATGGTATGTAATCTAAAGCTGTACAGTCTAAGAGAATAAGGATAGGAGAATCGCGTTTTATCTTTTTTTTCATAAGTTAGAATGAGACAAAGATCGAATATCCATTGAACTCGATTTTCTGAAAAAATTAATGATGAGATTAAAATAAAAATATATTATAAAATTATGTACAGTTCACATTTTTAAAAATGTATTGTAGCTTGTGTCGACTGACCTAAAATGGCGTCGAGTGATGAGAGTGACAGCGGCGAGATTTCGAATTCTTTAAAACGAAAGAGAGGAGTGTGCAAATACACCAAAGACTGGGAAGCTACTTTTGCATGGATTACCAGCAACAAAACCGACAGAACAAATACGATGGCCTACTGTAAATTGTGTCAGAAATTGTTCACAATTGAATATAATGGTATAAAAGCTGTCACACAGCATGCAAGTACAAAAAATCATTTAGATAAGGAGAAGATAGCTTCTAGCAACAAGCGAGTCAATTAGTTTTTCATTGTTAAAGACTCCTCTTTCAGTGAGAAAGTGACTGTAGCTGAAATGGCTGAAACTTACCATGGGATCAAGCACCATATTTCTTTCCTGGCTCAAGATTGTGGTATTAAGTTAATGAAGCAAATTTTTGATGATTCAGAAATTGTAAAAAACATGTCTTGTGGAAGAACCAAATCATCAGCTATTGTCAATGAGGTTTTGTATCCTTTTTCTATTGAGTTGGTTCTCAATGATCTTAAAACTGGAATTCCATTTTCTCTCTCCACTGACGCATCAAACAAGGGAAATTGCAAAATGTATCCTGTTGTTGCACAATATTTTACTTATGAAGAAGGACTGTGTGTGAAAATTTTAGACTTTTATGAGGATTCTTTCGAAGATTCTACATCAATAAAAAATCAGCTATGTCGAGTTCTTAGTGATAACGAATTGGAAGTAAATAATGTTTCAGCTTACTCAACAGATAATGCATCGGTCAATTATGGAGTGAACAAATCTGTTTACCAAAAATTATTGCTGGAAAATGACAATATTGTAGCTGCTCATTGCAATAAACACATTTTACACAACAGCGCAAAAAATGCATTAAAGCAGTTATCTTTTGATATCGAAAATGTAGTGCTGAAGGTTTTTGCCGAATTTTTGAATTCTGCAAAGAAACGAGAAGAGTTGAAATCATTTTTTGAGTTTTGCGAGTCAGAATTCCATGAAGTTTTGTGCCATGTTCCAAAACGTTGGTTAAGTTTGTTTAAAGCGGTCAAAAGACTTCTTTTAAACTGGATACCTCTAAAATCGTATTTTATTTCTCTTGGATCTGATGAGTGCCATAAGGTTATCTGGAACCTTATTTCAGATCAGGAAAATGAACTCGCAAAGAACGATGAACCAACAATTTCAGAATTGTATTTATATTTCACATACTTCTTCATGTCAATAATGCAAGACACCCTATTGAAGCTGGAAAGCAAGAAAATTCTTGCATATGATCTTCACATTATCATGTGTAAGCTGTGTGATTCTTTGCAAAAAAAAAATATGATAAGCAGTTTTTTGGAATGAAAGTTTTATTTGCCTTACGTAAAAAACATTTGCCTGAGAATGTCGTGCAAAAGTTCAAGAAAGAAGCCATCAAAGTGTACCAAAGAGCCATTGCGTACCTAGAAAAGTGGTATAATTTCACCGATTCAGTATATGAGACGCTACGTTGTTTCAATCTAATTGATCGCAATTCTGCCTTAGAAGAAGTTTATGTTCATCTGCAGGGCGATTCATCCTTGATAAGTGGACGTACTTTTTCAAGAAAGAGCCAGTTCCGAGTTTACTGAAACTGTTCCAGTATTGTGCATCAATTCCGGTATCAAATGCAAACGTTGAACGAATTTTCAGCATCATGGGAAATTTGTGGACTGATGAACGTAACGACTGCTTGTACCATCAGTTTGAAGTGAACTTTGTATATTTTTTAATATTTCTCAACGTTGTACTGAAATTAAAGAATTATTCCTTAAACACAAAGAATTGATCAAAGCTGCGCAGTCAAATAAAAAATACACACGACAGCAAAGTAAAATGTAATTTAATATTTTACATATTACTATAATACATTTGATGTTTTGAATTTTAAGTAAAGTTTTGAAGTGATTATTTTAATACATGTTAAAATGTTTGTAAGAAAATATATAATTTAATTGTAATTTTTTTTATTTTTTTACCACTTAACACCTCCCCCCCGCTTGTCCACTATTTTTTGGAAGACCTGGCAATCCTAGCCTGGGGAGGGTGAAAACGGCCTTCCCCACCCCCCAGAGGCCCTTCAGAGCCGGAAATGGCTCGTTTCTTGACTTCCAGTGGGCCCGGAAGGCCCGGAAATCAGCTAACCAGCTCGCAGATCCATGCTGGAGCTGAGCTAGGGCAACGCTCGTGTGCCTACAGATATGGCTCCGCGTGCCACCTGTGGTACGTGTGCCATAGGTTTGCCATCATAGCACTATAGCAATAGCAATGGCACTTAGACTTATATACCACTCCATAGTGCTTTACAACACTCTCTGAGTGGCTTACAGAGTCAGCATATTGCCCCCAATAATCTGAATCCTCATTTACTGACCTCGGAAGGATAGAAGGCTGAGCTGATCCTTGAGCAGGTCAGGATTGAACTCCTGCCTGTGGGCAGTGTTAGCCTGCAATACTGCATTCTAACCACTGTGCCACTATAGCTCTTTACCTATAAAGGTAAAATGCCTTAATCCTAAAAGTTTTAAAGCGTTGTAGGTTAAGAGTGGGATTTTGAATATAGACCAGATCTTTAATTTTGAGTGCTGAGTAGAACTGTTAAGGACAATCTTTCTAAATATGATAATTAACATATTATAGTAATTATAATTAGTATAGTAAAGAGGACATCCCTTTCATGCTTTTCTATTCTAAATATCTATTACCATTTCACTATATTGTATTAGTTCCTTTCTTTCTTTCTTTTTTTTTGTATACCTCTCCACAAGAAAAAAAAGAACTGTAGTATTGGTCTTTAAGCCTCTTTAAATCACATTTTTTTCTTTTGTGTCTGGAAAAAGCATCTGGTTACTCAATGAAGATTATACTTGAAATGCCAATAATGAAGCTGTTTATATAGTAAACCAGGATATTCAAAACTAAGTTAATACTGTACCCAGGTGAAAGTATACAGTACATCCCTATAATCAAGCTAAACAATTCATAACATAAAAATCTCTGCTTGAAACAATTGACTCCATAATTCAATGGGGAGGATGAGAAATTATACAAAATGCCAAACAAGAAGATTTCCAAGTGATTCTTTGGAAAGTCAGTTAAAAATTCATATGTTTATGTATTCAGAAGCCGTTTTGGAGGGTACAATAACACTGCAGAAAACATTGCGGCTAATTTAATCTGTATAGAAAGTTTTGTAGCAAAACATAGACTCCATTCATTAGATTTCTTGACCTTGTTAACATTGAAAAATAGTAACAAATGGAATGGACATAGTTTATATTAGCAATAACTATACATAACAGAACTAAATTCTATTCAGATCCATAAAACTTTTAAAAAGCTACCTGTAATAAATCTATAAATCTAATAAATAAACAAATGTGCACTATACAATGAAGAAAGATTTGGCTCTTGTTTATTTTAAAGCACTTTTCAAAGGATATGGCTAATGTGTGTGTGTGTGTGTGTGTGTGTGTGTATGTGTGTTTGTTTGTGTGTGTGTTAACCAAGATAACAGTTGAGAGATGACGGTTGATAACCTGGCATTTACTTAAAGAGATTCCCAAGAGAAATTAATATGTACTGTTGTTTCTCTGGATAATGGAACTATTCTAAAATTCTTAAACCTAGGGAACTGTCCTAATCAATGGGCTGTTGAAATGGTGCTGTAATGCCAAGGGACATTGACACTGAATTCCTTAATTCATAGTTTCATATGCTATTCTAGCTACATTTCATTCATCTGATAAATGCAGAAATATGGAGATGTTTGGACTGGGTAAGTTATCCTAGGAAGCTGATTCTCAGTCATAGCTTTTAAAAGTTGGTGATTTATAGCAACGGCAATTTTTCATCCACGACGACGGATGAAAGGACTAAGGACAATAATCTGTTGTATTATTGTACTAATGGTATCAGGGCTGAAATGATCCTCTTGATCATATAGGCTTTTCCCAAGAGAAAGACATGCTAGAGAAAATACTAGGAGAATATAGGAACAAATACAAATTACAACATATAAATGCCATCAGAGCACCTCACAACTCCCTGCAGAATTGTGCTATGCCACTCTACAACAGTGAGAGATCAGTGAATGCTTCTGCTGCTCTTCACATCCATCTCTGACAGTGGATTATTTTTCTGCTTCTGCATCTTTGACCATTTCCTTTCAATTTCAGGAAAAATAAATGGCTTTGAGTTGCTTTTTTTTACTCCTTTTTTGAAGGAAAAGAAAGGGTAGGTGAAATTCTTGTACATCACTCACATGAAGTGTCCATAAAGTTTATGTGTCTGTGTACTATGTATGTATTAAAAATATATATCAAATGATTTGCCACCTCTCTGGCATTACATAAGGACCAAGGAATTATGACTTCTCTTTTTCTATAATAATTTTATTAATTTTATTACAATTTAGGACAATAAACACTAATAGAAACTAAAAGATAAAATAAAAGCATTTAAAAAAAAACAGAAAGTGCTGAAAAAAGGAAAAAATAAAGAAAAAGAGAAAAGGAACAAAGAGTTAAAAAAATAAAAAAAATTATTTTATTTTAGTAACTTACTATTTTCTCTTAGAAAGTCTTCTTCCCATATCCCATTTTCCATTCATAAGCAAATACATAACACTTCATCATTTCAATCCTGATAAAGTCCATTAAGGGTTACAAGAGATAACAAGACTTCTATTTTAACCTTGATAAAATAAACTTTCGACTTCCTGCCTGGCTCCGCAGCTTTGAAGACGCTCTCTTTTGAGCGCCCGTTCTCTGGTTCCGTAAAAGCCCCAGAACAGCCGGAAAACTGCTGTCTGGAGGCTTGGAACCCTCTCCCCGGGCAAAGGGGAGAGAATAGAGTCGACAGGCGGGGGTAGAGCCCCCCCCCCAAGTGCGCTAGGAGAAATCCTGGGGTGCAAAGGGTGTGGGCTCCCTATTGAAGCCTGTCAAGCCACTCCGGACCAGAAACGACTCCGCTGAAGCGGAGCTAGAAGCTGCGACCAGAATCTGCAGAAAATCAACGGGGGATTTTTAACAGCTTTACTTCAATCGCAGACGGAGCAAATCAGGAGAAAACAAAAGGAAATTTGCAAGTAACACTTTAACTCCGCTTTATTATACAGAAAATGGCACCTGAGGGCGGGAGGAAGAAACTACCAGGGGAAGTGCTCGTTAAGGCTTGTTAACACTTTACAGCTACTGGATTACATCCTAAGAGAAAGTTTTAAATGGAAGCGGCCAGGAAAAGAATTTGGTATCGAGGAAAAGAATTTGGTTCTGATTTTAACTAAAATCTGGTCTTTATACTGTGTGGAAAAAAGTTGAATTGTTGTCCTGATAGCTGGATAAATACAAAGTAGCTGAAATATGGCTGACAACAGGGCTGGTGAATCAGCAAATTCCCAAGCCGTGACTGTCCAGGCTTTTCAAGAACTTTTAGACTTTTTTACCTCAGCCCTGCTGAATACAATCGAAAGGGCTTTTTCAAAAAATAGCTTGGGAAATTATAAGCAGGAAATTATTCAGAAGAATTTGTTTTTGGAAGATCAGGAAATGGACAGGATTAAGAGATTGGCTGGTACAGCTGAAATAAAGGTTTTGGTGGACGTTTCCATTCCAATGACAGAAAAGCAACAAATGGTTTCTTTATTGCAAGCTGACAATCTTTATGGCAACAAATTTTGGTTATATGGACAAAGAAATAGATTGAATGATTATACAAACCAGAAGAGACGAGATGAGGATTTTAAGTTAGAAAATCTGACTTCAAGAAGAGAGCGAGTATTTCAGAAACATCAACCTCAAATCACTATTTTAAAAGTTTCCAAAATAAAACTGGGGGGATTGTTGAAAGAACTTTTAAAAAAAATGGATTGGAAAAAATACAAAAAGAAGTGAAGAACAGAAGATTAAGAAAGATATTCTCCTGTGGATTCTTGAAATTGGCAACGGGCAAATATGTGTTTTAATGGTATTAAAATATTTTTAAAATGTTTAACATAAGGTTATATTATTCTACAAGATATATGAGATAAATTGTATAAGTTTTTAGGATGTCTAACTCTTTGAAGCGAAGAGGATTAATGTTAAACTCAGAATTTTATTATAAACTGATAATTAGTTTTGGATAGTTAAGGGTTGTTTTTTTAAAAAAAAAAGTTAGAGGTATTAAGACGGTTAACTGAAAAATTGAAGGATACCCTCCTATAGATTCTGAAATTTATATTTGGTAAATAAGTGTTTTAAAGGTATTAAGAGATTTTTAAAATGCTTAACATTAGACTATATTATTTTAATAAGATATATGAGATAAAATGTGCAAGATTTTAAGATGAAAATTTTTTCTCTGGTATAGAAATGGAATTTATTCATGATTTTTATTGTTTGTAAGACTGCTAAAGTATCGGATTATGCATTAAGAAAAAGGTTTTTTTTTCTTTTTTTTCTATATAAGTAGGAAGAATGAATTTAATTTAATTGGTATTGAGAATTTATAAAAGGGAGGTTGTTGAATTGGAGCAAAGGGAGTTAAAGAACATGTGGGAGCTTTGAACTTTATAATTTGTTAGTTTATTTTAGCATATGTTTGTTAGATGCTATACCCTGTTTTTGCTCTGGGAAGTCAGGGGTGGGGTGGGGAGGGGGGATAAGGGAGGGGGGGAAGTGATGAATAGTGAAATGTCTTAGCAGAAGAAAGTGTATTCTAGAATATAGGAGTTGCTCAGATACTAAAGGAGGAAAATATTTCACAGCAAAGAAGTTAGAAAGGAGAGAGGAGGAGGGGGTAGGAAGAGGAGAGGGAGGGAGAGGAATGGAAGAAAGGAGAGGAGGAAGGGAAGGGAAGGGGATAGGAGTAGGAGTGAAGGCGAGAAGGGGGAAAAGAAGAGAGAAGTGGGGGAAAGGGAAAGGAAGTAGGATGAGGTGGGAGAAGAGGTAGGAGGGAAGAGGAGGGGGGATGGGAAAGAAAGGAGGAGGAGAAGAAGGTTTGTTGTGGAATGAGGGAAGAAGGAGAAGAGCAACTCCGAAGATAATTAAAATGTTTTATTGTAATGCTTTCTTTAAGGGAAATATGTATATGGAGGATTTCTTATGTATAAGAAAATGTATAATTTATGTGGGGAAGGGGAAGGGTGGGGGGGAGAAAATTGTTTGTATTTCTTATAAAACTTTTTAATAAAAAAAAGAAGATAAAATAAACTTTCTATTCCTTCATTTTACTTTTAATAATCCTCTTCCTATCATGTCCTAGAACTTGCCTTTTTTTTTTCATTGTTTCTTTCTCTCTACTCACAAAATTCTTTAAAGCTTTAACAAGCTTATTTTCTATATCCAATATAGGAAAATCATCCAAGTCACTCTCTTGGTTTGTTATTGTATATCCCTTTTCATTATTAAGATATCTACTGGTTTCTTTTTTATGACCAGCGTAACATCTTTTTCCATATAATTCTTGTAGCCCACCATTGTTAAATCCACTTTCAGATCAGCCTCAGTCACATCAAGTAATATTTGTTCCTTTGCATCTTTTAAACACAGTCTTTCTATATAGGTAGACCCTCTTAAAATTATCTTCAGAGTCAATCATTCAAAAACATCCTTTAATATGTTCAGTGTTAAGATAGTTTGCTTCACTCTAAATTTAGTAAATCAAGTTTCGATTTCCCTCTAGTGTCCAAACTTCAACATCTCATCCTACCATGTTATTTTTCCCTTTTGAAAGGAAATCAAAACAAAAGTATTTTCCCAAAGGAAGCATTCTTATTATTAATTGAAAAAATATTGTTTCAAATTCAGTTGGACTTTTGATCCATTTGTAAGTGTTAAGCAACAGAGAAATCAGAAGATCCAGGCAGTTCAAATGGGTATAAATCAGTGGTGGGTTCCTCCTGGTTCGGCCCGGTTCTGCCGAGCCGGTAACGGTGATGATATGACGTCACTGAACCAGTTCTGCCCCCACCTCCACCCCCCACGTTATTCTTACCTTTTATTTGGCCCCACCCCCAATCTATTGCTGCCTCCTGAGTCCAGGCTGATGGCTAGAGGGAAAAAGAACTGTTTAAACTCTTGCCGCGAGGCTTCAACGGGCTGCCCTACAGCTGATCAGTGGTAAAACAAAACAAATGGGTAGACAAGTGCTTGCAAAAATACATGAGTAGATCAGTGCCTGCAAAAATACATGAGTAGATCAGTGCCTGCAAAAATAAATGGGTAGATCGGTACAGCTCTGCAAGCAATTAAAAGCCTGGTAGACCAGTACCTCTGCTAAATCCTAAAGAATTGTCACATGACCATCAAGCCACACCCACAGAACCGGTAGTAAAAAAAAATTAGAACCCATCCCTGGTATAAATAGTTATTGAAGCTCTCAACTACTAACAGTCAAATCAATTTGGCGGCAGATAAGAATCAGAGGAATTCAAGGTGGGCTGGACTTAGATCTCTTGTGAGCATGAAGGGACTCATGACTGATGATGCTTTTGACCCCTCCCTTGGATTCAGCCTGGTCATCTCCTACAATAAGTTCTCTGTTCACTAGCTCTTCATTCTGCTTCGTTTTGTAGAGCTGTTTTCAGTTTACCACTTCTTCCCCAGAAATGGAAATGTGTCTTCTCAGTAGTGGCACCTGAGAATGACATTTCCCCCCACCCCCAGAAATCTGTATTTCTCCCAACTTAATGACTTTCTGAAAATTATTAACATCTTGGGTTTCCCCCCCCCCCCAAACAGGGGATAGGGTGGTTGAGGAGCCGCTATAATATTTGTTTTTCTGTGATATTAGTTAGCTTCTGATTAGCTGTTTATCTTTATGTATGTGTTTTGTTTTGTTTTTAATTGCAAGCTACCAAGAGTCATTGAGGAATTGGGCAGCCTTGAAACTGAACGGATGATTGAACAAACAAACTGCTAAAGATAACAGAATTTACTGGGAATCATCCCATTTTTTAATTTATTTTTTTCAAGGCAGCTGGGTAGGCTACAGATTTCAAGGGTGAGGGGGATGAATTTCCGTAACAAATTGTTATAAAGTAAAACAAACAGGTCTTTCACAGATAAGACTGCTCTTGGCAAAGAAATTTGGGGACAATATTAATTCCTCATACAGACTTAATTCATGCATTCAAAGATGGTTTCCAAGAAAATGAACATGACATAACTGCAGCTGATAATGAGCTGAGAAGTAATTCCAGGAGGTTTTGTTTGTTTACTCAGCTGGAAAGGGGCATACAATGGCACATACCAGCAGCATTGTCGATATTGTTTGGCTTGATATGAAGAGCAGATTGTCGTAACACCTGTAACGCGGTATTTTTCTACAGCATTTTTTTCTCTGCTGTTGATCAATGATAAATGCAGTAATTTAGCATGATTGATATCATGAATGCAAAATGAATTCCTAAGAAAAATAAGTCGTCTTGTGAGTGGCTATATAATCCTAATTTGAAGAAAATAGGCCCAAATTCAATTAAAATAAATCACATTTAAAAACCACATATTGTGATTATTTTAAATGAAGCAGAGGGAGGGGCCCAATTGGCAAAAGAAAGCTCAGGACTGTATTGGCTGGAAACATGTGGAAGAGGCCTGCAGGGGATAAACAATGGCTAAAATGATGATGATGATGATGATGATGATGATGATGATGATGATGATGATAGGGAAGGGAGAGTGAATGTAGGGCTTATATAGACTCTAATATTGTTTCAGTTTGTCTTATTATTACTAGAATTTGATCTAATTGTTAACTTGATTTTAGACTAATTGTTCTATGTCAAGGAGGTATAAATATTTTTATATTTATACCTCCTTGACATTTTTTCTAGAACCTCTTCGGCCGAAGAGGTTGTAGAGAAAAAAATGCCTTTAAAAGCCTCTGATGATCCCAGCTAAGTTGCCTGATCGTCAGAGGCTTTTAAAAGCATTTTTTTTCAGCAACCTCTTAAGGTTGTAGAAAAAATGCTTTTAAAAGTAAAAAAAAAAAAAAAGTTGACCACGCCCACCCAGTCACATTACCACCACCAAGCCATGCCCACAGAACCCGTAGTAGCAAATTTTACATTTCACCACTGGTCTATGGGATGCTGCAAATGGCCATAATTGGGAACTGGTTGCTTAATGCTCAATATGAAGTCATGTGACTGTAAGAGGGCAGTCATCAGACCTTTCGAACTGGATTATATCTACAGGGAGGTCCATTGTAAGTTTGAATGGTTACTAAACAGTTAATTGTAAGTCAAGGATTACCTGTAACCAAGAAACCCAATCTATAACTCAGATGTAACTATTATATAGCAGAGGTTCACCACCAGTTGGAATATTGATCTGATTCAAAGGAGGTCCATGATGCTTTGAAAGAAAAACTATGTCTGTGGTACTTTGGTGAAAACCCCCATCTAGCTATCATTGTAATGATAACAGCCCTGCTTGCTACTGGTCCTTGCTCAGAGTGCAAACCAGAGGATAGGAGCTAAATGTCAGGGTAATATATGTGCTGATATTCTTCTCCTTTTTATCTTAAGTCGCTCGGATTTGGGATGGCTTGGACTCCGATTAGATGAGTCCAGGGGAGGAGACGAGGGTAGGTCTTGAGAATGTTATCTGGGAGGAGTTTGATCCTGTGGCTCCCGAGGATGTGAACAGGGTACTGGGTAAGATTAGTGCTGCCACGTGTTTATTGGACCCGTGTCCCTCCTGGTTGGTACTGGCCTCCCGGGAGGTTACACGAGGCTGGCTCCAGGGAATTATAAGTGCGTCTCTGAGTGAGGGTGCCTTTCCTGCAGCCTTGAAAGAGCGGTAGTGAGGCCCCTCCTCAAGAAGCCCTCCCTGGACCCGGCTGAATTAGCCAACTACCGCCCGGTCTCCAACCTTCGTTTTGTGGTGAAGGTTGTTGAGAGCATGGTGGCACGACAGCTTCCCCGGCACCTGGATGAAGCTATCTATCTGGACCCGTACCAGTCGGGCTTCAGGCAGGGGTACAGCACAGAAACACATTGGTCATGTTGGTGGATGATCTCTGGAGGGCTCGGGACAGGGGTTGCTCCTCTGTCCTAGTCCTACTAGATCTCTCAGCGGCTTTTGATACCATTGACAATGGTATCATGCTGCAGCAGTTGAGGGAGTTAGGAATAGGGGGCACCGTTCTGCGGTGGTTCTCCTCCTTCCTCTCTGACCGCTCGCAGTTGGCAGCGGGGCAGGGGGGCAGAGATCGACCTCGAAGTGCCTCGCATGGAGAGTGCCGCAAGGGTCAGGACTCTCGCCCCTTCTGTTCAACATTTATGTGAAGCTGCTGGGTGAGATCATCCGTGGTTTTGGGGTGAAGTGTCATCTGTACGCTGATGATACTCAGCTGTACATCTCCATCCCAGACCACCTCAATGATGCCCTTGATGTGATGTCTCGCTGCCTGGAGGCCGTGTGGGTCTGGATGGGGAGAAATAGGCTCAGACTCAACCCTTCCAAGACCGAGTGGCTGTCACTTCTGGTGTCCCGATATAGTCAGCAGGTGCCATCGCTGACTATTGGGGGTGAATCTTTGCCCCCCACAGAGAGGGTTCGCAATCTGGGTGTCCTCCTAGATGCACGGCTGTCTTTTGAAGAGCATATGACGGCCATGGCCGGGGGGGGGGGGGGGCTTTTATCAGGTTCGCCTGATTCGCCAGTTGCAGCCCTTTCTGGACCGGGACGCCTTGCGCACGGTCACTCACACCCTTGTCACCTCCCGGCTGGACTATTGTAATGCTCCCTACATGGGGCTCCCCTTGAAGAGCACTCGGAGGCTTCAACTGGTCCAGAATGCGGCCGTGCAGATGGTTATGGGCGCAACTCGTTGTGCCCACATGACACCCCTCCTGCGCGAGCTGCACTGGCTTCCAGTGGTCTTCCGGGTGCAATTCAAGGTGTTGGTCACCACTTTTAAAGCGCTCCATGGCATAGGACCCGGGTACCTTTGAGACCGACTTCTGCCACCAACAGCCTCCCACCAGCCAGTTCGCTCCCACAGAGAGGGTCTCCTCAGGGTGCCATTGGCCAAGTTATGTCGGCTGGTGACACCCAGGGGGAGGGCCTTCTCTGTGGGAGCCCCAGCCCTGTGGAATGAACTGCCCCCGGAAGTGCGTAAGATCTCCGACCTCCGGGTATTTCGCTGTGCACTCAAGACCCTGTTGTTCCCCCAGGCCGGGCTATCAACATAATAATTTTAAATTGGGTGTTTTAAATTTCTGGGGTTTTAAATTGAGCCAAATTATTTAATAATTTTAAATTATTTTAATTGATGTTTATCTTGTGCATTTAATAGGCTGTACACTGCCTATTGAGAAGGGCAGTATAGAAATAAAATTATTCTTATTCTTAAATGTCAGGGTAATATATGTGCTGATATTCTTCTCCTTTTTATCTTAACTCGGCCTTATCTGTCATTTCTCTTTCCTACCCCTACACTGGAATAAATCATTTCTCTATCGTTAACTCTGCTAAAACCTGGGGACCAAAAAGTTAACATAAATACTTTCTCCACCAAACTTGACAAAAAGTCATAACATAGTTCTACTTTCTCTACTTAGCTTCAGGGACATATTTTATGGTCAGTATCATACTAATAAAATAATCCTCACTATCATTACCAACATCACAGCTAGCCAAATCTCTAGCTTTTTAACAGAAGGATTCCAAAATCAAAATCAAGATTAAGCAAAGCTACATACTGTAATATTTTCCTTTGGTGTAAATACAATAAACCTTAATAATGTGTTTCAAACAGTGAATCTAGTGCAGCCGTCTGCATTTGCGCATGGACAGCATTAGTGAAATACATGTGTCCCTGTATTTAGTTTTTGTCATGATTTTGTTCCAATGTTCAACTTTTTATTTCCTGGTTTCTTTGAAGGAAGTAAACTTTAATTATAGGTAGATGGTGAATTAAAAGCTTGCTGTTGTTTTGATGCAAAACATAACTGTGCATATTTTCTTCATTTCTAGTTTCAGTAGTCTATATACTGTAGGATATTGTGATGAAAATCCAAGCACACAAAATATTTCCATTGCATAATAACTGTTCTCTTTTTCCTGCTAAAATCATGTACCATATTTCAGCAAACACCTTTTCACTTAAAATATAAACACGGGCCTTCAAAAATGCAGGGGAGAGACAATACAAATGGTTAAGGGCACTTTTCGTATGAGTAAATAGTAGCATTCCTGCAATCCACCATATTTTAAGGACTTAAAAAAAAAAAACCCAAATGTGTGCTTTTTCCCCCAAACCATCCCCCTGATACCATAAGAAAAAAAAAACACTACAAAAAAATAAAGTATTAACTTAATCTCAGATCTACAATCTTTATCCATCAACCTAAGAATTTCAGTCTCTCTCTGTGATGAGCATGAGAACCTGAATATAATTCAGATTTGGGTTTTCTTTTCTTTACTGAAATAATATATGGCTTACTACAGCAGAGTACTGGAGAAAGTAATCTTGCAACATTTCAGATTCAAATCCTTAATGCTATGTGACAACATCCATTTTTAATGTTCCATCAAATCCATCAAATTTTCAAAAGTCTCTTAAATGCCACATTTCTAAAATTATGAAGATTGCACATTCATGTTTTAGAGCAAGCTCAAGCTGCTCAGGCTTCCTCCTTACTGCTACATGAGTGCTTGCAAATTTAGTTTAAGAATATGGACTGACTATTTTGTTCGTTCACAATCCACAAAGCTGTCATTCCTATTTGTCTTGCTTCAGGCAGAATTAAGTCAAACACTTCATGTGGCTCTCTTAGTACTCTTATGGCTGACTGCACAGTCCACCATATGTTTAGACTGGATTTGGCACTTTTAGCTACCTTCTGGGACCTTCCCAAGGACCTATAGGACAGGCAGATGTTATTGTTTGGTGGTGTTAAAGAAATATTGCAAGATGTAAGCTATTCTGAATAAAGCTGCCTTTTGCAACTGACTGCTGGCAATTTTGTCAATGCTGATGGTGTTTAAGTGGTGCTTCAGATGTCTTGGGATTGTACTCAACACACTTATTACTATTGGTTTTCAGGTATCCACTTCTTGATGACTTCATTTGTAATAACAGATCATTATTTCTTTGCTTTCTATCTATGTATATTTGGTACGGGTAAACAGCATCTCTTCCAATAGTCCTGTAACTGCTGGCCCTTGTTACTCTGCTAACAGTTCTGAGTCCCCTAGGCTATTTCTCACCAAATGCCTTAGAACTCTAACACCTAGTATGGTCCTTGTTGACTTGGGTGATGACCAAGCCTGTAGGGGTTTCTGTAAATTATGTCTCACCACATTGTTTATGGGAGAGACTCTCTTTGGCTGGCTCTCTAAGGAGACCATCATGATTGAACCTCAGGCACAACTCTCATCTTTGTCAGAGCACACAAGCAACACAATCATGTCACGAGGTTACCCATTATTGTATTAATTATAATCCATTTAACATTCAGTCTGGCCTGAAAATAATTACTTTTTTGTTTGTTTGCTGCAGTATTGCTGCTTTTGCCTGAGCTTAGAGGACAAAAATAGGCTCCATAATAAATGTTCACAATGAGTGCTTTTGTTTCCTAACCATGATAAAAATCCTTCTTTTCCTGAGATTGGACTTTGGGATATGGAATTATCTCTGCATTTTACACAGTGCAGTCCAAATCTACTAAACGTGCTTCTAGTGAATTTCTTGGAGTGAATCTGAATTGGACTTGTCTAGTCTAGTGAAAAGAAGGACTAGGGATGACATGATAGCACTGTTCCAATATTTGGATGACTGCTGCAAAGAAGAGGGGTTCAACCTACTCTCCAAAGCATCAGAAGACAGAACAAGAAGCAATGGATAGAAACTAAGAGAAGGAGCCCTGGTAGCGCAGCAGACTAAAGCATTGTTATTAACATCAGCTGCCTGCAATTACTGCAAGTTCAAATCTCACCAGGCTCAAGGTTGACTCAGCTTTCCATCCTTTCTAAGGTCGGTAAAATGAGGACCCAGATTGTGGGGGCAATAAGCTGACTTTGTATAAATATACAAAAGTATGAAGGCTATTGCTTAACACACCCTGTAAGCCACCCTGAGTCTTCAGAGAAGGGCGGCATATAAATCAAATCAAAATTAAAAAAAAAAAAAAGGAAAGAACCAACCTAGAAATATGAAGAATTTTCCTAACAGTGAGAACAATTAACCAATGGAATGGCTTGCCTTCAGAAGTCCATCTCTGCAGTCTTTTAAGAAGAAACCAGACAGCTACTTGTTTGGAATGTTGTAGGGCAGGGGTGAAATCCAGCAGGTTCTGACAGGTTCTGGAGAACCGGTAGTGGAAATTTTGAGTAGTTCAGAGAACTGGCAAATACGACCTCTGGATGGCCCCAGAGTGGGGTGGGAATGGAGATTTTGCAATATTCTTCCTCCAGGAGTGGGGTAGGAATGGAGATTTTGCAGTATCCTTCCCCTCCCATGCCCACCAAGCCACGACCACAGAACCGGTAGTAAAAATAAATTGGATTTCACCACTGGTGTAGGGTCTCCTACTCGAGCAGGAGGTTGGACTAGAAGACTTCCAAGGTCCCTTCCATTTCTGTTATTCTCTTCTGTTCTGAGCTGTGCAACCCCATTTCAACCTCAGTAGCTAGACTTTGAATCGGGAGTAAGGACAAGAGAGAGGAAGCAGAGAAACATTGAGGAGGTCTCCTAAATAAGGCAAGAAAAGCAAATATTTTAAGGGAAGCAGACAACATTCTGGAAAAATGACACTGAAGAACTCTCTAATGAGAGAAGCCATGTGAGGAAGTTGGTATTTACTAATAGCCACAACAACCAAATCATGAAAAGTAACGGTGTATTCATCACTTGCTCCTTTTTTGACTGGCACTTGTCTCATGTCCAAAGGGGATTTTTCAGCCATGGACACAATGAATTGGCGTAATATCCTTGCTGTAACTGAACAACCCAGTCTGGGCTCATATAAAACATTTACTGGTTCCGGTAAATTGGGCATAGAAGCTCCATGAGCTGCTTACATAAATCCTCTCAGGATAGAATCCCTTTTTAGGACAAGCTGCAGATGAAAACTTTGCTCTGCTGGGCAAGTGTAGAAGAATTATTAGGGTTAAACAGCTAATAAGATAATTCAAGCAGATTATAAAAAGTATATATAGCTGCATTCTAAGCAGAAGGGGAATCAAGTCTCAGTGTTTAAGCTTCAAACTCTAATTTACCATCTGTCATTATCTTGTTATATTCAACCCCAAGAGCTAGTTAATCATATGGTTGAAAACAAAATCTTTGGACAAAGGATGCTTTAAATTTGAACTAGGTCAATTAATTTAGATTATTCATATTTAATTTCATGTTTGGTAACTTGCTACAGTATGTGGCTTTAAATAAAAATGTTTTGAAAATCAAATATTGTAAGATTATAGTCTGGTCCTAGGGGACCGACACTAGGCAGACACTGCATAGAAACTAAGGCCACTGAATTAGTTCCTTCAATTAACCACTGGTTAAATATTCTATGAATATACTGTAGGACTTCACTTGAAACAGGAAACAAAAGCAAAAGAGAGAACCCTCTTGCAAGTTATCCAGAGTGCTCAAACTCTGCCAAACACCAAGGCCTAAAGCTAACTCGAATCCAGTTGTGAAATCCAAAATTTTTTACTACTGGTTCTGTAAGCGTGGCTTGGTAGGCATGGCTTGGTGGGCATGGCAGGGAAAGGATACTGCAAAATCTCCATTCCCACCCCGCTCTGGGGCCAGCCAGAGGTGGTATTTGCTGGTTCTCCGAACTACTCAAAATTTCAGCTACTGGTTCTCCAGAACCTGTCAGAACCTGCTGGATTTCACCCCTGCTTGAATCCCAGAAATGTTCAACTAGAGACAAGTTTGCAAAATTAACCTACCAAAGGATCTCCTGATCCAATTCTACACCCAGATCTTCAGCGAGAGAGTGAGATCATTTGCTTCATCATACTTGCCATATTTTATCTTTATGTTTTATTGAATTTATTGTAATTTATTGTGAGTTGTCCAGAGTCATTGAGAGTCAGATGGCATACAGTTTAATAAATTATGGTTCATCCACAGTCAGCCAGATGATGAGGTTGGATTTTTATCCATCTATTGAATCCTTCCGAAGGACTGGAATAAAGAGATGTTGTTGTCTGATGATATTTAAGGTGTTGTCACAAAATATAAGCTGTTCCAAGTAAAGCTGCCTTTTGCAATTGACTGATGGTGATTTTGTCAATGCCGATGGTGTCAAGTAGTACTCCAAATGTTTTGGGATTGCACCCACAGTGCCTATCTATCTATTTGTACTGTATGCGTTTTCTTTTGCCACAGTCATTGTACTTCTATTTGCAGGTACTTATATTTTGTGATTTTTATCCTCTCCAGTTCTTTCTCTTCTATTCTGCTGTCTCTAGGTATTGCCACATCCACTATTTGACTTTTTGTCTTTCTTATCAACAACTGCTAAGTCTGGGGTGTTTTGTGGCATAGCATTTTAGCTACTTCATTTTCCATGACTTTGTCCATTTGTGGTCCCACCAATTTTTGCTTGCAGGAAAATGGTATTTCTTGCAGATATCCCAATGCATTGTTGTCATATTGTTGTTTGCAGTCATCTTACAGTAGCTAACTGGATATTAGTAACTAACTGTTTCTTCAGCTTCTTTTCAGAGGCAACATTTGCTGACAGTGTTACTATTCTTTGGTGTAATTTAAGTGGTCACTTATCCTTAGAAGTTTAAAATATAGCAGAGGTTGTTTAGTTTAAGCTGCTCTGCATAGCTATTGCCTAGCAACCAGATGGAATTAAAGAAATAAATCTTCCCTGATTTTTACTTAAGACTTGTTTCTTGTTGTTACTGTAGAGTTCCATCATATATATTGTTTTACTATTTTTGAACAGATTGGATTTAATCTCAATCTCTCTTCTTTTTTAAATTGCTTATACATCGGAATGTTCCTCTCATTTTTCCTATTTCTATTAAATGTATCTTAGTCCATGCTATTTATAGTTGCATATATTGCTGCATGGAATAAGCACAATGAAAGGAACAAGATGATTATTTGTGTGTTGCGACTATGCATTCAGTCAAAAACAAGGCTTTGTTTATGAGGCAAGTGAGTTGAGAAGGACAGCAACAAAGTTATGAGAAAGGATGTATCAGGCAGAATGTGACAAAGAGACTAAAACTATAATTAAAAAGATATAAGAAATGTATCACACTTAGTCAAAAATTTGCTAAAGTCAGCATAAGAAACTTTTGACTTTTGATTGGTTACTTTTGGATTCTGTATGACAGGGATGTCAAACTCAAGGCCCACAGGCTGGATCTGACCTGTGGAGTGCTTAAATCTGGCCCGCTGGGCAGCCTGGAAATAGCAAAGGACTAGCCTGTGGTGCCTCTGGCAGCCAAAATGTGCACCCCCCCCAACCTTACCCCTGCCTTGTGCACCCACCCACATCCTGTTTTGGCCGGCAAAGTGCTGCAGGAGGCCATCCAGGTGGAAAATGAGGCATGGGGGAGTCATGTGCACTCCCCCCCCCATGCCCTGTTTTGGCCGGCAGAGTGCTGCAGGAGGGGTCTATCCCCTCTCCCCCCCCCAACCGCCCTGTGGAGGAGAACTACAATGCTGATCTGGCCCTCAAAGAAATCCAGTTGGCATGTATGACATACATGCAATGTATGTTCCTTTTTTCTCTATCTTCCTTTTTCTTTTACACAATCAAGAATAAACTTTGTTGTACCCATTTTGTTTTGCTTTATTGACTATCTAGGTCAAATGGTCCCAATTTACAGACCCAAACTAATGCAAGGGGTATGGTCGTCTTTCATTCTGCATTTGCCCTCAACACTGCTCATGACTACCTACCACCTCCTTCTGAGCACTAACACTTTGTCTCTCTCATAAACTCCTGCTCCCAACATCCTGGATTTCGTTTTTCTTTTCTTTTCTTTTTCTTTTTTTCCTTTTTCCTTTTGTCTTTAAGAGGGCAATCCAATCACTCTTCTTCTAGGAAGAAGGCAAGGACAAACCACTTCTGATATCTTGCTAAAAACACTGCAAGGGCTTACTCAGCCAGTTACTACTAGTGAGTACTATAACAAAAATTATAAGAAAAAACACACACATACATCCACCCCAAAAAATCCCACCCTATCTCTAGCCCTATATCCAGATCTGTCTTGATCCTAATAAGCTATTGGTCTTTCTGGTATTCTTCTATTTTCCAGAGGTCTCTTTTTGGTATTCAGTATTGCTTAGATATTTGGCTCAGGCCCTAAGAAAAGTCCTGCAGCAGTAATTTTGCACAGGATTCATATTTTCTGAATGGATAGACATCTCATAAAAGAGATGTCTATCCATTGCCAAATGTAGATGGATAGTACTGACTCAATAATTTGACTCAAGTTTAAATAATATTATGTAAGCTGAATTAATGAAGCCACCATAAATTATTTTGATAATAATAAAAAAAAATTCATAGCTCAGCAGGAATATTGGTAAGACTCTGCAATATATGACCATAATGTATATATGGTCTGCAATATATGACCATAATGTATATATGCACATATGCATATGTTTGTGTATGTGCATTTATATAAGTATGTGTGTTTGTGTGTGTGTATACAAAAAACACACACACACACACACACAAACGCACCTTATCCCACTTTAGAAAGAAAAAGTCCTTGTAGTGTTATTGTTTTCAATATTTATTTAAATATATCCAAGTCATTTCAGCAAAAATGTTTCTCTATTCCCCATTAATACTACAGGATATCTTATATCATAATTTTGTTGTTTGTGATAGTTATACAAGTAACATTTCAAAGCACAGACCCAGGAAATCACACAGGGTCAAATCTAGTCACTGTTCCTTTGTTGCTATTATTTAGATGGTATTAACAGCTAAGAACAGAGGAAATATTTTCCTAAAACAAGATTGCTTCCTATTCACTTTTTGATCTTGGTTTGGCACCACACTCTCCCCAGAAACACTTCCATTTATCAAAACACTTTTTTCTACATTGTGCTATTGAAATCTAACATTGTTTTACTGAGAACACTGATAAACCATTTACATACAGTATAGTATTGGGGAAAGAAATCATCTGGAGATAAGGAAAGGTATATATAGTATGCTTAAGAGTCAGGAATCAAACAAATAATTACACGTAATAGTAGAAGAAACTTGATTTTGCTGTAGAGAACAACAAAAATCTAGAATGCAGAGCTGAAAATAAATGAAAGCATTTGGCTTACATTGAAATTTTCTGAAAATTAGAAGCCCCCTAAAATATTTTAATTTTGCTTTAGTTTATGCTGCTGTCCTCAGCTATATCATGCTAATTTTATCAAGCAGAAAATGTGTCAGTCTGCTTCATACATGTTCGTGGCATACAGTGTCCATTTTATGCCCAATTTCTTAAAAACAAGTACTTTGTATAATTTAGTATTACTACCTGAAAAGAAGACTAGTTCTCTTTCTACACCAATAATCTACTCTGAAGAAATTGGAGAATCAACTTCAATTCACTGAAAGCCTACTAATAACGAGATGTTGTTTTTGTCTTCAGTCTAAGATTCCTTTCAATGCAGGCTCAACTTCTTTTCTAGTAAATACAACAGTAAATATCAAATTGTGTCCTTGCAACTCTGACACCTCTTTTATTTTTCCGAGGTTACTATGAACAAAAGCAGAAAAGCAGTATTCATTTCCTCTTTTTCCTGCAAGTCCCAAGCACATCTCATATTGTTCTAAAGTAACATTCTGAAGATCAATTACAAAGAAATAATATGGTATGTGCTTGAGAGGGAGAACAACCTTTCTTATTACATTTATGAACTTATGTGAATGTCCCATAACTAGAAAGATAATGTTGTGCTATAACTCAAACAACAACAACAATAAATATTTAGTATCATCATCATCATCATCATCATCATCATCATCATCATCAATTATTTGTAATAATTGATTACAAAGATAAACACGACCGAGTTGCTAAATTAATTCACTGGTCATTATGTAAAAAATATGGCTTTCCTGTATCCAAAAAGTCATGGGAACATAAAGTGGAAAAAGTTATAGAAAATGAGAAGGTGAAGATCTTGTGGGACTTTCAAATATAGATGGATCGTCACTTGGAACACAACACACCAGATATCACAGTTGTTGAAAACCGAAACGTACAATTTATTGACATCGCGGTACCAGGAGAAGCCAGAGAAACCAAAGAAGCCAAAGAAGCCAAAGAAAAAGAACTGGAAAAAATAATGAAATATTGCTGGCCATCAAAACTACACGGCTACACAGCTACAGGGCTATGGATGAAACATGTAACAGTGATACCCATTGTCATAGGGGCACTTGGTACCATGTCCAAGAATTTTATAAGATACATCAACAAATTGCAGCTTCCTGAAATAACACTAGTGGAACTGCAAAAAACTGCGCTACTTGGAACATGTACATCTTAAAAAGGTACTTGGTTGATACCTAGGACAGCAACCCGTATCAACTGTTAGCACCAGTCAGTGGTATTTATGATTCATTTTTGAATGTTCAGTTGACTGAGTTTCATGTATAATGAATAAAATAAATAATAATAAAAATAAAAATATTTAATGTTTAATGAATTTAATGTTTAATGAATAAAAGAAATAAATATTTAAAGAGAGTGGAAATAGGAAAATAAACAATAAAATATCCCTAGTTCCTATGATACCATAGTAAAGACCACTATACAATTAGTGGTCTTTAATTAGTAATTAGTTTGTGAGCCAGTTTTCCATTACTGCGTAAAACAAAATGAGAAAATATTTCTCCCACACCACCTAATTTAGCAATATAGCATAACAAAGTTGGAAGGAACCTTGGAGGTCTTCTAGTACAACCCCCTGACCAAGCAGGACACCTTATGCTGTTCTGGACAAACGGCTGGCCAAACTTTTCTTGAAAAGCTCCAGTGATGGAGCAACCACAACTTCTGAAGGTAAATGTTCCAGTAATTAATTGTTCTCACTGTCAGGAAATTTCTCCTTATTTCTAGGTTGGATCTCTCCTTGATACGTTTTCTTCAATTACTTCCTTCTTTATGAAGGCAAAATCAGTAAAAAATAATTGGATTGCATCACTGAATGATAAGGGCAGTAATGGACCTAAATAATTTCATACCACAAGCGGCCTTGACTACAATTTCAGTGGTGAAGTAGATAACATCTATGTTCCCTCATTCCACACCATCTTCCCTTCCATTATAATAAACTCTGCGCTCTTAATATGGGAAAAAACATCTTAGTTTAAAAAAAAAAATAGGCATGTAAACTTTCATATTTCAGACACCCAAAGCTCAGAATGATAAATCCAATTACTTCCACTGACCTGTTTCTAAATATACTTACATAAAAATGTTATAAAGGTGCAGGATCTAATCCTAGTCAGTCACCACAACCAAAGGTTTATTCTTCCAAGCTTCTGAGCTTCCTAAGGGCCTATCCTAAGGGAACCATCCTCGGGGAACTTCTCTCCCTCCATAATGTGTGCAGTACACTGTTCCACATGTTGTATTTATGTGGTTCCTGGTTGCATTTAGCTATGGTAAGTCAGCACTCTTATTGACAGCCAATGTTATAAAAGTTTGTATTTTTCAAGTCGAAATAAAACATGACCACATGCTTAGACCAGATGGACCTATAGTCTGTACAAATGATTCTGGGATGAATCATGTCAGCCTGGTGTGTCCATGCATGCCAGATGCCAATAGTGCTCCTGGTTGCTTTCTATGAGTCACCTGGGAGTCTCTAGGTTTTAGACTTCTGGATTTCTTCCCTGAGAGCCTTTCTGAACTGCGTCACACTGCATAAAGGCAACTAGCAAGCCCGGAGAGATGTAAAACATGCAGTCAACATGGGAGTGACACAAGCAACAGAAATGCTTGATTGCCTGTGGTAAGTTCCCTGTAGTCCCTGTGGACCACCAGAAGCCAAATCCTCTTCTCAGGCAGCCACCTCAGTGTTAATGCTCACACCACTTAGTGAGGTGCCAACTGGCATGAACAATTGTTTACTGGCATCCTCATCGGGAAATCCATATCAAGGCAAACAAGTGAAACAAAAGAGCTGAAAATGTCAGGGCAAGCTATTATGAAAATACATAACAAGGCTGATTAATATCCTGTATTTAATTAATTTATTTCATGAGGAAAAGGTTCAGCTGAAAGCCAAGTCAGGTGCCTTGGCAGTTTTCTTATATGCCCAGCTGTATATTGAGCAAGACTGGTTATTTCTCAGACAATTTTTTTGAGGGATCCTTGGTGCTTTCAACCCTGAGCTACAAATGTTCTCCTTTATGGGTACAACTTTTTTTGTGAACTGTGTCACCAAAGAGATGTCTTCCTTCCTTCCTTCCTTCCTTCCTTCCTTCCTTCCTTCCTTCCTTCCTTCCTTCCTTCTTTCCTTCCTTCTTTCTTTCTTTCTTTCTTTCTTTCCTTCCTTCCTTCCTTCCTTTCTTTTTAGAAATCACCCAGCTCATACATCTGGATGCAACACACTTGACATACTTAGAAATGTATTGTGGGTTAGTAAGCTCAAGTCAAATTTACCACTTTTAATGGGTGGCTGACCAACCAGTTCTTAGGTGGATTATTGGGAAAATAAATCCCAGAATAAGATTGTTCTAATGTGCCTGAATATATAGATTCTTTAAAAAATATCCTAAAGAAATGAAAATTATATTAAATACTTTGATTAAACTAAGCTGGTACTGCCTAGTGACAGATATTTTCCAAATCAATTAGAAAATGGAAACTGAAACAAAAGAACCATAATGGAGACATGAGGTCAGGTTGTTCCTGATGATATGCCTCAAACTTTCTATGCAAACTTTCTATGAAGAAAAAAACACACCTTTGTGTGTGTGTGGAGTGATTGTGATTGTCTTTAAGAGTCTGACAGCCGATATGTAGAAGCTGTTTTTAAACCTGTTTGTCTGGCTGGCTATATTTTGGTGTCTTCTGCTCGATGGTAAAAGTGAAAAGAGACTGGCCAGGGTGTGACTCATCCCTAAGTATCTTCCTTACGCTGCTGAAACAACGAGACCTGGCAATGTCATCCAGTGGTGTTAGAGGGCAACCAATGGTTTCTTGTGCCGAATTGATCACTCTCTGTAGCGCCTTCCTGTCTGCAGCTGTTAAGCCAGCATACCATACTGTTATACAGTATGTGAGGACACTTTCTATTGTGGACTGATAGACAGTTTCTATTGCAAGCAGACTGGGAGGAACTGTAATTTATTTCTTCAAGAAGAAGAAATACAGTAAGAGCCTTCAATTTTTCAGGCCCTTATTCTATTTTTACTAACCCTCAGATCACGTTCAGACTTCTGTACAGGAGTCTGCCCAGATGTTGTTGTTTTTTTATTTCAGGCAATTAAAAAACAAAACATCATCACATGATGCAGTGGTGTGTGCTTTTAACTCCAATTGAGTCAACATAAGAGAATTATAAGCATCTTCTTAAAGTGTCTATTGAAATCAAGGAGACTTCTTGAAGCAGAAACTCAGACAACTATGCTTTTCAAGAGGATTTCAAAGAATTCCTAAATTATTTTGTCCACCAAACAATTCAAAGCTTTACTGGCAGAAATTCTAAAATAAAATAGTTTTAACTTTTTTTTAGGATTAACTAGTGACTGTAGTTTAGTTTAGTTTAGTTTAGTTTAGTTTAGTTTAGTTTAGTTTAGTTTAGTTTAGTTTAGTTTAGTTTAGTTTAGTTTAGTTTAGTTTAGTTTAGTTTAGTTTAGTTTAGTTTAGTTTAGTTTATTTGATTTGTATTCCGCCCTACTCCCGAAGGACTCAGGGCGGTGAACAGCCAAACAATAAAATACATAGATACAAAAAAATTTAAAAACCAGATAAAATCGAATTAAACCATTTTGGCCCAGACAAATTAAAACACCCCAATCATTTAAAAACAGATTAAAATTTACATATTAAAAAGAGGGAAAAGATTAGGCCAAGCCCGCCTGGTGGAATAAAAAGGTCTCCACAGCGCGGCAGAAGGTGCGCAGATCCGAGATCCTCCGTATCTCCGGGGGGGAGCTCATTCCAGACAGTAGGTGCCCCCACAGAGAAGGCTCTCCCCCTAGGGGCTGCCAGTCGACATTGTTTGGCTGATGGCACCCGGAGGAGTCCCTTTCTATGAGAGCATACTGGCCAGTGGGAGGCTACTGTGGTAGTAGGCAGTCCCGTAGGTAACCAGGTCCTAAGCCATGGAGCGCTCTAAAGGTGGTAACCAAAACCTTGAAGTGCACCCAGAAGACCACCGGGAGCCAGTGCAGCTCACTGAGGTGTTACATGGGAGCGCCATGTCCCATGTAAATGGACAACATGTAAACATTAATGGTCATGCCACAGATGATAATCATTTCCAAAGGCTAGATGGCATAGATATTGAAGCTTGGCATGGAAGCCCAATGCTTTAGTCATAGAACAGATATGTCCCATATTGACTGCAGGTGGTGATCAATTTTTTTAAAGTTCTCATATATGAATTTCTTAATCCCCAAAACTGGTACAGAAGAGAGAGGACCAGGTTTAAGGTTATCTTATCAACAATACTTGTTGGGGGTATATATCACCTATTGTATTCTAAGCAGCATAGTTCAGATAATGTTCTTACAGTGAAGAATTACTACAAGTAATGGATTGTGATATATTATTCATAACTGAAAATGTTGGATTTAATGCACTGTTAACGATATCAACTTATTATATTGGAACAAGAAAGGAAAAGAATACCACATCAAAGAGATTCTCAGTGCAACTGCATTATAGGAAAGAACCATCCTCAAGAGCTTCAGAACTAATAAAAAATTTGCAAAGTACTCAGAAGTGTTAATTGCTTTTTAGTACATCTTATAGAACACTGGTACAATAGACTATCCAATTGTAAGGAACAATAATTAGTCTCTTTTAAAAGGTTATTGCCGAGATCTTGCCAGCTCCCCAAAAAGTTGTATTTAAAATGCTTCCATGATTACTATTCATATATTACCTACCCTGAAACATTTCAACATTAAGGATCAATCTCTGCAGGTTTGCAGTTCTATACACACATATCTGGGAGAAAGCATCACTCAGAACAGTGGTACTTACTTCTGATGAATTATGCTATAAAGGTTTTAAAAAGCAATAACCTATCTGATTACAAGTAAAGAGGATTTGATGAACATAATCTCTATCATTGCCAGGATTATAAACAAAATGAGACAGGTTACCAACTGTTCAGATTTTTGACAAATCTCATTGATTGAAGCCTAACTATGCAAGTGCAAATACGAAGGTTATTCTTCAACTTAATTTCACAATTCTGCTGAACAATATCAACACAGAAATTCAAGCCCTTAATTTGTGGCTTCAACTACATATCCATTCACCAAATATAAAAATTCTTTATTTTAACTATGGGGACCTAGTGTACCATGTTTATATTGTTTAGAATTGTATTTTACTATGAATTTTGTAGTTCTAAAGCTTCACAATTCCCATATGATTATATATAGGGATAAGGAAAACATTTGTTCAATTTGTATTTTAATGCAAATGTGGTTAATATTGAGTTTTCGAACTCAGAAGAGAAATAAAATTATTCTTCAGCTTTCTGGAAGCCACAAAAAAGCATACATGACCTCATTTTATGTTTTGTTATAACAGAACATTTCAGATGTTTTTGTTTAAACAACATTTTGACTAATGTTGATGTGCTTTCTGATAATATCCTACTGCTCATGCCCTAGAGGAGAAATTGGGTTTTAATTTTATGATTTTACATTTTGTATAGATTTGCACATACACCAGTTTGGGAGGGAATAACTGTGGAGAGTAAGAGAATGGCCTTGACAGAGAAAAGGAAGTTCTAATACCAAAGCTACAAACACATAAATATGGCTTAAACCCATATGAAGATATTATGAAAACACATAAGACAAGTCTCTCTCTAAGGTAAGGGGAGAAACACATGTAGGCTAGGAAAATTCTGTTAATGAAGTTTTAATATATTCAGCATCTTTTTCTTGAAATGGTCTACCTTGTAGGATTGACAATGATGATAATATTATTACAAAACAATGTTCCAATGAATCACTGCTATAATAATTTATTCAAACTGAATCAATAAAATAAGTACCTTCCATGGTGAATCATAATTACCAGTCAAATCCTGCATCCTGGCTGAACTTTTTACTCAGCAACTACAAATTCCTCACCCTGTTAATTAGTGCATTTGCTACAGAGGTGGTATTCAGCAGGTTCTGACCAGTTCTGGAGAACCAGTAGCGGAAATTTAGAATAGTTCGGAGAACCAGTAAATACCACTCTGACTGGCCCCACCTCCATCTATTCTCTGCCTCCCGAGTCCCAGCTGATCAAGAGGAAATAGGGATTTTGCAGTAACCTTTCCCTGGAGTGGGGTGGGAATGAAGATTTTACAGTATCCTTCCCCTGCCATGCCCACCAAGCTGCGCCCATCAAACCATGCCATGTCACACCCACCAAGCCACGCCCACAGAACTGGTAGTAAAAAAAATTTGAATCCCACCACTGACTTGCTACTATTACAGACCTACTTCAGTGGAGCTTCCATTAAACTAATCAGGTGCTGCTGCTTTCATTTCCCAAACCAGTAGTCTGCAGGCATTCTGTGGCCTACAGTGATACTGGACATACCTCTCAGCTGCTAAGGATTTTCTGAAAAGAAAGCAATATTGTTCCATATTCCTGTCACTGGACACAATAAGTAAAGTATGAGAAAACTAAAATGACAGACTGATGGAAACTAGGAAGAAGGGAAAAGGAGGATGGCAGTTTGTAGCACCCCACAGCAATAAACATACTTCACTTACTATGCACCCAGCAGGAGAATGCCTAGTAAAATTAGGAAAGTAGTTTACTGATCTTGCCAGGATCTACGGAGCCTAGGCTGAAAAGATATGTGTCGAAGGGTAGCTGCACTTTTGTCAGTCCTCTAAAGTAGGCCAGGTCAGGAATAGACACCATATGGATTTCAGGAATGGTACTTTATTGTAGGATATAGCAACAGAACAGTGGTGGATTTCAAAATTTTTACTACCGGTTTTGTGGGTGTGGCATGACTTGGTGGGCCTGGCTTGGTGGGCATGGCAGGGGAAGGATACTGTAAAATCTCCATTCCCACCCCACTCCAGGGGAAAAATACTGTAAAATCTCCATTCCCTCTCCAATCCAGGGGGAGGTTACTACAAAATCACCATTTCTTCCCGATCAGCTGGGATTTGGGAGGCAGAGAATAGATGGGGGCGGGGCCAGTCAGAATTTTTACTACCAGTTCTCCGAACTACTCAAAATTTCCACTACCGGTTGTCCAGAACTGGTCAGAACCTGCTGAAACCCACCTCTGCAACAGACTCTTGAAAGCATGCCAAAATTTCTCTTTATCCCATCTTACACCAAACAGAATCAAGGCAGGATTGTTTTTTTTTTTGTTGTTGTTGTTGTTGTTCTCTCTCACAATTTCAATTTTCCCAGGATTGAGTTGTGATTTTTCCTTTCTTAACAGTTCATCCATTCCTTCATCATGTAAAGAATCTCCACATTTGTTTATATCTCCCATCCCTACTTTATAATGCTGCCACAATCAGGACCAAAAGCAAGTACAATGGCACTTCAATGCAAAGGACTGAACCAAATTTTGGTATTAATAAGGAACGCTGCCAGATATGGCTAAAGTAAAATACGGAAAAAGTACTCTTGCTTGATAGTAAATATATTTATATTCGGTGCTATAAAATGACATTATTCCTTTCCTTTCAATTTTGACCAAATCAAACATTTTGTATCAATATTTAAAAAGGTTTCAAAGATGCAGCTTCAGACTAATGAACTAACTCTCATATGACAACTGCATAAAATTGAGTTTATAAAGGCAACACAACAAATACAACAATAAGATTCTTTGAAATAATGGAAAATGTGTTGTCTCATAGGTGGTTTTTTCAAAAGGCTGGATTAAGTTGGGTCTTTCTTGTTTTGTTTTTGTTTTTTGCTTGGGGTAGAAGATATTTCACTTCTCATCCAAGAAGCTTCATCAAGTGTGTTGTATTTAATAGCCTGTGTATAGATTTAAATTGAAAATATTCAAGACTAACCTTCAGGGATCTAACCTGTTTTTCACACTATCCTAAACATGGATGGATCTCACTGCATGAGTTCTGTACACAAATACATCTAGAGGCCGGATCTGGGCCATGGGTTGCTTAGACCTGGCCCATGGGGGTTGCCCTGGAAACAGTGAAGGACTGGCCTCTGCCAGCAAAAAGGAAGTTCGGGAGGGCTGTGTGCAGCCCTCCTGAGCTCCGTTTTCACTGGCAGAGGGTTACAGGAGGCCATCCCTGCTGAAAACGGAGATTGAGAGCCCTTTTTCACTGGCACAGCACTGAGGCCCTCAATGAAATCGAGCTTGACACCCCTGATCTAAAAGTAATAATACCACAATACTAAGAAATTAAATACAGCTCCTTCTCCCCTCGAAAATTGACTGAACTCATGGGTAGTCTGCCTGAAGAGAACATGTCTAATGTAAGCAAGATGGAATGAAGTGGAGGAGTTCATTTTGAAGTGAGGCACCACTTGCTCCATTGTTTAAGTGCAACATTCATTAATTGCCTAAGTAAAACCTGCAGCAGCAAAACCTAAGGCTTAATTTATTCATAAAGGTAGACTAAGAGTAGCAGAATAGAAACATTACTGCCAACATTAAGATCCACTAGCAAAGAAGAAAAATGGGAATATATTATAAAAGTAATGAATTGGAAATGCTATGAGGATTGTGGAGGTTATGGGGACAAACAAAACTTACTTAAGGAATTAAACATGAAATTGATGCTAAGTTACACTGCTAGGAAATCCTTTCTTGTAGGTGTGGAGGTGCAATTTCTGGTTGGAGAGCAGCTAATCATAGATTGCAGTTCAGTAAATGCAAAACTTAAACTTTTGCTTAGCTTTTATAAGTGTACCCTTTTAAATAGGTATTCCTGCTAAATTAAATCTCATCATCACAAGAAGAAGCCTCCCGGGGGCTCTGTCTCTTTATTAGCATCTAGCGTAAAATCCAGTTAAAGTTTTCTTCTTGATTTTAATCTGAATACTCTGTGGTAGTGGCTGAGCCCCATCAAAATAAGCCACTTTAGATGAAGCGTCAGAGTCCAACTTTCTCCACTGCCTTTTCTATTTAGTCTTCACAGCATGATTTGTATGATTACCATAATAAAAAACTCTTGCAATGTGCCTCAAACATTGTTTTGCTTTTCTGTTTACTGTACACAATATTAGAAAAATGAAAGGCAATATTGCTTCTTGAATCTGTCAACAAATATTCATCTATTCCAAGAGTCAGATATGGAAATCTTCTACCATGTCTTGAAATTCTTATTCGAGTTGTACGTATTATCTGGCATAAAACAGGGGTGTCAAACTCAAGGCCTGCAGGCCGGATCCAGCCCATGGGGTGCTTAAATCCAGCCTGTGGGGCCGGCCTGGAAATATCAAAGGACCAGTCCATGGTCCTTTGATATTTCCAGGCCAGCCCCACGGGCCTCGGGAGACCTCTCTGCAGCTCATTTTTGGCCGGCATTTTGGCCGGCAGACTACTGCAGGAGACCATGGACAGTGAAAACAAGGTGTGGGGTGCCCCGCACACAGCCCCACGTGCCCTGTTTTGGCAGGGTGCTGTAGGAGGTCTCGGTCCTGTCGTCATCATGTTCCCCCCCCCACATTCCCCTGCTGGCCCACAAAGAAAAACTACAATGGTGATTCGGCCCTTGAAGAAATCCAGTTTGACACCCCTGGCATAAGGGATTGGCTGGTTGGTCCTTTTATTTTAGGACCCAGGTAGGTAACTTGGCATTTTGCAGGTTTCCTAAAATCCATTCCAGAAAACGGTATTAAGCCACTGAGTTGATTGGAGCTGAAGTCGAAAATAACTGGAGGCATTAGACTGCTTGCTCATTTTAGAATAAAGAGATTATATCATAACACAATGCCTTTTTTGGTCAAAGCATTCAGATTTTGCTTTCCCCTTTGATTGTATCCTTTTTTTAAATGCAAACCATCTTCATCATCATCATCATCATGAAAAGTTGGTTTAGGATAAAATAATGTTGCTTTCAGGAGCTTTAATTCATAAATTGATTTTGTTTCCTTTCAACAATAATTTGAATTACTTCAATACTGTTGAAAAATGCACCCGAATATAATCTTGCACAACATTTTATGTTAGGAAAAAAAAAAGATTACTTGATTAAAGTTCTTTTGAGCTAAGACAAAACTCAGACAAAATATTGAGTTAATATAAAAGCAGACTGGTAATTAAATTCCAATTTACACATTAGTCCAGGAAGTGAAAGTCAGGTCAGATACAAGTCACTGTTATATCAAAATTCACAATGACCAAATATCCCAAGAATCTTTATGTGAGAAACCTCTTCTTCTCCCTTAAGGTGCATTAAATTCAAAACAAAGTTTACACTCCTGTGGCCTATACTTCAAGTTATCTTCTGAGACCTGCTTCTCTTCTCATGCCAACAAAAGTGCCTAAAAATCCTTCTTCTTTTTTTAGCTATAATTGCCACAAACATTGTAAATGTCTATAGAGAGCCTCAGTCATCCAGGTCATGGTTGTCCCAAAGGTGCTTTTTCAAGAGGCATCTGAGTTTTCTGGTTTTTGTTTCACTTCTCATCCAAGAAGTGATTGGATGGTGGAGGATGGAAGGATTTATACTCCTTATACCAGTTGGTCATTTGCATTCTTTTATAGAGTCATTGAGGCCACTTGGAGGTTTATATGTGTCCTCAGAGTTACCTAAGTACTGCAAATGGGTGTGGAACCTTCTTGGACCTGCTGAAAGAACCGTGTTGTAGACTGGAAATAGATGAAATTTTATCCCGCTCCCTTTGTTGAGAGAAGGCTGTTCCATTTTGACATAGATGGCCTCTTTGACCCCTCTTTCAAACTAGCGGTCCTCTCTGTCCAAAATGTGGGCTTTGCCATCTTCAAAAGAGTGGCCTTTATCTTTTAAATGCAGATGGACTGCTGAATCTTGTCCCAATGGGTTTGTTCTACTATGTTTTGACATGCGTTTATGAAGTGGTTGTTTTGTTTCTACAATGTACAGAACTGCCCTCACTGCATTGTACTGCATTCTGAGCAATGTGGTATATGCAGTACAATGCAGTGAGACATGAGATATAGGAACAGTGTCTCATCATAATATCATGGGTAAATAATATGATGATTGGTAATTAAGTTCCTGCTTAACTGTTGATCAAAAAAAAAAAAGTATACTACACGGGAAAGAATAAAACAGCTCATTATACAGTAAGAAGGGGAGTCTGTGTACCAATTATGTTTTTGTTTATTCTATCCAATGTAGTACAGGGCTATTCTATTATTTTATTGCCAATAAATTTTTATTTTATTGTTAATAAATTATTTTACCCTTTCTATTCTGCTGTTGAGAATAAATCAACTGAATTTCAAAATTGAGGTTGTAATTTGCAATAGATTCGTAGTCACATCACTCATTATCTTTCTCCCCTATGACTTACCAACATGCACAAGTATATAAAGGCATATTAATTCAGATACACAATTGCATCATTTTTAAAAAACTTTGATTTAATCAACATAGGTATGTATAATTATATTGCCCAAATCGTAGTACAAACTAAAATGCAAATAGAATGGAATTGGGACATGGCTTTGTGCTAATTTCCTAAAAAATTAATTCCTAGAATAAGGAATTAATATTCCTTATTAATAAATAACAGGAAGGAGAATGTTAATCAAAATTCAGGATACAGCAGGGAAAACAAAGATTTTTATTCTTTGTTTTCAGCATTTCTGAATCTGCAGATGTGAAAACCATCTGTCTTTATCTATGTGGATGTGCCTATGTGTGTAACTAGAAACAGATCAATTCAAATACTATCCCATTTAATATCCAGTGCCAAACCTGAAAGGCAATTCAGAAACTGAAGGTTGTTTACATTGTGTAATGCAGAAAATAGTACTATTCTGTACAACTTTCTGTACTACACAATTCAGCTATAAAGTTTTGATTTGTTAGCAGAATTGGGTGGATTTACAACTATACAACAGATGAACTGATAATGTTACCTAGTCAGGTAATGAATAACAGAATAACAGATTTGGAAAGGACTTTGTATGTCTTTTAGTCCAAACCCCTGCTAAAACAGGAGTCCCCATACTATTTCAAACAAAATGTCAGCAGTGGTGGGTTCCTCCCTGTTTGGTCCGGTTCTGCCGAGCCGGTAGCGGTGACGATATGATGTCACAAACCAGTTCTGCCCCACCATCCCCCGCCCCCATCCCCCCACCTCTCATGTTATTCTTACCTTTTATTTGGCCCCACCCACAATGTATTGATGCCTCCTGAGTCCCAGCTGATGGCTAGAGGGAAAAAAACTGTTTAACTCACTTGAACTATTGACTTTAGTCACATATATTGTATCTACCACCTTCTATAAATGGTTGAGTGAAATTCAAATCTTCATCTCTTATTAGAAAGCGAACTAATTTAAAATACCCATAATAAAATCAATACAGGCTTCTGGTTTGGCATCATGGTGAGACAGTCAGGGAATTAGCGGGCTCTGATGAGTTCTGTGAAAACCCCAGCTGACGAACCACCGCTGATGGGTCTGCGGACCAGACCCATCGGTCTGGTCCCCTGTAGGGACAGGGAAGAAAAAGAGGCACCTCGGATGACCAAGAAGAACAGGCAAGTTCCTTGAAGGTCGGAGGGAACTCTCTGTGACTCGGCGGCGGGGGATGGCAGCCATGGCGGCTGCCACAAAGCTGGGACAACCGGACTAAGTATAGAGCTGGAGAGAAGAAAGGAACGGAACGGAGTCTTTTTGAAACCATGTGAGTGACAGCCAACCCAGGCTTGAAATAACAACAGGGAAACATTTTTCAATTATAAGACCCCTAATGAGGTAATAGCGGCTAAGGAGCACGGGGGAAAAGAAGATTTTGAAACGTAACTTTAAAGAGATAAAAACCCGATAGAAAAGTGAAATACTTTTTTTCCCCTTTCCTTTTTAAATTTCAAAAAAAAAAAACCAAAGAGAATGGACAATAAGCTTTAAAAAAAGAAATGGTTTATAAATAAAGAGAAAAAGGGAAAAAGAAGTGAGAAGAGCTATTTAAATTTGGACAGGACTTTAAATATGATTTGATATTTTTAAAACTAAAAAGAAAAAGAGAAGCTAAGTAAGAACGTTATGTATTTGAAACAAAATGGATACTTGTTAAACAATTGGAAATTGTGGATTACAGAGAGACACCTGGAGTAAAAAGGAATATTGCAACTTAGTTTTTCTTTTGGAAAATTGTGAACGTCACAGATAACAACAGTGAGAATTTGTGGGGGATGATTTTCTTGTCTGCAAGTGGTTTGAGTTTTGGAGGAAAAAGAAAAAAAAGAAAAAAATAGAAAGAAGGGAACACAATGGAACTCTTATAATTGGAATAATATTAACTTAAAAAGAAAAATGGTGCAGGCATTAGAGAAGGAACAAATTGATTTATTTGACTTGGAAAACGAAAATAAGAGAAATAATTATAAATATTGCACAGAGGACAAAAATTTGAGGATACAGAAGTTGAAATGAAGTATATGCAAGCGGACAAGAAAATGAAGATTAAGAAACAATGGACATCATGAATCAATTTTTATTAAGATGTTAGATGGTATCATTTAGGAAAATTAATGGCTATAATAACTGGGATATTGTTTAAATACTAACAACAATTGTAATAATTTGAACATTTTCTACTTAAGCAAAAAAGAAAAGAAAATTGAAATAATATATGATTATGATCTAGAAATAAGAATTATTTAATTGGTGTTTATATAAATGGTATGATTAAATAGATAAAATTTAGGAAAATAATTGGGAAATTGTATTATGTAGCATTATTTGAATTAAAAACTATGTTTAAATGATAAATTGCTATATTTTTAAGATTAGAGATAAGATTTAAATTTGATAAAGTAATAATGGAATAAAGATTGAATGAGCATTATATAAAGTAATAAATAAGTGTAAGGAGGTTTTTAGAAATGGAAATAATTTTGAAATATAAACATGTTTGAACTGTACTGTTAATAATGAGGATTTAGGGTAAGAATTGTGAAATGTATTATGAGGTATTAACTGAATTAAGATTTAAGGTGGGTTAATAGAAGGGTAATCGTTTTGATTAGGTAAATAGGAGTAAACTTTTTCTAAGATGGTATTAGTTGAGATATGTGATTAAGAAATAAGTGTTATGGCAAAATAGAATGTATAAAATTTTGTTAAAGATGACAAAAAATTGAATGAATTGATGACCGGATCAAAGCTCTGTTCTGAAAAGATATATTTGTGTGTTTGAAAAAAAAAAACTTTTTCCAAAAAAAAAATCAAAAAAAAAATCAATACAGGTAATCTTCAATTTATGACCACAATTGGGGCTGGGGCTTCCATAATTAATCTATTTGAATCATTTGATTAAGAGAATCCAGGTTCCCTCACTAAGTTTGCTTGTCAGAAGACCTCTGGAAAGATCACAAATGGTGATCATATGACCACAAGGTAGTCATAAATAAATACCAATTGCCAACTGACTGAATTTTAATCAATTGACCATGGGGACACTGTTTTGATCATAAGTGCAAGGACTAATCATAAATCACTTTTTTTAGTGCCATCATAACTTTAAACAGTTTTTAAAACAATAGTCATAAATTGAGAGTTTCGTATATGAAGAATAGTAAGAAAAGTTAAGTCTGGAAGTGTGTTTAAAAAGCTAACAAATAATAATACTCTTAATATTTTGGCAAATATTTCCCACTGGGAAATAAGTCAGAATTGAAATAATTTGGCACAGTTATCAGAATGATGATATAAACATTTTATATAATCTGTGAGAATTCTGTGTATTTGTCAAGAAAAGTGTAGCTTTGAAAAAGAAGACAGGACAGTCAGATACTACAATATGCCTTCACATTCTAGAAAATACTTCAAATAGTATCAGTTCTGATAAAATATCAGAATAACGTAAGTCATTGCTTAAAAATCATTACAAGACATACACAAATATGCAGTGGCTCTTGAGACATCTCATGTGTTGGACTTCTACATATATGTTCAGTATACATATAAAGGTTCCATATGTCATGCTCAAAAATTATATGACCAGTTTGCTTCATGATCACTATCTTCATCAACATGGATGAAACTTTTTAAAGTTTAAAAGCTAAGATATTCCTATACCACTGTCACTATGAATCCTATATAGTTCCCAGCAGGAGTGATATGTTCCCGGTTCGAACCGGATGGCCCAATCTGGTAATGATGATGGTGGGTGGTTTGGAGAACCGGTAGCAAAAATCCCTGTGCGCCCCCCTCCCCATGCCCAGCTGAGTAGCACAATCATCAGAGGCTTTTTTTTTTTTTTTTTACTTTTAAAAGCATTTTTTCTACAACCTCTTCAGCCGAAAAAATGCTTTTAAAAATAATTTTAAAAAAGCCTCTGATGATCGCGCGGCTCAAAACGGATCATCTGAGGCTTTTAACAGCATGTTTTCTACAACCTCTTTGCCGAAGAGGTTGTAGAAAAAAAATGTCTTTAAAGGCCTCTGGCGACCCCAGCTGAGTTGCCTGATCGTCAGAGGCTTTTAAAAGCATTTCTTTCTGCAGCCTCTTCAGCTGAAGAGGTTGTAGAAAAAATGCTTTTAAAAGAAAAAAAAAAGTTGGCTATGCCCACCCAGTCACATTACCCCCTCCCCACCAAGCCACGCCCACAGAACCAGTAGTATCAAATTTTAGATTTCACCCCTGGTTCCCAGGGCCAGAATGCTATATTAATAGTAATTTTTAATATGTAACTAAATGCCGTTTGTTATTTTTGCTATTATACTGTTGGTTGTGGCTGTTGCTTTTGTACCCCAGGTAGAGTTGCCTGGCCCATAACAGGTTATATATTCACAAATAAATAAATTAAAACAGCGGTTCTTTCTCAAATATTCCATTTTGAGTAATTTTAGGAAAGCAAAATCAACCAGGAAAAATAGTCATAATGCAAAATATATATCTAGCATTCATTCTTTACACTATTTTATAACTGTATCTGCTTTTTAAAAAATCTATATTCAGATATGAAGATGCATGCCTCATCCCCACAACATCTCTTCTTTCTCTTTCTCTTTCTCTGTCTCTTTCTCCTTGCCTTCACCTCCATTTCTATTTTTCTTATGCATGAAGCAGAGGAAGTCAGAATGAAATTTGTTCTTGAGAAAATAGCCACTTTCAAGAGAATCTATAATTGGCCAATTGCAACCAAATTGCACTCCAGACATTGGAAAGAAAATAGAGACTGAATGACTGAATTTATGCAACTCTTTTCTAGGACTATATTTTCTAAAATTTGGCATTGGTGACTGTGAGAATGTTGTATAGTTTAGTCCTGGAGAAAGTATTTCACAGCATTTGATAAAATGTGAATAGCTGGATTTTCCATGTCAGTCTGTACATATAATGGCAAATTAAATAGTTGTATATGAAAATTACTACATGATTAGAGTTTGCCTGAAAGTGCACGCAGGAGCAGAAAATGTTGGCACATACAGTAAGAATTATAGCATCCAGGGGTGAAATGCTCCCGGTTTGGTCTCGTTTGGCTGAACCAGTAGCGATAGCGGCTGATGGTTCAGAGAACCAGTAGCAATGACGGCACGAGGCTCCGCCCACCCATCCGGTCATCATTACTTCCTGGTTTTAACCAGGAAGTAACCTGTTTTTTACCCTCTGCACATGGGCAGAAGGGTTTGCGCATACACAGTGGGTCTGCGCGCGCATTTGCCTTCTGAACCACTTGGGAAGGTAAGTAGATTTCACCCCTGGCTACATCCATGCAGATGACAGATTCAGAGAACAAAATGGATCCTTTTCAGTTGCAAAAGTTGTATTAAAAATGAGTTTCAACTGCAATCATCATCTAATCTAATCTCTTTGCACATTTTGCAAAATGTGATCTAGATTCGCAACCACTTCAATTTTTTGAATTTTGAAATCCACATCACTTGGCATTTCTAAATAGTTGAATTTGGCACACTTTCTATTTCTTTGCCCAAGTTTTAAATGGTATCTTCTTGATTGCAGGTGGCAGTTATTGCTCTGTACAAATCTTGTGTGCCGATTGCATCCATTTCTGAACTGTGGGTGGGGGGGAGGATTTGCTCATGGTCACACATACATTAGTCTTTTCCTGACTTGATTACTGCAATACACTCTACAAAGGGCTCATCTTAAAGACTATCCAGAAGTTGCAGCTGGGCCAGAATGCAGTGACATACACGGTCCCTGAAGTTCACTCAAATTACACTACTGCTTTGTGAGTTGCACTGGTTTCCAATTGCTTTCTGAATACAATTCAAGGTGCTCACCTTGAAAGCCCTGCATGGCTCAAGAAATGTTATTTGCAGGGCCACTTCTCCCTGAGGCATATACCCATCCCACTAGGTCAGATAGAGTGGGAGTGCTCCTTTACATGCTGTCATCTGATGAGACCTTGAAAGTGTGCTTTCTCTGTAGCTGTCCCAGCCTTTTGGAATAATCTGCCAACTGACATTCAAGTTGTCCTTACCTTTTTAGCGTTCCAGAAGGCTGGAAAGATCTAGTTGTTCCTCTGAGTATTGGGCTAGAATGAAGATTTAGTCAGAAGGATAATAGTATGGTTGGTTTGGTGTAGTAGCAAGGATATTGTGGTTGTTATTTACTGTTGTTTTTAAAATAATAATTGTGTGTGTGTGTGTGTATGAGAGAGAGAGAGAGATGGGTATGTAAATGATAGATAATAGATGATAGCTAGCTAGCTAAGCTAAGATAGCTAAGATAGCTAGCTAGCTAGATAGCTAGATAGATAGATAGATAGATAGATAGATAGATAGATAGATAGATGATAGATAGATAGATAGATAGATAGATAGATAGATAGATAGATAGATGATAAGAACAGCAAGCTATGGGATAAATTTGGCTGTGATTCAGCAGTAACACCTTGGAAAATTCACAAAATTAATGCACATTCAAGAAAGTTGTGTTTTAAAAATATGTCAGGCCTACCTTGCATCTAAAAAAAGGAGGATTTGCAAAGAAATAAGCATTTATCAGAATAATTATATAAGAAAAAGGATATACTGGGCTAAAAAATAAAACTGCATTAGACTAGATTTTTAAAGTTTTTAACTATTTGCAATGGCTTTGCACATTGCTTGAGATGTGCGAAGATATCTGGCCTCTCTCAAGTCTGGATCAACTCTCAAAAAATAGAACAGTGTATCTTACATTGCTTTTGGGACAGTGCAATCAATTAAACTTTACAGCACAAATAATGGGAAAATTCATTTTATAAATACATAGTTACAAAAGGCTGTAAATTGGATTTCTCTCTCATTAAGATGTAATGAAATTTGCAGAAAAGTTAGCATATTGTAAGTGGAGGAAGAATGCCACATTGCACTGAAAATTATGTTTTACATGTGACTGATTTAGATAGGTAAACAGGCAGATGATAGTTAAACTAAACAGTTTCCACCTGCTCAAAATCCTATTTTGAGATGTTTCTGTAGCTATTTTCAAACAAATAGATGGAGGAAGGGGGAGTGCAAAAGGACAAAAGGAAAATGTTGTGGCAAGAAATAAATCTATAGATAAGGCCTCTGATGAAAACATCTAAGACCGTGATGGTGAACCTATGGCACGCGTGCCCGAAGTGGTACGCAGAGCCATGTCGGCTGGTTTGCGCAGTGTTGCCCGTTCCTCTTCCAGGTTTCTGGTGCGCATGTACGCATGATGACAAAACAGCATGTATGCTGTTTTTTGTGTGTGCGGCAGTCCTGGAAACTGGAAGAACTGGTCTTCCGGTTTCCGTTGTGCACATGTGCTAGCTAATCGTCGCATGCGCATGCATGCCAATAACCAGAAGACAAGCTGGCCAGCGCACATGTGCGCTCCGGAAACCAGGAGTTCATTTCCCAGTGCGCGCATGCCCACTTGACAGCTTTTCTTCCGGGGCACGTCCCCGATGAGCATGCACACATGTGCGCACTCCCTTTTCGACACTTGGTGCCGAAAAGGTTCACCATCACTGATTTAAGAGAACAGACAATGCCAATCAAGCAGTGGTGGGGTTCAGCTAGTTTGCACCAGTATGGGCAAACCCCTTGTTAAATTACCTGCGCTGCAATGGAGAAATGGACAATGGAGCAGCCAGCGCGAGGGAAGGAGAAGGCCACTTTCCTTCTTTCTTTTCCCTGCTCCTCCTCCTTCCCTCTGCCAGATGTTCCATTTCCCGTTTCTTTAATGCAGCACAGCACCCAGGATCCACTTTGATAGCCGGGGGGGGGTTAATTTAACAACTGGTTCATCCAGGATCAGTTCGGCCATCACGGGAGGCTCATTATGCATGTGCGATGGAGCTGGAGGATGGGGATGGGCCACACCTCCCACGACAGCCAACCTGGTCCTGGGCAAGCAGGTTGTTAAATTATTTTAATTTCACCATTGCAATCAAGTAGATAAATAAGCCAAATGTTTGCATACTTGCATATTTTAAAAGACTTTGTATGGCTACCCATCTTGTAAAACACACTTCTGGGTGTCTTGCAACAATATAAAGCACAACAATATTAGAAAACCAATGGTAATAAAGCAATAAGTAATTGTCTAAATCTAAAAGAGTGAGGTGAGCAAAGTGTTAAGTTCTTTCAAGTTTTTGCCACTGCTGTCCCCAGGGTGCTATGATCAGAGCAGCTGATGACAGTCTGATTGCAATGATCACTGAAATTTCAAAGCGGTCCTGTCAGATACTGAACCCAACACTCTCATAAAAGTGTCACAGAAAACCAGGAAGCCAGAAAGCAAAACAAAATATAAACCGGTCCATTTATCTAGTTTGATGGGGATGCTTCCTTTTCATCCAACATATTCCCAACTGCTGTAAAATGGCAGGGCAGTTTTGTGGAGGATCTTGAAGGAGTCATGAGGCAATTTAGAGGCAGATTTCTATGTCAACTTCTATTTTCAAAAATCCCAAATTGCTCCACTCCGCTCTGAATTCTTGTTATCATCCACAGCATACTGAATACAACAATAAATAGGCCAGATTCAGACAGATAAAAGCATTCCCTGAGAAACATTCCTCCTAATCATTGAAATAGAAGGAATTTCTCAGAAATTTCAGCAGAAGCTACTTCTTATTTTATATCCATTCCTACCCGTTTCATTTTGCTTCCTAGTAGATCAGTTCCAGTTCCAGTCCTAAAGCTCACATACAACATGCTTATCCATGGTTAATCTAATTTTTAAGGTTCCAAAAACTAGGCTAAATTCTTGTTAAGGATATTGTACAAAAGCACTGTCTCAACATTTGTAATCCAGTCCTGACCTCACATACTAAATACTATTTATTGCAATGTTAGATTAGAAAGAAAATTGCAATAGCTTATCCCTTTAAATAATTGGTTTTTCCTATAGCAGCTTGCTGTTACCATACAACATCACAATATTTCACAAGTAGATATTTTGGTGTTAAGCCTTTGTGTGTGTGTTTGTGTACCATTACTTGCATGGGACTGTCAGAGGAAACTGATTCTATACTGTTTGGAACCATTTTTTTTTTTCAAAATAGGCCTGAAGCCAGCATGGAGATAAGTTTAATTTTCCTCCCAATAAGTCCCTTGACAGAAAAGAGAGGGTTTTTTTTATCCTATTCATGGCATAAAGACTCTTGATGTAGATTGCCTTTTAATTCACTAGAAAACAGAATGTGCAGATATTAGATTTCTTTTTTTTTATTGAAAAAGTTTTTCAAATACAAATTTTTCCCCCTTTCCCCCCCTCCTCCCTAACCCCCCTCCCTCTCCCCTCCCCCTGTGACTTCTCCAAAATAAAATCCAAGTTAATAACAGATTATATAATACTTTACCATCCTTTTATTCCACCCCCCATATACTAACCCTTTCTTTCTAACAATATTATTATATCCCCCTTATACTATACATTTCAAAACAACATTCAACTGTAAGATTATATAATAAATTCTAATTTAGCAATTTCATCTATTCAACTCATAATCTATCCTTCTAACAATATCATTATATCCCCCTTATACTATACATTTCAAAGCAACATTCAAAGCAACTTTCAGCTGTAAAACCATATAATAAATCCTAAATTAGCAATTTCAACTCATAATCTATCCATTTCCTCCTCCCCCATACATATATCTCTTAATTCAAATCTTTTACATATATTGATATAACATAACATCCCTTCTCCTAAACTAAACTATTAGTAAGCTAACCTACCTCCAGCCACTTTCCTACAGGTCTACATACATAATATTTTCAATATCTTTATTCTTCTGCCCATTCCACTAAAAAAAAATATTTACATATATATTCGGTATCTTCAATTACCATCTGCCCCCATCAATAATAAATGTTTTCATATATATAAAAAACACCCAAGTGACTTTATATTTATATTCCATATAGTGTCTTCTGTAATATCTTCCATCAAGATTATTAATTCCAACCACCGTGTTAGGGTAATAACCAGATCTTCTGCATGCCCCAATCCCATAGTTCTCTTGCCTTATAGCTCAGCATAAACATAATCCATTTGTAAAAGAATCCAAAATAGAAAGTTCCAATCCACTCAATTTAAGGCCATCTTCTACATCCCAGGAACACAGCACTGCAGAAATCTGTCACTCTCCTCAAGATAATATAAACCAATACTTTGCCTCAACTATATTTCTAAATATTCAATCAGCTCTTAAGTAACTGGCATTACACTGTTGTTTGGTCTAAAAAAATTATTTTTGTAGGACCTGTTTCTTCTTTTCTTAACTTTTTGTGGCTTAAATCTCCATCCTGATTTCCTTTCTATGAGTTGTATATCAACTGTTTGGTTTCCATGCTGGTCTGTAGCTTGATAAGTCATCACATTAGAATCCAAAGCCGCGTCTCTTGTATTTATAGGTAATCCACCTGTAGCCTCTGAAGGAGAATCCAGAAGCAGCTCATCCACAAAAGCCTCTGTAGCTTGTTGTTTTTCCGTTACCTCCACCTCCATCTGCTTAGCCTGAATTTCAATCTCTTGTTGATTTTGCTTTTCTTTATTCCCCTCGTTTATTATACGTGGAGATGTTAAACCCATTTTAAAAACCTTATAGTAAAATTCTTCCGCTTTTTCAACAGTATTTAGTTGATATCGTTCTCCTTGATATCTCAATATTATACCAACTGGGACATCCCACCTGAATGGGATGTTTTGTTTCTTTAGTTCAGTCACCAAAAATCCAAAGTCCTTTCTATCCTTTAACATCTTGGGCGGTAGTTCTTTAAATATCCAGATCTTCCTTCCATGCATTTCAAGAGTGGAGTTGAAAGACTTTTGCACAATATCATTTCTTATTTCTTTATCAGTAAAGTAAATCACCACATCTCTAGGCAGCTGCCTTTGCTTTGTCACCCAAGAATTAACTCTGTAGGCCTTATCAATCTTGCAGGATACATCTTCAGGGCTAACCTTTAAAATCCCAGCCAGAACTTCAGCAGACATCTTTCTCAAATCTTGTCTTTTATCTTCCTGTATTCCCCTAATTCTAACCGCAAATTCCATGAGTCTGAATTGCATTATTGTGGCTTCATTTTCAATCCTTTGTTTTATATTATCTATATTGTAAGTCTTATAGTCAGCTTCTTTTATTTTTTTTAAACTCTACTTCTGAGCTTTTTTCTTGAATCCTTATTAAATCTTTTTCAATTCCTTGTATTTTATTATCCAAATTATAAATCTTATCATCAACTTCCTTCATTTTAGAGTCTATTTTTGAGTTTATAACTTCATCCATCTTCATAATTAGTTCTAAGAAACTTTTCATATGTTGCTTCAGAATATCATACTTTTGTTGAACCAACTCTTTAATTTCTTGTCTAAAATTTTCAAGATTCAGATTCACAGTCTTATCATGTCTTGCCATCTCCTCCAGTAAAAATTTCTTTAGATCTGTGAAGCCATTCTTCTGCATCTGCAAGCTCTCAACTTGTTCATGTGATTTATAAATGGGAGAACCCCCGCCCCCATGGCTTGATTATCTGGCTTTGTCAGTTTTAGCACCATACTGCCACACAACAGATTTTTTTTCTTTTTCCTTTTAAAGAAAAAGACTTCTCTCCAAACAATATCAATAACAAGTCTCTAAGAAGGAAGAAGCATGAAATAAAAATTTTTTCTCTTTGCTTCTAACCAGCACTTTTGTTAGATACTTTGTAACTTTGTAACTTTGTAACATTATAAACTATTCAAACGGAAGGACTTTCGCTTTCAGCTTTTCTCAAGCCTCGGCCAGTCACCATTTTAAACTCCTCCTTTCACTCTTCTTTACTTCTTTACTCTTTACTTTTAAAATCAGTCTTAGGGTTAAAAATACTTGTGGTTTAGAATCCCAAATCCGGATTTCATCCTGCTTGTTCGAATAATCTGTTAATTTCTTTAATTGGTCCGGTCCCATCGCCTGGCTCTACAAAGGGTAGAGTTCTCCCGAAGCCCGGAGCAGTGGCGAGCGGAAATAGGGAGCCACAACTTGCTTCGTCCCCAAGAGTAAACAAAGAACTCTGGGGACTTCGCAGAGGGCTCTACCTGCCCTCGCCGGCTCTATCTCACATTTCCTTTAGGAAATGGAGTTTTTCGAGCTGCCTTTCAGATGTAAAGGCGGCTCTTTACTGGCGATTGGGCTGGCGGTCTCAGAGGACTGTCTGGCAGCGACAGAAGCCAGACCGGAAGCCCCAGATATTAGATTTCTACTGGTATCTATTATCTGATATATGAAGATAATATACTGTACACTGCTCAAAAAAATAAAGGGAACACAAGCAGAAGACATCCAAGATCTGAATGAATGAAATAACCCTATTAAATACTTTGTTCGTTACATACAGTAGTTTTGTGTTCCCTTTAGGTGTTTGAGCAGTGTATAAACTACTGTATGTAAAGAACAAAGTATTTAATAAGGCTATTTCATTCATTCAGATCTCGGATGTCTTCTGCTTTGTTCCCTTTATTTTTTAGAGCAATAGATAGATAGATAGATAGATAGATAAATAGATAGATAGATAGATAGATAGATAGATAATATATATCAAGATAATACAATATATATATATATATATATATATATATATATATATATATATATATATATATATATATAATATATATATATATATAATGTAATATATATATTTTTTCAGATTTTCGCGGGTGTTTGTATGTAGGTCTTTGGTTATTCGGGTCTTCTCCCACATAAAATTGGAAGTGTCTTGGCGACGTTTCGACAAAGTCTCATTCGTCATCTTCAGGCTGGTGTTCTCGGCACAAAGCCGAGAACACCAGTCTGAAAATGACGAATGAGACTTCATCGAAACATCGCCAAGACACTTCCAATTTTATGTGGGAGAAGACCCGAATAACCAAAGACCTACATAATATATATATATATATATATATATATATATATATATATATATATATATATATATATATATAAAATATCAAGATAATATATGTGCAAGAAATCTGTTTACTTTTGCGAATCCAAGTTTTCCCAATCCAAATGAGAATTTCTGAGCCAAGGATACCTTTCTGAAAATAATCCCCCAAGGAAATTTGAGGGGAAAGAACTTAGAAGAAGTAAATGTGACAAAGAAAACACCATCATAAAAGTCCTTCATCACATGGAAGATGGCAGTATAACTACAAATGATCTACAGATTCAGAGTTCACTGCTTAAGTATCAGCTTTTGCATTTTTCACATATGACTTTTTCAGTGGTGGCTTGCTACTGGTTTGCCCCGGTTCAGGTAAACCGGTAGCAGCGGTGGCGGGAGGCCACGCCCACCCACCCACCCACCCGGACGCTTCTGCAGAAGCACCAGGAATGTGCACGCGCCCACAAGCAAACTGGTAGCAGGGGGGTTTGGAACCCGACCCTGGACATTTTCCTTTCTACTTTGTGTGATTCCCAAAGTATGCCATTCTATCCAACCCAGAGGAAACATTGGACAATACAAATCTGAACTGGAAGTAGTGCAAGATTGGAAGATGTGGAGAGAACTGGCCCATAGAATAGTCAAGAACTGGACACCACTGAATGGATAACATCGAGATATAATCAATCTAAACTGGATAAAGTCTCTAATTAGAAATAAATCTGGAATGAGTTTTCATAGCATGATGTACAACAATCGTATTTCTATATATCATAATTTTCATTGTAAAAACTATTGGAAGAGAAGGAATTGGTGGAATAACATTTCATGGATGGGAAGCAAGATATCCATGTATAATAAAGGAGGAGAAACTGTGCCCTATTCCCCCAATACATATCTACTCTCCAAGCCATTAAGTGTGGTAAAATAAATAGAAAAGAAGAACAGTACCCATTTTCGCATATCACACTAAACCAGCATATTTAATTGTGCTTTGTTGGACAAATTATAGGCGTCTGTTTTAAGCCACAATTGGAAAGATCACAAGTGGCATGAAACCAAAAACAGATGACATAAGTGGTGTGTGTGAGCCCAGGCAATATAATGGAACAATGAATCCATCATGGAATGGATTTTTTAAAAAAAAAATATCAAAGCTGGAACTTGGAATATTAATTAGAGGTCAATGGATGTCAGGAACTTGGAATATTAATTAGAGGCCAGTAATATTTTTAAATATCATTTAGAAATCTTAAGCTCTAAATATTCTACAACTCTGAAGCATTGTAAGTATATGATTAATTATTTTAAGAAGGAAGATTATGTTTTTAAAACTGAAATGTTTTTTAACAATTATCAACTTTGTTTCAATCTAAATAAATTAATGTGCATCTTGACAATATGGCTGAGTCATTTCTATTAGCACCTATTGGATATGTTGATAATTTTACATAGTTATCTTAATCAGTAGACAATTGCTACACATGTGCACAATTCAGCAATGCAAAAGCTATAATTTTAGCTTTAGAAATGAATAAACTTGCATTTCCATTATTAACCCACATGTGAGTTTCATCCATTCCTATGACATTGAATCTCAGAAATTTTCCCTATATGATATTACATAAATATGCATCCAGACAAATGGGAAAATGCAAGCAAATACCAATATTTTCTTCAATACCAGCATGGAGAATCTTTCTCATAAAGAATTCTGTTTTAAACTGCAGCACTGCCACTAAAACAAATTCCTACATGAATGAAGAATAGAATACCTTTAATTACTCAGTGACAATTTATTGCATTAGTAATTATGGAGGTGCTCTTTAATATATGAATAATATAGGCAGACCAAACATCTAAATTCTGATGCTATCTGACTGATTATTTAATATAAATAATCAATCAGATAGAGTGATCTCGTATTCACATTCTTCACATGAACTGTTTTAGATTAAAAAATCTCATTGGATAGCAAATCTATCTGATAAATATTTAATAGGAATTTGTAATCTAATACTATGTATTTGCTTAATCTAGTTCATTTTAGCACAAAATCTTTAGCCAAAGAAATTAGTTAACATCATTTATTTCAAAGACTTTCAGTTAGGAATAGAAAACCGGTGGCCTTCTGAATGTTTCAGAACAACTAATCCAGTGATGAGCAATGCTGAATATTGCATTTTGGTGACATTGGGAAGGCTACAAGTTCCCTGACTCTGGTCTGGAGAATAATGCATTTAATAAAGTAATATATGTTTCAGTCACAAATCATATGTATAGCAATGGTTCTCAATCATTCATATCTTAAGTTCCATCAATCATTTTCAAAGAACCTGGGTTTCACTAAATTGGGCATGCCCGATTTAGGCAGGTGAATGGTTTCCCACCTGCCCAGTTTAGGCAGATGAATGGCTTCCCACCTAGACTACTATTGAATAAATACCATAAAGGGTATTTGATCCAATGGGTTAAACACAATACTATATGATGTTTCTTGCACTTGATGTAATTCTGTTTGTTCTCCTTGTAATCAAGGAACAAGGAAAAAACCCTCAACAACACAATGAATGTGCTTTGTATATATTTCCCCATTATTATGATATTTTAGTGAACAATGTTAACTTCGGGTTATTTTCTGTGAATGTTCTCTTTTTATTTCAACTGTTGTCATTATTATTGTTCCAATATGATTGGTACACAATGGATACAATGAATGCTTTAATCTAAATGTATCATATTGTTTTCTCAAGATAATAAGGCAATAATAAACAACCACAGCAAATGCTTTTTATTTAATTAACTCTTTTTCATGTATTCGTATTTGTTAATCTATCAAATATTTTAGTTCAAAGAATTTGAACTAACAAAAGATTAGCTTTCCTGTACCTTGGGATGTTCCAGAATGGTGAGAAATCATTTCTTTCACAAACATTAAATAGCTGACATATTTTATTGTAGAGAAACAGACTGTATATTTTTATGTTAGTGGCTTTCAAACTATGTCCCCAAATATTCTGGGATTGTTTGGAAATTTGTCAGGGATTTATCAGTGAGATTCTTCACAACACCAGATAAACCTAGATAGAATAGAGTTTTCCCACAGTTACCGATTTGGATTATATTACGCATCAGCAAAAGCGTCTATTCTAATGCCAGAATGTGCTACAGAATCTTGTTTAAGCATTTTAATTAAATGTAGGAGAAGTTGCTTAGCATACTCCTTAAGGAGCAAAAGATGGCCAACACATAAACATTTAAAAATCATTGATTTATTTAAAATTGTTGGAGTAGTAGTGCATAAACCTCTATCCAGTCCTTGAATACAAATCTCATGGTTATTTCAATACTATTTCAGAAGTAATAACATTTGATCCCTCTATCAGAAAACAAGAGATTTCCTTCTTAAGGCAGCCCATACAATTTAAAAAGTGCGAAGCTACCTGAAAAAATTTACAAGAACTATCTGACACAGAGTTTGTATCTAAGAAATTATCAGCTTCAGAAGTACTCCTGACTTGAAGAGATAAAGACTCAATATTGTTGCTCCAAAATATAAGATTTCTAACAGTGGGGAATCAAAAATTCAATATAATTTCACTGTTCTTTCTTTTCCTAACAGAGTATTAATGCCATTTATTCCTCTGACCCCTAAATGCTTATATCTGAAAATTCCTACAAAAGTCAAGAATAGCTTGAAGGACCTTTGAAAGAAAATGATAAAATGCAGAACTGTTTTTTTAAAAAATATTCTGTAACACGCATACATACACATTCATATATACCACTTTGGTCCTGAGGTATTTATTTATTTATAAAATATTATAATTATAATTTACACAATATTATATTACATGCAGGGTGATTCCTCACCTACCTGACTCTCTGGAAATTTGTATAAAAGATTCCATGCCTTTTTCACCATAGCTGCCTTCAGAAGCCAAGGTGGAAACATAGTTCCATCCCAAAGCTCTCACAATGTCCACCATTGCCTGGGCTTGGAAGGAATCTGGAGGAACAACCCGTGAGAAGAAATCGTAGCGCCGGTCATCACTTAACTCTGGTGCAGTTGAAGCATAACTGATTTGGGGTATCTATAGGGAAAAAGAACAGTTAATGGGACTTATGAATTGATAAACTCAACACATGTACAACACAATTAGTTTCAGCTGTAATACAATTAGCCTTCCAGATGCTCATCTGTTACTTTTTATCTTCATCAGCCCTTAAGTGAAAGTCAATGAAGCTATCTTTCAAATAATTTTCATCACAGGAATACTAATTGGTAGGTATTATTTCTATCAGCCTTGAACCCCAAACTTTCATTAACTTGCTTTTGATGAAGGATAGGTTTACGTATATGCCTAGATTTAATTGCAGATAAACTTGAAGTAAATGCAGCTGCTGAATCAGTCTGGTGCTGGGTGAATTGCCCCTAACATTTAAACATCTGTAGTGATTGGATATTTCAACTTCCTCAGGTTACTATATGCTACCATCATTTTGCACTGGTTATCATCCATTTCATTAACAACCGTTGTCTACAAATAATAAATCCAGTTAATCAGACACTACCATCTCCAGCATGATTCCTCCCCAAACTCCAGTCATTTAGTGAGGTAGGACAACTTCAAGGAGCAATTTGATTCTTAAATAAGAAAAATGGGTTTCTTACTGAATACATTTCTTTTGGCTCAAGTGGGAAAGTGACACCGAGAAGTATAAGCAAAATTCTGAGGTGTTTTAAATACAATAAATGGGGCTCTTTTCTCTGCCTGAAAAAAGGAGGCCTTCATCCAATAATATTTTTCCCAAAAATAACCCTTCTTCTTTCTAGCGTATTCCCACAGGCGCAGGTCTGCTTTTCGGATCACTGAACGCCACTTTGCACAGTCAGTTGCATCTCCAGGGTGCAGGCCCATGGCTTGCATAACTTGTTCCCAACAATAATCCTATGCCACAAATTTTTGAAAGATTCTCTGAATAGTTGAGATATGAACAAAAAACCCTATGAAATGGAGAGGGAAGATCATTGCCATACTTCTACTATTAATGTATTTTTAGTTATTTAAAACATTTATATAGCTGCTGGTCTTCTAACCAACTCTGAGTGTCTCCCAATGTATGTATGTATATATGTATGTATGTATACATGCTAACTAATAAATCCCATTGGATTAATTGGTCCTGATTCCAAGTAACAAATCAAACTGTTTTTCAAATTTATCAAAAAAAAAAAAAAAAAAAAAAACACCCCCATCTAGATTAACACAATATTTTCACTGTTTACCAAGGGGCTAGATAAACATATTAAAAATGTACATGATTAAATTGTTACAGAATCACATTCAGAACTTTAGGTCTTTTAGGCCTCTAGTTGGAAAAAAGTGAATATAAGTACAGATAGCATTGAAGACTCTGCAAAAACATATTATTGTACTTTTAATTTTTTCTCTCCCTCTTCTCATTTTTTTTTATTTCTCATAAACATGTCTTAAATGTACAGTCTCTTATCCATTGTTAATTATACATATTCTCTTTTAACTTTCTTATTAATTCATTCTTCATCCTAAAAAATTTAAGTATACCTGGGGTTGCTCTTCTACCATTCTATCTCCCTTATTTTACAACAATCCTTCTTCTCCTTCTCCTCTCTTTCCCTTCCCTCCCTTCTTTTATCCTCTTTTTCTTTCTTATTTCCTCCTCTCCTTCCCCTCCTCTCCTTCCCCTTCCTTTCCCCCATTCCTCCCTTCTTCCTCCCTTTCTAACCTTCTCTCCTACTCTTATTTCCCTTCCCTTTCTTCCTCTCCTTTTCCCTTTCTTCTGTTCCTCTCTCTCCTTCCTCTCTTCTCCCCTCCTCACTCTTCTCATTTTTGTTCCAATACAACTTGCAGCTTTGTAGTCCATTTTTTATCATCTCTATTCCCTGAAGCAGCATTGCCATTCCTAGGTACATAGTCATCAACTTAGATATACAAAGCAAGACTGCTCAAGTCAGTCTTTTTAAAAAACTATTTTTTACTATAAGTCTAGTTCATTCACTAAATTCAGTTCCTGAATAGTCAGGTCACTGATGGATTATAAACTGCCAATTTGTTCCCAGGGGAATGCTACATATCTGTAAATAAGCAGGTACTGTATATTTGTAATAAATATAAATCTGAAAGAAAGTCTTAGGGAATCTGAAAATTTACATCTTGCTGGGCATTAGATTACTTAACTGCCATGGACAGTGCATGGTCAGCTCTCAAGGGCCTTTTGACATAGAAATGACACCCTGGCTGTGTGTATAAACTTGCACATTTATTGAAATATCTATCCATCTTTCCAATGTTTAATTCAGATGATCTCTGTATCTCAGGCAAAAATGCATACTCATGAAGGTAAAACAGACATAACCCGAAGTCGTAAAAGAGGAGGAGATGGAGGAGGAGGAGGAGGAAGAAGAAGAAGAGGAGGAAAATACAGGTTTTGTCAAACTCTCAAGTAGGCACAAATTAGGGTTTGAACAATACAATTAGAAGTAATATTTGTTTTATTTCAGAAATGGTCAACATTGCAAACTGTTGAAAACCATTGATTAGTGTGATAGTTTGATGGTGAAACAGAACTTACATACATTTCTAGTTGACATCTACCACTCTCTGTTTCCATGCCCGCCTTTCCACACACATGCATATAATGTAATATTTATTTATTTAATTTATTAGATTTGTTTGTTGCCCATCTTGCCATGGCAAATAAATTTAATAAATAAATTTGTATTTATTTGATAAATATTTGACATCCATTTCTCAAAATCATTCATTTTAATACAGTGGTTCTCAATTTTTTTCCTCTCAATTATCCCTTCTTTAGCTTAAATAATGTCAAAACCATCACACACACAAAAAAAGAACCCAGAATCTGGTGTCTCTATAATGATGGCCCCCAAATTGAATCGTTGGCTTACAAACAAGCAATTATACATTGTTCATTACCTCCATTACCTGCCCAAACATCTCCACTTTAAAAGGCCCTGCATTAATGGCTTTTGCACTTTTCTGAATTCCTTGCCACTTAACGGAATCTGGACTGCAAAGAGGCAGAATTAGTTTGGTAAATGCGTATGTTGTAATATTGTGCTGATTTAAGGATGGATACGTAGAAGCAGGAAAAGGCCTAACCCGGATTTGTTGCCCTTGCAAAAAGACAACATAAACATCTACTCTGTTTTCCATTTCAAGGAATTTCATCACTAAGTTTTTTTTTTCTTTAAGTGGCCTTTCTAAGGTCAGATTACCAAATGGGGGTGGGAAAAACTGAAACCTGAAGGAACCACAAAGTACAAGGTATTTGGGGAGGAAAGTCAGGTTGAGACAAAAGCGTTGCGAGGAGTCTGAAAAATAAAAAAAAATTGAATGTAGCATACAAAACACTTATGGTCCCTATCTGGATGGGGAGGAACAGGCTCAGACTCAACCCCTCCAAGACCGAGTGGCTGTGGCTTCCGGCGCCCCGATATAGTCAGCAGGTGCCATCGCTGACTATTGGGGGTGAATCCTTGCCCCCCACAGAGAGGGCTCGCAATCTGGGTGTCCTCCTGGACACACGGCTGTCTTTAGAAGAGCACATGACGGCCGTGGCCAGGGGGGCCTTTTATCAGGTTCACCTGATTCGCCAGTTGCAGCCCTTTCTGGATCGGGACGCCTTGCGCACGGTCACTCACGCCCTTGTCACCTCCCGGTTGGACTATTGCAATGCTCTCTACATGGGGCTCCCCTTGAAGAGCACTCGGAGGCTCCAACTGGTCCAGAATGCGGCCGCGCGGGTGGTTATGGGCGCGTCCCGCTGTGCCCATGTGACACCCCTCCTGCGCGAGCTGCACTGGCTCCCAGTGGTCTTCCGGGTGCGATTCAAGGTGTTGGTTACCACCTTTAAAGCGCTCCATGGCATAGGACCCGGGTACCTCCGAGACCGTCTTCTGCCACCAATAGCCTCCCACCGACCAGTCCGTTCCCACAGGGAGGGTCTCCTCAGGGTGCCATCAGCCAAGTTATGTTGGCTGGCGACACCCAGGGGGAGGGCCTTCTCTGTGGGAGCCCCAGCCCTATGGAATGAACTGCCCCCGGAAATTCGTAAGATCTCCGACCTCCGGGCGTTTCGCTGCGCATTGAAGACCCTGTTGTTCTGCCAAGCCGGACTATCAACACAATAGTTTTAAACTGGGTATTTAAATTTATTGGGGTTTTAAATTTGAGCCACCTATTTAATTATTTTAAATTTTATACTGTTGTTTTGTCTGTGTTTTTAAATAGGCTGTACACCGCCCTGAGTCCTTCGGGAGAAGGGCGGTATAGAAATAAAATTATTATTATTATTATTATTATTATTATTATTATTATTATTATTATTATTATTATTATTATTATTAATTCCACATGCATTGCTGCTGACAAGTCCACTAACTATTGTTGTTATAATATTTCCCTAAACTTCCCTAAACTCTGGCTGAAGTTGTCAACTGTGAAGCCATATATTATCACATCAAATTTACACAGGAACAAATCATGGATATCAAGTCTAGTACAGCACATAGGACCACAATTGAGCCCAAAATATATGTTGCTAAGTGAGACATTTGTAAAGTGACTTTTGCCCCATTTTACGACCTTTCTTGCCACAGTTGTTAAGTGAATCATTGGAGGTGTTAAGTTCGTAACTTAAATGAATCTGGATTTCCCATTGATTTTGCTTGTCAGAAAGTCGCAAAAGGGGATCATATGACCCCGGGACATTGCAACTGTCATAAACATGAATCAATTGCCCAATGTATGACTTCTGATCAGGGATGTTACAATGGTCATAAGTGTGAAAAATGGTCATAAGTCACTTTTTTTCAGTGTCGTTATAACTTTGAACAGTCACTAAATTGAGGACTACCTGTACAGATTTGCAACATATTCACCATGTTAAATGGAGAGAATCTCCATTGGGATCAATTATCGTGATCCTCACAAAGTTGGCTGGTAGATTAAAAAAAACAAAACACCTTATCCTCAGTCGATTCTGGTTAGTAGAAGAATGCCTTATTAGTGAGGTCAATCCATTCAACCTTTCCTTTTTCACATAGATGAGTAAAACAGAGCAGCTTTTAATCTGGGAGTGCTGAAATTCAGTTTAATTAAGGTGTGATGCTTTTGAAACATACACATACCTTTTTGGCATTATATCTTTTCTAACTTTTCTTTTGGGTCTCCATTGAAAAACAAAATTTGGGTCAGGTGGGTGAAGGGTAGGGATGATAGAAAAATAAAATAGACATGAGAAGAGGATGAGAAGGAACATTGTAAACCAAGATAAACTTGATAGGGGATTTAGCTTAACCAGGGGTGGGTTCTACTTACTTTTACTACCGGTTTGCAATGGGAGCACGCGTGCATGCGAGCACTTCTGTGCACGCACAGATCGTCAATTATGATGTCTGGGTGGGTGGGCGGAGCCTCCCGCCACTTTACTACCGGTTCTAAAGAACCGGACAGAACCGGGAGCAACCTACCACTGAGCTTAACATATAATAATTCAAAGAGAAAGACTTTGCTTCCAAATTGATATTATAACACAATCTGGCATCATCATATTTTACTGAAAATAAGGGAGAAGGCAGCTTACCTTTGAAAGTTATAGTTTTTACAAGAAGAGAAAGCTATATCAGTTTATTTGCTTAATGGAAAGTATGGAGTTTGTATCTCCATACAAACACAAAAGAAGTAGACCGAAGTGTCCTTACACCCACTGCTTCCCCTCCCCATACCCCATGAGTGAGTTAGTCTGAATTCAATTTATTCTTCCCAGGTTCTGAGTTTGTCAATAGTGTAAATCAAGAATTTTGGCTTTAAAACAAACTACTTTTTTCAAGAAAAATACAGTTCCATGGATGGCTTGTATAATAATTTTTTAAATCAATTCTCATGCCTGAGAAATCCATAATTTTTGATATCTTGAGAGAACCACAGAAAATTTGTAGTTGGCTGATTTATCACTTTCTTTTGAAATGCAGCTTCTAGCTTATATATAAAAGCTAGTTGGGTGTTTGTTAAAGTAGAAATGAATTTGTAGGGATGAGAGGAAATAAAATCTCAGCATTTGGGTGGGATTATCATTTATGCCTGCAGGTATTTAATTTTATTTTTTTTATTGTCACATAACCGGCATGGATTCTTTTTAATCAGGAGGGAATAGGCTATATATGGTTTAACATTATAACAAACCAAGAAGCAAACATGGTGACATTCTAATGGAAAGCTTCAATAAAATGAATTTCATTTCCACTCTAAAAGTCTGCTAAATGCTCTGTCTTCTTTCTGAATGTTTCTGCTTCGTACACCTGCTTGTCTGTTCTATCTGTGAAGGAAAAGGGGTAAGGTACATTTTCCTGCAAAAAAATGTTGTTTAAAATATTACAGAAATATATGAAAGGATTCAGAGGTGGCTTTCAGCAGGTTCTGACCAGTTCTGGAGAACCGGTATCGGAAATTTGGAGTAGTTCAGAGAACTGGTAGTAAAAATTCTGACTGGCCCCATCCCCATCTATTCTCTGCCTCCCAAGTCCCAGCTGATTGGGAGGAAATGGGGACTTTACAGTATCCTTCCCCCGGCGTGGGGTGGGAATGGAGATTTTACAGTATCCTTCACCTGCCACACCCATCAAGCCAGGCCTACCAAGCCATGCCACGCCCACCAAGCCACACCCACAGAAACAGTAGTAAAAATTTTTGAAACCCACCACTGATAGGATTCCTTTTTTCTTAAAAAAAAAAAAAAGTGCAACGATTCAGGGGTTTCTTAGTTCTTAAATCTAAGAAAATTAATCTTTGTTTCAGCAAGTTCACAAATCATTTCCTTCTTTAAAAACATCATTTTTGATCATATTATAATACTTTTTCCAACTGTGTATGATGCTGCAGTTGTTTTTTAAGAGATGATTCCCTGCGGCCATGGAAATAAGGATGTCAACAGAACCATTTCCAAATTGAAGTTGAATAAAAAGAGATTGACAAGGAAATGGAATTTGCTGAAGCAGAGTAACAAAGGAGATCATGGGTAATTCACACATTTTCATAAAGAAAAATTTTTGTAAAGGAAAATTTAAGAAGCTATGCGCAGTAAATTTATTGGACAGTCTCTAGGATTACCAGGAAATACTACCTCAATTTAAGTAATTAGAGCCACTTTGGACTAGTGCAGGGGTATCAAACTCAAGACTTCCAGGCCAGATCCAGCTCACGGGTGCTTAGATCTGGCCTGCAGGGCTACCATGGAAACAGTGAAGGACCGGCCCACGATGCCACTGCCAGCAAAAATGGAGCTCGAGACGGCTGTGTGCAGCCCTCCATAGATTGATTTATGCTGGCAGAAGGCTGGCAGGAGGATCCCTCCAGCCTCACCCGCGCTACCACAGGTGCCCATGACATGAATGATGTTGAGGTGGCCACACCCACCCTAGCTACGCCCCCTCCAGCTCTCAAGGTCAAATACAACCCAGACACATTCCTCAATGAAATCAAGTTTGACATGCCTGGTCTAGTGATTAAGACAGCAGGCTAGAAAATGGAAGAACATGAGTTCAAGCTGCCTTATCTTTGAAACCAGCTGGATGACTTATGGCCAGACACTCTCTCTCAGTCCAACCCATCTTACAGGTTTGTTGTTGTAGGGAAAATAGAAGGAGTAAGGTGTATTAGATGTGTTTGAGTTATTTGTAAAAATAATAAATATCCTTAAAATGAGGGATGGAAGATAAGTAGCCAATTAAGCATGATGACTTGTTCATGAAGATGCTGCAGCATATGTGTCAGACCTTGAGATACAAGATCCAAGGGCAGCATTTGTTTGATGGCCTCACATCAGTGGTGGGTTGCCCCCGGTTCGGACCAGTTCACAAGAACCGGTAGTAAAACCGGCAGGAGGCTCCGCCCACTGACCCTGACATCATCAGGGAGCTTCTGCGCGTGTGCAGCCCTGTTGCAAACCGGTAGTAAAAGTAAGTACAACCCACTCCGCCTCACATCATCATGCAATCTCATCCCAAGCTCTGATCCTTTGGGACATTTATATGAAATTATAATACAACACAAGGGGAGGAGCTTGCATCATGATAGCACAAGATAGCTTTTGTCAGACTGACTGTTTTGATATCCCACAAAGATTCCATTGGTTTAGGAAGAGGTTGTTTATAAATGAGGGATGGGATAATAGGATAGAATAGGACATGGTATGAATTTAAAAAATGTGAAAGGCATAGAATCAATTAAGGACAAATTATGTGGATCAGGATATAATCAAAGAAATTATAATTTCAAAAGCTGTGAAGTAGTATCTAGCACTCTAATATATGCAAGCAATTAAATAGAAGTTAGAATATCTATTATTTGCATTTTGTTCTGGCTAAACTGACCCCATTAGAACTTGGAATCCAGGTATTAAATTCAGTCAATATTTTTTTCTGAATTTCTGAAGTAAACTTGCAGGAATGCTGTAGAGCATTTTTTCCATTTATTTCCCAAGCAAAAAAGAGAAGAGAACATTGACCATTGTGGAAGACATAATGCAGAAAACTGCTATACAGGGATGGCTATTTTGAAAGATGTGTGGCTTTTTAAGAAATGCACCACTGCTTGTATTACTGTTACCATCCTTCATGCAACAACTTACTGGTTTGTGATGAAAATCTTGGCAACAACTGTGGAAGTGGCACTCAATCATTTCTTTATGAGAAATGATTATTGCAAGGCTGTCATTAGTGGGACCCCAAAACAGTATAGTATGATGGTAAAGATGTCACATTTGAACCAAATTGAGTCACATTAGGACCAGTCATGACCACTGAGTCACATTAGGACTAATCATGATCTCTTTCAGCCTCAAAAAGTTGCAGAAATAAAATTAGGAGATACTTCTCCATTAAGCTACCTTAATTATTATCCAAGGATAGAGTTTAAATCCTGCAACAACATATAATAGAAGGCCGCACCAGGGCTGTGTTTGACCTCGGTGTGTGTGTGTGTGGGTGTGTGTGTGTGTGTGTGTGTGTGTGTGTGTGTAGCCAGCTCAACATCACTTGTGGTGGCCTGGGCAGGGCTGAGGGGAATGCAAATGACCTTCTACAGCCTCTGCCAGTGAAAACGGAGCTCAGAAGGGGTATGTGCGGCCCTCCTGAGTTTGTTTTCTCTGGCAGAGGCGCAGCGGACTGGTTCTTCGCTGTTTCCAGGGCAACCCTGTGGGCCAGTTCTAAGCACCCCATGGGCTGGATCTGGCCCACGGGCCTTAAGTTTGACACCCCTAGCATATAATATCAATGATATCTGCCTATTCTAGGTCCTTGGAAACCTCAATAGGTAGATAAAATGTCAAATCCAATCCAAATATATGGCTGATTGTTTGACCAATAAAAAGCCTAAACATCTGGCTGGCTATACAACCAACCATAATAGTAATAATAATAATAATAATAATAATAATAATAATAATAATAATAATAATAATAATAATAAAAAATACACTTGAGACATTAGAAAGTCCATCTCCAGCCATATGACTCCAAAAGTCTCTTATTTAATTCCAGCCTGATGAAGCTGGAACATGCTATACATATGAAGAAGCCAGATAAGACATACCAATTAATTTTTAAAAATCCAACATATGGATTTTTAAGAACAGGACAAACAATGACATTTTGGAAGGCAAATTAAGGGATATACAGCAATGTCACATCTCACTTCCAAACATATTCCAACGCCACCACTATATTCCTTATGTAAATAGGGAATGATTATTAGACTGAATAAGAGCTATAAAGGCAAACCTGTTTTGTCCCATATCTAGAGTTATTAGAGTCCACTAAAAGGGGGAAAGTCCTCCTGGGTTTTTTTTTTTTTTTTCATATCCTCCACTTACGAGACATCAAATATTGTCCAGATTTTTGAGTCTCTCTCTCCCTCCCTCTCCCTCTCCCTCTCCCTCCCTCTCTCTCTCCCTCCCTCCCTCTCTCTTTTTTGGACTCTTTTCAAAAACCAGTCATTCAAACTTCTGTGTATTGTGACCTTGTAAATTCTCTGCTTCTTTCTTTCCATCATCTATCAACAGACTTGACAGTCTAGATTTATGTTATTTATTTCATGATACCAGCAATCAGCTTCAATCTTGCCCCTTCAAATCTATGATCACTGTAGCCCGAACATCACGTGACTTGTTCTACATTTCTATGGTGAAATCTGAAATGAATGTCATTAATTCTATGTTATCAAGAGTATATTTTCTCAAAAAGATTTGTTGGGAAAATACTACAATTGCAAAAGAGTCTTTCTGATGCTGTAAAAAATACAGGTAGTCCCCAATTTACAACAATTCACTTGAAAATGTGACTTATGACCACATTTCACACCTACGACCCTTGCGGCATTCCCATGATCATGTGATCAAAATTCAGATGCTTGGCAATTGACTCATATTCATGACACATGCAGTGTCCCAGGGTCATGTGATTACCTTTTGCTACCTTCTGATAAGCAAAGTCAATGGGAAAGCCCAATTCCCTTAAGAACTATCTATTTATTAAAGAACTGCGGTGATTCACTTAACATCTGTGCCAAGACAAGTTGTAAAATGGAACAAAGCTCACTTAACAAATGTCTCGCTTAGCAACAGAAATGTTGGGCTCAATTGTGGTTGTAGGTTGAGGACTACCTATAATTTCATGGACATGGAGGCTGAAATATATTTTCCCAGTAACTGTCTTTTCCTCTTCCTCTTCCCTCCAACTCCTTTCCAATTGTCCATTTCCACCTTTGCTTGTTCAAGTGAACTGGTAGTTAAATGGCTGGCTGGCTCTGCCCCACCCTGCCCCTTCCAGGAATCCCCACACGCTGCCCCATTTTGGCTCCTGGGTAAGTGCAGGGAGGCCTCCTAGGTCCAAAACGGGGCATGAGAGGGTGCGGCATGCCCCCCATGACCCATTTTTGCTCCCAGGGTGTGACAGGCTGAGTGCTACCTGTCACACTCCCTGGCCACGCCTACCAAAGCCACACCCACCCAGTTGGTCATTAGGGCATAGAACCAGTTGTTAAATTATTTTAATCCCACCACTGTCTGCTATCCATATCATGCTGAAGGTAAGAGACTAAGGCCTGGAAAAAAGTAGCAGAAATATCTTGTCTCAATGCTCTCTAGAAGAGAGGGCCTATGTTTTTTTTTTTTCCCCTGATAGTACTTATTAGTTGAGAGCCAGCATAGGTTTTAGTCCTGTCTTAGGTATAAATCTAATTGGTTGACATTGGGGCAGTCACTTTTTCAGAGACTTGTCCTGGCCAGTTACCAGGAGTCGAGACTGACTCAAAGGCAGCAAAAAAACCCAAACAATTCCCTTGTTAGTTAGCAAATCAAACTCAAACAATCCCCAAAAACAATGACAAAGATTTAAGACACAACATGAATGTTCTAAAAGAAAGTAGAAATTATTAGTGATGCTCTGTCTTCATATAAGTCCTATCCATGTAATGTACTTCCAAGTTTACTTTTTAAAGGAATTTATTTTCAATATACATGCTTTCCAAAATCAAACAGCATAAAATATATAGTCGGTATTGCCAGAAATACAAAAAAATATGTTTGCAATAAGCAGGTGAGCTATGAGTAATCTTTTCATATATATTATTATTATTCATAAACATTTTGTTGTAATTTTTGTGCAATAATCTACAGAATTGATTGAGGTGGTCCCCTTGGTTTTCTTGGATTTTCTAAACAGTGTGAGCAGCATAACAGATGCAGTGAAAAGTAACTTTGACAGATGAATACAACTCGAACCCAAAATAAAAGAAATCAAAAGATTTCGCATAGTTGACTCTGATATTTGTCCTAGTAATTACTGACGTGCTTTGCCCTGTTCATGTTCTGATTCTTCATACCTTGCAAAGAACTATAGATATTCATGACAACATAAATGCAGCATCTCATATATCAGAAATTAGTAGTAAATTTTCCTATTTATCTTTTGTTTTTGTTACACAGGTGGAATTTAATAAATTGAGACCAGCTTAAACTTAAAACAGAAGAGTTGTCAAAAACATATATATATATAAAATAAAAAAGCAATTTCTTGAAGAATTACATGCGATTAAGATCATGCATATGTGTATTTGTTGACATATTAATGAGTTCCCACTGGGGTATTATTAAGTGCACAGTTTGCTCTAATTTCACTTTCAGTTTTCTATTAAATTTTATTGACATAGTTTCCAGACAATGGGGAGAAATGTACAAAAACAAATTTCTAACTTTTTGATCTGTAACTTAGCATTAATTTCCTCAAATGAAAACAGTGTCTGGTTTTTCAATAGCGCAAGTGGAGAAGTTTGAGTTGGGCACCAAAAGTACTAGAATACTGAACTTGATGGGTGATTAACACCATCCATTCTGAGTTAACTGGCATCTTTATTCACAGTGGTGTAGAAATGTTCCTCTGACAGAGCTTAAATATCAGATTTCAAAGATGCCATTTGTTTTCCAATTTCTTCATTCATCACATAATAATAAGCTTTGACATTTTATCTGCAATAAATACTTCTTTAAAAGAAACCTCAGATTTAAGATTAGTTTAAAACTTCTATTTCTAGTACACTAATAGCTAGCAAAAATAAAAATGTATAACTTATGTTCCTAAATACCCACTAACATGATGTGGGTTGTAGGTTCCAGTGACATGCACTGCTTTATTACTGAAAGAGGACAATATTTGTAGCTTGAGGTTGTAATGAGGGATTTCAACAGGCACATAGACATAAGCAACATCTACAAAACATTCAAATAAATAATCAACAAGCAAAAAAAAAAAAGATGTTAGTAACTGCAAGTGTGGCTGGAAAAAGACAACACTTGTTCCTGACAAGTGCACCTCCCCATGGCATCTCTTTAAATCTTATTCCCCAGGTGAGGCTTGTGATGAGGAATGGGGTGCCGTCCCCTGAGCCATCAGTTCATTATGCACTGATCCCACCTCCTCTCCACCCTCTGCGTTTGAGAATCAGGTGGGGGTGGCAATTGTTCCTCTCCAGAGCTTCGGAGCTCCTCTGTTCCGCTGCCTATCTTTCCCTCTCCTCCTCTCTTGCTCAGGCATCCTTCACCCTCTCTCCATTGCCGGCCATCCTTCCAAGGCCCAAGTGACCCAGGACTGCCTCATCCTGCTGCCCCGGTCACTCCTCTCTGTTGGCCCCAGTTCCGTCTCATCCTCCTCCTTGTACCTATGCTCCAACGTGGCCATGACAAAAGGGAACAAAAAGACCAAAACACCACTTCACCAGTAATCAACACCCAGATGAGCAGGCATTAATGCCAGTGGTGGGTTTCAAGATTTTTTACTACTGGTTCTGTGGGTGTGGCTTGGTGGATGTGGCATGGCTTGGTGGGCGTGGCATTGGAAGGTTACTGCAAAATCCCCATTTCCTCCCAATCAGCTGGGACTCGGGAGGCAGAGAATAGATCGGGGCGGAGCCAGTCAGAAATTTTACTACCGGTTCTCTGAACTACTCAAAATTTCCACTATTGGTTCTCCAGAACTGATCAGAACCTGCTGAAACCCATCTCTGATTAATGCCAAGATTAACATTAGACTAACAATCATGAAGCAAACAATGCTCCAATCAATTAACTGCCAAAGAAGCTAACAGTAAACAGCCCAACCAAAGAACTACCAAGACCACTTCCAACAGTACTGATAGACAAACCACTAATATATAAAATGAGAGCAAATTCCACTACATAATAGTACTGATGATGTTTGGGTAATGGGTTTGGGTAATGAAACATCTGCAAGAAAACAACCAAGCTCAGAAAGCACCAAGGATCCCTCACTGCATTATTAGCACACCATTTTCCCTTTACATTGTTATATTTGAAAGTCTTAATCAGAATTGAGAAATTCCAGAATGGTGGCATTCAAAGCATGTGTGTGACTCAACATTATAAAAAGGTTTGTTGTCTAGTGTGATATTTAACCTGTGCATTTTGTTCTAGTGACTAGTCCCAAAGGAATTTTATTTCTCAGAGAAAAAAGGTGGAAAACAAATGCCTGACCAGCTCCTGAAATCAGCTTTATATAGTTAGGATATTCCCCAAGATCAGAAATCTTCTTTGGAGCATGTCATAAAAAGGGAGAAAGGGAAACTCCCATTGATTCATGCATTGTTCAAAATTTCTTAAATATGTCCACTAAAAAGAGATATTTTGAAAATATTAACTATTGTACATTATATCCCTTACCTGTACACCAGGGGTGAAATGCTCTCAGTTCGGACCAGATCTCCTGATCTGGTAGCGATGGCAGCAGGTGGTTCGGAGAACAGTAGCAAAAATCTCTGCCCTCCCTCCATGCCCAGCTGAGCCGCACAATCATCAGAGGCTTTTTTTTTTAACTTTTAAAAGCATTTTTTCTGCAACCTCTTTGGCCGAAGAGGTTGTAGAAAAATGCTTTTAAAAGTTTAAAAAAAAAAGTTGGCCAGGCCCACCCAGTCACTTTACCCCCCCCCACCAAGCCACGCCCACAGAACTGGTAGTAACAAATTTTACCTTTCACCACTGCTGTTACACAATGGTGGGCTGCAACTGGCTTAACAAGCAGTTCGGGGAGCACGCTCTTTGCACATGCGTGCTTTGTGCACATGTGCCTAACACGCTTGCGTGCAAGCATTCAAAATACAGCAATTTGAAGCTCAGCTGCTTACCTTCTAAGGCAACCCTAATAAGTAGAACAGCGGAGGTGTGGAAATCAGCTGTGTCACGCAAATCACCTGAGCCAGAAAGAAGGAAATATAGGATGGGGGTGGGTGGGTGGGACCAGCTGGTCGTCAGAACTACCAGTTCACCTGAACCAGTCCAAACCGGGAGCAGTTCACCACTGCCTGTACAATATCTGCACTGCAGAAGGCATATTGTCTATGCAGAATAAAAGCATTGTGTAGATATTAAAGTTATTGTTTCAAAAGAAATTCATGCCAGTCCTGTGATATCCTCTTTATAATCGTTCTTCTAAATTCTAAACAATTCCCAGTTTACAAATTTTGTCGCCAGTTTACCTGCCTTGATGGAAACCTACGAACATTATTTATATTCAAGCAGAATTCTATGTGCTCACATCACAGGCTTCCGGCTTTGCTATCTCCGCTGTATATTATAACACAAATAAAGTTCTTTATGATTGCCAGAGTAGGAAATTTAGAGTATTTTTTACAGAAGCAAACAACTAAATACAAATAACATCAAACTGGGAAATATGAGTTACCAAATGACAAAAACACAAACTATTTTCAGCGGCAAAATATGTAAAAATTGTAAGGCAAACCGTTCATGCTAATGCTGAAATCCGATATCCTTTCTATTCAAAATATGTTCACAAGAATTTTTGTGAGAAAGGCCAATAGGTGACAAAGCCATTTTTATTTGTGCCTTTGACCTTTTCAGTCCCCTATTTCTGTGATTCACATTCACATTCATTATGAATAAAGTCCATAGTTTTCACTGTTTTCATTCCACTCAATTAGAAACAAACACTCCTCTTGCTAAGAGCCTCCTGGTATAAAATGATCAAATACTGTGGAGGGTAGAGCACTTAAATGTACTTTAAAACATGAAGGAGTCAGGTGATGTAGTTATAGTGCCTTTAAAACCCATTATTGCATAAACAGTTGCGATAATCTAACATAATTATCTACAATATACTACGCAACTGTTTTGCTCATCTGCAAAGCTATTAGGGAAAAACTCCTGCTCTTGAGAGTCAAATAATATGGAATATTATATTTGAAAAATGCAGCTCCTGGTGTGCAGGAGGGGGGTTAGTTTGAGGGGCCATCTTCCTTCCATTCAACCAAGGCCATGGTGCATTGATTATGATGTGCTTGCTAAATGTAATAACCTTTCATTGGTACTAATGGAATGTTTATCCAACTGCCATGCAAAAGGTCAGTTTTGTGACATTGTAGTTGAAGATCACATACTACCATTGTGGCATAGACTGTGTGTGAGTCTCTTCTGGGAACATGCCCACAGAACTGAAGGTTATAGATTTAATGAAGCATGCAAACCGGCACTGCAAGGCCAGTTATTTTTTATTTTTAACCTGCAGCTCCAAGAATACAAACTGATGACATTTTGACTTAATATTAAGGTCCAAAGTTGGAGAATGACATTTTTTTTTAAAAAAACCTTCTTTTAACTGAACTCTGGTTGGTTGATTGGTTGGTTGGTTGGTTGGTTGGTTGGTAGGTTGGTCTGCTTGGTCATCATTATAACTGTACAGATGATGACTTGAATCAGCAACTTAAATTGCCTCCTGTACACACACACACACACACACACACACACACACACACACACACCAAATTTATATTTCACTAATAAAGAAATAAAGGGAGACTAGTATAGATCTATTTCAAGCTATTTAGCTCTCATCAGCTAGCCATTCTCTTACTTGGATTCGAACTTGGTCTGCCTGCCTGTTAGGCAGTTGTATTAACCTCTGAGCCACAAGTTCTCCTCCCTTCACATATTTGGTATTATATTTAGTATTATATATTATATTTGGTATAAAATCCTTCCCAGGTTGGTAAAACAACAGACTGTTGGGGGCAATATGCTGACATTGTAAACTACTTAGAGAATGCTAAGAGAATGCTGTAAAGCAGTATGAGGAGGTATATAAGCCTAAATTCTATTGCTATTGCTATATGAAGTCCATAATTGCCATGAAATACTGAAGCCCATTTAGAATGCACTCCTAGGACATGGATAATCTGAGGGATTCCAAGACCACTCTTACTATGGACCTTGGAACAAAAAAACAAGTTATTGAATCAGTTAATTATTGCCATGCTCCTGAAAACATTGGAGACTGATCACAATTCTATAGGAGATCCACAATCCAGTAGCAACACCAAAGAATGCCCTTTTGCAGATTCTTGAAAATGAGGGTAATATCTTCAAAGCTTCACCTCCAAATCATAATTTATAGCCAGGCTCATACCAAGATGGATATTTCTTCAGATAGATATGCTCCAAATTTTATAGTGTAAAGTAGATAAGTTATAGTAAATGAGTCCAATTTTTGTGCATTTCCCCCCACCCCCCTTCCCCAAGAGTGCCTTATGGAAGTGCAGAAAACTGGTGATGTTTTATGATTCTTCAAGATAGGAAGCACTATAAAACTGTAGAATACATCCCAAAAATAGACTCAACATAACTTTAAAAAAACATCAAAACTCATCTCAAGGACCCAGGAATATAAAACAAAAAATCTGGGCATTGTGCCCAGAAAACAATTGGCAACCAAAGCAAATCTTTTGTTATTGGTGCGATATATTCCTAGTACTGCATACCAGTTAACTGCCTAGCTGCTACATTTAACACCAATTTTTGGATGCTGTACAGTGGTAGATCCACATATAGCATATAGCGGTTGCTTAATTAAGATATAAACAAGGTAAGAGTAACTGTTGCCAGGTCAAACTAGCTCCAGAAGTTAAAAGTTGAGACCTAAGATATGAGATTCACGCAGAAGGTTTAAAAAGTTTCCATACAGGGTACAGAATAATAGATGTAATTTTAGGGAGACAAATTCCACCTGAATGTAACAGAGAACACTACCATCTAACAGTCAAAGCAAATCAACAGTGGAAACGATGCCCCAGAGGTGGTGGAATCTTCAAACAGATGCGTTCAAAGTATTATTGTGGGCACTATTGTGGATCACTACATCAAAGGGCCCTAAATGACTTTTAAATGTTATATTGTCATTCACATCATCATTATTGCTGTTTGCATATTCATGAAGTTCAAGGCAGTTTTCACAGGAGTCTCTCCTAACTGTATCTCCCTAACAACAATCCTGCAAGGAAGATTGAGTTGAGGTAGAGACAACCATTCAAGTCACCAAGTTAGTGATAAGGGGAATTGAGTTTGGGCTTCACAGACTTAAATCACTAAATCATGCTACAGGTCTCACTAATAATTATCAAGCATAACATTGCAATAATGGTTTCCTATTTTCAGTTTTGTTACTGACATGATTTCCAGCCCAAATCAGCAAGTTGTACGGAGGACCAAGACAATAATAGGGGTGGCAGGTTATAGTACTAGGAGGATTAATTTATTTCCCAAATCCTCTTAAACTATTTTAAGAAGCCAGTTTCCTACATTGTGTCATCTATCACCCATTTCTTCCATTATATTCTCTGCTTACAAATGGGAGCATTTCTCCATATTTTGACTTGACCTTAAGACATATTTAGGACTTCTCAGTGTGTTCTATTGTCATCATTTCTATGCCCCACCCTGCATAGAATAGAATAGAATTCTTTATTGGCCACGTGTGATTAGACACACAAGGAATTTGTCTTTGTGCAATTTGTCTGAGAACGTTCTCAATGTACATAAAAGAAAAGATTTCTTAGTCAAGAATCACAAGGTACAACACTTAATGATGGTCATAGGGAACAAATAAACAATCAAATCATATTAGGAAACAGTCTATATAAATCTTAAGGATACCTTAAGCAATAAGGTTACAGTCATACAGTCATAAGTGGGAGTAGATGGGTGATAGGAACGATGAGAAGATTAATAGTAATGCAGATTTAGTAAATAGTTTGATAGTGTTGAGGGAATTATTTGTTTAGCAGAGTGATGGCATTGGGGAAAAAAACTGTTCTTGTGTCTAGTTGTTCTGGTGTAAAGTGCTCTATAGCATTGTTTTGAGGGTAGGAGTTGAAAGAGTTTATGTCCAGGATGTGAGGGGTCTGTAAATATTTTCACAGATTAAGATTCTTCTGCCTGTCTGAGACTGGTATCAAATCACAATTTTTTTTTATTGCAAAAGTTTTACAATTACATTTTCACCCCATTCCCCCCCCTACCCGCCCCAACCTCCCAATCACCCTAGCTCTCCCAAACTCCCCCCCACAACCCTCCCCTCCCCCCTGGACTTCCATAGAATATAATCCAATCAAAATCCCTTTTTTATAAAACTTGAACCCCTCCATCCCCCATATAATTTTTCATCTTCACAAAATTCAAATATTTCTATCTTTATATAATACTTTCAGTAAAAAGCTATTTGATACTTCCTAGTTTGATATTTGTTCTGCACATAATCTATCCACTTTTTCCACTCCCATTCATAAGTCTCTTGTGAGCGATCTTTTAAATATGCTGAAATCTTCGCCATCTCTGCAAAACTGGCCATCTTCAAAGTCCATTCCTCGATAGTGGGCAAAGCTTCATTTTTCCAGTATTTACCTATCAATAATCTCGCTGCTGATATCATATACAATATCAACTTAGTTTCACCCAATGTAAAACCCTTAACTATACCCAATAAAAACAATTGTGGAGAAAATTGAATTTTTTTTCTTCAAAACGTTCTGCATAACCCACCAAATTTTTATCCAAAAAGCCTTAACTTTCTTACAGGTCCACCAAACATGATAATATGTAGCATCTAAGCAGTCATATCTCCAACATTTTGGCTGAACATTAGGGTACATACACGACAATTTCTTAGGATCTAAATGCCATCTATAAAACATTTTATAAAAATTTTCCCTCAAATTCTGCGACTGTGGAAATTTAACATTCTGGACCCATATTTTTTCCCATGTTTCCAACATCACTGGTTCTGCAAAATTTTGTGCCCACTTTATCATACAATCTTTAACCAATTCAGTTTCTGAATCCCTTTCTAACAAAACTTTATAAAGCCTTTTAATATGCATTGGACCTTTCTCTTTTATATGTCTAACCAATTCTTCCTCATGCAACATTATACCAATTTTTTGGTCCTCTTTCCATCTCAATTGAAGTTGATTATACTGTAACCAAGTTAGATTAATCCTTTCATCCAACAGTGTTTCTACTGTCTTCAGTTGCCATCTGCCCGCATCTGCAAAAAGAACTTCTTTATATAAAAACCCCCCGAGTGACATTATATTTGTATTCCACATGATATGACCAAGATCCAGCCATAGCGGTATTTTGTAATCCCATTTGGATCGGTGCTTCTTCCAAACTCTCATCAAAGAATCTCTAAGTATATGGCTTTTAAATACTTTGTCCACTTTGTTTTCATAAAATAAGTAAGCATGCCGACCAAATTCAAGATCAAAACTTTCTATACTCAATATTCCAGTCTTTTTCCTTCCGAACCAATCGCTTGCTTGAGTCAAAGCTGCTGCTTCATAATATAACTGTAGGTTTGGAAGTTTAAGACCTCCCCTTTCTGGAACATCTTGCATAATTTTCAATTTCACTCTCGGTTTTTTCTCGTTACAGACAAACTTATTCAGTCCACTTTGCCATTCTTTCAATTGTTTATCACTTTTAAGCACCGGAATCATTTGGAACAAAAAAAGAAATCTTGGCAAAATGTTCATCTTAACTGCTGCTATTCTTCCAAGTAAGGACAGCTTCAGTTTTTTCCAAGTCTCCATATCTTTCTGTATATCTCGCCACAACACCTCATAATTATTTTGAAACAATTTCATATTTGATTCTGCAACCTGAACTCCTAGATATTTAACCTTAGGTACAATCTCAAAACCTGCCCTCCTTTCAAGTTCGTGTTTTCGATCTTGTGTCATATTTTTAACTATCATCTTAGTTTTTTTCTGGTTCAGTCTAAATCCTGATACTGTACCATAGTCTTTTATAATGTCTTTCATCTGGATTATTGATTCCATCGGCTGTGTTAGGGTAACAACCAGATCATCTGCAAATGCCCTTATTCTGTAGTCCTCTTGCCTTATCACTATACCTTTCAAGATATTCCAGTCACGTATTATATTCAGCAAGACTTCTAGTGTTAAAATAAATAACAATGGGGATAACGGACAACCTTGTCTTGTTCCTTTTTCAATATTAAAATCTGTTGTCAAACTTCCATTAATAATAATCTGTGCCTTTTGCTCTTGGTAAATTGCTGAAACCGCCTGTATAAATTGATCCCCAAAGTCCATCTTTTTTAAAGTCTTTAATAGAAAATTCCAGTCCACTCTGTCAAAGGCCTTCTCCACATCCAAAAAAAACCAGCACTGCAGGGATCTGTTTATTCTTCTCAAGATATTCCAATAAATCTATAACTTGCCTTACATTGTCCTTCATATATCTGCCCTCTATAAATCCCGCTTGATCATCATGAATCACCTCTTGAATTACTGGCATCAACCTGTTGGCTAGTACTTTTGCGTAAATTTTATAATCATTATTCAGAAGAGATATTGGTCTATAATTCTCCAGTTTTTTAGGACCTACTTGCTCTTTTGGTATCAAAGAAATGTAAGCTGTTTTCCATGATGGGGGTATTTTACCCCCTTGTTGTATGTTACAAAATAAGTCTCTGAGTTGTTCCACCATTTCTGCTTGCAAAGTTTTATAATACACTGCAGTCAAGCCATCCGTTCCAGGAGCTTTAGCTGTTTTCAATTGTTTAATTGCTGCAATTATCTCCTCAACTGTTATAGGATAATTCATTCTTTCCTTTTGTTGATTAGTAATTTTTGTGACTTTTTTATTTTTAAAATATTTTTCTATAAGTCCATTCTGTATATCATCTTTAGCATATAATTTAGTGTAATAATCTACAAAGACTTCTTTAATTAATTTTTGTTGAAAAATTTCTTTCCCTCCAATATCAATACTATCAATAGTCCGTATACTCTGCTTCTTCCTTAATGTGTAGGCCAACCATCTGCCCGGTTTATTGGCATTACAAAATGTATTATGCTTCGCATATTGTAAATTTGTTGCAGCTTGTTCCGCCATAAGCATTTGAAATTGATCTTTCAAAAGTTTTATAGCACCACGTATTCTTTCATCTGTTGGATTTTTAATAAGTAACTGTTCTTTATTCTTTATTTCTGCTTCCAGTTCAGATCTTTTCTTTTGTCGATTCAGTTTATGTTTAGAATTCATATAAATGAGTACCCCTCTCATATACGCTTTACTCGCATCCCACACAATTTCAATTGGGGTACCCTTATTCAAATTTATTCCAAAAAATTCTTTCATCTGCTTTTTAAGTTCTATTATATTTTTTTCATATCTGAACAAGTTTTCATTTAATCTCTATGATCTCCTCTCAATCTTTCCCATCTCAATTTCTATCCATACTGGGCTACGGTCGGTCAAGGTTCTTGGAAAAATCTTTGTTCTTTTTGTCTTGACAAGTAGATCATCTGATAACAAAATAAAATCAATCCTAGAGAAAGATCTATGTCTGTCAGAGAAAAAAGTATAGTCCAATTCTTTTGGATTATGTATTCTCCAAATATCTTTTAATTCCAAATCTTCTTTCATGTCGAAAAAAGTCTGTGGTAGTCTAATCCTTGACTTCGCCAAGCTCTTTTTATCTAATTTGGAATCAATTACTCCATTCCAATCTCCCATGATTAAAATAGATCTATAATCCCATTGCAGTATTTTAGTGTGCAAAGTTTTATAAAAATGATCCTGTTGTTGATTAGGAGCATAAATTCCAATCACGAGAATTTGGCCATTTACTGTGTGCAGTTCAATTGCTATAAACCTACCACCTTCATCTGCTTCTATAATTTTAGCTGACAGTCTTTTATTTTTATAAATGACCACACCATTCTTTTTTTCCAAATTTGAAGCTATAAAATGTGTTCCTAATTTTGAATTTATCAAGTATTTTTGATCTTGTGTTCTGACATGAGTTTCTTGTAAGCAAATTATATCATTATTAAATTGTCTCAAATATGTAAATAACTTCTTCCTTTTCTGTGGTGAATTCAATCCATTCACATTCCAAGATAAAAACTTAATCGTCATGCATACTTTTTTGAAGCGACTAGCAGAATTGCCGAATATCTTCCGAAGTCTTCGGCTTTGCTCCCCCCATGGCTTCACTTTCTTGTGTAGTACTCTTGACTCCCTTTTTATATTGTTGTGCCTTAGGTCTTTCCTGTTGTTGCTTTTCTTTGAGTTGCTTGGAAATTGCACGAGTTACACGCTGGTCTTTGGCTTCAGCCATCCGAGCTAAGTCCAAAGCCACATCTCTTGTAGACAAAATTGGAGAAGGTTCTAACAGGGGCTCCTCCAGAAAACCTCCTGTAACACCCTGCATTTCCGCTGGCTCTGATTCCACCTGCTTAAGCTGCTCTTCCATCTCGCTGAGGTTGCTTCTCATTGTCACTCTCCTTTATCTCCAACACAGTAGATGTACGTGGCGATGGTGATCTCTCTTTAAAAACAGTATAGTAGAAATGTTCCGCCTTATCAACAGTATTCAATCGATATCTTTCTCCATTGTACTTCAGAATTATGCCAGTTGGGGCATCCCACCGAAATGGTATTTGTTGTTTTTTTAATTCATTCACTAAAAAGCCAAAATCTTTTCTATCTTTTAACATCTTAGGTTGTAGTTCTTTATAAATTCCAATTTGAGCTTCCTCCACTTGCACAGAAGAAAGAAAAGATTTTTGCAAAATATCATTTCTCATTCTTCTATCTGTAAAATATATCACCACATCTCTAGGCAATTGTCTTTGTCTGGCCACCCACGAATTCACTCTGTAAATTTTGTCTATTTTGTAAAAAATCTCTTCAGGATTAATTTTTAACAACACAGCCAGAGCATCAGCACAAATCTGTCTCAGGTCTTGTCGATCATTCTCCTTAATACCTCTAATTCTTATGGCAAATTCCATGGACCTGAATTGCATCATCGTAATTTCGTTTTCAGTATCCTTTATTTTAACATTCACTTCTGATTTAAATTCTTCCAACTTAGAATCCACTTTAATGATAATTTCTGACAGGCCAGACACCACATTCGATAATTTATTAGTCACCTTGCCATAATTCTCTTGCACCAGCTTTTTAATTTCATTAATTTCCTGCTTAATTTCCTGTTGTGTTTTTTGAAATTTATCATCCAGAGCCTGAGTGATAAAATATTTTAAACTTTCAACATCAAAATCTTTTTTCTGACTCTGCTGACTGGAAGGAAGCTGCTGCTCAGGTTTGTGTGGGGGGGAGCCCCCCCCCTGCTGCCTTTTCCTGTTTCTTAGAAACCATTCTGCCACGTAGATTAGCTTTCCTGAAAAAGGAGATCCTTTTTCCTTTTCCACCACCACAAAGTCATCTAAAAAAATCCCCCAGGTTTAATCAAATTGGGGATAGAATTAGACTGAAGCAAGCTCAGGCTTATTTTAAAGAAATTTTTCCTGTTCTCCTGTTCCTCCATGTTACAAGCAGTGCAACTTTGTAGCTAGTTAAAATAACTTTGCAAGTCCACTCTCACTCTCAGCTTGTTAACGCTGAAGCCGGGTGCCATTTTTTCAAGCCACTTTCACTTGCTCACACTTTTACTTAAATCAGAAAGTCACAAAAACAGTAATACTTGCAATTTCTAGGTTTGAAGGTTCAAGTTGTTGTTTCCGCTAATTATTAAAGTTGATTTCATTTAATTTGAGAGGTTGCTGCAGCCGACTTGCTCTGCACAAAGCAGAGTCGTCCCACACCGTCCGCAGTCTCAGCAAGTTGAAAGGGAGCCGCGCCTGTTTCCTCCCCAGTAGCGATTTTCTGGGGGCTCACAGGGGCTCAACCTGCTCCTTGCTTGCTCTGCTCCACCAATCCTTCAGATTTGGGAGTTTTCAAGCCGCTTCTTGGAATCGAAGCGGCTCTACAGGCGGTGGGGCTGGAGGTCCGAGAAGAAGGACCGTCTTTCGTCGGTAGCCAGCAAACCGGAAGTTCCCAAATCACAATTGTTTTTGGCCTTGGCCCTGAACAGGATTTAAATAAAAAGGAGAAAACTGTGAAAGGTTTTGCCAATAGATGACTGGCTAACAAGGATTAAAATAATCAAACAGAAAGGAAAATGTTACAAAGAATAATGTTTAACAGATTAAAAGACAATACCCTAGGGATTAGACACATAATTCATATAATTACAGCACGTCCATTCACCATCCTGGTTAGGCACCTGGTTGGGGGGAATCCAAGCCTTCAGGGACTTCTTAAAGGCTAGCAGCCCTTAACTACATTCTGTTCTACATTCTTATTGCAATGACAACCCTGATCATGTACTCCTTTTTGACCAATTAACTTGCTGTGACCTTTGCATGCTGCTATAAAACCTGGTACAATAAATTCCAAATTTTGTTCAAGGCATCAGTAAATGACATCAGGTTATTCATTGGCCTATCATATTTTACCACAGCAAAGTATGGAGCTGAACTCCGTGAATGGTATGAATTACAGGTCTCACTTCAGAATCTGCAAATGGGCATCCAATAAATGTGTGGGTTTCACACAAAGAGCTGACTGGGCGGAAACAAACAAACAAACAAATTCTGCTGAAATACAGAACTGACAGAAATCCATCTCTCTTTGGATCAACTAACTATGCTCTCCTCCCTCCCCCCCCCCCACATACCATGCATATACCGACCCTTCAGTATGGCGAAACTGACAATAAACTACACAATAGAGTTGTATGTATGCCTGTGGAAATTATCAGTCATCCATGAAAAAAGTTGTACGTATGAATCACAACATTCTGCTCCATCCAGTCAGAGCTGAAGAAGCTTCTTGGACGAGAAGTGAAATGTCAGAAAGTCCAGTTGCCTCGTGAAAATGCACCTTTGAGACAACCATGACTTGGATGATGGAGAATCTCCATAGACATTCTCCTCTTAACATACTCAAATAATGAATTAAGCCATATTAATCTATGTATTAAGCCATACAGTAATTTTGGTTAATGTTTTGGTTTTGGTTAGTGTGCTTACATATTTGCAAACAACTATGGTTTGCAAACCGTTGCTTATAGCTTAACTTTGGGATACATTACAAACAGGGATGAAATGCTCCCGGTTCAGACCGGATCACCCGATCCGGTAGCGATGGCGGTGGGTGGTTCGGAGAACCGGTAGCAAAAATCCCTGCCCCCCCCCCCACCATGCTCAGCTGAGTCACACGATCATCAGAGGCTTTTTTTTTTTACTTTTAAAAGCATTTTTTCTACAATCTCTTCCGACGAAAAAATGATTTTAAAGTTAAAAAAAAAACCCTCTGATGATTGCACGGCTCAGCTGGGATCCTCAGAGGCTTTTCAAAGCATTTTTTTCTGCAACCTCTTGGCCGAAGAGTGGTTAAAAAAAATGCTTCGATCCCAGCTGAGTTGCCTGATCGTCAGAGAGGCTTTTCAAAGCATTTTTTAAAAAGCCTCTCTGACGATCCCAGCTGAGTTGCCTGATCGCTAGAGGCTTTTCAAAGCATTAGAAAAAATGCTTTTAAAAGTTAAAAAAAAGATAAGTTGGCCATGCCCACCCAGTCACATTAACCCCCCCCACCAAGCCCCACCCACAGAACTGGTAGTAACACATTTTACATTTCACCCCTGATTACAAGTAGTCCTTGACATATATCTGGTTGTTTAATGACTGTTCCAACTTACAATAAACCACCCATTTTAAAGTCACAATGGTCGTACACACTGCCCTCCATGGTCATGTGATCATATTTAAGGGAGTTGGCAACCTGTTCACCTTTATGGTCATTTGCAGCATCCCTCAGTCACGTAATTGCAACTTTTTTTGCCAGCTTTCAATATTTTCATTTGGTTACTGATAAAAACCACTGACTGAGAAAAATTGATTTGCTTAACAATTTGTGTGTTCACTTAAATTCTGTAACATTCGCTTAGTGATGGCAATATTTGTCTTAAAATTTGTGACATTCAATTAACAATGTTCACAAAAGATATCAAAAAAATAGATCTGGTCACCTGATGCCTTATGATGATAACCTGAAGATTATAATTCTGAACTCAATTGCATTCATAAGTCGAGAACTACTTATTTATTTATTTATTTATTTATTTGATTTGATTTTATTTTATTTGATTTGATTTCTATACTGCCCTACTCCCGAAGGACTCAGGGCGGTGCACAGCCAAACAATAAAATACATACATACAAAATTTAAAAGTGGAATTAAAATCAGTACTTGTACTTTCTTTCCCCTTGAGTATTGTTTATTGGTTAAAAACCAAATTACAAATGAAACAAATACAGTAATAAATGAAAAAAAAAATGGTACTGGGTGTCTTGATGGGGTAAACAAGAAAGATGTGGTTAGATAGAACTGAGAGAGGCCTGAAAAAGAGAAGAGAACTTTAATAAATAAAATAATGAAATGGATGTGGCTGAAGCATGGATGGTTTGCAAGAATAGATGATGCAGAAAAGTATAGTAAATGATGTTGCTGCAAACTAATTTATCCATATTTCTTCTTCCTGTCCTCTTTTCATACTTCTGTTTTTCCTTATCATTTGTTACTTTTCTGCACTCTGGATATAATTGCTTACTCCAAAAGGGAATTGTGTTTTAGATAAGTATGGATATTTTTAAAAGAAATCTTGAAGGGATTGTTATATTACTCCAAACCTTAGAGTAGAAACAGTGAAGCACTTTATTCATTATTCAAGGTACTGTATCTGTTCTAAACTTTAAGATTAGACTTAAACTAGGATTTAAGGCTGCCTATAAACACATTGAATCAAAGTGAAAACTAACAGGACAAAAGCAGTGTGGAAAGTTAGCACCCACCCTTCTCCTAGAAGAATGGAATATTTTGAGAAATATTAAAAAGACAGAATATTATATTCCCTGGATGAGAAATGGAGAAACATATTTTTAGAGGGAGAAAGCAGCCCCCACCTTTCTTAATAGCCCTCAGCAGATGTCAGCACTTAAGAAATAAAGAGATAGATAGCTCTATTCATAAGCAAATACCTTCACCCAACATCCAATAGCCATAATGGAAAAAGCCATTAAGCCACAATAGGAATTACCCAATACCCTTTCAGAACACAAGCCCCTTCATTGCATTACCCTCACAAACTTCAACCAAACCTGGGAGCTCAGACAAACTTCTAGGATTTTTATTTTGCCTATAGAGCCAGCTATGACCCATACATAACATCTACATGGCCCCATTGGAGTTTGACAACAGCCAATAGAATACATGTTCTTGCACAGGAACAAGAAGCTCAAGCAAAGCCCAAGAGAAGTTATAACCCCCCACAAACACTCTCAACTCCATGTGGTCAGCTGCCTAGAACCCATGTGGTTCTCCTTCATCATTAAACCATCTTTCCAAACAGCCTCCATGTTTCCAGTGTCTTTCTCCCAGATTGGAACTGAACCAGATGGATATTTCTTCCAACAGCAGATTGCACTGAAGACTGCAGGGTGCAGATACAACCTGGATGTGTGAGTGAGACATCACTGAACAACAATTCCTTTCAATAGCATCACCCTAATGCCTTTAATCTCCAAGCTCAAGAGGAGAAATTTTAGAACAAAACGTTCCTGTCCATAACTTCTATTTTTATTCTTTTGAAGTGCCTGCTATCACGTCTATACAATAATGCTAGACATTTGGTTATTTCCTGTTTTCCTTTGTTTTCCTGGATTTTATTGAAGTTGTTAAATAGGGCAAAAAGTTCTTGTCGTCGGTGCTTGATGCAAGCAGCTTTATCTTGTATTTAAAAAGGAAGGAAAAAAATATACAGGTAGTTTTCATTTAGTGACTGCCTCATTTAGCAGCTGTTTACAGTTCTGATAATGAAACAATTAACTTTACAACATGCTTTTAAAAGGTCCTTGTATTTATGACCTCCACAGATCTATTAAAGCAATGGGAAGCTGAAGTAAGGTCATAAAGAGCCTTGGTGGTACAGGGGTTTAAGGCACCCTGTTATTAAGCTGGTTATTAAGACTAGCTGCCTGCAATTACTGCAGGGTTCGAATCTCGCCAAGGCTCAAGGTTGACTCAGCCTTCCATCCTTTCTAAGGTAGGTGAAATGAGGACCCAGTTGTGGGGGCAATAAGCTGACTTTGTATAAATATACAAAAGGATGAAGGCTATTGCTGAGCACATTGTAAGCCGCCCTGAGTCTTCGGAGAAGGGCGGCATATAAATCAAATAAAAAAAAATAAAAATAAATAAACATTGTCATGGTTTTACTTAGTGATCATTTTGCTTAGCAAAAAAGAGGTTGCTCTCAGTTGTAGTTACTGAATGAGGACTATCTGTAAATAATGCATATAAAAATGGGCCTCCAGATGGCTAGAGTGCAACTTTTCTTGCATAATTTAGGCCATTCAAGAGATCACTGGATGAGGAAATGAAGTTAGTGGCAGCATTCTGGGAACTTGACTTGAGAGCCTTTAACCAAAAGACCATCAAACTAAGCCTAAGAACCCCTTGCATACCAAACATAGATAGCAACGGGTGGGATTCAAAAATTTTAGCAAGGGGTTCTCTGCCTGGTTGCTGGGTGGGTGTGGCCATGATGGGCCTGGCCTAATCGGGCTCCTGAACTATGGCGGCCTCCAAGAGGGCGAAAATGGCCTCCCCAGGCTCCGAAGGCCCTCTGGAGGCCAGAAACCCTGAGTTTCTGGTAGGCCCATTTTTCACCCTCCCCAAGCCTCCGTGCATGTCCTGCACTTACCTACATCCAAAACGGGCCACATGTGGACTCCTTGGAGGGGAGGGGCAGGGTGGGCAGAGCCAGCCAGGAGTGGGATTTGGGGGTTCTCCGAACTGCACATAATCTTAGCTAGAGGTTCTCCCGAACCCCTGCGAACCCCCAGCAGCCGACCTCTGGATAGAACCCCAATTTGTGACACAATTTTAAACAGGAAGAAATGTGAAAAAAGTAATTTTGGCACAAATTTTCCTTCAGTTCAGATGCCTTGATTTAATTCATACCGGTGAGTCAATATATTTAAATATCTCCAGCCTTCTGAAAAGTTTTTTTCTGTTTTAGGTAATTTTCACTTACTTCTGCACAACACCAGTCTTTCAAAATTATTCATACTTCTCTTTTAAAAATCAGCATACACTAATACAATGACAGCCTTTACAAACCCTAAAAAAAGACTCGGCTATTCAACTTGCAACATAATAGGTTTCATGCATAAGACATTTTGGGGGGGAGAAATGAGCTGCAGAGTTGCACATGCATGAATAATTCTGATTTATAAATGTACAAGGATTTAAAGTGAAAGAAACTAACAAGACATGGCCCTTAGACTTGTCACGAATCTATGAAAGAAATGACAAACAAGATACAAGCAAACCTAGTTCATACAACACCCACTCACACACAAATATCAATAATAAGCTGGGATCCTAGTTTGGAAGCAGCTATATTGTATCATTATTTATTAAAGTTGTATCCAGTGGTGGGATTCAAGTAATTTAACAACCGGTCCTCTGCCCAACAACCAGTTTGCCAAACTGCTCAGAAAATTAACAACCGGTTCTCCCGAAATGGTGCGAACTGGCTGAATCCCACCACTGGTTGTATCCTACCTTTCCTGTATTAGCTCGAAACAGCATATACAGCGCTCTCGATGAGGTTTCTGAGGCTCTTTGAACTTGGTTGCTTTCTTGCAGAGATTTCATTACCTGACTAGGTTACATCATCAGAGCAAAGGAGGTTTCGGTTTGCTAGTGGTTTATATATATAGTAGCTTGCCCTGCCAACTTTTGGTAGATATATGGATTCCTCCTTAATGGTACCTTGATTGGGGTATTTAATTAATTAATTAATTAATCATTAATTTTTATTTTATTAATTATTTTATTAATTAATTGATCAATTTATTAATTAATTTATACGGCTGCCCAACTCACACACTGTAAAGCCAGGCAGCATACAACATTAAAAATGACGAATATAAGAACCCCCAAACCCCGTGGTAGTGATAAACACAGTCATGCAAAGTACTTGATATACTCCGAATCAGTTTGGGATCCGAGGTCTGCTGATGAGACCATGTCTTTAGTGCCTTCTGGAAAACAAGGAGGAGGCCAACCTTATTTCTGAGGGAGTGACGCTTCAAAGGAATGAAGCCACTATAGAGAAGGCCCCTCTTCTAAATCCTGTCAGGTGTGTCTCCTTTATAGATGGAACCCGCAGCATACCCTGACTTCCTGCTCTGGCAGGCTGGGTATATATAATTGGTGAGAGATAGTCCTTCGAATACTCTGACCCCAGTCCAAGCCATGTCATATTGTTTTTCTCTGGTTATATCTCTGGTATTTGGGTGTTAGCTGCTGTACACAGCCACAAATATTTTCTTCTATGACCGTTGTCTCTTACCCTTCCTGCAGCATAAGATAGGACTGGCAGAGCTGCTACTGATAATATACCATCAAGTCAATTTTAACTCCTAGCAATCACATAGATAGATTTCTCCATGTCTGAATCCCTCACCCACCCCGTCCCATAATCCTGCTATGCTGCCCTACAGTCCTGCTGTCATCATGGGGGTGGGGAGGGGAGAGGGATGCACAGTTGTTCCTGGGAGAGATAAGAATGCAGAGACTGCATGCCAAGATTGTGTACTCCCAGTAGGGTCACCCAAGGCATGAAGGTCATCCCAGCTGCTAAAGCAAGCTGGCACGTCTATTGGGCAGCTGCAATATAAGAAGGTACTGGTAGCTGATGATCACTTTATTGGCAATGGCAAAGGCATCAATTCTTACTGTACAAGACAGGGGTCGGCAACTTTAAGCACTCAAAGAGCCATTTGAACCTATTTCCCACAGTTTCGGCCGAAATATTTAATAATTTTAAGGGATTTTTAATATTTGTATTATCTGTATTTTATCTTGGCTGTTCACCGCCCTGAGTCCTTCGGGAGTAGGGCAGTATAGAAATTTGATTAATAAATAATAAATAAATAAATAAGAAAAGGAAACACCAGGAGCCACAAAGGTCCTAACCGGAAGCCCCCCGTTCAATTCTGGAGCTGACCGGAAGTCCGGTTTCCCCACCATAGAGTCTCCTCCTAGCACGGCATACTTTTTCCTCTATCTGTCCTAACTGACCTATCCTATCTGATACCTGTCCTATCAATTGTGGAGCCGACCAGAAAACCTGGCCCTTGCCATAGAGTCTCCTGGTGCGCCATGCTTTCCTCCCCCCAACCGGAAGGTCCTCTCAAAATTGTGGCATAGACTGGCAACAAGGAGCCGCAACAGACGGATGAAAGAGCCACATGTGGCTCCAGAGCCACGAGTTGCTGACTCCTGGTACAGGAGAAGACAATGAGAAACCACATCTGTATTTTTTTACCAAGAGTAGCAGAATGATGGGAGCAAATGACCCAAATCACCCTATAGGCTTTCACGGCTTTCCTTGCTCCGAGTCCAACAGCTTAATTTTTACACCAGACTGATTACTTCAGGCATACTTCCCCTTCCATAAGGAGAAGGATAATCATCATCAATTGAATAAATGGAGAAAAGGGGTGATTATTTATATTCATCCACTGTAATAATTGTGTAGGCTTTTTGTTAAAATTTACCTATAATTGTGTTTATCTTTGCTGTAAATGAACAAAAATCCACAATAGGAGATTCAGTGTTTGTTGTCATAGTGGAGAAAGGAAATGATTATTATGTCATTATATTATTTGAAATTTAAAATAAGATTATGACACGACTGGAATTTGGTTCTTATTGTATTTTATCTGAGCTCAAAATATGAACTGAGATGTTGTGAATTTCTTTGTAGAAAAATTTCTGTTTTATTACACCGAGATCATAATATTAGTCATTTTTCTACGTTATTGTTTTCATAAGGCCTTTCAGTACAATTCAATAAATTTAACATCGAGGGTTTTTTTGGTTTTGTTTTGTTTTTTTGTTAATTGCACTGAGAGCCACTTTAATGCAGCGGTTAAAGACAGAAACTGGGAGGCCATAATATATGTATGTATATTCTTGGACCGTGTACCACAAACATTGCAAACTTGCTTCAGTGTAACTTTTATTTGCCTTAGAAGTTGCCTGTAAAAATAATTTTAAAAACAACAAACAAATACAAAAGTGCTAAATGCAAAAAGTGTGCTAACAGAAAAATAAGGAAGAAGTCTTAAGAAGAAAGTGGTTTCTGAAACTAATCTACACGGGGTATATAATTTCATGTCATGGTTATGAAATCTATTGTTTGTATATGAATGCCTGTAGTGTATGTCTAGATATATCTTGAAACCCCCTGACCATTAATGCCATCTAGTGGTCATTTTAAACTGTTGTTCTAAATCCAAATTTCAGTTTTCAAATGCCTTAAGAAAATTGAATTTCTTCCAGGTTGGCTATCCATTTTGGAATCCTTACTTTGAAGCTCTCCATTAGTCTCAAGCACTTTTATTACTCATCTTCCTCCTGCATTCTGCCTAATATGCCTTCTAGTTCCTATAGAAAGTTAGCACACACACCCCTCCTAGAAGAATGAAATATTTTGAGGAATATTAAAAAAGGCAGAATGTTATATTTTCCTAAATGAGAAGTGGAGAAACATGTTTTGCTTAAAAGACAGAAAACAGACTCAATGTCTCTTCCCCCAGCAGATTTTTGTGCCCATTGAGAAAGATTGGGCCAGCTTGTTTGCAAAACAAAAGACCTTTAGCTCCAGGGTGAAGGGATTAAGACATGACCCTCCAGGACATAATAGGATTAACCCACTAACAGCAGAGCTCATTACATTGCACAATCTCCTAAAAACATTGCAACAGAGTCCAAACTTCAACCAAACTTCTCAGACAACATACAGAGCTACGTAGCTATGACCTCTACAACAGCGAATAGAATACATGCTTTTGCACAGGAACAGGAAGTTCAAGTGCAAAGCCCAAGAGAAGGTAAAAATACCCTCCACTCTCAACTCAACTATTCTCCAAAGCACTTGAGGGTAGGACAAGAAGCAATGGGTAGAAACTAATCAAGGAGAGAATCAACTTAGAACTAAGGAGAAATTTCCTGACAGTTAGAAAAATTAATCAGTGGAACAACTTGCCTCCAGAAATTGTGATTGCTCCAACACTGGAAGTTTTTAAGAAGATGTTGGATAACCATTTGTCTGAAGTGGTGGCAGGAAAGTGGTTTCCTGCCTAAGCAGGGGGTTGGACTAGAAAATCTGTACACAGTATTCAAGTGGAATTCTTTTGCTATGCTTTTGTAGCTAAACCAACAGTCCACACATGAAAACATCCTCATCTTTCTTGATTCTTGACAAATATATTTTATATTTTCTTTATGTTCACTGAGAGCATATGCACCAAAGACAAACTCCTTGTGTGTCCAATCACACATGGCCAATAAAGAATTCTATTCTATTCTATTTCACAATTGTATTACTCAGGAATTATGAAACATTATCAACAGAAGTACTGTATAGAGTAGAGTAGAGTAGAGTAGAGTAGAGTAGAGTAGAGTAGAGTAGAATAAGAATAGAATAGAATAGAATAGAATAGAATAGAATAGAATAGAATAGAATAGAATAGAATAGAATAGAATAGAATAGAATAGAATATTTGGCCAAGTGTGATTGGACACACAAGGAATTTTCTGTAGTGCAAAAGCTCTCAGTATATTTACTGAATTTGTACAGAAAGTCAAGATGCAATTCTCTGGGTTATTTTCTTCTAATTCAATTATGTACAGTTAAATAAGCTTATAAAAAAACCCAGAACCTTTTAAATTGTTTTTGTTTAGCATGGACTATTAGTGATTTCTAATTCTTATATGTATTTCTTTTGCCCATGGAAAGAGATTTTAAATAACAACATTTTTTTTCATAGAAAAATAATGTTCAACAAAACAAAGGACAAAATAATGAGAAGCCGGGTACTTAAAATGACACTTGGCCATTTACAAATAATGGATCACTAGGGTACTAAACAGGAAACAATGAAATACAAAAACTGCTAGGAAATATCTTCTAATTAAAGCTGTACAGTGTAACTGCACATGTAGCCTGATTTGACTAGTGTTTAGATACGATTTAGAAAAATGGAGCTCCATTCTCCTACAGTTTAGTATGAAAAAAAAACCCATAAGTACAGCTATAAGTAGCTGTAACTGGCAGATAAGTTATCGCTTTATGAAGAGATAACTGTGCATAATTTCATTTTTAAAAACCCGATGCTGAGATTTTGAATTAAGCTTTATTAAAATCAGATGTGATCATTTTGTAGCTATCATAGCCATTCTTTCAACTTTCAGACACTTATAGCAAATCCCACTGAGTGGGATTTTAATCAAAAATGATGATTAAATTAGGCAATACCAAATTTACAAATGACTTTCCTTGATCTTCCTACTGTCACCCCACTTATGCCACCAATATTACTGCCAAATCGCACTCCTCTAATCTTCCCAGTTTCTTCTAACTGACCATTCACTCTGATCTTTCCAGCATCCACCTGCCATCCAGCTCATTTTCCAAAATTTTCCATGGTTTTCATTGATATTGTAATTAACCAAATCCCAAAATCTTTCCAATGTATTCTTATTATTGCTACTGATTTTTCTGCTGCTTGATCACTATTCTATCTTCCACAGTTGAAGCTGCTTCAACTATGTTGAAGCCTACTGCAGAACAACAAAAGGCAAGATATAATTTAGAGGGGGAAAAAACTAGTTCACATGAAAGGAACCCAAGTGGCTAGTTGACACCCTTGGATTTGTGCCTAAAGAAAGAGGTGTGCATACAAGCAATATTGAGACTCCTTCCCAAATGTGCTGTACGAATTATCAGGAATTGAAGTAGAAGTATATAGAATTAAATTGTTGTTTTGTTTTTTCCCATAACAAACCACTGAGTAGATCAGAACTACTAACTAATGGTCACTAGATATGACTAAAGATGGCACTAAATCCTGTCAAAATTAAATGCCAAACAGTTCCATTGGGGAAATTATTAGAATTAAGGATCTTTCCTTTTTTTTTCAAATCAGGCTCTCTAAACTGTGATTGTGCTGCAATCTGGAGACAGACTTGTCCGCCTCTGAATTGATTTCCCTATTTTCTCCATCATGGTGTTTTATCATACAAAACTAAATCATATCTGTTTTAAAGGTTGTTTTTTTTAAAAAAAAACCCTCATAACTGTGGTTGTAATTAAGCAAAGAAAGAATTAATTTTATAATGGCATGTTTGTTTCATTCCAAGTCAATAAATGTCCCTTCCAAATTGCTCTGTCCTACTTCAGAATATGTTTATAAATGACTAAAATAAGGGAAAATAAAACAACTCTAGTATCTGGCTATCATTAAAACATCCATAGTAGGTTTAAAAATAAATTGTTCCAAATATTGAAGATAAGAAACAACAACAACAACAACAACAACAACAACAACAACAACAAATAAACTAAACTAAGGGGAAAATCCTATGGAAGAGAAGATTCCATAAGAGTACCATTAAAGGCCACTGACAACCTCTACCCCAAAAGCGTTTTACAAACTCCTGGATCCTATCAGTCTCACACACTCACACCCTGGAATCGTGAAAGAACAAGGAAGGGCATGGATCATGGCCACAGGTGATGGAGGTCATACTAGATGAAACTCTATACACTTCCTTGCAACGAACAGATCACAAAATGGATATTAGAGTCCTGTCATTACATTACATTTTGCCCATGAAGAGTCAACACATGCATAACAAAATGCTGTGTAAATTTATCATTACAGGCAGGCTGAGGAAATTTTGTTTTCTTTTGTTTCCAATATTTTTTTTATTAAGGATTATATTAAACAGACACAACAGATACAAAAACCTAATACAAAAATACCTAAAAAGGAGAAAAAATATTTAGAAAGTACATAAAGCACCCCCCCCAAAAAAAAAGAGAAAAAGAAAACATAAGAAAAGGAATTGTCCCCCTTTATCAGGGGTGGGTTTCGAAACCTGACGCTACCGGTTCACTCGTGGGCATGCACATGACGTTTCTGTGTATGCGCAGAAGTGTCTGGGTGGGTGGGCAGAGCCTCCCGCCACTACCAATTCACCCAATCCGGGGCAAACCGATAGCAACCCACCACTGTCCCTTTATCCCCAACAAATATATTCAACATTAACAATTTATCATTGTCTCTTAAACTACAAGCAAATACATCTGCATTGTATGCTTCAGCCCATTTTCTATAAATTCATCTCTAAATTCTCAGCTCACCTGATTAATCAGCATGGATCCAATAACAAAATACTTAACAATGTTGATATATAGTCTCACTTCTATTTGTAACCTAATCCCCCTAATCCTTTCTCTATAATAATTAAAATCTAATTTCAATTAACTGGCTGTGGCCAAGGGGGCTTTTTATCAGGTTCACCTAATTCACCACTTGCGTCCCTTTCTGGACCAGGACTCCTTGCCCACGGTCACTCATGCCCTCGTCACCGCCTGTCTGGACTACTGTAATGCTCTCTACATGGGGCTCCCCTTGAAGAGCACTCAAAGGCTCCAATTGGTCCAGAATGCGGCCACGCGGGTGATTATGGGAGCGACACGGTGCACCCATGTAACACCTCTCCTGTGCGAGCTGCACTGGCTCCCAGTGGTCTTCCGGGTGCGATTCAAGGTGTTGGTTACCATCTTTAAAGCACTCCATGGCTTAGGACCTGGGTACTTATGAGATTGCCTTCTGCTATCGATAGCCTTCCACCGGCCAGTACACTCCCACAGAGAGGGACTCCTCAGGGTGCCATTGGTCAAACAATGTCGACTGGCGACCCCCAGGGGGAGAGCCTTCTCTGTGGAGGCACCTGCCCTCTAGAATGAATTGCCCCCTGACCTACGTGCCTTTTGCCATGCCCTCAAGACGTTATTGTTCCAACAAGATGGGCTGGCCTAAACATGAATTTTAATGGTTGTTTTAGTTTTCTAATAATACCGAGGCCAAATTATTCAATATATTTTTAAATTGCTTTTAAATTTTTTGTATATGTGTGTTTTAGTGTTGGCTGTGCACCGCCCTTCGGGAGAAGGGTAGTATAAAAGTTTAAATAATAAATTAAATAATAAACTAATTGTGACAAAAATTAAAAATTATTCAACATTACCAGAAATAATAATCCTTCACTTATATATCAAAAGTATTAACATACATATTACAAACCAACCCATTAAACCCAATAAAACATTTTCAAAGCAAAAACTATTCAATCAAATATCACTAAATAACACCAGAAATAGTAATCCTTGATTATAATAATCCCTTGTTTATATACCAGAATAACATAGATATTACAGACTAACGATGCCCAATCAGTCAAAGTATCCTTTAAACAGTAAACAACCCATTATTTAATCATAATTGAATAAACCAATCTTGCATTTGTTTTTTCTTCCAGAAATCTTTAAATCATGCACATCAAGTTATAACATCTGCTTTCTTCCACTTCTCTCAAAGTCCTTGTCATTTTATCAAAGTCCATTTGTAGTTTCAGTGTTGCCCGTCCAGCAAATCTTTCAAAGGTGATCCACATTAATTGTTTATAACTTGTGTATCTCTGTTGTTTTTTAAATAGTCCTCCTGCTCAATTTGTAAATCTAATATTTCAACCTTTTTTTTGTAAGTTATAGTTTTAGGGTCTTCTATAAGATCCTTATCAAGTATTCAAAAACATTTGATTCATTTCAGCATTTTTTTTTTTTTGGTTGAAATATAGGATTAGGTAACTCACACAGTTCTTGAGTCTGCAGATCATAAATTTCTTTTAACATATCCATCTGGTGCTTTCTAGTAGTTAGACTTAAAAGTCTTCTTATCAGCAACTTGTAAATACAGAAACTCTTTCCCACAAGCAGAGATATTTTTAGTGAACCTCCATACTTTTCTTTAAAATAATTTCATTATTTTATTTAAAATAATTTCCAAATTCTAAAACAACACTATAGTCACCCTTTTGATATATATTACAAAAAATAATAATAAAATGTTACAAAACTGGAAATTTTGATTTAAAAAAAATGATTAAAGAGAGATTCACCCAGAGAGTCTGGGTGAGTTTTCAATTTAAGGAGGTAACAACAACAAAAATAAACAAACTCCAAGGTGATTAAAAAAAATGAGTTTAGGCTTCCGGTTTGCTGCTGGCCGCCGCCAGACGTTCCTTTGGGATCGTCAGCTTCCATTCCCTGTCAGAGCCGCCGTTACAGCGGATGGAGGCTCGAAAAAACTCCGTTTCCAAGAGGAAACGGAGATAGAGCCGGCAGGGGTGGGTAGAACTCTCCGCAGAGTCCCAAAAGTTTTTTTTTTAACTTTTGGGACGGAGCGGATGAGAAGCCCCATATCCCCTGCCGCTGCTCCAGGCTTTGGGAGACCTCTGCTTATGCAGAGCCAGGCGTCAAGAGCAAGCCTGCGAATTTAACAGAATACTCAAAGAAAATGCGAGCTGGACCCTTAATACTGAACCGCAAGTATTTCACCTTTCCAAAATCTATCTAAGAGAAAAGAGGAGAGGAAAAGAGGGAAAAAGAATCTTTTAAAATGGCGTCTGCTCTGGCTGGAGAAGGGCTAAAAGGGAAAGTCCTTCCGTTTCTTCTTACTACAATGTAGCGGAATAAATATCACTGGCTACATTTGTAGATAAAACCTCGCTCCTGTGCTGTTGATTGAAAAGAAGTTTTTTTTTTCCTTTTTTAAGGGAAAGTTCTTTTGTTTTCTATTTCTTCTCTCTTTTTTGCTAAATCTTGTCTGTGTGGGAAATGGCATCGGGACTTACACAGCTGGACAAATGGGGGGGGGAACTTCCCCTCTCAAGAAATTGCGCCAACAAATTTCAACTCTCCAGCGTCAGAAACCCGATTTTAATATATTAGAATTTATCCTTGAAGAGATTGTAAGAAGGGATGAGATTGTGAACCAGCAACTTGAAAAATTTAAGCAGGAAATTAAAGAAATTGGTGAATTGGTCAAATCAAAGTTTGACTTTTTGAATCAAAAGATTTTAAAAGCTGCTAATGGTTTATCAGGCTTTCTGATTCGGGTGGATGCAAAGACTAAATTATTAGAGTCTAAAATGAAGGAAATTGAGGAGAATTTGGATGACATGACTCAAAAAATTAAAAAGGATTTGATAAACATTCAGGATAATAGCTCGGAAGACAAATCTAAAATGGAGACTGACCAAAAGATTGGTAATGAAGAAAATGTACAACAGAGGATTGAAAGAGAAGTTTTAATGATTCAATATAATTTTACAGAATATGCAATTAGACTGAGAGGTTTGCAGGAAAATAATAGAGATGATCTAAGGAAAATATCTTCTGAAATTCTGGCTGGGATCTTAAAGGTTCAACCTGATGAAGTGTATTGTAGGATTGATAGAATTTACAGAATAAACTCCTGGTTGGCAAAGCAAAGGCAATTGCCTAGAGATGTGGTGATCTATTTTACAGATAAAGAAATTAGGAATAATATTGTGCAGAACTCTTTTAATTCTACCTTGCAATTTCATGGAAGAAAGATTTGGATTTTTAAGGAGCTCCCGCCCAAGATGTTAACGGAGAGGAAGAAATTTGGCTTTCTAGTGACTGAATTAAAAAAAAGAAATATCCTATTCAGGTGGAACACCCCAGTTGGCCTCATATTGAGATATCAAGGAATAAGATATCAATTGCATACTGTTGAAAAAGCGGAAGATTTTTATCAAAAAATTTTAAAAATGAATTTAACACCTTTAGGCATAATACAGGATAAGCAAAAGGAGTTGGAAACAAAAGGAAAACATCAAATTACAGAGGCTGTGATGGATAAATTGTCTTTGGACTTCTTGGATACCCCAGCTGGACTGTCTATAAATAAGAGAGCAGTGTCATCCGACTCCAACGTGATGAACCATCAAGTCACAGACAAGTGCGCAAATCAATCAGTTGATATACAAGTGATGGAGAAGAAAGATGAGATGATAAAACTAACCCAACAACAACAATACATAAAGCAGAATGAAAATCAACTAGCAGACAAACAATTGGTAGGCAAGAAACGAGGATGGAAATTCAACCCGGAAAAGAAAAAGAAAAGAAATAGATCGCATAGAAACAGCAATTTCTAAACTATGCAACAGTGATGCCAGGGACTTTAAAAAATGAATGAATATTTGAAAAGATAGTGGAGGCGAACAATTGTCTGATACTATCCTGAGGATTGTGGCAGATCTCTGCAAGGCCATGATTTTGGGATGTGAAAAGAGCCTCACTTTGTTGGATTTGAATCATCTAAAATTTTTTTTTTTTTTTTTTTGGTAAATATATTATAATCATTTTGAGTTATAAGGCAGGAGAGTCTCGCCGGGGCATGCAGAAGATCTGGATGTTACTCAGTAGGATGATGGGAATTAATAATCCTGATGAATACCACAACTATAACCATATGGATATAATTATAATTATAATGTCACTCGGGTGGTTGTTTTTGCTTTTATACAGATGCGAGGATATCTACTACTGATGGGGGCAGAAGATGACTGGAGATTTTGAACAAACTGTTGCACCAGCATGTTATTTTACCCTATTATGGGTGATGGATTTAACAATCCAGAGGAAAGACATCAAAGAAGATACTATATGGATTATAAATTTAAAGTTATTGTTTTTTCCTTTTTTACAAAATGGAATGCATATATAGATATGTGTATATCTTAGTAATGTGGGCAGTGGATTATATCTAGAATTGTACTGCATGATTTTGTAGGAATTGAAGGGTTGAAATAGGTTAGTTTACTGATTGATTAGTTTAAGAAAAAGGATTCTTAAGTCATATATTTAGGGGAGTGGAGGACTTAACAATTCAGTGGAAAGATACTAAAGAAGATATATTTTTTTCTCTTCTTTTTTTTTTCTCTTCTTTTTATAAAATGGGATGCATATATAGATATGTGTATATTTTAGTAAAGTGGGTAGTGGATTATATCTAGAATTGTACTGTATGATTTTAAGTCATATATTTAGAGGAGTGGAGGAATTGGACAGAATTGAATAAATGTTAAATTTGGATGCAGGGAGAAGGTCGATTTAAAATGTTATATTAATATATATAAAAGATTAAAGGTTAAATTGTAATAATACTCAATAAGCTTAACATGTTAAGGGTCAGTACCTCGAGAAGGGATTAAGGGAAAGGAAAGATATTATGTATGTAACTAGTTATGAAATAGCCTATTGTTGTGAAGAAGTCACAGGGGGGGTTGGGTGGAAAGGGTGGGTTAGGGAAGAGGGGGGGGAAAGGGGGAAAAACTTGTATTTGAAAACTTTTTCAATAAAAAAAAATGAGTTTGAATGAAAATTCAAGAATTTTGAATCCTTAAAAAGGCTACATTAATGGCTCAGAGCATGATGAAATCCATGATTCCCACTTGATCACAAGTGGTTGCATAACATCCATTTCTGCTGTTAACTCACCAAACAAACAGGGTGGGGGGGAACCCTCAGTTGTCCAAAATAAAGATGATATCTCAAGATCTCTCTTATTCTAGAGAAAATTATCAGCAGCCTGGATCTTGTATCCAGTTGCTTTTGGGCTGCAATGTCCCCTGACAGTACAGAGTATCTATTTGCTCACTTCTCCAGAAGTGTTCCAGAGAAGATTGTGTTTTCAACACAATCCCTAAAAGAAAGTCTGATATTCTAAATAGGAGCTGAGAACTTGTTGATGCAAGAAAGAGATGTGGAGATGTTTTACCTGCCTTATCACCATTGTGTAGACCCAGACATGAGCATATACTCATTCTCACCTAGATTCATCTCTCATCTTCCACAATTGATATTCCAGGTATCTATTCTGCTCTTTCATCTCTTGCATTAAAAGGAGCCAAATAGAATCGGCCTGCTAGAACCTTGTGGTGAACAATCAACCAGCCCCTTGACAGAATTTATTTGTCAAATTTAGATGCTGCCCATCTCACTTACAGAATGATTTTGGGTGGTGGACAGTTAAAAAAACAAAGTAAAAATGTAAAATACCGTACATTAATAAAAGAATCAGATAAATACAAGAAGAAAGTAAGTTAAAAGATAAAAATTGGGGGGCGGAGGGCCATCAAGGTAACGATCACCCCAGTGTTGTATGCAACATGCAAGTTGGCAGATTTCTTCAAAGGCCAGGAGAATTAGGTTTCACCTTGCATCTGGAAGGAGGTATTGTAGAAGGCAGGGGCAACAGAATTGAAAACCATCTTCCTGGACCTTGCCAGTCAAAATTCTTCAGCTGGTGGAGACATATACTTTCCTGACCTGATCACATGGGATGGGCTGATATGATGGGGGATGAGATAATTCTACAGGTAACCTGATACCATTCCATGTAGGGTTTTAAAGGTATTAGCCAACACCTTGAATTGGACCAAGTAGCAAACCAGTATCCAATGTAGTTCCCACAGCAAAGGGGCAACCGAAAGTGCTCTCACAGTCACATTTTGTACCAGCTAAAAAGTTGCCTGCCAGAATCAGTGGGAAACTCCCCAAGTATCCAGCAGGATCCAGAAGGATCATAAAGTACCTATAGCTGACCATCTGAACCAGTCCATTTGCCTACGTGGCCAATTTGTGGTAGTCTATAGCCTTCCATCCTTCTGAGATCAGTAAAATGAGGACCCAGATTGTTGGGGGCAATATGTTGACTCTGTAAGCCACTTAGAGAAGTCTGTAAAGCATTGTGAAGTGGTATATAAGTCTAAGTGCTATTGCTATTGCTATCTACTTCATCTGAACAAGGAAATAATCTATCCACGGCAATCTTATTTGGATCAATTCTTCACTGCTGTGAACTTTTAAACAAAGTCTAATATGTGTCCGCCTGTATGGATCAGGCCTAAGATTATTTGAGGTAAATCTATGGTTGTCCCGGAGGCCATGAAACTCTGCATTCTTCATAAATTTAGTTTAATCAAATATGATGGAACTCATTCTGTCACATTCGTTGTGAGTTGTAGAAGTGACACGGTTAAAAGGAAATCAGAATGAGAGACCTGAAGAAATTTTCTCAGGGGAGCCAGCCTAGTTATGGGCTCAGTTTCATCTACATGCATAGTCTCCCTGATTTCCCCATAGTGTAGGCCTGCCTTCATATAAGCAAATGCTGCACAGATGGCTGTGCTAATGAGAACTTTATAGCATTTTGAATTTATAGATTTAAATTGCTAGGGCGGGCCATTTTAATCCCATTTTACCTTCCTTTAAATAAATAATTGGAAAAGAGAAGGAAAACAATAAAGGGGAATATTTGTAGCTTAGGGTTGAAATGAGGGGCCCTTGGTGCTCTCTGAGCACCAAGTTGTTTTCTTGAAAATGGTTCATTATCCAATGAGGTAATATTACCTAGTTTAGGTAATGAAACATCTGGTTCAGACAGCACCAAGGACCCACTCAGAGAAAAAACATTCTCCCTATGCATGTTTTTCCCTTTACACTCACCATTCATTTGCATAGATGATATAATGGCTTGGGACCAGGTTATCTGAGGGTTATCTCTTGCCAGTCACTTCTACCTGACCCACTAGGGTGGGGGAGGTAAGGAATATTGTGGGTCCCATCCCTAAGGAGATACATCTGGCAAGAGATACATCTGGTAGGGCCTTCACTGTGGTGGCTCCCTCTCTCTGAAACATTATCTGAAAATTAGACTGGCCCCACTCTAACATTCTTTTGGAAGGCCCTGAAAATGTGGTTCTGCCAACAGGCGTGGGGAACCTCTGGGAACCCAGAGCAGGATGGAGCCCATTAAATGGCTGGTATGAATGTGTGTTGTCGCTGAGGTGGGGGTGGGTGGGTGGATGAGGTCGTTATTTTATTATTTTTATTATTATTTTTATATTGTGTTTTTATGTCCTAGTAAGTCACCTTGAGTTGCCATGTGCGAGTAGGCAGAAATATAGATTTTCTAAATAATAATAGCAAAGAATCCCATAAATCCCACAGTAAAACATGGCCTGTTTTACTGTGGGATTTACTGTGACACCCCCCCAAAATAGGGAGACATGACAATTGGCATTACAGAATTACACAAGTCTCAAGATCTGAAATATGCAATACAAAATTGGGGAAGAGTCCTTCTTTTTCCGTTTGTCTTCAGATCTTCATAATTTCAGAAGTTAAAGTCATAACATCTCACTTCAGAATTTGAATTTGAGCTGACCTCTAGCTGGCTTTTTCCCCTTTTCCCACCCACACCAGACATTGAATCAAGATGTTACTTTTATCCTTTTTGTGTATTCTGAATCAATGCAGTAAATAAGGTTCATGTAATGTCTTTCATCATAAGTAAAAGCTTTCTACCAAATAAGGAGAATGGAAAATCAAAATACTCATTCATCTGGAGATTCTATATAAACAGAGGAAATATTTTGATTAAAGATAGCACTTAGACTTATATACTGCTTTACAGTGCTTTACAGCCCTCTCTAAGCAGTTTACAGAGTCAGCATATTGCCCCCAGATTGGAGGCAATATGCCCCCAATCTGGGGCATATTGGGGCACCTCGGAAGGAGGGAAGGCTGAGTTAACCTTGAGCCTGGTGAGATTTGAACTGCCCAAATTGCAGGCATCCGGCAGGCAGCAGAAGTAGCCTGCAGTACTGCACTGCACCTCCATGGCTCTTACCATAAGATGGTTGCCCTTTGTGTGTGAGAATGCAATTTGAAAAAGAGAGGGGCTAGTGTGCTCCTTTCTGCTTTCTTGAAAGGTACCTCACAATTTTTTTCTGAATACCCGAGAAAAGCTTAAGGGTTTGCATAGTTCTCATCTTTGGCTGTAAACTCTCATAATAGAATTTGTTTTGAACAGGGGTCTCCAAATGATATAAACAAATAAATAAAACCAAGATGGTTCCAGCACTGGCTAAATAAAAAATGCTTCTCTATTCTCCTTCTGAAAAAGACTTGTTTTGGTTTTTTCAGTCCCATAATTACTAATTAAACATTCCTCCCCCCTCTCTGGAGGCTGCAGTTAACAATGCCATGGAAAAAGCCCCACGCGCCTGTGTTATCAAAAACTGCAGTCTAGCTATTAATTACTTGGTTCACAGTGATCAAGGACCTTACAAAACACTTCAGAATAGGAATTCAACTGGTTTCTTCTCACAGAAACACAACAAATATTAGGCCTGGTCTCCCTGCACCCTCCCATCTGCATCTCAGAAGTCCTGCAAATAACTTTCCAAAATGCTAGACTCTTCTATTATAAGCAGCCTAGGAACAAAAGGGAAACAAAAAAAAAAAAGGGGGGGGGAAGAATTTTGAAATGATAGCCCCCTTTATGTAAGTGCTGTGAAACATCTTTTCCCTTGCGAGTCTGACTAGGTGGCTCAGTGGCTAAGATACTGAGCTTGTTGATTAGAAAGGTCGGCAGTTCGGTGGTTTGAATCCCTAGTACAGGTCTCCTGCGTGAGCAGGGGGTTGGACTAAATGACCTCCAAGGTTCCTTCCAACTCTGTTACTGTTACCATTTGGTCTCAAGTGAAGCAAATCATTTTTCTCCCTACCCACTCACATCTGATATTATTATGACAGAAATATATTTTGCTAGTTCTTCATGATGTTTGAGGCCTAAGACTGACAATCCACTGGCAGGTCTACTTAGTGCAGGGACATTTTTATTAATTATCCAACATAGCTGTCAGCCTGAAGGAAGGAGTGGAGAGAAGAGGCAGACACTGCCACACAGTTAGAAGGAAGAAAATTATGGCCACCAAGAAGTATTCCATCTCTGCTCACAGAATGTGCAAAGCTTTGCCCTTTTTGAAAGGAATGGAACAGATTTTTTTGGGGGGGGGGAAGCAGCTAGACATAGATCTGTCACGTGTAATGACTTAAACTTTCTGAAAAACAAGGATTACAAGTCATTTTTATTAAATTTTTTGGCTCACGTGAGCACCTTATGATAAACGAACTGTACATCTCAAGAATGTATTCTGATTAAATATGAACTTCTCCAGGTTTGATTTGGAGCGTGCCTTAATAATTAGCTTTAAATATCTTTCGAAGCAGAAGAAATTACAACCTGTCCTAGGAAAAGAAAAGACTACTCAGGAGAACTATATTCTTTCAGACTACATGAATATTACTCTAACAATCCAAACTAATGTTACCAATTATGACTGCTACCGTACCTTTATTGTGTTATTCAAACTGTATCCACTTAACTGAGCAGCAGTGAGATAATGGTTATTACTATTATTATTATTATTGAAATAATTAGCAAAAAGTGTTCCCAGTTATTGCACAGGCAGCAGTAATTTTTCAGAATTGCTAAAAATGATTGTTTTTTTTTTTTTTCTGGAGCAAAAAGAGAGGTGTGAATGACATCAAATTAGGGCAGAGACATATAAATTGTAACTTTGAAGTTTCTATCAAAGATGGTTCTTCAGACCATATCCAAGGGCTAGCAAAAGGCATGAAAGAAGAAAGAATGCCTGCCCTAGATTCACGTATCATCTAAACTAGTTACTGAACAGTTACTGTTCAGTAATGTAAATCCAAAAATGTATTGCACTCATTTTGTCCTTGTCTCAATATTAACTTTTCATAGAACAGAATTCCCTGGGTTAAGTGCTCTAGTCTTTCATGATAGGCTCCAGCCCACATAATTTTGGTGGCCCTCCTTTTTAAATCTTCTTTAGTTCTGTAGATGCCATATAGGAATTTGGATATAAAGCTGGAGAGATGTGTTTCTTTTGGCAAAAAGAAAATGCTTGTTTGAGTTAAGGAGAAGTATGACTATTTGAATGATGATGTCCTGAAGCAAAGGGCATTTTTGTGGTTTACAATGGACACTTATACTGTACTGGAGCATGGTGCACAATATATAGCTCCCTAGATATTGCTGAACATTGCTTAAGTATTCCTACCTGTTGGCCATATTGTTGAGTCTACTGGAGTTACAGTTCAGAACGTCTGAAGAACTACATAGAGAGAAAGCCTTATTGAACTTACGCAATAGGCTATGCCAATCTTTGTTTAATGGTTATTCAAAACTGTTTGTCTAACATAGTCTTCAGTTTTTATCGACGGAACAACAGCACAGAGAACTTTGGACCATGAGTGAGAACTTCAAGAATTGTAGTCCAGACAGAGAAAAATTCTAAACAATGAAGTTGGAAAGAAATGAAATGCTGAAGATACAACCAATGCTAAATAGCCCAGTAGACTTCCACAAGACCATTAGCACACACATTACAGCCTTTTTGTAGGGTGAGCTGGCTAATAAGTCAATATTACATATATGTAATCATAGAAAATATGGGCGGGGGATAGGCAGTGGAGAGAGAAGTGGCAGCCTAGTGCATTTTGCTGTTCTTGTGTCTACTCTTGCTTACATTTGTGCAATTGGATTTTATTTTATTTTTTTGAAAGTGTGCCTTTTTCATAAATTCACATGGCTTGTTAGAAAAAAACATTTCATGTTCTAGAACAGAAAATGAAGGGTTGCCCTCAGAACAGATCCTGGTCAACCTAGATGACTATTGTGTACATGGCAACAGTTGAGTAAGGTTTCATATGGCAATTTAATAGGCAATAGAATGAAATATCTATAAAGAGATACATTGGCCCCTGCTAAACCTAAAAGGCAAATTATTATTGGGAGTTCATTGTAATTGATTCTGAATGATTTGTGAAAATATTTGGTTAAAGGTGTGTTGCTATCATGACAAATTCTAAAGAGATTAAAACATATGTTCATAAGCACATATTGTAGCATTCAGACAGTTCGGGCAAACCGGTAGTGGTGACCTATGAGGCTGGCCCTCCCACCCGCTTGGGTGCAATCACGTCCTATATCACTGTGTTTTTGATGCTGCACACATATGTGGATGGCGTGCGCAAGCAAATTGCTCTGTTTGATGTCGCACGCATGTGTGGATGGCACGAGCGAGCAAATTGCCTTGTTTTGTGATATTGCACGCATGCGTGTGCACACGCTCACATTTCTGGTGCTGGGTGAACCAGTGGTAACAGTATGTAAAACCCACCTCTGTGTAGCACTGTGTTTAGATAGAAAGTTAGAAAGCAGGATGGGAGGGGAATTGTCATTTAAAAAAAAAAAACAGAATGATTTTTTTTCCAGAAAAGACTTATAAAATCTGGCTGTAATATTCTCAGAAGGCTTGCATGAACTCATGTCCATTTTATGAATATCAACACTTTATAGACAAAGTCCAGAGATGGGTTTCAGCCGGTTCTGACCAGTTCTGGAGAACCGGTAGTGGAAATTTTGACTAGTTCAGACAACCAGTAGTAAAAATTCTGACTGGCCCCACTCCCATCTATTCTCTGTCTCCCAAGTCACAAGCTGATTGGGGGATTTTGCATTAACCTTCCCCTGGATTGGGGAGGGAATTGAGATTTTACAGTATCCTTCCCTTGCCACGCCCACCAAGCCATGCCCACCAAGCCATGCCCACCAAGCCACGCCCACCAAGCCACGCCCACAGAACCGGTAGTAAAAAAATTTGAAACCCACCACTGACAAAGTCAATAGCTTACCAGTAGTGGTTGATGACAATGAGCTAGAAAACAAGAGACCATGACTTCCAATCCTACCTTAGACGCAAAATCATATGTGTGACTTTAGGCCAATCACTCTCTCTCTCAATCCTAGGAAGAAGCCATGACAACACATTTTCAAATATTAGTGCCCAAACCAATTGCCTTGACTTATTCATACAGTTGCCATGACTCAGGACTGACTTAAAGACCCGTCCCAATCCATACCCTTTAATATTAGGAAATGGCAGGAAGCCTTTTATAAGAGGTGGGCTTCAAAAATTTTAGCAAGGGGTTCTTTGCCCGGTTGCTGGGTGGGTATGGCCATGGTGGGCATGCCTTATTTGGCCTCCGGTATCATGGCAGGGGGGTGTTTTTGCCCTCCCTGGGCTGTGGAGGCTTTCCTTAAGCTCCGGGAGGACAAAAACGGCGTCCCCAGGCTCCGGAGGCCCTCTGGAGGCTGGAAATGGACCTGTTTCCAGCCTTCCCAAACTTCCGGTAGGCCCGTTTTTCACCTTCCCTGAGCCTCCGCGTGCGCCCCGCACTTATCTGCATCCAAAACAGGCCATGTGGGGACTCCTGGGAGGGGAGGGGTGGGTGGAGGAGAAGGATTTGGGGTTCTCCAAACTGCAGAGAATCTTAGCTAGAGGTTCTCCAGAACCCCTGCGAACCCCCAGCAGCCCACTCCTGCTTTTATAAGTTCACTCACTAATTGTAATTCAAACTGGAGTACCACAGAAATCTTTCATCTATGAACGATAAGCCAGATGATTACAATCTTATATCCTATCTTTCTGCTCATACAAGCAGTACATGCTCAAAACATCTTATAACAATAAAATAAAATGCAAAATATGAAACCCATGCAATTAAAATCCAAATTAAAGGCAAGGGAATTGAAATTAATTTAATCATGACAGGTTTAGTGAAAAGACACATTTTTGCCATTTTTCTAAATGCTGGAAGGCTGAGGAGGAGACAGTTAGGTTGCCACAAGGGAGAAAGCATTCTCCAGCATATTCAATAGATGATCTTCTGTCAGAGAGGGAATCTGTCCTACTTCGCCTCTTTGCCAGGAAGCTCACAAAATGTGCACCATTTAAGGCAAGCTATTTTTATACATTCCCTCTAGAATTTCAGGATGAGATAATGCACAAATTAAAAACACAAGGACTTCAGTGACAATTTTGAAAACATTCATGAAGTCAAAAACAGCAATGCATCCCACTTGGCTAAAAGAAAAAAAATCAGACCCTTTTAAATTCTTGAAAATGTTATTTGTTTTCACCCTTCCATTAGCGACCAAGAGCCTAAAAAGCAGGATGCTCAGGAATTCCACTAGAACTCTGGAATGCATAGGACCAGCCCCATCGATTGTCAAAATAAAGGAGAATTGCTTGTTAGCACCATATTTTGCAGAATTCAGAAACTCATAAGTACAATGCTTCAATGAGATGGATGATCTTAAGGATTCTTTTAAACCTACTTAGAGTAATTAATTAGGTACATTTCAACAATCTGGCTTCCACAATCACTGATTGTAGCTACTGATTTCTACATTTGCATTACATTTTTGTATTTATTTCAAATGATTTCCCCATTTATTTGCTCACCGTATTTTCCCCTACCCCCTTTCTCCAGCTTTATGATTATTTCACTTTATGCCTATTACAATTTCCATTCAGTAAGCCTTCACATCCATAATTCAGAACAAAGTTCCTTTTTTTATTACAAAGTGCTACCAGCCAAGCATCTGTTCCTACAGTAATGAATGTATCACCAGCCAGCCCAGTTTACTTAAAATGGAGTGTTTGCAGTTTTTCTTCTGAATAGCGAAATAAATCTCCTCCCCCCCTTTCCCCTCCTACCCAGGAACACAGTGGAAAGCTTAACTTCAATAGTGTTGCTTTCAGAATGTCAAATGACTTTTGAAAAGGGTGGAATCACACATACTTCCTTCAGAAATATATGTATAAGACAGTTACAATGATTTAAGCAAATTAAGGAATTAGGATCAAGTCTGAGGTAGAGTAGATTTCATAAACAATTAAAATCATCACAAACTTTCTTCAGAAAAATTAATCACTCTATGTGGATCTCTAAAACAAACACCTCTTACAAAGAATTGCTCAAACTCTGGGATGTCAAACTCAAGGCCCAGGGGCCAGATCCGGCCCAAGGGGAGCTTAGATCTGACCCTTGGGGCCGCCCTGGAAATAGCAAAGGACTGGCCCAGGGTGCTTCTGCCAGTGAAAATGGACTTCCGAGCTCCGTTTTCAGCTGCCATGGCCTCCTGAAACCCTCTGCCAGTGAAAACAGAGCTTGGAGGTAGGCCTTCCTGAGCTCCATTTTCACTGGCAGAGGGTTGCAGGAGGCCATAGCAGCTGAAAACGGAGCTCGGGAGCCCAGTTTTGTTGGCAGAGCGCTCGGGCCACCACAGGCACCCCCGACATGAGTGATGTCGAGCTGGCCATGTCCATCCTGGCCACGTCCACCCCAGCCCCCCCGAGGTCAAACACAACCCTGATGCAGCCCTCAATGAAATCGAGTTTGACACCCCTGCTCAAACTGCTAGGCAACATAGGGGTTGCAACAGGGGTGTGGTTTCTTAATTTTCCAAATGTCCATATATTCATTTTGTTGAAGAAGAAACAAAACCCAAATAGGATCAAAGGCGGGACTGGATAAGAAACCAATTTGGTGGGAACATAAGTTTCAATACTTATTTCTGCATTGACCTTTAAATATTTAATGGAAGTTTTGGAATGGGCTTTTGATTCAGAGAATATTTGGGTATTGTTATGAAAGATATTTCCTTACACAACCCCTTCATTTTTTTGCAAATGTAAAGACTAAGTATCAGAAAATGAACTGTAATCATTCTGAGTTCTTTCATTCCACACACTGTCCTATATAAGGAAACAATCAATATCATGCACATTAAGTCAATCTTCTCTGTTTGACAGTAACTGTTTGATCATTTCTTCTTCTTCTACATTTGTAATTCTTTTATAAGATGTTCTCAAATGTTTTACAACCCCCTATTTCGCTATGGAACATTCCCTAGAAAATTAAAAATATAAATATTCATGTTTGGCTATATCCAAAATTTAGTGGCCAGATTAAGGATTTTTTTTTATACTCTGTCTACCAAAAAGATTATAGCATTACTCACACCATAGCTGGCATCCAATATATCAGATTAGACATTCATAATGAGGCATTAGTTTAGGTCAAATCAACAGTATTAGTTCCTCTCAAACGGATTGCTAATCTGGTTATCAGACAAATTAATTGGGAATGCTAAGGAAATACTTATTCTCAGCTGATCTAGTCTGTAAGGGATTGGGAGCCTCAGCAATGGCACATTTTTACCTGTGCACCAGGGAAAATAAAGACTTCAAAACATAGGATGCAAGACAGCAATAATTCAGTATGCCAATAAAGAAAAAAATAATAATTGAGAAGTTGTGCATTCTGCAAAAGGCCATACTGTATACAGAGTCCATTTCAAGGGCATTTCTGGTTCATAAAAAATTAATTGGTTGAAGGTAGCATCTGCCCAACTAAAAGTAATATCACCTACTATAATTTAACATTATTAGAGTGATCTAGTACAGTTACACAATAAGGATGTATAGGATTTGCAGCTGAGCCAAGTATGGCTTCTAATTCTGATGCAGAAGTGAAAATGTAAATGAGATGACACGTATCATAAATTGTAATCCTGGGTATATTAAAAAAAAGTTATCATGAATTTAAGTATGAATATAATTCAAGGTATAACCAAATCCAATCCAATCCAATCCAAGTGAGTAAAATTACAACAAATCAGCATAGAGAATATTATATAAAAATATTTTCTTTCTTTTTTTGTTCATTCTTTTCCCCTGTGCATGGAGAAACCAGTTTTGCCCATCTACATATCATATAAGGATTGGTATAATGCACACTATACACAAATTCAAGTATAGTCTTTCTCTCTTCCATACTAAATCTCTTATTTGAATTTGGTCTTGGCTGCAAACCAAGCTAAAAAAATTTTTCCCCCTATAACAAATGTTAAAATAAGCATAATTATCATCAAGTTAATTATTTAAATGTAAAAATATTTATGACTGCTTATCAGTTACTGCAATTTTAAAGAAGTGCACACTTATCTAGATAATTTATTTCCAGTAAAAACTCCTATTAATTATTAACCAACCTTAATTTGTTTTCTTTTCCCCTTCCTCACTAATGTAAATTAGTAATATTGGGGTGCTCTTAAATAGTTAGCCCAGATTTGCAAAGTTATATTGTCAGAATAATAAATGTCCAGAATACCTTTACTTTCATAATAAAGGACGCTCCCATGTAACACCTCTCCTGTGTGAGCTGCACTGGCTCCCGGTGGTCCTCAGGGTGCAATTCAAGATGTTGGTGACCACCTTTAGAGCGCTCCATAGCTTAGGGCCGGGATATTTACGGGACCGCCTTCTGCCACCGAGAGCCTCCCACTGGCCAGTACGCTCCCACAGAGAGGGGCTCCTCCGGGTGCCGTCGGCCAAACAATGCTGACTGGTGGCCCCCAGGGGGAGAGCTTTCTCTGTGGGAGCACCTGCCCTCTGGAACGAGCTCCCCCTGGAGATACGGACGATTCCGGACTTACGTACTTTCCGTCAGGCCCTCAAAACCTTTTTATTTATCAAGTCGGGCTAGCCTAATCTCTCCAATTGTGTATTTTAATTTGAATTTTAATGGGGGATTTTAACTGTCAGGCCAAATTGTTTAATTCATTTTTAAATTGTTTTTATATTTTGTATTTGATGTTTTTTACTTCTGGCTGTTCACCACCCTGAGTCCTTTGGGAGAAGGGCGGTATATAAATTTAAATATTATTAAATTAAATAATAGTCTTGTCATGATGTTTTGACATTTTCATGTTAGTGTATAAAGTAAACCCCCATAAGTCACTCTCCTGATTTATCTACATCTCATTAAATAAAGATTTCAGTTACCTCTGCAGGGCTTCTGGAGAAAAGACAATGTACAGAAAGGTTTAGTCTAATACAATGTTTCATAAACAGAATGTTTCAGCTAAATTGTTATCACCTGTACTATACAAAAATATATTTTTTTCTTTTAAAACCACAAATTAAGCTAACTCACTTTATGAGCATAATTTACAGATTCAAGAATCATTTTACAAGCCACCGCACTACACTCAACTCCCAAAGATTATTCGTTCATTGTATTTTTTAGGCACTTAGCAGGTTATCAGAATATTAATGCAAAGTTATGCTGCTCTGTACTTTCCTGAAATATTTATACAAGATCGCATAATTACTATCTAAATTTAGTCATATCTCATTTCAAAAGTTAAGGCTATTCAACAAGGTTCTAACACTCCTTGCTGGCAGACTAAAAAAGATACAACAGAAATATCTCTTTTGGAGGTTATTGCATAGACAAGTCTGATTTCTAGAAGCTCTGCTGATTGCATGTCTTATTCAGTGCTTATTTTAACATAAGGAAACATAAAGAGAAAATACCTTTGAGCTTGACAAGGTCCTTTAAAAAGTATATCTCTTTTGTCTCTGCATTATTCTAATTTTGTAGATATTTCATCATCATATGCCCAGACTCAGTAAAACCATATGATAAGAACACTTTAGAAGATGCACCTGCCATGTGGATGCCATCTTGGAGACAATAATTACATAATTCTGCCATTTTTAAAATCAGATCAAAGGACTGTGATGGGCTCTTCAATCATATGCACATCCTGCACATTTTCCTATCATGAAATTCCAGTCAACATAAATAACTTGCAGTGAGGAATAGTCTGAACACAGCTCGGTGAAATATTCATTAGCATAGCAAATATTTATTCAAATGGACTGTGAATCACATAGCAAGAATGTTTTAAAATTTCACACATCAATAACATTAGGAAGCTCCTATAATGCCCAATCTCAGTAGACATTTCTAACCCACTGTATCCATCTCTCTCAGCTGCAGGCATATAAGAGGATGGGGCAACATCTGGACAACAGCAGAACTATCTGCTGATACACAAGCAGAGGAATGGATACCCTTAGTGATATATCCATGAAGACTCAATCATCCAGGCCAAAGGCAAGAATTGGTACATTCCAACAATTCTCTGACTTTCCGCCTACCTTTTTTTTTTTTTTTTGACTGATTAAGTTTCCTGGATGGGAAATGAAACATCTCAGTTGAACAAATTTTGGGCCCACCTTTTAATTACCACCAGTGAATTGTGAAGAATTCAAAGTGCTGGTGCCTGTATTCAGCCAAACCAAAGACACAAAGAATTTGGATGCAAAACAATGTAGAGGAGTATAAAGTTCTGAAAAAAGCAGACAACAAAGACAGGAACAAAGAGCAAACCAATAGTATTTGCTAAAATGTAGGACAAAATAAAGATGAATTCTGTCATTGTTTCCTATTCACTCAGTTTGTAATGAGCTTATGTTCTACAGTCTGCTACTTAACGTTCTTGCTAGCTTGTCTATTTTATCTTCTACTGTCCTAGCATACACAGATCTCAGTTACTCTGAAAGCAAAATGGCTGAAAAAGATAGAAAATATGGGCGCAGTTGGGAACAAAATCAACAGTCTTCTGCCAAAAGCAGAAAAATTTAGAAATCATAGGCAGTGAAACAGATTATTATCCAAGTTGGGAAGGTACAAATGAATATTGAGCCCAAAATTTCTGTTGTTAAGTGAGACATGTGTTAAGTGAATTTTGCCCCATTTTATGACTTTTCTTGCCACAGTTGTTAAATGAATTACTGTAGTGGTTAGGTTAGTAACACAGTTGTTAAGTGAATCTGGCTTGCCCCTTGACTTTGCTTATCAGAATGCAAGAGGTGATCCTGGAACAATGCAATTGTTATAAATATGAGTCAGTTAGCAAGCAACTGAATTTTGATCATGTGACCATAGGAATGCTGAAACAATCGTGTCGAACCCCAGTCTGGGATTCACCATACCTGGGGGCGGTGGACAGACATCAGAGCGGAGCAAGTGGCAAGCGCACAGTAGAGAACAAAGCGAGAGCAAGCAAGGTTATAGTGGTGGTGGCTACTTCCGGCCTTGCCAACCACCTGTTTGTCAGGTGGCCAGGAGGCCATGTCCCACCCGCTCAACAGCTGAGCTTGCCGGTGATCAGCAGGGAGTACCGCCGCAGCCAAAGGAGAATCCGGGTGTCATGCACGGATGCTGCCCAGTGCTTCCAGGGACCTAGGACATTCACCAGATGGTGGCTACAAGGTGGGGCCATGTCCAGCCAGCCGGATGGTGTGGACCCTTGCTGATAAAGGACGCTGGGAGGCAGGTGCTCCCACCGCTGACTTTGCAAAAGACTCTGTTCATACGAATCACACTCATTGAATACCAGCCTGATTAAAGTTTTGATGGCTTGATGGTTCCTGAGTGTGCTTGCTTCAGTTCTACCCAGGTCCAGTCTTGGAGAGGTCATAAGTGTGACAGTCACAAGTCAATTTTTCAGTGTTATTGTAACTTTGAGCAGTTGCTAAATGAACAGCTATAAGTCAAGACTACCTGTAACAGGGCCAACTGTCATTCTGAAGAAATATTTATGACTCTTCATCAGTTACTGCAGTTTTAAGGAGGTGCACACTTATTTAGATAATTTATTTCCACTAGAAGCTCCTATTAATTATTAACCAACTAGCCTTATTTTGTTTTCTTTTTCCCTTCCTCACTAATGCAAATTAGTAATATTAATAACATAATAATCTTAAATAGTTAGCCCAGTTTTGCAAAATTATGTTTTTAGAATAATAAATAAAGAGATCCTTTGGGTCATCTTTATCACAAGTCATACTTTGTCAGTCAAATACATAGGCTCATTCATGCAAGGAGGTGACAGTGAATATGTGGATGTATAAGTAGCTCTTCCTGATTGAAATAAGAATCAATGAGGAGTTGCTAGGAAATTAAACTAAAGATGAATATTAAAAATGAAATAATGAATTAAAGAATGCATTGAGATGTTGAACCTGTTGGAGATTTAAGATTATTAACTGCTAATAAAGTGAAGTTTTAGGACGATTGGGAAAGATACATAAGATGTCAATACAACCTTAAAGTAGACAAGACACATGCAATATGATGCTATAGTGTGGCTTGTTCAAGTAGCTAATATGTTCACCATGTCCCTTTTAGTGCTTATTCCTTATTATTACTCTGCTTTCTCTCCTGCCTCCTGCACACAATAGCCATTCAGCTACCTCATTTCTTCTTGAGATTTTTAGAATGGTTCATAGGCATACACCCATAAGCTTCAAGACTTATTTCCAAAGCTGGGGTTTGGTTTGTGTTTGCTGGTGTTCTCTTCTACATAGATGGTGCTAATCTGTATACATAAGAACTGACATTCAGAGAATGAATTTCCAATTGGAAAATAGGGGTAATGGGTGCCAAATTTTCCATTTGATTGTCATTCGTTCCTTTTATAAAGATTTGAGGGAGAATGAATTAAAACAGAACAAACAAAAAAGGAATAGGATGGGGAAAACGTATTATATTCCTCTATTTAAATCCCTACTCCATCTACAATATGTAATTGCTTACAGCAAAGGCTCATTTGTTTCTAAAGAATGATCTCCTGACCATGAAGTGTTGAAGGAACAAGTGATTTTTTTAAAAAAAATATTTTTTTAAAAATTTTTTGGTAGAAGAAGCTGAAATATGAAGGCATTGTTTGTATTGCTAGGTTGTAAGGTTATTATTTTGGAAGGCTTCAGTTAAAAGTGTTAAGGTTAAGGCAATTTCTTACTCCTCATGTGATTTAGTTTTTTTTCCCCCAGAAATTATTTCAGTATCTGTAAATTCCACTTTGCAGGGTGATCCCTGAAAATATATGGCACTTGATTTCGTGCAGCCCTTGTATATATGATAATAATTCAGGGCAAAGGAAGCACAGCGAAATGATGCAATTCCAGAGCAAGAGGAATGAGAGAGAGCGAAATCTTCTGCCATTCTTCAAAAGAGATGAAAAGGCTGGCCACTTGAGGAAATGGAAGAGCGGTATTTGAGAAGAGGGTCTCTAAAAATATGATTAGAGAGCTGCTATGAACTGATACTGAGAAACAGAGGATGAAGTGCGACCTAGAAGCTGCATATCATACTCAGAAGGAGCTTATGTGAGATTGTAATCATAGCTCAATAGCAGATTAAACTACAAATCTAACAGACCAGAACATAAACTACAAATCTCTGACACTGCCAAAGCGTGCTAGATTTATTCATCCAAAGGCTCTTCAGTGTACTCATGGCTCAGCGTACTTTCTGAACTATGAGACCAGTCACTGCTAAGTAGAGAAGGGGAGAAGTGATCACTATACTATATCCTGGTCATTTAGCATTAATCTAGGTGAATTTATCATAATGATGTGATTAATGCTGACCATCCCTTGTACTGGGGAAATTTAAGTTGTAACATAGACCTTTCGAAGTCGTATGGAAAATGTCAACCAGTGGGAAGGGAAGCTTATATATTGGTTTCAACTCTTGTCGTAAATCCTTGAGCATCCGTCCCCATGGCCCCCTCTACGATTTCTCCGTTCTCCTCCATCTTCACTGAGTCTTCGCACCACCAGAGGTTTAGGTAGATGCTGGGGCTCAGCATCCTTGACAGTCCCCTTTCAGGGTGCCGTTAGGCTTTAAGAGGGATTCGGGTTAATGTCAACATTCCAGAAAACCCCTACTCCGAGTAAACACATGGAAGCAAGCATTTTCCAAAGTTCTCTTTACTTGAATAGGTAAACTGGCACATCTTGGAAAACCCAAATATGAAAGGTCTGGGTTTTCCCTCAGTAAATCAAAAAATCCCAAACCATCTCCTCAGTCGATCACATGCTCCAAACAATGTCTGTCCCATCTTGACTCAGCACTCCAACCACTCCTTCTCCAGATACCAGATTGCCCTGACCATGACCAACAGGAAGAATACTATTACGTCTACAAACAATCCTTCTACTAAATCCCCCCTCCTACTTTCCCACACATGAGAAGGTGGCAGCATGGAAGCTTCCGGCCTAATATGGCTTCCAACGCTGACACTCTGACTACTACATCTGTATTATAAAAAGTACAATGGATGGCTATTTCCTTTAATATGATTCTTGGACAATGTCAAGGTCGACAATGTGTCAACGGTGTCTCCCTTCATATAGAATCGTACAAGAGTTAACTGTTTAACACGTATCGTCTATTTATACATCTACTTTACTGTTTAACAGAAGCAAATATTCTTCTCAACCTCTCTAAAAAGCCCCTTTCCTTATTGCCTGCTTCACAGATATAACAATAAATATATCCACCATTTAGCCTTTTTCAAAAAGGGTTGATTTTTTTTTATTTTCTTCAAAATGCCTTATGTTTTCAATGTGCCCTACTGAAAACTTAAAGGGAAAAATGAAGGATGTTCTCTCTTCCTTATTGGGCATGACTGTGAGACACAGCAAATCAAAAATACCTTTCTTCCAAGAATTGAATCACTCCTACAGAGCAGAAATGTACAATCCAGGATGTTCTGGTCAAATGCTCTAGAAATCATATTTTTAATCACTTTGAATTGCAGATAAGAGGCTGGAAAATTATTGGTTATTGGTATTTCCTCAGTCCTCCTGCCCACCCCCCAAAAAAAGTGAAAATAGAACTTCTGCAGTAATCTATTGTGAATGATTCTACAAAGGAAAAAAAAAATCTTTATTCTATTTGGCAGTGGAGGACATTATAACTAAGAAGCTGACAAAAGACAAAATGCCTAGAAAGCCTACCTGTCTAGGATATTAACTCTGACAACTCTGAGAAAGGAACCATATAGGTGACTGGGGAATTACTTTAGATCCAAATAAATCCAGGGATATTTGAGGCTAAAAGTAACCTCCTCAATTCTTCAAAACGAATTCTACAACCAAGTGCTCCTCTGACAAAGTAACAACCCAACTTCCCACAAGAGGAGCTGTGTAAAAATATTATTCAGATGACCACAACTTCAGCAACATCAGAAATAGGAAACTGACTACCAATATAACATTTTTCAACAAAATAAATTCCCACAAAACTTTATCCAAAAAAAAAAAAAAAGCCTGACCACTTAACCTACTATAATCCAACCTACACATGCTATGTAAAAGACAATACTGTCATATATCAAAAATATCTCAGAAACAGCCTATAGACTATTACAACCATTTGGCATCTCTGTATAACAGAAACCAATTAAAGCCCCAAAAACATCTTTAAAAAAAAAACCAAAAGAGCCCAGTGATCCAAGAATTAAAAACAAGAGTCACGAGATGGATAAATTAACGAAAGAAATAAAATAAAAAGAAGATACAGAATATTATCAAGTATGGAATAAGTGGTATGATTGGCTAAAGACTAGGGAAGGTAAAAGGGAATAAATGATGTGATAAATGTGTAAAATATTGTAAATGAATAAAACTGGAAATAAAGGGATGATAAAGATAAAGACAATAAAGAATGAGAAAAATGGGAAATGTAGAAAGTAGAAAGTAAGAGGAACGAAACTTATATGTAAAAAGATACACATATTGTATGTTGATGTTTTGTATGTTGTGTTGTGTTGTATTGTTGTTGTAAAATTAATAAAAATATTTTAAAAATAAAAAATAAAAACAAGAGTCATCTACAACATACAATTCAAGGATTATAATAGCTACTGTGTAGGGCAGAAAGGCAGAAGACCAGCAGAGTGCATCCATATTTACTAAGCACCCAGAAGACATAATGAAAATACCTTAATTTCATAACACATGGGTAGACTTAACTAGAGGTTCAGCTGGGAAACTGAGAGCACCACAGACCAAGCTAAATCCCAAAAATGCTAAGGAACTCTTAGAAGTTTGGCATTCAGACAAATCAGCCATCAACAGACACAAATGTAAACAACATTTACATACTATTAAAAAGAGACAATAAAAAACTTTTTTTTAAAAAAAAAAAAAAAAGGAAACAAAAAGACCAGGACACCTCCTGGCCAGCAATCAAAACCCAGACAAGCAGAGATTAATACCAAGCTTAATACTAGACAAACAATCAAGCAGTAAACAACACCCTAATCAAGGAGCTACCAACACAGACAAAAAATTAAGCAGTTAACAACAGCCCAATCAAAGTGTTATGTATTGATACTTTTAAGCGGGAGTTTCAAACCTGCATACGTTTTCTGATTGGCTGACAGTCCCTCCTGGATTGTATATAAGGAGGACTGCAGCCCCTGAGTTTTTGCTGAAGTCTCACTGTATATTAAAGAGCTGTTGTCACTTGCTTGCTTGTACCTCTCGTTATTCCTGAACCACTTCATTGGCGACGAGGATGGGATTGAGGCTACAAGAAGCCAACCAGTGAGACCAGGAGCTTCAGCTAGGCGACGAGGCGAACCACAGGAGGCATACCGAGCATGTCTGCCTACGTTCCGCCCAAGCCTTTCGATCCGACCCGCGAAAAATGGGTCTCGTACCTAACGAGGTTTGAATGCTCGCTTGAAGCCAGCGACATGCAGGGCCTCTCGGCTAATTGAAAGAGAGCCCTATTTCTAAGTCACTGCGGACCGGACATGTTCGAGATGGCCGAGTCACTGTGTGAGCCAACGCCGGTTCAAACAGTCTCCTGGGACACCCTGATGGCAATGCTCCGGGCTCACTACGCTCCCGTCCCCTCAAAGTTCGTGCAGCGATACCAACTGAGGCAGCGCGTTCAACGAGAGGGAGAGCCGGTCAGCGCGTACATGGCCAGCCTGAGAAAAGCCGCAACCCATTGCGACTATAGAGACTTGGACGATGCGTTGCTCGAGCAACTGATCTGTGGTGTTCGGGACATTAGGCTGCAACGGCGTCTGCTCGCCAAGCCTGATTTGACGCTTGCCGGAGCCCTAGACGAGGCTAGGGCTCATGAAGCCTCCACAAAGGCCGCTGAAACGCTGCAGCGTCCGCTGACCAGCAAAGACAGCCCTAAGTCTGCCCCGGTGCACAGAGAAGACGCCGGATCCAGCTTGGAGTCCGAGTCGGATGAGGACGTCTTCCGAACGGAGCACCAGAGAAAAGACACTGGCAGCCCCCGGCGAAGCTGTCCCAGCTGTGGCGGGCACCATGATAGACTGTCCTGCAAATACAGAGAGGCTATTTGCAGGCGCTGCGAGAAAAAAGGGCACTTGGCGCGAGTCTGCAGAGCCATTCTGCCCAGAAGACACAAACCACGTGAGCGCCGCAGCCAACCGGAATCAGCGCGCCAAAAGCAGCCAACAAGAGAAGGCGGCGTGAAAAAACGGCGCGAATTTGAACCGCGAGATGGCCGCAGCATACACATCGACCAGGCCAGCACGGCGATCGAAGACAAAGTCAGCACGGTGGTCGAGATCAACGGAAAGCCGTGCTCGATGGAGATCGACACCGGATCAGCTCTCTCCATAATGTCATGGACGACCCTAAAGACCCTTCTGCCGTCGTTCCGGAAGGATCAACTCTCCAAACAGAGACTACGCATCCTAGACTACCAGGGGAACCGAGTCCCCCTCGAAGGCGTGGGCACGTTCCAGGTCACCTACGGAGACTACGAAAGAGACCTGCTGCTGACCATCGTCGCGAAGCAGCTTCCTAGCCTCCTGGGCATGGGGTGGTTCCAAGCCCTTGGCATGGGCTTCACCGGCGTCCACCTGATGTCCAGATCAACCCTGAAAGACAGCCTCCTGTCCGAGTTCCAGGACGTCTTCGGGGACACGTTGGGCAAGTATGTGGCAAGTTTATTTCACTAAACTTAGACCCCAACGTAGCCCAAGTAAGACTGAAGGCCAGACGAGTACCGTTCGCATTGAAACCGAAGATCGATGCGGAATTAGACAAGCTGATTAAGCAAGGGGTGTTGGTTCCCGTTGACCATGCTAAGTGGGAGACCCCCATAGTGACCCCAGTTAAATCCGATGGCTCAATAAGAATTTGCGCCGACTACAAGTGCACGATCAACAAGGCTTTGCAGCCGAGCGCCTATCCGGTGCCGATTGTGCACCATCTACTACACTCTCTGGGGCCCGGAAAAATTTTTGCCAAATTAGACCTGGCCCAAGCCTACCAACAGTTACCAGTCGACGACGCCACGGCAGAGGCACAAACGATCGTAACTCATAGGGGTGCATTTAAATGCACCAGGCTCCAGTTTGGGGTGAGCAAACTGCTTATTTCAAAGCACCATGGAGCGCCTATTGCAAGGACTCCCGGGAGTGGTGCCCTATTTCGATGACGTCTTAGTCAGCGCTCAGGACGAACACCAGCTGGGGGACAGGGTACGGAACGTCCTGTCTAGGTTCAGAGAAGCGGGACTAAGACTCAAAAGGAACAAGTGTAGGATAGCTGTTCCCTCTGTGGAATTCTTGGGGTACAGGGTGGACGGCACAGGCATCCACCATACCGAGAGCAAGGTGAGAGCCATTAAGAGCGCACCAGCCCCCAAATCCAAAGCTGAGCTCCAAGCCTTCCTTGGACTGCTCAATTTTTACTCCATGTTCCTAAAAGATAAAGCCACGGTTGCAGATCCCCTTCACAAGCTTTTGGGGAAGAACGTACCATGGGTCTGGGGGAAACCGCAAGCAGCCGCTTTTGAGGCAGTGAAAAGACTCCTATCCAAGGACAGTTTCCTGATACAGTACAATGCAGAGCTGCCGCTCGTCTTAGTCTGTGACGCCTCCCCCGTAGGAGTTGGTGCCGTCCTAGGCCATAGACTGCCGAACGGCCTAGAGGCGCCCATTGCTTTCTATTCCCGTACTCTATCCAGCACAGAAAGAAACTATAGCCAATTGGACAGAGAGGCTCTGGCTGCGATTGCGGGGGTTAAGAAGTTCCACGAATACCTCTATGGCTGTAAATTAGAACTTGTGACTGACCATAGACCGTTGCTAGGACTGCTAGCCGGCGACAGGCCAACCCCCGCTGCCCTCTCCCCCCGCTTGACTAGATGGGCGATTTTTTTGTCGGCCTACTCGTACCAGCTCGTCCATCGACCTGGGCGGACCCTGGGTCATGCGGATGCCCTTAGCCGTTGCCCCCTTCCCGACCTGCTGGACAACCCAACGCCGGAAGCCTCCGTCCTTTTGTTGGACACATTAACTTTGGGCCCCATCTCCTCCGGCGAGGTGGCGAAAGCATCAAATAGAGACCCAGTTATCCGGACTGTTATGGGTTGGGTTCTGAAAGGGTGGCCGGACAAGGTGGTCGGAGAGGAGTACCAAGGGTTTGCCAACAAACGAAATGAACTGTTTATGCAAGGGGGGTGCTTGCTATGGGGTGACAGAGTGGTAATTCCAACGAAACTACGGGATAGGGTTTTGGAGTTGCTGCACGAAGGGCACCCGGGCATTGTTAGGATGAAGTGTTTAGCCCGCAGCTATGTCTGGTGGCCCAACATGGACCAGGTCATTTCCGAGTGGGTGGGGAAGTGCAGACCCTGCCAGGAGTCTCGCCCCGATCCCCCAGTAGCGCCTATCCGAGAGTGGGAGAAACCAAAAGGCCCATGGGGGAGGATCCACATTGATTTTGCCGGCCCGTTCCATGGCCAAACATTTTTAATAGTTGTGGATGCCTACTCAAAATGGCTCGAAATTATATTAATGCCATCTACAACGGCCGAAGCCGTTATCAAGGTCCTAAGGAAGTTGTTTGTTACCCACGGCCTGCCGGATACCTTGGTATCGGACAACGGGCCTCAATTTACAGCAACCCTTTTTGAAAGTTACTTGGCCGGCCTGGGAATCCGCCATGCCCTGTCAGCTCCATTTCACCCGGCTTCCAACGGATTGGCTGAACGTTTTGTCAGGACAGCTAAGGAAGCACTGTCCAGATTAGACAATGGGGACTGGCAGGCCAGGATAGATCAATTCCTAGCGGTTCAGCATGCATCACCATGCACAGCAACAGGGAGAAGCCCAGCAGAGCTCCTCATGGGGAGGAAGCTCCGGTGCGTGTTAGACAGGCTTCACCCTAACTACTCGCACGAAAACTTTATGGGAGAGACCTGTGGTTTAAGGCAGTTTCAGGTCGGGTCCCCGGTGTTCGCTGGCAATTATGCCAGCGGTCCTCTATGGGTTGCAGGAACCATAGTGGGAATAACAGGCCCAAAATCGTACACGGTGGACGTTGGGGTAGATAGACTCTGGAAGCGCCACATAGACCAACTTAGGAAAAGGGTGGTAGGCGAGGCGAACATTAACTTAGACATCTCCGAGCCTAACTCTGACCACTTCTCCAAAACAGCTAACTCAAGCCCGGGGTCGCGAGAATACTTAGCTGACAAGCCCTGGTTCCAGCGCCGCCCCAGCAAGTCGCCACTCCCAGCCGGGGATAACCACGCCCCGGACAAAATCCAGGAGGTTCCATTGGCGGAGCCGGGAGAGACAAAGAGTCCCTCCGACCAGCTCGACACCCCACCAGACTCTGAACTGCGCAGGTCAACTAGGGCGAGAACTCGTCCTAAGCACCTGCGAGATTTTGTCTGTACATATGTTAATTTTTGAGTATTAGTGCCTTCTGGGAAGGGAGGGGTGTTATGTATTGATACTTTTAAGCGGGAGTTTCAAACCTGCATACGTTTTCTGATTGGCTGACAGTCCCTCCTGGATTGTATATAAGGAGGACTGCAGCCCCTGAGTTTTTGCTGAAGTCTCACTGTATATTAAAGAGCTGTTGTCACTTGCTTGCTTGTACCTCTCGTTATTCCCGAACCACTTCACAAAGAACTACTATAGAAAAAAACATCGCCCCAGAAACATTGACAAAGAAAACTACTGCATATAAACAGTAGTTAATATAAAAAGTCACTCCGGTCTAGCATTGAAGACGTTACCTACCTGGATAATGAAATATCTACATGAAAATAAGCTCAGACAACACCAAGGATTCTACAATTCTATCTTTCATTCAGAAGTTCAAGGTAGCTTATCTCAAGTTCTGCCCCCCTCCCCCCCCCTCCATGAAAACAAGATATGCTGCACATGGCTAATTTGCCCCAAAGAGTAAATGTTCATTAGGGGTGACTGTTATCTGGGTCTCTCCCCCTCCTACCCCAACACCTTAAGCACTGCATTACATTGTTCTTGCATAAGAATAACCTTGGGCAAATATCAACATGTGGAGTTTTTGGTTCATTCTGAGCTTGGTTCTTTGCTTAGAGACGTTTCATTACAATAATTCATTACATGGATAAGGTCATTTGTTGCATGGGTAATTTATTTGTTTATTTATTTATTTTTCAAACTTCTATACTGCCCCTTTCCTTTCGGACTCAGGGCGGTGAACAGCCAAGATAAAAAACATTTATACATAAAGTTAAAAATAAATTTAAAATAATTAAATAAATTTGGCCCGTAATTTAAAACTTATCAATTTAAAATCCGTATCAAATTTTAAAACCAACCATAAAATCAGGACAGTCCGGCTAACTGAAAAAAATAGGTTTTTAGGGCCCGACGAAAAGTCCGGAGGTCGGAGATCACTCGTATCTTTGGGGGTAGATTGTTCCAAAGGGTAGGTGCCACCACAGAGAAGGCTCTCCCCTTGGGGGTCACCAGCCGACATTGTCTGACCGACTGCACCCTGAGGAGGTCCTCTCTGTGGGAGTGAACTGGCCGGTGGGAAACAATTGGTGGCAGAAGGCAGTCCCGTAAGTACCCCAGCCCTAAGCCATGGAGCGCTTTAAAGGTGATCCACCAACACCTTGAAGCGCACCCGGAAGTCCACCGGAAGCCAATGCAGCTCGTGCAGGAGAGGAGTCACATGGGAGTGCCCCGTCGCTCCCATAATCCCCCGCGTGGCCACATTCTGCACCAGTTGGAGCTTCCGGGTGTACCCCAAGGGGAGCCCCATGTAGAGAGTGTTACAATAGTCAGACGAGATGTGACGAGTGTTTGAGTGACCATGCGTAGGGAGTCCCGATCCAGAAAGGGGCGCAACTGGCGTATCAGGCGAACCTGATAGAAAGCCCCCCTGCCACAGCCATCATATGCTCTTTTAAAGACAGCCGTGCATCCAGGAGGACACCCAAGTTGCAGGCCCTTTCTGTGGGGGCCAATGATTCGCCCCCAATAACCAGCGATGGCGTCAGCTGGCTATACCGGGACGCCGGCAGCCACAGCCACTCGATCTTGGAAGGGTTGAGTCGAAGCCTGTTTCTCCCCATCCAGACCCGCATAGCCTCCAGACACTGGGACATCACTTCCAAGGCATTGTTGGGATGGTCTGGGGTGGAGATGTACAGCTGAGTATCATCAGTGTACTGATGGAACTCCACCCCAAACCCACGGATGATCTCACCCAGCGGCTTCACATAAATGTTGAACAGGAGGGGTGAGAGAACCGACCCTTGTGGCACCCCACAAACAAGGCGCCTTGGGGTCGACCGCTGCCCCCTGTCAACACAGATTGCGACCGGTTGGAGAGATAGGAGGAGAACCACCAGAAAACGGTGCCCCCCACTCCCAGTCCCTCCAGCCAGCACAACATGATACCATGGTTGATGGTATCAAAAGCCACTGAGAAATCTAACAGGACCAGGATAGAGGAATAACCCCTATCCCGAGCCTTCCAGAGATCATCCATCAACGCGACCAATGCCGTTTCCATGCTGTACCCAGGTCTGAAGCCGGACTGGAGTGGATCCAAATAGACAGCTTCATCCAGTTACTGGGGAAGCTGTCGCGCCACCACACTCTCAACAACCTTTGCAATAAAACGAAGGTTGGAGACTGGACGATAGTTAGTGATCTGTCCCCGTACCCACACACACACAAACACAGCCAGCCGAGGGTTAAGGAAACACTTTGGAACGCACCCAGGTCTTATCTCCCACTTGGCAGCGATAGACACACCGTCTGCCAAATGCCTTTATTTTCACAAACAGAAAGATAAGGTACTTAGTGTACAAAAAGTCCAAGCAGAAATAATATTTCTCTCCGCAGTTCCGGACGAGGCTTTAGTGACTATCCAAGGTTTACTTTTGTTCGTCACAAGGATCCCTGACCATTACCCTCTATTATATAGTCTCTGGGGTGTGGTCCAGTGACTCAGTTCTAATCCCTAGCACGCCTCCTAAGCTGCTGCAATTGTTTATCACGCCTTCGGAGGCGTGCGTCCAGGAATGATGTTTCTTCGTCACTCTGATCCGAACCAGCTGTCTCCCTGCTAATCTCCTCTCCCTCGGCCGGCACCTGAGACAATGCCAGAGGGGAGGGACCTGGAGAGGGAGGCCTGGCTGACTCCTCTTCCTCATGCTCGGAGCTTTCTTCCTCCGATGGGACAGGCTCAGAGGGCGGGGCCACAACAGTTAGCCAAAACAGCCGGATCCAGGGATGGCTTCTTGAGGAGAGTCTTCACCACCGCCTCATTCAAGGCGGCCGGCAGGACATCCTCACTCAAAGAAGCGTTGATAATCCCCTGGAGCCAGCCTCGTGTAAACTCCCGGGAAGCCAGCACCAACCAGGAGGGACACGGGTCCAATAAACATGTGGTCGCGTTCAGCCGTCCCAAGATCCTGTCCTCGGGAGCCACAGGATCGAACTCCTCCCAGATAACACTCTCAAGGCCTGCCTCAGTCATCTCGTCTGAACTAACCCAGTCAGAGACCAAGTCTTCCCGAATCTGAGTTATTTTATCATACAGATACTGTACAAAATCCTCAGCTCGGCCCTGCAAGGGGTCATCCCGCACTCCCAGATGGAGAAGGGAGCGGGTCACCCTGAACAGGGCAGCTGGGCGGTTATCTGATGATGCAATAAGAGCAGCAAAATAGCTAGATTTCGCTGCTTTTATCGCCACTAGGTAGGTCTTAATATGAGACCTTACCAGTGTCAAGTCAGATTCGGAACGGCTGGCCCTCCAACCGCTCTCTATGTGTCTTTTCCGGCGTTCATCTCTCTCAGCTCCATGGAGAACTAAGGAGCTAAGTGAGTTCAGTGCCGGGTCAGAGGCCGCAAAGGCACGACCCGGTCCAAAGCCCCGGCAGCCACGCTATCCCAGGTGGCCACCAGGTCTTCAGCCGAGTCATGAGCTAGAGTCTCAGGAAATGGCCCAAGCTCCATCTGGAACCTATCAGGATCCATCAGGCGCCTGGGGTGGAACCACCTGGTCGGCTCTGCCTCCCTGCGACGGGGTGCGGCGGTCAGAAAGTCAAGTCGAAGGAGCGAGTAGTCAGACCATGACAAGGGTTCAATATGAGCCTTGGTAGTACAAGGGTTTAAGGCACCCTGTTATTAAGCTGGTTATTAAGACCAGCTGCCTGCAATTACTGCAGGGTTCGAATCTCGCCAAGGCTCAAGGTTGACTCAGCCTTCCATCCTTTCTAAGGTAGGTGAAATGAGGACCCAGTTGTGGGGGCAATAAGCTGACTTTGTATAAATATACAAAAGGATGAAGGCTATTGCTGAGCACATTGTAAGCCGCCCTGAGTCTTCGGAGAAGGGCGGCATATAAATCAAATTAAAAAAAAAAAATCTATATCCCCTGTATCAAGGCCACTCAACCACTGACCAGAGATAAAAACTAAGTCCAGAGTGTGTCCCCCCATGTGAGTAGAGCCGTGAATTACTTGGGTCAGGTCCATGGCTGTCATGGAAGCCATGAACTCCCGAGCTACCTCAGATGTAGTCAAGGGGTATCACAAGTCTGGGGGTATCAGCCGCCACCTCAGCTATAACATTGAGGAGTTCGGGCAGGGTCGCTGTCACGTGGCAGGGAGCCAGATACGTGATCAACAAACCCATCTGCACCCCACGACCCCACTTCACAAAAAGGGACTCACATCCGCCTATCTGAGGTACAGTGGTCTCCCTCAGATCAAGACCTTCTCTTAGAATGACCACTACCCCCCGCCCCTGCCCTGAGCTCTCAGCTGATGAAATGCACGGAAGCCTGGTGGGCACATCTCCATGAGGGAAACCCCCCCCCATGGCCCAACCAGGTCTCCGTAATATCTTCCAGGTCCGCTCCCCCCTCCTGAATAAGGTCACAAATGAGGGGGGCTTTATTTACTACAGACCTCTGCAAGCAAACAACCAAGCTTAGAGAGTACCCAGAACTCTACAGTTCATCCTGAGCTGCAGATATTCTCTTCTATTGAAATCTCAGCATGGATTCAGGAACAGAAATGTCTACTGCAATAGGAAACAGTAGGTGAGGTACAAATATCTAATGTGATGGAATTTGAAAGAGAAAGCATAAGAACTTTTGTTTATTCATTTAGGTTTAGTTGGCTACCCAACTCCTTAATGACTTTGAGTAGATTAAAATTCAAAGAATAAATAGCATATATCAGGAAACACCATCACCCCCCCATCAATTCAAAAGAACCAAAACCCCAGGGCTCCACAACCACCCAAAACTAAGAGCTGGAAAAACCATATTTTAACAGTGTTTCTTTTTTTAAATGTCCAGGGAGCTCTATGAAGCTTGAAGCAGATGGTTCTGGATGACAGAGTGAGTGAGAAAAAATAATACCACATGGGCAATATATTTCATGCATGATATTATATGTATACCAACCAGAACTGTAAATATAACTGGGTTTTTATTAAGTAGAGAATAATAGTCAACTAAATAGTTAATATTAATCTGGGCTCATGTAGCACAACTTCTCCTCATTTGTATGCCATTACGATCTCCATGCATACCATATTTAGAATTGATTCCTTATGTATATGTTTCTATACCAACTTTTCCAGAGTTAAAAATTAGTCCAGCTGAACATTAAGTACAAAGACATGTAGTCCCCACCACCAGAACATCAATTTTCCATCCAGAAATTGCTTCCCAAAAGCCGGCATCTCCTGCTCTGTCTGTAATTCTCACATTTATTTTGACATTTTTCTCTGACATAGCACCCGTTGTTTTTCTTGTTAGAAAAGAATTGTACATTCTGCTTTCTTTTCTCATCCACTGAGCTTTTGATTACATTCGTACGAAGAAAGGTTATTGTAAGGACAGAGTACCCACCACTTCAGAATATATATATATATATATATATATATATATATATATATATATATATATATATATATATATAGAGAGAGAGAGAGAGAGAGAGAGAGAGAGAGAGAGAGAGAGAGAGAGGGAGAGAGAGAGAGAGAGAGAGAATACTGCTCTTCTGGTTGCTACTCTTTCCCTGTCCTTTGCTTTTGCTAATTTTGAAGCCATTTGCTTCCTTTTCTTCTTTTGTTTACAAACCTTGTAGCATAGTTGATAGAGATACTCTTCTGGATGTGATCTAATAGGACTTGATGTTATACCAAAAAATGAAGAGAGGAGATGAAAGCCAAGCAAGCACTTTCCACCTTCAAATTTCTTTCATCCATTTCTCCTCCCTTTATTATTTACCTCAGAAGACTGAAAGGTCTCAAACCGGGTAATTTGCATTTAATATAGAAGGTTTAAGGAGAGCAGCACAAAGCAAAGTGATGAAACAAATGTGGGTATTATGTATTTTTAAATGTATTTTATCCTAATTCCATTGTTTCATTCATATGATATAAATTTCAGCAGCTTTTCATTTCCAGTTTTCAGTCATTCCATATTTTCATTATTGGTTGGCTTTTATGTTGATTGAGAATTTATGACAGCTGACGGTCAACAAATCTGAAAAACATTAGTCTTCAAAAAGGGAATTTACAGCTTATATTCAGCAATTATAACTTTAACACTAGAGTTTTTTTTTAAAAAAAAGGTTTTCACTTAACATACACAAAACAAACATTTTTGTCTTTATTTCATTTCTTTTCTTTTACAAATTATGTTGCGTCTTTCTTGTAGCTCTGTAACATAATTTTAGTTGGAAATAGATTGAAACACAGTCCTTTTTTCCTAATATGAAACATAATTTTGTTTTCAGAAGGTAACTTGATAAGATTCAAACTGTTTCAATAAAAAATTGATACATATGTACCACAATTCTAGGATATTAGTTAATATTTTCAGATTTTTAAAAACTCACTTAAATTCTTCAAGCAAAACACACTAAGAAAGCATAGATGCATCATTGTAAAATATGTTGAAATTCTGTGAACTGAAACAAATATTCCATATTTGGTATTTATTGCTTATAATTGTGATCCAATAGCTATGTGAAATTCCATAGGACTTCTTCTCCAGTAAAAATGTATAAAGTTTAGCAGCATGACTCTCTAATGTGAATTTGCAAAAATGTGCCATCAAGTTAGTATCAACTCTTAGCAACCACATAAATTGTTCTTGATGATAATCTGTCCCTATTTTGGTCCTTCAATATTGCATGCATTGGCACCGTAACTGATTCTATCCACCTTGCCACTGTTTTTCTTCTCTCTCCTTCTTTTTCCAGTATCATAGTCTTCTCCGGAGCCTAGGTCTTTGCACAATGTGAATTCAAGCCAGGTCATTTCTATCTTGACTGAGAACTTTGGATTGCTTTGTTCAATGCTCTATTTATTTTTTCCTGCCAATCCACTGTATTCTCAGAGGTACTTTCCAAATCAAAGTTCAAAAATGACATTTTTCTTTCTATCCTGCTTCTTGGCAATTAACTATCTAGTACAGTCTGGATGAATTGAGTTCCAACTCATGGTAGTGTATAAACTGATAAATCCTGAGATTTAGTGAGGGGATGTGACGCTAAATTTGGGAAAAGGAAACGGATTTTTACATTTTTATTTTTTTTTTACTATTTCAACTTCTAATAACTCTCAAACTCTTTATGGCCTGATGTTACTGTCGAAATAAGAATATGACCATTTGAATCTCCACCAATAACTTACTCGGTGGTTTTGCAATTTCTAATCCTTTCCTAGCAAATTTATGCTTTGAACATTTAGCCCAACTTGTGCTTTCAAGAAGCTAACAGAAGCAACCCTAATATTAGTTTTCAATTAAGAGGGGAAAAAAGTAGTTGAAGGAGAGGACATGCTTGGCGACTATGAGTAGGAATAGGAGTAAGAAGAGTATGAGTAAGAAGAAAGAGGAGGGAGTTTTGTCTTGCAAAGATGAGCACATCTTTAAGAATATTTGTAAAAGAAAAAAATAAAAACAAATGGACTCTGCCATCTAGAATTCTCTCGATTCCTTCTGTTATATTTGCAAGAAAGGAGCAGCAACCATTCTGCTTTTGTCTATAGAGAAAGCGGGTATCTCATTTGCTCCTGGCATGTGCATTAAAAATTAATTCGCATAAATACCTTTCACAGCTAAGAGAGTTAATTATATTGCATCCATTTAGTTTCCAAGCCATTAAATAAAGTTTTTTTTTTTCCATTGATTTACAGATTACAGGTTGGTGCCCTGTAGCAGCAGCATTTCTCCCTGTTTCCATTTTTGGCTCCAAGCATGGCTTCTTTTTCTAAATCGCTACTGATCTTTGTAAAGCAAGCAAGAAAGGTAAAGGGTTTGAAACATCAAGCTTTCAATTGTTGATGTTTTTTTAAATACTTGTGGTAAATCCTACTTTAAAAAGCATCAGAAAACTAGATTTCTCAGAGTGCCTGCAAAAATATAAGTGGCTGATATATCTGGTATTTAAATTACAAAGTGTTATGTGACCTAGGTGTCTAGGCTTTTGACATGGAATGCATTGAATAATTGGATTCATTCCTTATAAAGACAATGAGATTTGATAGTAGTGGCTATTTTGCTCAGTTGGAACAATTGGAGATCAAGATGAGATTTAATCAATTTACTGGTAGTATAGGCATTCCACAAATGCGAGGACAAACCATGCATAGCAAAGATTGCTTGAAAGAGGAAGATACTTCTAATGTAATCTATTGGATCACCTTCATAGATTGCCCATGTGACTATGTAGGACAGATGGGGTGGAAGCTAACTGCTAACACAAGCGGTCAGATGAGAATACCAAACTCATTGGTAGCTTCACAGTGCAAATGAGCAAGGACATACATTCAATTTCGCAGCTACTAAGAGTGTTGGATGAGCAGGTACAAAGATAGCCAGGAAAATGTTTGAAGCCTGAGAAATGGGCCCTTCATCAGTCAACAGGAGTGCTGATATATTATCAGCTTATCATGACCTTAGGACCCAAGGACTTAGCAGCACAAGGAAGCATCAGCCAATGACTTAATAACCGGCCATCAACACCCCAATCAACCAATAAGAAGCCACAGCCAACCACACATAGAATAGCACAAAGCCCACATTCCAGTTGACAGAAGTTTCCTGAGGATGGGCTTCAGCATGAGTCCAAATGCTCAGAAGACTAAACCTCTGCTCCTGGTTGATCCAGGATTGGATCCTGCAGTATATTTAATTTTAAAATATACTTACATGTGAAAATAAAAAACTGCTAGCTCAAACCATGGATCTTTCTAGATCAGTATTCACTGGCTGGCAGAAACTCAGCAGTTTTTAGTCTTTTCCAATCCTATTTGGAAATTCCATCCCTTAGCTACTAAATTCTTCAGAGAGTAACATCCATCACATAATTAAATGCTAAAGCAGCTTCTGAAAACTACCGACATTTGTGGAGAATCAAGTCTGATTCCTGATGACTACAAGTCTTTGCCGTTTTATTGGCAAATGTTCAGAAGTAGTTTGACATTGTCTCCTTCATAGAACTGAGAAGGTGTGACTGACCAATGTCATTTAGCTGGCTTCATGTCTAAGGCAGAACTGGAATTCACAGTCACCCAATTTCTAGCCTGGTGCCTTTATCATTACATCAAACTGACTCTCTACTTCCCTATACATTAATTCAGATACTACATCTACTCTAACCAGAATCCTAGGAAGAGAGGAGAATAATTTTGCTTGAACTTTGCAAGATGACAGTCACTGTAAATAAACTGTCAAGTTTGGTGGAACTATTTCTGAAGCAATTTATGTTATGCCATTTGTAGGACTGGGTTTATGAAACATCATAAATAAGCAATTAATATACAGAACTTCCAAAACTGTGGACATATTTAAGCTATCTCATCAATAGGCATCTTCTTCATCAGCTGATAGGAGGACATCTCTAGTTTGTTTGTATACATTATTAAACAGTGTTTTGGGGCAGCAGCAACAACAACAACCAGAAAAATGTTGGTTTAGGATACAGAATTCATTCCAGAAGTTCATAGCATAGTGTAAGAGAAATTCCAACAATGTGCAGAATAGACTATGGAAGTCAACAAAAGAAACACTGACATGCCTGATGATAAAGGAAAGTTGTTGCTATTCCAAATACAAAGGAGAAAGGGTAAAAATTTACCCTTCATATTTTGCATTTTGTAAAGTTTTAGTACAAAGATTTGATTAGAAGGTGATGCAATAAAACCACAATTTTTAAATAATTGAAGTTTGCTTTCAAATCAACCTGGCAATTCAATGGATTTTACTACAGGTACACACTTTTGGGTTGTCTGATTTACTGACTTAATTCAGAATCAAGCTGACTTTTCAACTGACCCGACTAATCAAATTAGTGATTAAGAATGGGTGATTTGTGCACTCCTACGTCTTACCATCCTGTCTACCAATGGACTTCTGGGAATGTTCTCTAAACATCCATTACCACTGCTGGGTTTCTGTGTTATTTCCAGTTTCTGCACTCCAAGTTCCTACTGGCAACTCTACTCAAAACATCTTCGAGTTTTCCTGATGACTGTAGAGTTTTCCATGCAAGATTAATCAGAACCTTCTTAAATTCTGGGTATGGCAAGTTGCTCTTTCTTGCTTAGTCAACTTTATTATCTGTCTCATTCTCTTCCTCTGAGAGAATTTAAGCTTTTGAAGTTTTCTCTACCATCTAGTATGCCAATATATTAGGAGATCATGCACTGTGATCTGCAGTTCTTGCAATAAATAATAGAGCTTTAGCATGAATGGGAAAAGGCTCCGCTTCAGTTCAAAGGGAGCATAGCTTGGTTTGATGAAAGGAAAGAAGAATTTCTAATTCTTCCATTAATAAAAAGCTTTAAATTCTACTAACATATGAAACCATAAATTGTGCCTTTCGTTCCAATACCCTTTTGGGAGAAAGAAAGTATGAATGAAAATCCTTATAGAAACTGTTCACTTAGAACTAAATCAATTTACTTCCAACATTCTCCTAGAGGCACTCATTCCTTACGAATGGCATCCAGCATGAAATATGTATTGGTGCCCTAAACTGATTTTCCTGGGCCTATATTTTATTTAAGAGACAGTCGTGTGTGTGTGTGTGTGTGTGTGCTCACAAATAGGTGCAGAGGGACAAAATCAGAAAACAGTGATAAAAAAATAAGTAGTATGGACCAGGGGTGGGTTCTACTTACCTTTACTACCAGTTCGCAATGGAGCCGCACGCACTCTTCTGCACATGCGCAGAAGCTTATGTGCATGCGCAGAAGCGTTTTGATTATGTCGGGGTGGGTGGGCGGAGCCTCCCTCCAGTTCTTTAGAACCAGTCCGAACCAGGGGCAACCCACCACTGGTATGAACCTTATCTGGTTGTCATTCTGTTTTAATTTTGATCAGTTGGAACTTGTTGGTTTGGATTCTAATAGACTTGTATCAGAATTACTGAGCAGGATTCAGGCTAAGCCCAGCAGTCAAACTACTGGCTTCTGGGTGGCTGATTGAGTCATTGCTGCCTGAGAATAAGGAAGGACAGTGGGTGAAAGCCTGCCAACATTCTTTCAGAAGAAACCCAGTAGACCTTTTCCCCCCAGGAAATGTCCATTCCATTACTCATTTCATGGGACCTCAGGAAGTTTTGAGAAACTGAATTATTCCAGAGGACATTTTCTTAAGCTTATATTACATGCAAACTTGCTTTCTTGGTATTTGTGTTTTCTCTTATTTTCTCTTAGTGTTGTGGTTTTATGTGATTACTGGGATTATGAATGGGTTTTAACCTGATAGTGCAAGATTTAATTCTTGCTTTATATGTCTCGTAAGCCACCAAAAGTCACTTCGATTGTGATGGGTAGAAATTTATTCAATAAATAAGTGAAATTGACAAGATGACACAAGTGTCACAATGCAAGCCCTGTCTATACATTCATAACATATGAGGTTTCTGTCATGATACTTGCCTTCAGTCACCACTGAAGTTGGTATAAGCAAGCTTATATTTACACTATGTGAACTGCCACTTTTGTCTTTTTATCTCTCCAGCTCTGATTGGCCAGGCCTCTAGTATAGATGCATCCAATATCCGCTGCCTGATGACTAAACTGTAAGGATTTGAATATGTGGATGCAACTGGTATCATAACTAGGCCGTTCCCTTTCTTCCTCTCATCGATAATGCTTTTCATCAAACTGTCAATAACTGCAGTTCAAGGTTAAGGAAATTCACATTGTCAATTTGAACAAGGATCAAAATAAATCTTCAGAGCTTGAACCAAGATGAAAAATATTCAATGTTGGCTTGTCATAGAGTGTTTTCCAAGCATCATACTGTGTTTGGGTGAATTCCTAAATATAGGAAACTCCCAGCTTTGAGCAAAGACCAGCTGGCATTGATTCCCAAGGCTAGATTACTCAATAAACTTGTCTACTTCCAAATAAATGTGTAACACATATTTCCACACACAACCTACAAAATAATAGAGTTGAACTTGATGGTCTTCTAGTCCACCCCCTGCTCAAGTAGGAGACTTTGTATTATTTCAGACAAGTGGCTGTCCAGTTGCTTCTTAAAATACCCCCATGAAAAAGCACCCACAATTTCTGAAGCAAACCATTCCACTGGTTATTTGTTCTCAAAGTTAGGAAGACTTTCCTCAGTTTTCCTTAGGTTGAGTCTCTCCTTGATTAGTTTCCATCCTTTGTTACTCTGGCTCTCTTATCTCTATGCCAAACTGTAGAGACAATGATATTTGTAAAAGAGTGATAGTGGTTGGAACTTTGGTTCAAAGTCTTTGTCTTCACAGATACTTAAACTGGGATGTTATTCTATCCCACCAATAATGCTAGATGTGAAGTTTCCGAAAGATGCCCTAATTTGCTTCTGCTTTTTGTTTTAGCTCTGGGAAGTGCCTCACCTCATTCTTCTCAAATGACGGTGACTTCTAAGCCAGGTGATAAAACTGTCTTTTTATGTATCTTTCAATGTACTCAGCCAACAGATTATTATCTGAATAGCAAAGGCCATTTCAGTCTGCCTTTACAAAGCAATTTCATAGCAAATCAATATGTCAGCTATTTTCACTGAAGAGATGCAGAATGGTGGAGATATAATGGAGACCACCGTAGCAATCTCAGCAACTAACTAACCAGAGATATTACAACTAGTCAGTGGGTATTGCCTTGGGCAACTCTTGTTATACACCAACATTTTCTCTGACATTCCACTCAACTATAATCCAGCCCTCCAAGCAGTTTTCAAGGCTTTGGATTTTAGATGGGGAGAAAACTGCCCTACCCTGACTTATTTTTCACTTATTATCAACTAGGCTTATCAACAAAACAAAACAAAATCTGTTTCTTAATGCCCTGTTCCCACTTCTAATTAATCTCTGTGAACGAAGACCTCTGAGGAAATACTCAACAGTCATCAGCATTTGAACTATATCTCTAATAGCACCTCCTCCTCCTCCTCCTTTTGCTTAAAAGTCTCAAATTGTACAAATTGTGCAAAACAACTCAGCTGTAATGGGAAATTATACATTCACTGACGAGAGAGAGAGGGGTGGGGGGAAAGAAAAGCAAAACAGCTTATTGAGGCTAGTTGTGTTATTGAGTAGAATGATCATTTTGGCCATAGATGCTGCATATTAAATGGGGAGAGCAGACCTATCCATTTGTGCTTTATTACAATCTGGTTAGAGGTCTCTACAGGGTTGGATGTGAAAAGTCCAGATGATGACCATGAGCAGATCACTTAGATTCTATCACTTTTTTTTGTTCATTACACATGGAGAGAGGGCTTCAGGTGTGAGATCAAGGCCATCATCTTGACTTTCTTTTAACCACCCTGGCTGGGTTTAAATCAGATATTGTGGAAGACCAAGTCTCTTTTCCAGTGCTGACTCAGGATTCAAAGATAGTTGTGCGACTTCCATATATGGAAATATGTACTGGGTGAGATGGAGTGTGGAACCTGTTGGGGTTTCCCCCCCTCCCAACCATGAATCAAATTCATAGTTCAGCCTCATCTTGCATCTACAAGTCTACAATAATCTAGATACATTTTCTTAGAGAAGAAATGCCATGACATAGAGAATATTATGTCTAAAGTCTGACCCTGTGCTTTCAGACATTGTTCTTGAGATATATCTGAGCAAGAATTTTATTCACAGTTAGATTTATATGGTAATAGGTAGTCAGCTCTGCTTCCTATTAGTACATAGAGATATTACAAAAATTGGTTACTGTGTACTCAGATGTACAATTTCCAACATATCACCACAATGTAAAACTGTAAAGAGTAAATATGAAAATAATCTAGAGACTAACTGTTGTGCAGCGAAGTGTTTAAGACAATAAACTGCTTCACTTGGTTCATTAAACAGATTTCATAAGAACTAAAATCAAAAATAAGGTGAGGACCAGAAGTAAAAGCAATATAGTTATTACAGTACATAAGTTCCATGGACTGATGTACTGGTCAATGGATTTAGTTTGTATGGGGGAAGAAATCAGTAAATTATAACACCAGACCATATTCTGTTTTGAATTATTAAAATATACTAGAATGTGCAGAAATATTTTTCAATTTCACATTGCTATTCTCTGTTCTCCATGCTACATTGCACTCTATATAGGGCTGTCCTTGAAGAGTATTTGAAACTGCAGTTTATGCCAAATGTAATACCTTACTTATTAGCTAATGACACCTGCTACTCATATAGAACACTCTTGCTATGCATTTTACATAGATTATCAATAAGATTCTGAGTATACTTCAGTGCTGGTGAAGTTCTATAATTCTTGGTACCTGAGTATATGCAAGACTGCCTGCTCCAATAGACTCTACCCATCCAATAGACCAATATTTTCCAACCTTAGCCATTTCCAAGAGTATGGGCTACAACAGCCAGAATTCTTACCAATGGCCATGCTGGTATGACCAACGTAGGGAAACATAGCAATAGATGCATGTTGGGTAGGAATGCTGACAGTTCCTTCCTGAGTGATGTAATAGAAGGAGCAACGTGTTTTTCAGGCAAGGCACCAACATCTGGAAACTTTCTTCCTGGTGATACCCTTGTTCCTGCTGTTTAGGAAGAAGTTAAAACTAGGCTCTTCAGAAGAGCCTTTGAGAGTGATGATCTCTAAGTTTTGGAATGCCCTGAAACAATATATTGAACGCTATAATTTATGAAATACAGAAAATATGTTACCCTGTTTTATTGTCCTTGCATGATACTTCATTTTCCTTATAAAACATGGGGGAGACTGAAGAAGAGTTAAGGAGAAAGATGGATATACAGAGCAAGACAACCATTTCAGTTCTTGAAAAAGAAAGCCAATATCCATTTACCAAGAAATTGGGGTAGTTTCAGTAAGTGGTCAGAAGACTAGAAATGCACTGAATATATAAGGGAAAACGAAACCAGCTGGGCATTTTTTTTCCTTCCTGAGAATTCCTTCCTGAATTCCTGAGAATTATAGACTGATCAAATTCTCAGCCTCTTTTTCTACTTGCCCTGAATTACAGATATTAATCAAAACTGCAAAAAGAAGGTTAATTATTAATTGGAATGACTTTGAATTGATTTTCAATTACAGGATATTATTTTTGTTGACATTTCAAAAAGGCTGCAGGAATCCCATTAAATCTTAAGTGGTCACCATTAATTACCCCTAATACACATGCACACAGAAACAGTCTCCGTTGGTTGGCAACAGTGAATTCCATTATCTATTCCCATTAAATTTCATTCATTTCAGGCAGTTCCATTTCAGTCCCACTATAACAGCTACCCAGCATGTCAACGCACTGAGGGTTTCAGTTTGACAGGGGCACAACCTACCTGCCAACACGAGTTCTGGCATTATTTTTCAGTTTAAAATATCAGTATATCTTCCATACAGTTGAAGAAAGTAGCCGATTCATTTAAACAGTGGTTTTTAGAGACAAGTAATTTCCAGGCATATATTAAAGTTCCTGACACTTCAGAATTCTGACACTTGGAAATGTAATGCATTCAAGAAATAAAAATAACTCCCATCCTGCATGTACCTTTCTAAAAATAAGCTTGCAGCAGCCTCTTCCCTCCCCTCCCCCCACAATGATTTATTCCATATTCAACTTCTTTCACATTTTTTCCCTACAATATGTGCATATATAAATGAAAGGATTATAAGTAGCACCCAGGAAAGCATGCTCCCTATTTCTAGGTAATAAAGCCAAATAACTGCCATTGTAGAGTTTGTCATTTCATTTTATGAATAGGAATTAAAATAACAATCATTGTATACATGTATTAAAAAACAGAGCGAGGGGCAATAGACTGTCATTACTCAGACATTTGAGAATGCATAGGAAAACTCCAGTTGAATGTTTAACTAATAGTAGGTGGAAACAAGAAGTTTATAAAAGTTCTGTCTCCTAGGATTTTCTCCCACTTACTTTTTATAAGTAAGTGGGAGATAGTCCTAGGAAAGTCCTCTGCTACAAACAAGCAAAGGTCATACTTGTTCCAATAGAACAGAATAATTGTAGTTCTGGGTTGAACTGAGGGCTTATTGGTGCTTGCTGTTTTCTTGCAGACATTTCATTACCCAGCTAGGTAACATTATCATGACGTTCTTATCTAGCTGGGAAATGAAATGCTTGCAAGGAAACAACCAAGCTAATAGAGCAGTAAGGACCCCAATGTTTCTTTAACATAGATAATCAAACAGATACTGGTAATACCACTCAGCTTCCCATGGCAGATAGCCTAAAATGCACTCTGGAATCAGCACTATATCTCAGCTGCTTAACATCCCATATCAGAGAAGGGTCTTCATCTTAGCTTGATGTAGTGCTTTCCCTTCAGCACTTCTGAATGGAAATAGACAATATTCCTTATAAATATGTCTCTAAAACTCAGGAGAGGTCAAACTATTGAACATGTTCTCCTATATTGCCAGTTTTATACAGAACCTCAAAACATCCTAATTATACCACTCCTGACCAGCAATAGCACTTAGACTTATATACCACTTTACAGTGCTTTACTACTCTCTCCAAGCAGTTTACAAAGTCAGCATGTTGCCCCCAACAATCTGGGTCTTCATTTTACCCACCTCGGAAGGATAGAAGGCTGAGTCAAGCTTGAGCCTGGTGACATTTGAACTGCCAAATTGGAGGCAGTTGACAGCAGGAGTAGCCTGCAGTACTGCACTCTAACCACTGCAGCACTGTGGCAAAATAGGATTCACCAATCAACAGCGGGGAAAAAGCTAATACAATCCTGGGTTGTATAAACAGAGGCATAGAATCAAGATCATGTGAAACATTAGTGCCACTTTATAAAACCTTAGTAAGATCACATCTGGAATACTGCAACCAATTTTGGTCACCAGACTTTGGAAAAAGTTCAAAGAGCAACTAAGATAATCAGAGATAATCAGAGATCTGATAAACCATGTGAACAATAGCTGCATGTTTTGAGTTTGGCTAGTCTAAAGAAAAGAAGAATTAGGGGTGATATGATAGCATATTCCAGTATTTATTTATTTATTTATTTATTTATTTATTTATTTATTTATTTATTTATTTATTTATTTATTTATTTATTTATTTATTTATTTATTTATTTATTTATTTATTTATTTATTTATTTATTTATTTATTTATTTATTTATTTATTTATTTATTTATTTATTTATTTATTTATTTATTTATTTATTTATTTATTTATTTATTTATTTATTTATTTATTTATTTATTTATTTATTTATTTATTTATTTATTTATTTATTTATTTATTTATTTATTTATTTATTTATTTATTTATTTATATGCCGCCCTTCTCCGGAGACTCAGGGCAGCTTACAATGCATTAAGCAATAGCCTTCATACTTTTGTATATTTTATACGAAGTCAGCTTATTGCCCCCACAAACTGGGTCCTCATTTTACCTACCTTAGAAAGGATGGAAGGCTGAGTCAACCTTGAGCCTGGTGAGAATTGAACTCACAGTAATTGCAGGCAGTTGGAAGCTAAATACTACCTTTAACAGTAGCATTAGTCTGCTGCGCCACTCAGGCTCCTTTGAGGGGCTACCACAAAGAAGAGGGAGTCAAATTATTCTCCAAAGCACCGGAGAGCAGGACAAGAAACAATGGTTGGAAACTAATCAAAGAGAGAAGCAATATGGAATTAAGGAGAAACTTCCTAACAGTGAAGATAATTAACCAGTGGAACAGCTGGCGTGGGTTCTCCATCACTGGAGGTCTTTAAGAAGAGACTAGACAGTCACTTGTCTAAAATGGTATAGGTTCTCCTGCTTGAGCAGAGGACTGGACTAGAAGACTCCCAAGATCCCTTCCAGCTCTGTTCATTCTATTCTATTATAGTCTACTCTATTCTATTCACAATTTTTGCATTCTGACATCAACCCTGCATAACACACAAGGTCGGGGTGAAATCCAGAAGGTTCTGACACGTTCTGGAAAACCAGTTGCAGAAACTTTGAGTAGTTCAGAGAACCGGCCAATAGCACCTCTGGCTGATCCCAGAGTGTGGTGGGAATGGAGATTTTGCAATATCCTTGCCCCAGGAGTTGGGAGGGAATGGGGATTTTGCAGTATCCTTCCCCTGGAGTGGGGTGGGAATGGAGATTTTGCAGTATCTTTCCCCTGCCACAGCAACCAAGCCACGCCCACCAAACCACACCACGCCCACCATGCCACACCCACAGAATCGGCAGTAAAAAAAATGGATTTCACCACTCCACAAGGTTGCCAGGCTTCGTGTGGAGGGATGCCAAACAGGCAAAGAATAACTAAGAGCAACTGAACCTGACTGAATATGAACAGCCAGAAATAGCTGAGGATTAACCATTGGCTATTTTTATGCTTTGATGTGTATGTGCCATGTCAGCTATTATAAGTTTTATAACCTTCAAATCCCTTTTGGATAATGTTATTTTATCTACGTTTTTGTATTTCTATTTTATATTACTGTTTTAAAGTTCATACCAATTAGATTGCTAATTTTAATCCCTTTCCTTTTTTTTTTTTGTTTTTTGTTATATATGTCTAGCCTGAGCAAGCATCTTTTCCTATTTGTAATGCAATATTATTCTTTTAGCCAAAATTATTTTCTTACAGGTACCTTTCCTAATGATCCTGATATTGTCAATTATAGTGTTAGATATTTTAATATCAAGTCTATAGTGCTGGTTAGTGACCACAATAAAGTTATTTTGGTTTAACTAATAGCCTAAAACAATCAGGCATTTTATCATACAATCAAAGAATCCTATGAATGAAAGAGAATTTAGAGATCATCTAGTCTAACCACTGGCCAGATGCAGGAATTTACTATTATAGGATTTATAACAGATAGTCATTCAGCTTTGAAACTTTTCATTTCCATGAGTGCATATGGCACTCAAATCAAACACACATATTTGATGCCTATTTGTGAAGCTCCAAATAAACTGCTTTTTAGAAACATAGATTTTTTTTTTTTGCAATTTGCTTTCAGATATGTGGATTTTGTCCCCGTCCCCCCCCTTTTTAACGGTCCACACAAATTAGTTTTGCTGCTATTAATATCTTGAAACATGATTTATCTTGCCAGCTGTAAATATATCCCTTTTACAATGCTGGTGTCCCTTGAATTTTGAAAATGATCTCCTAATATATGGAAGCTAATTAACTGCTTCTTTGTAGAGATAATGGCATTTGCAATGAGAACACTGGTATTCTTTTTTCCAATACTCCTCTAAATTGAAAAGCTCCAATAATTCACACTGTGATATGTTTTCCTATTATACTAGGAATTACAATAGAGAATTCTTTTCAAAATTACCATTTTCATTTTTTTACAAGTTAGTGATCAAACTGAGATGGATAGGATATGCCCAGTTCCATCTTGTGCAGAACAGACAATTACTGCCAAACAGATGGAAAAGATTTCTAAGAGATATTTGTGCAATGAAAGATCCCTGGGGTTCGATCTGGTAACTTGGATATAGAGATCCTGATCATAGGCAGATCAATTCATGGGGAGACCCTCTGGAGTCTGAAATAATTACCTCTGTAGACCTCCAATGAACAAATCTAGACACTACCAAAATGTGTTAAAAAAATAAACACTCCAATGTAAGATCAAACTGAATTTACCCCTCCCTGAATTTACCGCTCCAATGTAAGATCAAATTGAATTTACCCCTCCCTAAAAATTTACTCAATTGACTGACCAACTGTGGAAATTCCAACTTCCACCATCTTACTTCCTGACCAAATGGTAAATGAACACCTTCTAAAAACAAATTAGTAAAACTTGTGTCTCCTAAATTTTTAAACCCATGATCTCAACTTTACACAATGATTCAAAAAGTGTGTGATAAAAATATATATGGATTTTTATATAAATAAAAACATATGGAAAATCCACAAATGTCCAGATTTTAAAATAAAAATAAATAATATTCTGAAAAATGGGGACTTCAGTCTTTCTATTCTTTACATTCTGCTGTTTTTAGAAAATATTACATGTGATTGTTTTTGTTTCATAGAAATAAAATAAATAGAGTTAAATAGTATAAATAGTTATAGATGTTCCCCATGTGGGAACCAGCCTGCTCAATTTCTGAATAATAGAGGTGAATATTTTGCCTGTGGAAGAGGAGATCTTTGCATTTTGTGAAAAATATTTAAAAGATTCAGTATTTTTTTTTTCATTCCTTCTTTGATGAGAAATATTATAGTAATCAAAACCTGGGTGCTGGGTCCAGGATCTTAGATAAGCTCATCCAGGAAGATAGAATATGTGTTGGTGTGCCTGACTATGTCTTATTTGGTTCTGGCTATCAAAGACAGGAAGATTATTTAAACTTTTGTCTTAAATGGTTTGTTTGCCCTTGAAGAATTTCAGCTTTCAGATACTTTTACCCAGAAATCTATCCTTGTTAAGATAAAAGATGGATGTTGGCCAAACTGGGTGGAATTTCTTGCATCTCTCTCCCTCTCCCTCTCCCTCCCTCCCTCTCTCTCTCTCTCTCCCTCCCTCCCTCCCTCTCCTAGTCAGAATGTTGTATTATCAAATTAATCTGAGAATCTCATTTCTTTTTATTCCACTTCATTTTTTAAAAGGGTTTTTCTTTTAAGATAAAGTTGTTTCCTCAAAGGATATTCATGCACATTAATTTATCTAAACAATTCCTTATCCATAATATTTTTAAAAAGTTGATGCAAAGTTGTTTTCTTTCTCTTCCAAATGAGAGACATTTCAAAAGATGATTTTCAGTTAAAGTGCAGTTCCACTAATTAAAATTAATCACTCTTTACAAAGGTACTGAGCAAATATCTAAAAGTAAAGGCGTCTTGAGGGAAATCTCTCTTTATCAAGAAATTTACTTTTTAATATACCAGCTTAGCTACAAATACTTTAACAGCGTAAAGTGATCCTGAATCCCAAATATATAAACACATCTGAAATCTTTACTCAAGGATTCTAAAGCAGGTGGGAATGTGTGAAGATAGAAAGATATTTTTTTCTGTAATTTCTACTTTTAGTTACATATCTACATCTATAGAGACTCAGTTTAGTCTAGAGATTAAGGCACCAGGAATGAATGAGTTTTGCTCCTGCCTTAGGCATGAAAGCCAGTTGGATGATTTTGGGCTACTTACTCTTTCTCAGCCTAGGATATCAGGCTCAATTGACAAACTGGTCAGTCAATTCCTATCCAACCAAACTGGTCAACAGTTGGTTGATTTAAAAAAAACAACAACCCTGCACTTGCAAGAAAACGCTATGGTTCTAAACCCTAAAGACTAATTTTTTCAGTGACACAGAAGCATCTATGCAAGCATGCCTCAAACCATAAGGAATATTCTTTATTGGCAAAGTGTGATTGGAGACATAAAGAGTTTGTCTCCAGCTCTCTCTGTACATACAAATAACAAAGTAGTAAGTCATAAATCATCAGATACAATCATAAATCATCAGATACAAACAACAAATGATAAATCATAAAATAACCACAGGGGAAGGTAGCAAGAAAGATGATAAAGATGTGAAGATGAAAAGGATAATAACAATACCGCCTACTACATGGCTCTTTAGGTATAAGATAGTGCTCTGGGAATTAGGTGTTTAGCAGAATGATGGCATGGGGGGAAATTTATCTTTGTGTCTAGTTGTTTTGGCAGTTTTAGTTTTTTAAAAAAATACGTTTTCAGGCCAATTTTTGTCTTTTTCATATTTTTATTAAGCAGGTTTTTTTTCCATTTTATATCAGTTTTCATCATCTTTACAACACTTCAGTATCAGTATATATCCAGTATAAATACATTTTTCCCTTTATCTGTGTAATTACATACATGTGGTTCCCTTATGTATACTAATATATTCATTTATGTACATTTATATACTGTACATAGTTGTTACTCTAAGTTTTTTTCTTATTTTTTAACAATATACATTTTATATCACATTTTATCCTACTATACTACTGAATCCACTTTCTTCGTTTTTTCCTAATCTTTACATCTATTGTCTAACTAGTCATACCATAAATTCCATATCAGATAATATTCATTATTCAGTTTTCAGGCCAATCTTGAAGGGATCAGATCAGAGGTGGGTTTTAGCAGGTTCTGACCAGTTCTGGAGAACCGGTAGCAGAAATTCTGAGTAGTTCGGAGAACCGGTAATAAAAATTCTGACTGGCCCTTCCCCCATCTATTCTCTGCCTCCCAAGTCCCAGCTGATCGGGAGGAAATGGGGATTTTGCAGTAACCTTTTCCTGGATTGGGGAGGGAATGGGGATTTTGCAGTAACCTTCCCCTGGAATGGGGTGGGAATGGGGATTTTACAGTATCCTTTCCCTGCCATGCCCACCAAGCCATGCCACACCCACAGAACCAGTAAAAAAAATTGAAACCCACCACTGGATCAGATATTAACCTGTTGTGATTGAGGGTTATATGTGAATGAGAGAGACAGAGACAGAGACAGAGACAGAGACAGAGACAGAGACAGAGACAGAGAGAGACACAGAGAGACAGAGACAACAGGGGAAGGAAGGGGGAAGGAAAGAAACGGTGGTCATGTTCTCTTGCAAAGAATAGTAACTCAAGGCAACCAAGGTAGGAAATGTAAAAAGAGAAGAAAAATACTGCAAAGAATTGTCACAAAAACCCTGTCCTTGTGCACATACTATATGTAGTAAAAAAAAAAAAAAGCTGAGCTTCAATTGGGCTGCTCTGCTCGCTTTCTTCAAAATTTTGCCCTCTCCTCTGTAGAGGTTGATATGGGAATGCAAGGAAATGGTAAGCTAGAAGACAAAGAATTGGAAAAGATTGCACAGCATCAAGTTCTGAAAGCTGAAATTGAAACATTATGGAGTAAACTGGGCACGGTGGTCCCAGTGGAAAGACATCGAACAGCACTTAGAAAATTTGCATAGTGACAAAATTTTCCATCTGTCAATTACAACAGGCTGCACTGCTTGGATCTGCACATATACCACACTGATACATTACATCATCCTAGTTTCTTATGAAGAATTTGACGCATATGAAATCCAACACTAATTAAAGAATTGGTACCTGTGATGGCAGATAATAATTAATTTGTTATTGTTTTTTATATTACCTCCTGCACATCCATAGCAAATTGTTTTAATATTTTCCTAAACATTTGGTTTGCTGCTATGTTTACAGCCCTGCTACTTGTGGAACTCTCACTCAAGGGTTGGTTATCTTAGGGATCACCTTTCCCAGGTAGATTTTGACCTTCCAACCCAGCTAACTAGAGAGTGCCTTCCTATCTTTCCATACCTATCATGAGGTATGGTAAGAGGAGTCCCAGTGAAGGGTATTCTCTGTTGCAGCTTTCCTGCAGTGAACTTTCTACCTTTGGCAACAATGATGTTCCCTCTCATGAGCTTCCAGAGGCTGGTTTTAAAAAATGGTTTTCTGGAAGATTTTAAGTCATTCTCTCAGGGTTCCCAGGCAAAACACAGCAAAACACAGAAACAACCAAGTTCAGCTCTTTGGTAATGCTGGTTTAATGCACGCTGGCTCTAGCTACACGCTGCAATCAAAAGTGATTTGAATTCGGCACTACATCCATCCGGTGTGTGACGCTTATATAGCCCTCCCCCTATTCGTCACACCCAATAGCATAGGCTAGGCTATCCGGTCCCAATAATTATCATTCATCAGCGGAACGCTGGCCACGAGTTGCCTGTTCCTCCCTTCGGCTGCCGGTCTCCACAGCCGATAGCAAATCCAGACTACTATTCCTAGCTCCGTCATACACGCCCCCCCCGCACTCCGCACACGGCTGCCTAGCACCCAGTGCCACCATCATCCCTATAGGTATGCAGGTTTGTCCCCGTCTTCCTTTTCATTTCGCGTCAGCATTGTCGAGCGTGAGGCTGGGCTCAACAGGCGGCTCCCCTTTCACCACAGGTCTTTCTGTAACATAGAAAGTAGAGACATTAGTATCAGGTTGTGGTTGTGGTTTTAAGGGGTATTTTTTATGAAATTGTCTGAGCAGCCACTTTGCGTTAATATCACTTGTTAACATCACCCATGACGCTTCTTCATATGGATAACCCTTCCACCTAACAAGATATCAGAGCTTCCCCCTACTCAGTTTGGAATCCAGGATTTCATCGATCTCGTAATGGTCCTCCATTATCGGGCCGGGACATATTGGGTTATCTCGGGTCACAGTTACAGGTTTAAGGAGACTACTGTGGAATACGGGGTGGATAGTAAAGGGGGAAGTTTTAGAGCGACTGTGATGGGGTTTGGGGTTTATAACTTTTATGACAGGAAAGGGGCCTAAATATTTTGGTCCCAATTTTTGATTGGGCACCCAAAGCTTAATATATTTTGTGGAGAGATATACCAGGTCTCCCACTTGCAAAGGCCGCAGCGGCACCCTCTTTTTGTCTACCTGGCTTTTGTACTCCATCGTTGCCTTGTCCAATGCATCTCTAACCTCAGGCCATAGGGTCCGAATTCGATCAGCCCACTCCTGGGGTAGTGTCATGGCATTTGGCAACTGTTCCAATTCCAGTATCTCCATAAACTCTCTCCCCATCACTACTCAAAATGGGGTGAACCCCATACTGCTATGAACTGTGTTATTGTAAGCTACCTCCGCGAATGGTAACAACGACGACCAATCATTCTGTTGATACGAGACATAACAGCGGAGGTAGCGTTCTACCATGGCGTTTGCCCGTTCAGCCGCCCCATTAGTACTGGGATGGAAGGCTGAACTGAGTCCCTGGGTCGACCCAATGGCATGTAGAAAGTTTCTCCAAAAGCATGCCGTGAACTGCACCCCCTCTATCTGAAATAATGCGACGGGGAACTCCATGCAACCTGTATATATGTGTTGGATAAATAACTTGGCCAGCCTCCGGGCCGATGGTAACCCACTACAAGGAATGAAGTGACCCTGCTTAGAAAACAGGTCTATAACAGTCTAGATGACCGTGTTTCCGTTACTGTCTGGGAAGTCTACTACGAAGTCCATTGTGATCTCGTCCCATAGTTGATTAGGAGTAGTCACCAGTTGCAATAAACCAAGGGGTTTCCCAGGTCATGGTTTGGCTTTTGCACACATGGAACAGCTATTTACATATACTTCTATGTCACGTCACATGTGTGGCCACCAAAATTGTCACCACGTTAAATGAAATGTTTTGAGAAACCCAAAGTGACCCGCAGCTTTGTTGTCATGACATCGATGTAACACTGCATGGCGTACATCTTTTGGAATGTACAACGTTTCTCTTTTCCAGGCTAGTCCATCCCTATGTGTGAGTAGCTGTTTGTTGTGCTGTAACCAGTCATCATGGACAAACCCCTGCTGTAACAACTTCTCCCAATCCATCTTCTTATCAGTCATGGTTGCCACTACCTTCCCATTCCCCCCCTCCAGTACCATGGCCTGCACAATGTCATCTCGTTTACTGTGGAATTGTGGCATCCAGTTAAGGCATCTGCTAGAAAGTTCTTCCCCCCGGCACATACTTCAGCACAAACTTAAACCGCTGGAAATATTGAGCCCAGCGTATCTGTTTAGGTGATAGCTTTCTCGGGGTTTGCAGGGCTATTAGGTTCCGGTGGTTGGTCCAGACCTCGAATGGTACTTTCGCCCCTTCCAATAAATGCCTCCAACTAAGGAGGGCCCAGCAGACAGCAAAGGCCTCCTTCTCCCAGATAGCCCAGCCTCGTTCCGTGGGAGTGAACTTCTTGGAAGTGTAAGCACATGGGTGTAAGCGGCCATCAGCGTTGGCTTGCAATAACACGGCCCCTACCGCCACATCACTCACATCCGCTTGTACCATGAACGGTTTCATCTGATCGGAACGCTGGAGTATAGGAGCCTCGGCAAAACGGCGTTTCAAGTCCTCAAAGGCTCTCTGACAGTCTGTCGTCCACTCTAAACGTTGTTCGGGCCGTGTGTTCCCGGCTCCTTTTGTCCATAATAAATTTGTAAGTGGCAAGGTGATGTGAGCAAAGGTTGGAATAAACTGCCTATAAAAATTGGCAAAGCCCAGGAGGCTCTGTAGTTGCCGCCTAGTCCTCGGGGCTTGCCATTCTACGACAGTGGCCACCTTTTTAAGGTCCATGCCTAACCCGTCTTTGGAGATTTTATAACCAAGGTAGTCCAGATCTGTGTGGTGGAACTCACATTTAGAAACCTTAACATACAACCTAGCCTTTAATAGTCTCTCTAGCACCTGGTGTACAAGGCTTATGTGTTCCTCCATTGTTTTGGTGTAAATTAAAATATCATCAAGGTATACCAGGACACCCCCTTGATATAAAAAATCATGGAGGACCTCATTAATTAACTGCACAAAAAGCGCTTGTAGTCCAAACGGCATAACACGGAACTTATAACTACCCAATGGGTAGTTAAAGGTGGTTTTCCACTCATCCTCCTGTCTTAGACGAACTCGGTAATATGCTTCCCGGAGGTCAAGCTTAGTGAAGTAGGTACCTGTGGCCAAGACAGCCAACAGATCCTTCATCAGGGTAGGGGATATAGGGGCTTCACACTGACAGCATTTAATCCACGATAGTCGACACAGAGGCGAAGGCCACCATCTTTTTTCTCTCGGAAGAGCACGGGGGCGGCCATATGCGAGCGACTAGGTTGTATAAACCCTCTAGCCAGGTTCTTGTCAATATACTTGCGCAGTTCCTCCACCTCCCTTGGGCTCATTGCGTACATCCGTGGCTTTGGCAATTTAACACCAGGGATTAATTCGATAGCACAATCTGTCACCCGGTGGGGTGGTAGAGTGTCACACTCCACTTCATCAAACACGGCCGCCAGGTCCGCATATACCTCAGGCACTCCAGGAATAGTCACACCCTCGAGTCCCAAAGACAACCCTCCCTGGGCTTGTAATGGCTCCGCTGTGCTTGGTTCCGGTCCCAGCTCGAGGCGGAGTTTTCGGAAGCCCCCCTCCCACCAAATGGTTGGCTTCCATTTATCCAGCCAAGCCAGGCCCAGGATAATGGGCTCAATCATCATGTCCACCACCACGAAATGTAAGTACTGCCAGTGACCCCTATCTCCATTTTGACTAGCTCGGTCATTTGAGTAGTTGGAGCTCCCCCCAGGGTAGACCCGTCCATCTGCTCGAACACTATCGTTTCCCTCAACTGGATTAACCGGAGGCCCAGACGTGTGGCTAATGACCGCCTCATCAAACACCGGGTACACCCTGAGTCAATAAGCACCTCCTGTTGTACCACAACCAAACCGTGGTAGGATTTCACGGTTATTGGGATAAGGAAAGGACAAATGGGGACCCTTACCATCAGGCCGCTATTCCCTTCATCCTCGTCACTGTCCTCCAGTACCACAGGAACGACACCAGGATGTGAGGTAGGGCCCAGGTCCGTCTTCTGTGTGCCGGTGTCCACCGGTGTTGGCTGTAACACCCCTCTGGTCCTTTTGGGAGTTGTTTGTTGCCGACTCTTCCCACCTGACATTAATGTGGTGGAGACTAGTGATTTGGCTGGCGGTAGTGTGCAATCCAAAGCCCGTTGCCCCACCTGATTACACCAGAAACAGCGTAGCGGTCATCGAGTGGAGTCCGTGGGTCGGGACTCTGGCTCTCCTCTACCTGTATCCTTAAGGGCAGGAGGTCTTTCTGGCATCTGCCATGGCTGGGATGGACCCACGATGCCCCTGACACGGAATTCACATAATCCCACGTCCAGGTCTATTGCTGCCTTACACCATTCTGATAGGTGTGGTGGTAGGCCCCTGTACACGCACGCTTGCCGCAACTTGTGGTCCAAACCAAGGTGGAATTGGTGGACAAGCATGCATTCGGGACAAGCCCGCACTCTCCCTGCCAACTTCCGGAAGTCCTTAAAGGAAGGAAGGGACGGCCTCATTGTTTCAGGGCTACCAATTCCCCCTCGGCTATTTGTGTCCTGGTGTCATCCTCAAACTGTGCCCAGAGACCCTCAGAGAACAACCCAACATCGGTTAATTCCCAGGCATGGTCACTATGGAGGTCCGCCACCAGTCTGCAGCTTCCCCCATAAGTGTTGTCGTAATGGCCACCACCGTGGATCATTGGGATGGGTACAAGCGACCATACAGATCGATGTAACTTAGCACCTGGCTCAGGAAGAGAGCCACCCAGTCAGGATCACCATCAAATGTGGCCTGCAATGGAGGGGGACCCCACACTGGTTGAGGGCCCCACATCCCTGGGGTCCCAAGTGGTCCATGTCCAGGGAACCTGAGGGCCATAGCTGGGCAACCCGTACCAACCTGTGGCCTGTCCTGCACACTCTGTACCGGAGCATGACAGGCGCCCCTGAACCCATTCCCATACGTTCTCCTGCAGTTACACCAGGGGTTGGATTCAGGGTTGATTGTAGACCCATCGTCCTGGGTTTTCCTGCTGGGCCTTCCAACCACAGTTTGGGGCTGGCCAAGCAAAACCGGGTTTCCATCCCAGAAGCTCCCGACACCCCGTGCCAGGTAGTGCTAGGGTCCGGTCCCGTCAACCACGGCTGCCATGACTGCGCATCTCTGAAGCTAGCTTCATCAAACCGTTCTTGAAGAATGTCCATGGTGGTCTGGCCCGGGCCCGTTGAATAGCTCCACTCCCCGTCGTCATCCTCCACCCAACGCCTCTCCCTCCACCTATTTAAGTGTTCACTATAGGGAGGGGATGACAGGTCTCTCATTCCACCGCCGGGGCCAGCTAACGCAGGACTGTGCCACCACTCTCCTGACACCATCTGAGCAGCCTCTCCTTTCGCCTCTCTAGCGTCAGCCATGCCCCCGCCCTGGCTACGACTTCGCTCCTTCGGCCTCACTACCGCTACTAGTGGATCGCAGCTGGGCTTTCCACTGGCTTGTCCTCCTGTAGCTCTTACTCCTCAGCGGGCGCCACGAGAATGGCATCCACACCCTCTGCCATCCTGCAGCAAAGAGTACCAACAGCAATACAGGAGTCTGGAAGGGGTTAGCGCCGAATTCCTCTCAGGGTTCCCAGGCAAAACACAGCAAAACACAGAAACAACCAAGTTCAGCTCTTTGGTAATGCTGGTTTAATGCACGCTGGCTCTAGGTACATGCTGCAATCAAAAGTGATTTGAATTTGGCGCTAGATCCATCTGGTGTGTGATGCTTATATAGCCCTCCCCCTATTCATCATGGCCAATAGCATAGGCTAGGCTATCCGGTCCCAATAATTATCATTCATCAGCGGAACGCTGGCCACGAGTTGCCAGTTCCTCCCTTCGGCCGCTGGTCTCCACAGCTGATAGCAAATCCAGACTACTATTCCTAGCTCTGTCGTACACACACACCCGCACCCCGCACATGGCTGCCTAGCACCCAGTGCCACCACCATCCCTATAGGTATGCAGGTTTGTCCCTGTCTTCCTTTTCATTTTGCGTCAGCGTTGTCGAGCGCGAGGCTGGGCTCGACACATTCTTTTATTCATTTTAATGAACTTATAAAATATTATGATCTAATTTTGTTATTTTATATGCTAATAATAACTGAAAACTGCCCAAAGTCCACTAGGAATAAGGCAGTGGAGATATTGCATGCCTGCCTGAATAAACAAACAAATAAACAACTATGTAACATTTATATAATAAGGTCACAGGATCAATATGGATATCTGTTTCCTTCTCTTCAAGCCTCCAGCAATTTAGATAGGAAAGACATATTGCCATTGAACCAGGGCCTTTTTGAGACTGACAGGTCTGGGAGCAAATTCTTCATTTGTCACCTATAAATATGTATGCATGCACTCATGCACATACTTTCTCTCATCCTGTGTCGTTGCAATTGCTTTTCCTTCCATTACAGGTCCAATGCAGTCAATGTCCCAGGAAATACCAAATATTGATTTTTTTTTTGTATTCTATTTTAACTTATTTAATTAGTTTTACAAATGTCATAAGGAACTAATCCAATGGTCATTTCAAATTTGGAAGCATCTTGGGAGGATATTTCCCATCACTGCCCCCATCCTGCTAGGCTGTAAGAAGAACAAATGAAGGAAGCAATAGGCAATGTTTAGAGAAGAAACAAGAACACCCTTTAGCTCTCTGCCATTTTTCTTCCAGGAGGAGAAAGAAGTCATGGAAAGCATGTCTTGGCTGGATTGCTTAGGCACTATTGTGATGGAGAGATTTAGGTAAATCCATCTTCTCCTTCCATCCATAGCTGTTCTGTCCCCCGTCCTCACACAGACAAATGCAATATCAAACACGCCTGCCAATAATTTATGGTATAAACAGACCAGAATTCCTGGCAGACGAGAGTTCTGGCAGCTAACTGTAAAACGCCTGCCCAGTCCAATTAGTACTCCCAAAAAGCAGGAAAGGCCTTATCTGCAGTCCGTTTCCAGAGCGACAAATTATCCACAAGAGTTTAGTCCAAAATATATCTGAGCCGAAGTGCAGGATTCACGATGTGACTCTTTAGAGTTTAAACTTTTGTCCGTCACAAAGCCTGCCGAGCAATCACACCCCCTTTTATCCCTTGTGGGGCATGGCTCAGTGACTCAACTCAATCGCTGGCCTTCCCACGCCTCTTCCTTTGCTGCGCATGCTTCTCCCTCCGACGCTGCCTGGGATCAAGCCAGGATTCATCATTATCACTGGGTGCTCCGAAATGCCTTCCTCCTGACCCATCCCAGGCTGTTCCTCCTGGCCTTCGGATGGCACCTGAGGCATTGTCAGAGAGGAGGGTCCTGGAGAGGGAGGCCTTGTCAGTTCCTCCCCCTCACTTTCTGAGTCCTCTTCCTCTATGAGGACAGGCCCGGGAGTCAGCGTCACAACACTAGCAAACTGAATGAATAGAAAGGCCAAGTTGTCCTTGAATGTAATTGTAAAAACAAAAGAGTCTAATGCCTAAACAATTTCTCCCATTAGGGTAGTATTTCATGGACTTCAATTCCCAGAATTCCTCAGCCAGACCACATATGTATGCTGACTGAGGAAGGCCCTATGAAGAGAAAGGCCCTGCTGGCCTTTTGCAAGGTTTTAAAAACTTGGCTCACTGAAGCAGTCGGCGTGAGCTTAAATAGACTCTGGGGGATGGTAGAGGACAGAAAGGCCAGGAGGAATGTTGTCCATGGGGTCGCGATGGGTCGGACATGACTTCGCAACTAACAACAAAAAAAATCTTGGCTATATACCCAAGGTGGTGGTCAGATTGTGTTAAGGGTCCCATTAGTTGGCTTTACTGCTATTGACTAATCATCATGGTGATTGCTTTGCTTATTTATTTTATGTTTTTATTGTTTTAATGTTTTTAATTGTTTTAGAACTTTAGAACTTTAAGCCACCCAGAGTCACTTGCTTGAATTGGACACCTATACAAATTGAATGAATGAATGAATGAATGAATGAATGAATGAGGGAAAGAAAGCAGAAGCAGATGAGGCAGACTGAGGAGGTCATAATCTAGGAAAGGAAACATTAAATCCAATAGAAGGGTACAAATATGAATACAAATAATCCCCAACAGTCATTGAGTGAAAGTTTGAAGTTACAAAAACACTGAAAAAAATGACATAATCTGTCCTTGCACGTACGATCATCATAGCATCCCTATGGTCATATGATCAAAATTCAGACATTTGGCAAGCAGCATGGATTTACGATGGTTGCAGAATCATGGGGTCATGTGATTGTCATATGTGACCTTCCCAATCAGCTTCTGACAAGCAAATTCAATGGAGGAAGCTAAGTTTTCTTAATGACCTCATGATTCACTTAACAACTGGAGTGTTTCACTTATCATGCATGACAAAAATCAGGCAAAATTCACTTAACAATCGCCTTGCTTATTCTGGAAATTCTGGTTCCATTGTTGGTCGTAGGTTAAGGATTACCTATAGCTGTTTGTTACAAACAAGACTTGCAGACATATCTAGGAATTCAGTCTTAAAACCACTTCTTAAAACATGATAACCTACCCAAACTTATTAGGATTCATTTGAATTAAGAGGTCAAAATAAAGTAGTGCAAAATTGCTATAAACCTGAATTATATCAACTGAAAAATTGCCAGTGGTTTAAACAGAGCTGAAAAAAAGAGCTAATATTATAATAAGCTTCATTAATTAAATGGCGGTTTGTAAGTTACAATAAGCCATTATTCTACTTTATTTTGTACTTTATCTCAGTAAAACCTCACACAGAAGGCAGGGTGACCTCTGTGTTAGGCATATGAGGAACACGGAAAGCTTAACAATGATGGCTAGTTAATTATGGTGCCAGCCAGAAACGTATCTAACAATGACAGAATGCAAATTGTATGCTTGTTACATATAAAATAAAAAAAAAATAGCTGTAAGGCAATCCGATGTTCTCCAGCTGAGAACTCGCCCAAACAATATTATTACAAAAGTTTATTTCTTAGCAATGGGAACTCAGAAATCCCCAGGAGCCCACAAAGTCATTTTAAATACAGTATAACCAATGCAGGAGATCCAAAACTATATATTAGTTGAGGTTAATATAATATGGAGAACCCTGTTGCAACTAATATGAGGTTCTATTATTGCTCTTCAAGATATCTGCAAATCATTTCCTGGCCATATAATTCATTTAAAAAACATGCCCTGTTCCATAGAACCACAACCAATTACATTTTTTTTCCCTAAGTGCAGAAGGATCAACATATTTGTGCAAGTTGAAAACTATACTTTGGTTGCAAACAAGACAGAGAAGAGGAGAAGTATGAACAGTAGAGCCATCACAAATTAGATGGCCTTATCTCAGGGATGGTCAAAGGGACTTGCTGCTTCAAATAAAAAGTCCCTACTTGCGGTGATCATTATATTGTGGGCCTCTCCTACACTACTTTCCCAGAGGCTGCTGCATTGGTACTCAATCTTGGTGACCTACAGGGACCACTCTGAAGGACAAGGGATCCACTCACTCTTTAAGGCAGCCTTGTTAAATGACCATCTCAATCCGTACTGAAATCCCTATGTAGGATGTGTACTGGATGGGTGGCTTAACTGGGAAAGTGCTCTGAAGAGCTATTCACTTCAGCAGTGGTTATTCCCATCAGTCCACAGAAGAGAAGTAAGTAAAAAAGACAAGCTGTCAAGAGATATAGTTGAGTCTAGGGAGATGTAAGCAGATGGGGAGAAAGTGTAGCACGACAGGGTGTTCAGAAGATTAGGCAGTGTCTATATAAGAGTGAAGATTCATTCTCCAAGCTTGTGGGTTGGTTTCCAAATGTTTCATTACAAGGCTAGGTAACATCTTCAGCAGAGTTTAGGGAATGTCTGCCTATAAGGGCTTTGTGTGGGCAGGAGGTCTTGTGATGAGTCAGGTGTGTTAAAAGAGGGTCTTATAATGGGTTTTGTGATGTGTTAGGTATGAGCGATCAGTGGGAGTCCATGATGGGTCTTGTGATGAGGAAGTTTCTATATATTATTGAAAAACTGGAGAGAGTCACATTGGTCCTTCAACAGGGGTGCCAGTGGCCATATTAAAAAAAAGGATGAAAATGTTTGACATAATTTAAATGTATTTTAATTAGAATAGAATAGAATAGAATAGAATAGAATAGAATAGAATAGAATAGAATAGAATAGAATAGAATAGAATAGAATAGAATTCTTTATTGGCAAGTGTGATTGGTCACACAAGGAATTTGTTGTGGTCTCGCTCTTGGAGTACATAAAAGAAAAGATACGTTCGTGAACACTTAATGATAGTCATAGGGAAACAGTCAATATAAAGCTTAATGATACCAGCAACAAGGTTACAGTCATACAGTCATAAGTGGGAGGAGATGGGTGATAGGAACTATGAGAAGATTAATAATAATGCAGACTTAGTAACTAGTTTGACAGTGTTGAGGGAATTATTTGTTTAGCAGAGTGATGGCATTCAGGAAAAAACTATTCTTGTGTCTAGTTGTTCTGTTGTGCAGTGCTCTATAGTGTTGTTTTGAGGGTAGGAGTTAAAACAGTTTATGTCAAGGATGCGATTAAATTAATTAAAATTAAGCTAAGGTTTTAAAAAAATACTAGTGATTAAGGTACCTGGCTAGAAAGCAAGGTACTATTAGTTCTAGTCCTATCTTAGCCATGAAAGCTAATTGACTTTGGGCCAGTCACTCGCTCTTTGCCCAACCCACCTGACAGGATTGTTGCTGTGAGGAAAATAGGAGGAGGGAGGATTATTAGATATCTTTACCATCTTAAATTGTTTATAAAAAAATAATAAAGAAATTATATAAATAAAAATATACAATAGGTTTCTTTTTTATTGACAGTAACAATTTCATTTCGGCAGCAGTATGAAATTTTGTATGTTATGGGGCAGGAAAAGACAAACCAAGCAAATTCTATGGGTGCTGCAAATTTGCTGAATTCTGTTAAACTTTGTTAAATGTCTTTCACTGCTTTTAAATATACAAGATCTGATTCATATAACACTTGGCTACCTCTCCCAACCGATTTTTTTTTTTTTTTTTTTTTGTGAAAGAAGGGAAAGGAAAGATTGGTTAATAAAAAGTTTTTATATGACTTAGAAACTATAAAGTTTTTAATCGACTTCCTTTTCAATGAAACCCCTTTTGTTCAGATACCTATTTCCCAATACAGTAAACGTCTGCATTAAATCCACCCTCCAGACAGCTCAACAGCTACTAATTCCTGCATCTGATAAATTATCCATACCATTTCAGGTATTATGCTTTTCATTTTAGTCCCTTATTGATTATCATTTTATTACTGTGGCCTTAATTTTTCTTGGATCATTAATATAGAGAGATTTTTGTCCCTTGCTGCTGTGTTTGGAAATCAAATCTTTGAAAAATGGCTCTGTGTGAAACGAAAATGAGGATTGAGCTGTCTTTCTTTTCCTTGACTGAACTACACTTACCCTGCTCCCATCAGCATATTTTTAAAAATAAGTATTAAATGTACAGCCTCCCCTCTTCATGAATTCTACGAACGTGAAAAAAATTCTAGAACCTGAAATCAAGATGTAAATTATAATCTGTTTTTAGATTAATTTTAATGATATAACTGATCTTGGGATCAATATGTACTGATGGGAGGGGTGTCAGTTTTTGGATTGCAATGGGACTTAATGGGACAGATTTTACTTGCTAACGCTTCTTTTCCTTATTATTATAGAAGTGCCATTTAGTGAGAGTGTAACTGATGAGACAGTTATATTATTACATATGTCCATTTTATTGTCAGATTATTCATGAACTGGCAGAGACATGGTAACAAAGTCAGCCAATGAATAGACATAGCAAGTAAGTCAGCCAATGGGAGCTGAAACAATCTGGAAGCTGGGCATGGCTCAGCTTTGTGCTGTGCTGAGAATTGAAACTGAAACCAGAGTGTGAACTTGTCTGCTCTGCTGAAATGAAACTAACTGCTCTCTCCTGCTTTGTGTTCTGTCTGTAACTTCTACTACATTGAAAGAATCAACTATTGCTATTGTAAAATGTACTTCATCTATTATTATGTATATAAAGAAGTTGATGAATCCTGCTGAATCAGTTTATCTGTGTGTGCTTCTGGGTTTGATTTTTGCAAGAAACTCTGATATTTATGAATATTTATTTTAAAATATATTGGAGCTATTACAACAAATTGAATAGGCCTGTGGACACCAAGGTTCTTCACTCTCATGAAGTTTTAGATTCTGAAACATTTAGTATATGAAAATAATATAATAGAAGCAGAAGGAGAAGAGACACAACTCACAGTTGCTCTTGCTGGCAGCTGATTATCCAACCCTGGGTAACACAACTACTAATCACCTCCCTTTAAGGACTAGGGACTGGCAGGGAACTTTATGGAGACCTCAAAAGTTTAACTGATCGCAATTCACCTTCCATCATTTAACAACCACTCATTGAACCTCAAGCATTTACTGACCCCCTTTTCACTCCCAGCCATTTCTCAACCTGTTGGAAAGGTCCATCATCAATTGGGTGTTGATACTAATCCCTTTGGAAATCCTGATCTGAATCAATTCTGTATTTTCAAGCAAGAACACTGAATAAAATGAACACTGAAAGTGCTGGTAATTTAGGCTAGTAATAATTGACCTTTACCCAGAATTAATTAAGAGCATAGGCTTCCCTGTTTCAGAAGACGAGGCATAGACTGAGAGAACTTGGGGGGGGGGGGGAATGTCTCAAAAGCATTCTGTCCTGACAATTAAAACAAGGTATGCAATCAAAATACTTCTATTTCAGTGCTGTTCATCAACAGAAGCAAGTGATCTTATACCATTCCAAGTCTGGCTCCATTTTGGGGAGAGGCGAAGAGAACTTATACATTTAGAACAAACCTTAGTTTCACCGTTCATTCTCTCATTAACCATGAGCAATTATGTGACAGTTTTGTAAGCCTGGTTAACTGACAATCAATCCATTTGAGTGGTTAGAAACATTTTCAGGTACAATGTGGTCTATTGCAATATGGGAAACAAAATAATAGCAGTAATCACATTGAGGATATTTCCTCCTTAAAGTCCAAACTCAGTAGAGAAAATTTAACCAAAGCAATCAACACCTGGACAATACCAGTCATTAGATACACAGCTGGAATAGTGGACTCAAGCAGAACTAAAAGCCCTGGATGAGAAAACCAGAAAAATAATGAAAATGAATCATGATCATCATCCATTCAGCAATATTGGCAGACTCTACTTATCAAGGAAAATAGGTAGGCATGGAATGTTGCAAGTTCGCTAGAGAGTTAAAAAATAAAAAAGGCCATTGGAAGAAACCTCAAGGACAGCAAAGAAGATGTACTAAAGCTGGTATACCGTGAAGGCTTACTGAATGCTTGAGAGACCAAACTGGTCTACAACAAGATGAACAAAATAAAAGAGACCTGGCAAGTATTATGTACATGCCCAGTACATTTTTTTTTTTTTAAAAAAAAGGTAAAATGGTTAACAACAAAACCTGGCAATCTCTTAAGAACAGGAAAATTGAAAAAAGAGACAGAGGAGCTAATTCTGGCTGCACAATACAAGAACAGATGCATATAAAGCCAAAATTGAAAAGACAACAACTGGCAGCACATGCTGTCTCTGCAAAGAAGCTGAAGTAACAATGGACTACCTAGCTAGCTTCTAATCACACAAACTGACTACAAGCAATGGCATGACAAAGTAGTAATAATAATGCACTGGAATACCTGCAAAAAATACCTGAAAGCCTGCAAGCAACAAGTGGAACCACAAAACAGAGCCCCCCCTCTCCCCTACCCCAAGAAAAATCATAAAAAGAAGAAGCTAAAGTGATACTAGGACATTAGAATCCAGATAGAGAAGCACCTGCCACATAACAGCCCAGACTTAACTATTGCCAATAAGAAAGAAAAAAAAAAGTTTGGATAGTAGAGATTGCAGTACCTGGAGATAACGGAAGAGATAAAGAAGAGAAGAGAAAGAACCTGGAGATAACCTGGAGATAACGGAAGAGAAGAGAAAGAACTGAAGAAAATCACAAAATGCAGAGACCTCCAAACAGAAGAACAAAGGTGGCAAAAGAAAGCAAAGGTAATACCAATAGAAATTGATGGCTACAATTCCAAAACATCTGGGCTGATGTTTAAACACCATTTACATTGACAATATCACCATCAGACAATTGCAGCTTACATCCTGCAATAAGATAAAGTAAAAGTTCCCCTTGCATATATGTGCTAGTCCCGACTCTAGGGGTTGGTGCTCTTCTCCATTTCAAATCCGAAAAGCCAGTGCTGACTGAAGATGTCTCTATGGTCATGTGGCCTGCATGACTAAATGCCAAAGGAACCCGGAATCCTGTTACCTTCCCACCAAAGGTGGTCCCTATTTTTCTACTTGCAGTTTTTATGTGCTTTTGAACTGCTAGGTTGGCAGAAGCTGGGCCCAGTAATGGGAGCTCACCCTGTTACACGGCACTAGGGATTCAAACCCCTGAACTGCCAACCTTTCGATTGGCAGGCTCAGCGTCTTAGCCACTGAGTCCCTGTTAACATCCTGCAATAATACCTTTAAAATCACTAAACAATAATATCTGCCTGTCCTAGGTTCTTAGATGGTGGGATAGGTGAGTAAAAATATCAAGTCCACTCTAAACATCTGGCTGACTGTGCAAATAATAACAACAACAGCAACAACAACCAGTCAATTACAGAAGAAGGGTTTACTTGGAACAGCTTCCATCAATAGTGGGTTTCAAATCCTGGCACTACGGTTTGGCTATTGGTAGAACGCAGGCGTGTGCAGTCACTTTGTGAGCGCGCAGCACTTCTGCACATGTGCAGAGCATTTTTGATGATGTCTGGGTGGGTGGGTGGAGCCTCCCAACACCGCCATTACTGGTTTGCCCAAAACAGAGCAAACCGGGAACAACCCACCATGGCTTCCATCCTGCGACTATATCTGTAACACTGTCAAACATCCAGATCTGCTATCCCAGGTCCTTGGTGAGGACTCAATAGGTAGACAAAAATGCCAAACCCAGGCTGAACCTCTGGCTGACTGTGCGAAGATTAATAGCAACAACAACAACAGCAGCAATAATAATAAAGTGTCATGAGACTTCAACAACCTATTGCTTAACGCATTGTAAGCCGCCCTGAGTCTTCAGAGAAGGGCGGCATATAAATCAAATTTAAAAAAAAAAAAGCCTTCTCCTTGAATTTATTTCTCTACTAATAAGCCCCAGTTGACATAGATGGAATGTTTTTGCAAGTTACTTGCAGGAAGATCCAAACCTAATTTGCATTTCCACAGCCTTTTATGTATGTGGGTGAACCAGCTTCCTGGCTAGGAATCTGTTTAACAGGTAAAATACTTGATGCTGTTTTTCTGTGACATACGTAAATTCATATACTTTATTCTGAATAACTGTAGTATCACATTCATGGTACAGTAGCTCACTTGATGGCTCCAATTTTTCCCCCAATGTTGATCGCTTTGTCTATCTTTAGCTTCAACTGCTCATAAGCTTGGCAATGCACTGGCAATATCAGAAGAGCTCTGAAGGCCCTCCAGGAGCCAAGCCAAGTCTTTGAGCAGCTGGTACTGTTGTATAGTTTTGAGAAGCAAAGCTGGGGGTCTTATACAAAGCATAATTCAAAGGCCTAGTTTTTACAGCTTTTATGGGATCAACAGAGTAACAGACCACATAGCATGGACTTGAGAACTGGAGGCAAAAAGGAAAAATTCTTCCTGCTCGGGGGAAGTGTCCATTCTAAGCAAGTTTGGATTTAATTTTGGCCTTCATTGGCAGGTGACGTGTTGTACAGCACAGATATGATGCTTCCACCCTGTTGAGAGGATGAATGATGTTCTTGTTATTCCATATGGCCCCCCTGTTGGATTATAATAATACGATCTTGAAAAAAGGAGTTCTTTATTGTAGTCACTGAATGAATGTCTTTTATTATTATAAGCAGTTTATTATAAAACTAGAAGAGAATGAAATCTGAAATCAACCCAGCTGGAATATTGGAGTCCTCAGCACGATAGTCAATAGCCGCCTATTTGTGGAAATTATTTCCAGAAGGTATGACAAGAGACTTTTATGTCTTCCTCCCTTCTTAACTGAATTTAGTCTATTACTAATTCTTTTCCCTCTAATGTCTATGGTAGGGGGGTTACTCTCATATACTCTGCAGCCCTCAAAATCATTCATGCAGTCCTCATAAATGAGACCATTGTTGTATTTAGTGTGCTTGATATATTACTTTTCATTTCCCCAAAAGCAATTCTCAAGGAGTTTCTGATTGTGTTCCAATTATTCTGATCAAAGGCAACAATAGTGGCCTGACAGATTATTTCTGAGCCACTAGCACATTTCTTAATGAAGCCAAATGAACCGTCAAATTATAGAAAATGTGGAGTTACCTGCATTGGTGTCTCTCTTTTCTAACTATACAAGATATCAGGAAAAAAAATGTCTATAAAATGAGCTTTTCTGATTAATTTCAGTTATTCTTGTGGAATAACGCTAGCAAAAACAATTGTGAAGGGTACCAAGAGATGGTTTCTTTTGTCTGATCTACAGATTTGGGTTTTTGTATCAGCAAAGACAAAAAGTTTCCTCTTCTTGTTTCCCCAGACCATCAAGCATGGCTCACTTATTTCCTATGTTAGCACAGATCCTGTCTTTCGATATGTCTGACTTAGTTATAATGTTTGTAAAATGGACATGTACAGAAAAGAAGTTAAATGTTTAGAAATCCTATAAAAGGAGGCAGCACATCAACATAAGAAGAACATCAAAAGTAGAACTGAGTAGTAAACTCATAAGAGGTAATTCTGCTTGAGCTGGAAAAATCAATGTTATTTATTTATTGTAAGAGTATATCATATCTTATAGTTGTCTGCAGGGGATGCGGTGTCTCAGTGGCTAAGATGCTGAGCTTGTCAATCAAAAGGTCGGCAGTTCAGTGGTTCAAATCACTAGTGCCGTGTAATGGGGTGAGCTCCCGTTACTTGTCCCAGCTTCTGCCAACCTAGCAGTTCAAAAGCACGTAAAAAATGCATGTAGAAAAATAGTGAGCACCTTTGGTGGGAAGGTAACAGTGTTCCGTGTGCCTTTGGCATTGAGTCATGCCGGCCACATGACCATGGAGACATCTTCAGACAATGCTGGCTCTTTGGTTTTGAAATGGAGATGAGCACTGCCCCCTAGAGTTGGGAACGACTAGTACATATATGTGAGGGGAACCTTTACCTTTATAGTTGTCTGCAGAATCCAGTTGCAAGATGGGAATCCTGATTCATTCACATGATGAAACTTGGTTTCCTGGTCAGCTTTCTAGAAACAGATTATGTTTCTAGATTATGAAAGTATAGATGATGAAAGAAAAAAACAACAACTATGGCTAGGTTTATTTATTTTCTTTGGAGTAGTTTAGGGAAAGGTATTTTAATCTTTTCATATTTATTTAGAGGTGAACCTCATTATACTCAATGAGATCTTTTTTCTGAGTTTATATACATAGATTGCAGTGTTCAGCAATGTTCTCTGTACTTCTGCCAAGATAAACACTGAAATAAGTTATATGGGGGTGGGTTGCTTTTATTTATATAGAGAATTTTTAAAAAAACTTGACCAGATTGCCCAAATGGTTTTTTCCCCTAAAATATAATTGCGTGAAGTAAAAAGTAAAGTAATAAAAGAAAGGAAGCCGCAAGAATATATAAGTGTTGAGGAAGAAAAATGAGGGTAGAAAAGAAGAAAAATAATTTTCTTCCAAAACATAGGGAGATGATGGTTCCTCTGAACAGGCAGGAAGTGGGAAGAAAAGTGATTAAGATAAAAACAACATTCATAGAAAGGACATTTCCAATATTTAGTAAGTTTCTTCAATAAACTAGTGGCGGTAAGTGGATCTCCTGTTCCTATAAATTTTCATAACCATGGTTCATGCAGCAAGTCAATAGTAGTGGCAGCATGTTGGGTAAACCCATTAACCCATACAGTGTTGTGGCAGAAGAGAAGCATTTTTTTCAATTAAAACTCTATGAAGCAGCTCCCTAAACATTCACCCATGTTTTGTGAATCCCCAAGGCCAGTGAACTGTAGAATGGTATTCAAATCCTGACTTCAAGGAAACAAAACTTACAGTAAATAAAACAGAAAGGTCCCATGAACAGATCCACGTGGAGTGCATAGCGATAATTTATAATTAATATTATTGAAATATGGGCACCATCTCCAGAATGTGACTTTGGGTAGCTCACTATACCTTAAAATAATAAAAAAAAATTAGCAATAATTAATATTAATTAAAAAAAAATGGTCACCAAGGACAAATCCAAACAAAATGATTAACAGAAATCCTATGATTTTATGACTCTAATTCTTAATGAGCCATCTAATCTCCTGATCCCGAGTCCTAGAATGCATCCACATATTCAACATATCCCAAAAGACCAGTAGAGTCAGGGTCAATCTGATCTTGGGAACATATGCTGTTCCAAAGGGCAAATGCTATGACAGAAACCATATATTTCTGGATGACATTCCCACAGGATGACATTTTTTACTTGTAGAGACCAAGAGCATTCCCTTCTTGTTAGACATAGTAGGTCAGGTAGCAAAGAAATATTGGAGTAGGATTCACATCTTAACACAGAAGATTCGCAACGTGAATATAAAGATAAAATCAGAAACTTTTTAAAAAATCTTTTGGATTTAATGGAAAAAGACTTTAATGATATATATATATATGTGCAGATAGATGATATTTAGATATTTGGATGATATTTAGATGATATTTAGATATTTAGATTTAGACTTTTTTTGATGGCAGCAATATTTTGGCTGTTCACCGCCCTGAGTCCGAAAGGAGAAGGGCGGTATAGAAATTTGAATAACAAACAAACAAATAAACAAATAAACAAACAAACAAACAAATAAATAAATAAATAAATAAATAAATTACTTTTTGCACAAAAATGGAAAGACACTTTGATTCCCACAATGGATGAATGGTTGCAAAAGTTGATGGAGTTGGCAGAGATGGCTAAATTGACTGCTTTGATTAAAGCAGAGACAATACCAAGAAATGACATAGCTGCCCATGCTGCCAATGCATTTCACTCTAACTGCAGCTTCTGGATAGTTTTCAAGGATAAGATGAATGACCTGCCAATCAGGGGTGAAATGTAAAAATTTTTGCTACCAGTTCTGTGGGTGTGGCTTGGTGGTCATGTGACCAGGTGGGCATGGCCAATTTGACGCCACTCACTGTTAGAGCGAGGAGCTGCACATTTTGAAGCTCATTCTGCCCTTCTGAAGCCCCCAACGCTTTGAGTTTCCCTCCACCACCCAAGCGAACATCGGAGCCTTCCCTTGCAGAAGCAGAATCCAGGCACAGAAATGGAAAAACGAGGGGGTGAATGGGGAGGAGAAGGTGTAAGAAGACATTTCCTTAGATCACTGACGCTCCCAACAATGAGTTTGGCAGCGATCTAAGGAAATGTCTTCCAGCTCTTCAAGATTGACTTTAAGCCAACAGCAAAAGTAGTGTGTGTGTGTGGGGGGCAACAGGGACGTGTGTGTTTGTGTGTGTGTGTATGTCCCTCCCTCCGCAAGGACATGGAAGCAGATGCTGCCCCCTGAGGAAAAGAGGAGGGGCAAAGCCCTGGCTGTCACCTGGGAGAGGAGGCGGGCACACTGGGAAGGGAGTAAGCTGCTAGCTCCTTTCCCCGCAGCCCTGCGAAGCTTGCCTGCCTTTCACGTGGCCTTCCGCTTGCCTGCCTTCGCAAGCTGGTCATGGAAAGGCTGCATGGGAAGGCAGGGAAGCATGGCAGGACTGCGGGCCATGGCCCGGTTTGTGGGCATGGCCAGCCACCAATTGCTACCGGTACGGCGAACTAGCCTCAATTTCCGCTACCTACTCACCCGAGCCAGTCCGAACCGGTAGCATTTCACCCCTGCTGTCAATGGTCTACCAAGCCAATGGTCATATAAAAGAAACCTGAGTCTGGAATAGAACTATAATCTGAGAAAGCATCTCAGACAAAGCCCACCCTAGTTCTCGCAAAGATAAAGAGAGGGAGAGAGGAGCACATTCAGATTTGCAAGATTCTGTAACTATAATCTTATAATTAAAAGTAACATTATTCTGCATGACTTTTGATTTTGATCACTAGTGGTACTTCCTGATTCAGAAAAGAACACATTTTTTTTGCACAAAATGAATATGTACAAGAGCTGACTGACCACATTTGTTCTTTGAATAGAAGCTATGAGTCCAAAAAGACACCTAAATATATAACACTCTTAGAAAGTACAAAATTTTTAGTAGTTCGGAGAACCGGCAAATACCACCTCTGGCTGATTCCAGAGTGAGGAGGAATGGAGATTTTGCAATATCCTTCCCCCAGGAGTGTGGTGGGGGGAATGGGGATTTTGCAGTATCCTTCCCCTCAAGTGGGGTGGGAATGGAGATTTTGCAGTATCCTTCCCTGCCATGCCCACCAAGCCATGCCACACCTTCCAGGCCAAGCCCACAAAACCGGTAGTAAAAAAAATTAAATTTCACCACTGGGCCAGTCACTCTCTGTCTGCTTAACCCAACTGACAGGATTGATGTTGTGAGGAAAATAGAAGAAGGAAGGTGCATTAGATATGTTTGCCACTTGGGTTGTTTATAATATAATAAATATCTTCAGTCAATTAAAAATAAATTCAGATCAGAACGGCGCCCCACCTTCTTTTTTTCTCCACAGAAATATACACTGAGAATCATAATTGATCAGAAAGCAGTATTCGTTATTCATGTGGGTTGCCATAAATTCTATGATTTATTCATCATCATCATCACCACCATCATCTGTCACAATAAACAAATCTGGGTCAGTTCACAGGAAAATTTCTCTTGCTCAAGATCACATAATGTGGAGCATTTTTTTTGCTGAATTCTGGCACTTCATTCTTCTCATTTCTAAGCAGCAAATCAGATGCCTCCCACACAACACACATATATTTTCACCCAACTTCAAGGCAGAGCTAGCCTCATATCATGGATGCCAAGTATCGTGTTGTTATTTCGACAGTGTCATTTTAACTAGCATAGAAATGTGCTGCCTGTAAGAATGTATTTTTATCATAACCTAACTAAAAGACACTATTTTACTCCCTATTTTGTTCCCTTTCATATGACCATCAAACCTTAAAATAACAAAAAAAAAAAAAAAAAATGTGAAGCAGAGGAAGGAACAATCTCCAAACTCAGATAATATAACATACCAATTATAGCCACCAAACATAATACCAAAATAAATAATCGGGAAGGAAAAATCAGTGATATTTGTTTGAAAGCTCATCTATAGTTACAAAACTATAACCTGTCTATTTCCACTTTAGCCACAATTCTGCTGGCTGCCATAACCTTGTAGTTTTCAGGGAATGAAACATGGGTTGATATTGCTTAAAATGCCACTAGGCAAGGAAATGTGCAACTCTTTTTCATCAATACGGATGTCTTTTACGTTAAATCCTGAGGAAAATAAGCCTTTCATTAATCAGCTTCTATTTCCAGAATCAGTGACAGCAAAAATTCTACATTCATTTTTGCTTTCAACTGTGCACATACTCATAACTATAACTACAGTATGGATAAGAAAGGAAAGCAATGCATTTAATTTTTTTCTTCTTCAGTTTAGAATCTGCACTTTGACACCCTTCTTAAAAAATTTTATCCTGACAAGTTTTAAGAATTAACAGAAAATGTGTTAATTTCTCTGCCAACTCCTTACCAAGTCAGATAAGATAGAATTCAAGGGTAGCCTTGTTATTTCATCATTCAGGGAAGCTACTCCAATATAAAAATAGCAATTTAAATAACTAGCACTTTGATGAACTTTGATGGAATCCAAAACTGGCTGTCTGAAGTCACCACTTCACTTCTGATATAAAGGCTGGCAATGAATTCTCATTACCTTTTTAGATCCTTTTGTATTTCTATTCAAAATTGTTCTATACACAATTGTTCATACACCTAACTTTGCATGCAGTACCTGAAATGCTATGACGAACACAATGAATTTAATCTTGCAGGTACCAGAAAGCACACAAGGTAAAGGTAAAGGTTCCCCTGGCACATATGTGCTAGTTGTTCCTGACTCTAGGGGGAGGTGCTCATCTCTGTTTCAAAGCCAAAGAGCCAGTGCTGTCCAAAGATGTCTCTGTGGTCATGTGGCCGGCATGACTAAATGCCAAAGGTGCACGGAACGCTATTACCTTCCCACCAAAGGTGGTCCCTATTTTTCTACTTGCATTTTTTACGTGCTTTACGTGCTAGGTTGGCAGAAGCTGGGACAAGTAACGGGAGCTTACCCCATTACACGGCACTAGGGATTTGAACCGCTGAACTGCCGATCTTTTGATCGACAAGCTCAGCCTCTTAGCCACTGAGCCACTATGCACACATGCACACATACACCACGTGTACATATAAACTCCAAATATGCAGGGCTACTCAAAAGGTTGTACACCTAGCAGGTTTAATATATGACCATCCCTTATTTCTTCTTGCTCCTTTCTTAGGCTCCTCATTACTCAACACACAGTGCAGTAATTTAGAAGGAAAAATGATTCTAGAGTAATCTCTTTGGCAAAATCATATTTGTGTTTCTTGTTTCTTGTCAGTGAATTCACATCTAGTATTTGGTTGACTTATAATTCTCCTATAGCCACTGCTAACTCAGCCAGAAGCAGTCACTCCATCACTTACACCCTTTGCCAGCAGTAGCTATTCAAGAGATGACCTTTTAACTCCTTGATGCTAATCTGATTGTAGAATTCCTCAGAATATATAATTTGTCTCATCAGTCTTCCCTCTTCCGTGATTCTTCTTCCTGCGGAACTCCACTGTGACAGCCATCTGTCTGCTCTCCACTCACCCAGTGACTTTGAAGCAGTACAAATAATTATTTAATGAAATAATATAATCTCCTGGGAATTCATCTTCATCCCAATCAGATCGTATTCATTAATTAACATTTCTATTTAAATGACCTGGAAAAGAGAAATGTTGTACTGTGTCTAAAGAACAGCCGCAAATAAATGATAATGCATCAACTACCCACAGCAGCAGAGAGATATTTTCCAAATGAAATGCAGTTCAACTCACAGCATATTCAGAATAATTTTAATGCAAATCTGACTTCAGACATTTTGCTGCCTAAGGCAGAAACCGATGCTCTCATTTCATTATAATCATCAACCCAGAAACTCTCAGAAGAATCTCACACAGCGCATCCCAAATCTGCACTAGAATCCAGACAGACATTGGTACCCAGGCCCTAAACTGAGAGAGAAGTTGAATCTCTCGGTCTGTTTAAAAGTCTCCCTGTGCCTTTAAAAAAACTTTATGCTCCATTTTCAAACACATCCCAATTCTACAATTCAGCTTGCTCCGAAAAAGCCTCTATAATCTTCTAGGAAGTGGAGCAGAACCGACAGGATCTATTCTGCTTGCTAGTAAAGAAATGAATGACAATCTCATAATATTGGACTGTTGGTGCTGAGGGGGGTTATCCTTCCTATTCTCCCAAAGAGTTAGGAGGAAGAGGAGAAGGCTTCCTTATCTTGCGAAGATACCAACATTCTTCACACATACAATTTATCCCAGTTTTGTTACGTGTAAAAGCCAAGCTTTCTTTCGATCAACCCAGAACATTAAGAGCCTTTTACCCACATACGGTGAATGTGTGTGAACTGTGACTTCATTGTATTTGTTTGCCTCATAATGGGGGCAATACTTCATATATGGCAAGCTTGGTCTCACAAGACATAACAACAGTATATAACCACAGAGGAATTGCAGATAAAATATTCCTCCACTGCAGTCAAGAAATCTCTGAATATAACCACAATTGTCAAGAGATTCAGTGCATAAGAAAGCTATAGAGATAACCTCAAACTAGGAGGAAGTGGAATGATGCTACAGTTTTTCTGCTGCTGAAAATACTACATAAGGGGATAAAATTCAATATAGGATTTACAACATAAGAGTTGTAAATGGCCAAGACTCAAAAAGAAGGAGAAGGAGAAGGAGGAGAAGAAGAGAAAATCAAAGCAAAAGTACACATTTGTACAATCTTTGCATATATTTACATATATGGAGGAAGATGCACATTTCAAAATCTTTAATGCAAAAGAGGAAAAACATGTCATCTCCCCTCATAATGGAGGTAATGACCAGGTAAGCTGAGTGCCTGCTTAAGTCTTCTGTCCATGTGCTAGCTGCTGATGGACACTTCTGAGGCTCCACAGGGTTCTTCATCTTTAAAGTGCCTGAGGATTGGACAGAACCAATCAATCAATCTGGAATGAAATATATTGTTCTCTTGATGCAATGGTCAGCAAGCAGAAAATCACAGACTTGGGCACGTGATAGCAACAGATGATGACCTAGAAAGCTGATTATGCTTGACAGGATTGAGGAAAGTTAGAAGGAAAGGTAATGGACGAGGAAGATGGATGAGATTAAAAAGATTACATGAATGTCCTTGGAAGAGTTACAGGTTATTACCAAATGGCAAGCATTTGTCTATATAGTCTCAAGAAATTTAACCTGTTTCAATGGCTCATAATTAACGAACTAGGGGTGGAAAGCTATTCAAATAAGGCTTATTTGTCTTTAGGAAAATAAGTCACACGATCTACATGAAGACCTTTTTCTTGTTATGTTAGAAAGGAAGCTAATGACAGAAGTATATTGGGATGTACTATTTTTTTGACTAGAATGACATTTTAAAACCCTAAAAATGAGTGTATATCTTCTTACAATAAGCACCATAAATATGGAAATTTTATTAGGTTCTTAGGAACAAAAAGGAATTTTTTTTAAAAAAATTCTCTCAATATTTGCCTGCATTAAAGAATAAAAATATACAGTAGAATTCTACCATATAATATCATAGTAGCTTTGTCCTGCATTGCATTGCATTGCATTGCATTGCATTGCATTGCATTGCATTGCATTGCATTGCATTGCATTGCATTGCATTGCATTGCATTGCATTGCATTGCATTGCATTGCATTGCATTATAGGGTTAGTATGGTATTCCTTATGGTGTTGGCCAGACCAGGGGTGGGTTCTACTTAGCTTTACTACCAGTTCACAACAGGGCCGGACGTGCGCTTCTGTGCATGCGCAGAAGCTTCTTGATGATGTCGGGGTTGGTGGGGGAGCTTCCCACCGGTTTTACTACTGGTTCTTGCAAACTGGTCCGAATCGGGGGCAACCCACCACTGGGACAGACCATTCAAAAGGGATAAATGTATTAACTCAGACCATTCCTTACCTCCTTCATGTAAATAACTACTTTTCCATTAATTATAGGGGGAATTGTGACTTTGAGCAATTGTGACTTTGGGACTGAAAATCTTCTTTCCCTTTAAGATAGCTGGGACAGAGAAGAATGTGATTATCCTACTCTGTGTTCCCAATGAGTCATGAAATCATAAAGCTGGATGGCCATTTAAATCATAGAGTCCAATTCCCATTTGGTGCAGGAATCCAAATTAAAGCATCCTAGACAGATAGTTTGGCCACCTAATGAGAAGGAAGGACTCACTGGAGAAGAGCCTAATGCTGGGAAAGATTGAGGGCAAAAGAAGGAGGAGACGACAGAGAATGAGGTGGCTGATTGGAGTCACTGAAGCAGTAGGTGTGAGCTTAAATGGACTCCAGAGGATGGTAGAGAACAGGAAGGCCTGGAGGAACGTTGTCCATGGGTTGGACATGACTTTGCAACTAACAACAACAAGAAGAAGACAGATAGTTAACTAATCTCTGCTTAAAACTTCTGTACTTGAAACCAGTACCACAATGTGCTAGAGAGCCTTTTCTAACATTCTGTCAGAATCTGCTTTCCTATAACTTAAATCCATTTTCCATGTGAAAAAAAGAAAAAGAAAAAAGAACAAGTCAGTACCACATTCCTCCAGGAGAACTATCATAACCATGTATATATATTTAAAATAATTGTCACCATAGGTTTTCACTTTCAAATACAAGATCTAGAATATTACCATGCAACATTAGATTAGCTTTATAACATCAAGCCAGCATTGAGTCACAGAGAAGAAGTGATTTGACCTTAATCAAAGCTATAGTATACTCAAGGAGAATTTTGAATACATCATCTCCATCCACCAAACTCCTTTTAATAGTGCAGAATAGAGGAAAGATTACCTGGTGTACTACTTTCAATCTCTATACTGCTGCCATTATGTACATAAAAGTTTTAAAGCTGGAATGACCAAAGGCTACTTCCTGTGATACTGTCTATGCCAATTACTGCAGTAGAATTTCAAGTGCCTCTGGAAATCTCTATGTCTTTTTGATATATAGCTATGTGTTTATAAATAATTTAAATTCTTGCCTGTTGCTTATGTCTGATTCTTTCCCTGCTTTTGCCTCCTTTTTATCCTGTTTTAGCAAGTTAATTCTTTTGCTGCTTGCACTTGTTTAATAAATAAATGTCAAACTAGCTGTATTGAGCATATTTGTGTTTGAACATAGGGACTGACTGCACATATATTCTTGGTGCAAACTAAACTGGACAGTACCTATACTAACTGATTGCTTACATGTCTACAAAATTAAACCTATATACCCAGACATCACTAGATGGAGTACACAGAATCAAAATTGTATTGGTCTAAGGATATGAAATAGATCAGTTATAACTGTGGCCAGGAGCTGACTGGAATAGATTAAAAATTGCTCATATAGAAGTTGCAAGCTAAATTAAAGCATAAGAACAAGCCAATTGATTTCCATGATATTATCTTCATCATATACACACCATGATCAAGAGGAACATCAGGAATAATTTTGAAGTCTTGAACCTCATTAGATTAGGAATTAGGAATCAGAGGAACTAAGGAATGAAATTAAAGTAATTTGCAAAACTAAATGTGAAAAAAAAAAGACTGCCAAAGATCAAGAAACAGAAGAAAGCAAACAGGGTATCAGAATAAACAATGTAAATTACTAAAAAGGGAGGGAAGTCAAAGAAAAGAAAAAGAAAGCTTTCAGGAAGAACTTAACAAAGAAAGAATTTCAGAGAACTATTAGAAAAGACAAGAAGCAGTATTATAATGACATCTGTAAAGACATTGAAGATGGAAACAAGCATGGAAAAATAAGGAAAAACTTTGGAAACACTTTCAAACCCAGCAGGTGATTGCAATTTTGAACTGGTATGCTAAAGAAAACTAATTGACAGACAGCAACCGATTGAAAGATCAAAGAAAGAATGAAAAAGTATACTGAAATTTTTAAGATAAAATTTGTGATGCCAACATCCAAGCTTCTTTAGAAAAGAAATGCACCAGAAAAACTGGAGAATGATACAATGGCCAACAAATTGGATGAGGTTAGTCTACATATCAATACAAATGAAGTAGATGTAACAGAGTGTGGAAACTATTGTAGGATATACTTAATTTCAATTGCTGGCAAAATAATGCTTAATATCATCCAAAACAGATTGGAACCCTACATGTAACCGGAGGTGTCAGATGTACAAGATGGCTTTTGAAAAGGCCAAGGAACAAGAGATATTACTGCTGATACATACTGGATAATTGAGAAAACCAAAGAATGCCAAAAAGAAGTCAATGTATGTTTCATTGATTTTTAAAAGGCTGTCAGCTATGTTAATCAACTCAAGTTGTGCTATATATTTAGGAAAAATGGAAATCCCAGAACTACTCCTGTCCTCATGCAAAAGCTACACACGAGTCAGGAAGCCAAAGTCTATATGGAACATGGCAAATCAGACTGGCTCCAGATCGGCAAAGGAGTGAGACAAGGCTCTATACTCTCCCTTTACTTGTTTAATCTATATGCTGAATATATACTGAGGGAAAGTGGATTGGTGTCAACCCTGAAGCTGGAAGGTGAATATGATTTTAAAGAAGGAAGAAGAAACATCAATAAACTGCATTATGCTAATGACATTACTCCAATAGCTGAAAATGCAAATAATCTGTAAGCCCTTGCAATGAAAGTCAAGAACAGTGAAAAAATAGAACCAAAATTAAATAATGCCAAATTAATGAAAATAGATGCAGCAACTAACCTTAGAATTGCTAATATTGAAGAGATTAGTAATTTTTGCCCTCTATGATCAACTAGTAACAAGAAATGAACCAGGAGTCAAAAATATATTATTCACTGGCACTGGGTAGAGTAGCAATGAAGGCTTTGGAAAAGTTATGTCAAGTTGTGTCTATACCTACAAAGACCAGAATCGTGCAGTTTCTCTGTGACACTCAGTAGAAAGCAAAGTTGGACATTGAAGAAGCAGGATAGAACAAGGGTGAGCAATGACCATGCTGGTTCAGGGTTTCTGGGACTTGAGGTTCACAGGTCCTAAAGTTGCCATAGTTGTCCACTCTTGAGATAGAAAGAATATTGGTATTTTTTTTTTTATTGAAAAGGTTTTCAATTACAATTTTCCCCCTTTTTCCCCCCCTCCTCCCTAACCCCCCCTCACCACCCCTTCCCCCCTGTGACTTCTTCAAAATAAAAACCTAATACATAACAGATTATATTATATAATATTGGTATTTTTGAACATTGGTGTTGAAGAAGATTGCTGAGAATATCATGGTCAGCCAAGGCAAGAAACAAATGGATCATCGAAGAAATCAAGCAAAGTTCTCATCTCAGACACAAATGATGAGACTCACATTATCATATACGAATGCAAACAAATTCATAGACATATCCAGAAAGCACGAACTGGCTATGTGTGCATGAAAATAGAACCACCACCACCCCAATATTGCCCTATCCCTGTATTTTTTTTTTTTCTATCTCTCTAACACAGGCCCATAATCTTCAGCCCTTAGAGAAATCTGCTGCAGCCTCCAGTTCAGCTGCTCTATATTTCCTCAGAGAAATCCAACTAATTTTTTGCACTTCAGTAAATTTTGTCTGACTGTCAACACCTTCTGAAGTTCAGTTGCAGCCAAGATTGTCAGTTAAGTTGGCTCTCTCCTTTTTTTAACATTAAAAATGGCCTTTGGGGAAAATGTTGAATACAGAAATTAGGGTGTTCTAAAATGATTGTTCTTTAGGAATGAGCAATACTGAAATTCTTTTGATAAATAGGTACAATTTATGGTAATGCTTTTGAAAGTGCGGCAAACCATGATGACACATATAGTTTGATTGTGAATACTGTTTTCTGGTCACTGATCTTGACTTTTCTATTATACGCTTCTCTAGAGATGATAAAAAGAGAAAACTGCAGTTAGAAATGTCCAAAATAGCAAAATCTTTATAGAGTTGATTTTTTACATAATTGGGTGAAATAAACCAGAATCTAATCAATGTATGTGTGTAGAGGCCAATGTCTTGTGTTGACAGATTCATTTCAGATTTTGAAAACATGTGATAAGCGCTTACAAAATAATTACTACAAGGAGTTTTGCATTTATAAAGGAATTGCTCATGAGCGTAAAAAGTTACAAATAATTTAGTAAAAAGAAAAATGATGAGCTCTCCTTCCTGGCTTTCCCATTCTTGCATTCTCCCTCCCCAGTAGTTCTTTGTCTGTTTTTATTTTTTTCCAGGGAAGGTGGTCCCATTTTCAAACAAAAGGAACACACCATTTTTATTTTCCAAAAAATCTGACAGATTTATGAGAGATTCAAAGGCATTCTGATAAATAAAGAAGGTGCTAAAGATTGGCATTTTGATTTACAACATGCTACTTTCATGTTTAACATTTAAACCAAGACACAAAATGCAAAGAGTACAGCAGATAGCATGAGAGAGGTATACAGTACTGGCCAAACTTGTGGAAACCTTTTGAGGAAAGTGTATTTTTGAGGTTTGATGGCTAATAACATCACTTTTTTTTTTTTTTTGAGTTTCAAGATAATCATATTCCACTGCTGGAATGGCCCAGACCTTAACCCAATTGAAAATCTATGGAGCCGACTAAAGAAACTTGTTAGTCAGAAGCGATCCAGCAATAAAACCCAATTAATAGAAACAATCATTCAATCTTGGTTTGAGATTATAACAGCTGCAGAACTAAAAGACTTGGTTCACTCCATGGGAAGACATTGTAAGGCCGTAATTCATGCTAAAGGTTACCCAACAAAGTATTAACTGACATGATAATTTTTTTATATCTCATTTTTTCTATGTCTTTCACTTTTCTTCTTTATACTGTAACTGCTATTCTAATAGCAAATCTTTCATAAAACTTATTGCACTACATTCTTGATTAAATTATCTTTCCATTGATATATAATTTTATGGTACTACTCCCCAAAAAAGTGGTGTTATTAGCTAGTTTTAGAAAATACACTTTTCCCAAAAGATTCCCACAATTTTGACCACTACTGTAAGTAAATGCTGGTCCCCTTGGGTAGCACCTTGTCTGTTCCTGGTTTAATCTCCTGGAAATAGACTGTATCATCCTGCTACATGGACATTAAAATCCAAACTAGACTTCACCAAGAAAGCAAAGCACAGCTATTTTAATTATTTACAGTATGGTAGTCAGGTTTCACAAGAGGATTATGGGAAATTAAGAGGATATCAGCCAGAAGGTCCACTCTAGCCATTGCAAGGCAGAAAAAAGGTATAGTCTTGCCATTTCTTCCATATCTTAAGGAAGAATTCTTAGTTTAGAATTTTAAAATTCATTCCAGATTAATAAAAAATGCAGTTGCTTTCTTTCTTTTTGCTTTGAGGCAGAGTGCAAAAAGAAGCTTTAATCTGTTGTCTAAATAAATTACTTGAAGTTGTATTATTATACAGCTCTACTCTGCTTTTTTAAAGCTATATTTCATTCCCCCCTCCCCCGTTTTCATCAGATAAAATTCTGATGAAATTCTGCAGTGCAGCTCCTGCGCGAGCTGCACTGGCTCCCAGTGGTCTTCCGGGTGTGCTTCAAGTTGTTGGTCATCACCTTTAAAGCGCTCCATGGCATAGGGCCTAGCTATCTTCGAGACCGCCTGCTGCTACCGATGACCTCCCATCGACCCGTGCGCTCCCACAGAGAGGGCGTCCTCAGGGTGCCATCAGCCAAACAATGTAGGCTGGTGACCCCCAGGGGGAGAGCCTTCTCTGTGGGGGCACCTACCCTCTGGAATCAGTTGCCCCCAGAGATAAGGAGAATCCAAGACCTCAGTGCCTTCCGCCGTGCCCTTAAAACCCATTTTTCCCAGCAAGCTGGGCTCGCTTAAGAAGAAATTTTTAAATTTTTAAAAGTTTTAATTGGTTTGTGATTTTTAAATTTTTGGGCCAAATTTATATATATTTTAATTGTTCTTAATATTTGTAGTTCATGTTCTTAATTCTGGCTGTGCACCGCCCTGAGTCCTTAGGGAGAAGGGTGGTATATAAATTGAAAAAATAAAATAAAAATAAAATAAATAATAAAATTAAGTTTCTAGAAAACTCTATTGAAATCAATGTTAGTCATCACAACTAATTTAACTATTATTGATTTCAGTGACAATCAATCACATTACATTTAGAAAGGCAAAATGTATTTTTTATAAATGCACTATATATTATGATAAAAGTGTTATTCATGCTCAGATACATGTAAATAAGCCATTTTACTGAAGTCTTGCAAAATGTTGTTCTTCAGGTGACAAATCTAGGAAGCCTACTTTCCCAGAAACGCTAATCCTCCATGCATCCCTAATCCATTTGTTCCATTTTTTCACCATTACCATCAGAGATACTGAATACCATAGAAGGAAGCCCCCAAAACCTTGTGAGAAGAGAGCACAATCAAACATATTCTAGAATATGGAAAAAGTCACAGCAGAGCAATGTTAATAGAAAGAATACTTTTTCCCCTTTAAAGAACCTACATGTTGCAGCATTAAAATTGTTTATGTCAAATCTTTCTTTTTATGAGCATATCCGTCTCTGGATCACTCTGTAGTCCGCACATCGCTCCCAGATGGCCCTGGCCCCATCTCTGCCTCTGACGCAGAGCCCTCATCTGGGCCTTCCCCTGACTCAAGGACTGGCCCATTGTCCTCCCCAGCCTCCTCACTGTCTGACTGCTACCAAGACCACAGGCTGCTGGCGGGCCACAACAGCTTCTACCACTACTGGGACCACTTTGGCCTTTACTTTCCATGTCTTCTCTTGTTCTTCCTTCAGGTCCTGATACTTCTCCAGCTTCTCATACTCCTTCCTCCTGATGTTGATGTCACTTGGCACCACTACATCAATCACCACTATTGGCTTTTGGTCCTTGTCTACTACCATGATATCTGACTGTAGTACCTGCCTGTCTCTCTGGACCTGGAAGTCTCACAGGCTCTTAGCTTTTTTATTTGCCATGTTCTTCTATGGAATCTCCCATAGGACTTAGGATAAACTAGCCCAGGGGTCCACAATTCCCAGGCTGTGGCCCATTACTCAGTAGTGGGTTCCACTTACCTTCGCTACCAGTTCAGAATTGGGAGTGCACGTGCACATGACATTTCTGTGCACGTACAGAACCTTTTGCGCATGCGCAGAGCATCCATGATGATGTCCGGGCAGGTGGGTGGAGCCTCGCGCCACGGCCACTACCAGTTCATCTGAACCGGGGCAAACCGGTAGAAACCCACCACTGCTACTACTGGACTGTGGCCTGTTATAAACTGTGCAAGCAATGGGACCTTGCACTTGTGTGTGATGCTTCACTCCTGTGAGCAAAGGGTGCTCACACATGAATGTAGATGTGAACCTGCCACTCACATGCCCACCCCCCACCCCCTGCACTGGGCCAGGCCTTCAAGGGGACAGCTAGACTGCTAGTCTAGCTCATATTACTACAGGGGCTAAACTATCCTAAGTCCACAAGGGAGATCCCACAGAAGGTAATAGAGAATAAGAAATATATCAGGGGTGAAATTCAGCAGGTTCTGACAGGTTCTGGAGAACCAGTAGCAGAAATTTTTAGTAGTTCGGAGAACTGGCAAATACCACCTCTGGCTTGCCCCAGAGTGGGGTAGGAATGGAGATTTTGCAGTATCCTTCCCCTGCCATGGTCACCAAGCCACTCCCACAGAACCGATAGTAAAAAAAAAAAATTGAATTCCACCACTGAAATATAGATAGATAGATAGATAGATAGATAGATAGATAGATAGATAGATAGATAGATATACATATATACCGTATTTTCCGGCGTATAAGACGACTGGGCGTATAAGACGACCCCCGACTTTTCCTGTTAAAATATAGGGTTTGGGCTATACTCGCCATATAAGACTACCCCTCTTCCAATGCACACCAAATAAAAATTAAAAAACATCAACTGCCTCAACACAATGTAAAAGCAGCTGTGCTAGACCCAAAATGGCCCCTGCAACTAGCAGGAACCTCACACAGCCACAAAAAGCCCAAAAAAACAACTTTCACACTTTACACACACACACACAACACAACACAACTGGCTCACCCACAATGTAAAAGCACCTGTGCTAGACCCAAAATGGCCCCTGCAACAAGCAGGAACCTCACGCAGCCACAAAAAGCGCAAAAAACAACTTTCACACTTTACACACACACAACACAACACAACACAACTGGCTCATCCACAATGTAAAAGCAGCTGTGCTAGACCCAAAATGGCCCCTGCAACAAGCAGGAACCTCACGCAGCCACAAAAAGCCCCAAAAAATCAACCTTCACACTTTACACACACAAAATTCCACATACAGCTTTGTGAGATTTTGTGTGTTTGTGTAGTTAGAGTGAAACACTACAGAAACACACCACATCTCAGAAAGCTGCACAAATATTTTATTTTTTATTTTTATATGAAAATTAAATTTAAAACTTCCTAAACTTTAAATGGCTAGGTCTAAAAAAGAGCAACTAAAAAAACCCCAATTAACTATTTTTTTAAAGCTCCCAAAGGGGAAAAAAACTTACCCAATAGAACAGGGGTCTCCAACCTTGGCAACTTTAAGACTTGTAGACTTCAACTCCCAGAATTCCTCAGCCAGCTTTGTTTTTACTGGCTGAGGAATTCTGGGAGTTGAAGTCCACAACTCCTGCCTGCATGATTGCAGGCAGGGAGTGGCTTGCTGATGGAATGGATTCAGGCAAGCGAAGCAAGGCAAGCGTTGTGATTACCAGCTAAGGTAAGCAAGCTGGAGGGGGAAAACTTTTTTTCTTTTTACAGGGCTCTGGGCTCTGGCGATCCCAGCTGAGTTGCCTGATTAGCAGGCAAGGCAGCTGGGATAGTCAGAGCTTGGATCGATGGCTCTGGCGATCCCAGCTGCGATGCCCGATTGGCAGGCAACTCAGCTGGGATCGTCAGAGCTTGCAGAGTCACGTAAAAGGAAAAAAGTTTTTTCCTTTAACATGGC